>CM040122.1:366653673-367253673 GCA_022559845.1 Amorphophallus konjac | reverse complement strand
CAAGAGAAATCGGACCGCTTCGAGTCCAAATCAAAGGGGGGGTTGGCCCCAAAGCCAACCAGATTCAAGCATATTCGGGTGCCCAAGCAGACTTGGCCCCGAGCTCCAACTCAGCCAGGTGAGGCGTTGCGGACCCTCGCTGAAGAAACCAGCCGAGATGAGACTGTGGCGGACATCACCATCAATGTAATCACTGTTGATGATGACGGTGGGAGGCCATTCACATCGTCTGAAGAAATTCCAGTTGAGGAAAGATGTGTCACCCTCGATCCCTCCACACATGACCATGTTGTACTGATGCTGCTGTAAGAATATCGACAGGAAATTGAAGTACTGAAGAAGCAGCTGAATGAAAAGAATGCACATGCATCTACATCCAAGTAGGCCGAAGTCCCTCCCGGGACACCCGGGGACAATGGCCAAATCCTCAAAGCTTCGCCACGGGTGGCGGCATCTCAGCTGGCTGCACAGGAGGCACTCCCTTCCAGCAACAACATATCACTATAGCGCAACCCCCAGTTTTTCCATGACAGGGGATTGCCGCAACACCTAAAGCAATGGTGGTGATGCCGTAAATGTAGCAAGTTCACTCCTGCCCAGGCCCGGTCGACCAGGCGACGGTGAATAAAATGATGATAGAACAAGTGATCGAAAAGAAGCTAGCCAACAGGGGCAATGATGATTATGCCACTTTTGATGTGTACAGGGTACCTTACCCTGTCCATCATGTGGCCAAGAGATTGCCTCCGGGTGTTAACAAACCACCAAAGTTTGATAAATTCATCGGACAAGGTTCACCGAAGGAGCATACAGCCTATTACATCAACGTGATGGGCAATCTGACAATTGACGAGTCCTACCTACTCAAGTTCTTCATGTCCTCCCTCACAGGACTCGCTTTTGAGTGGTACTCAAACCTGTCGACTGGATCTATCGATGACTGGCCAGATATGCAATGGAAGTTTTGGGAGCAGTTTCACATTGCTGAAAGAGAAGTAACTGTGGCCGAATTATATGCCTCCAAGCAAAAGAATGATGAAACATATTTAAAATATATTAAAAGATGGCGGAACCTTAGCATGAGATGCAAGCGGCCGCCACATCAAGAAGACGCAGTGCAAATCTGCAAACAAAATTTGAAGAGGGGGATCCTCGAAAAGATGATTGGAATCAAAATTAGGTCCTTTCACCGATTGAACAATGTGGTTGCAGAGATTGAGTCTTTCTTCTCCACATACTCATCTGCCCCTATGGCCTCAAGCCAGAAGAGTAAATCAACATATAAACGGCCCGCGCCTGAGGAAGTTCATACAGTCAACTTCAAGGCATTCGAGCGGCAAAAAGATAAAGATAAAGGGGTCACCGACCCTCCTCCAGATAAGCATGCTGAACAACAAGAAGGGCCTCCCTTGCGAGCCAAAATGATGAAGTCCTACTCCTTCCTTAAGAATAAGACCCGGGCCTTATTTGGATCGGCCATCGAATATAACAAGGTCACCCTTCCAAAGCCAAAAAGGTCAGGTGACGTTAGAAGAAAAGATGACCCCCGCTTTTGCCCGTATCACCGAATGCTTGGGCACTTTAACGAAGATTGCTATGTATTTAAAGATATTATCGAAGGCCTGATCAAGAAGGGGGAGGTCCAGATGGGCGAACATAAGGTGGATCCTCCACGCCCTCATGAGCTGCTCGATTTCAAGAAAGCTGTCAATATGGTGTCTATACACCAGCAGTTACCCAAAGAGGTGTCTGAAGCGCACACCTACAAATATGTCCCATGGGAGCACTTCAAATCCCCGGACCAGATACAAGATGCAGAAAAGAAATCATGAATGCTAAGAGCACTAGGTGACCCATTGTGGGGCAGATGTCGGCCACAAAAGGGAAGAAGAAGAAGAAAATGTCAAAAGATAGAAGAGGAGGCATTGTCCTCTCTTGCAATACATTGTCGGCCTTGTCTGACACAAGCCAAACGGTCGAAGAAGCAGAAGATGAAGAAATATGCTTCATACTGGCAAAGGCGGACCAAAACGAAGCTTCTACCTCCCGCCATGCCAATCGACCCCGGGAAAAGTGGGGGCACTCTTTGCTGCTTGATGAAGATGTATGCTATCATACCCCCTCGCGTACGGGCGTGGGGGCAAGAATATCAAGCTCTGAAGGACTGAATGTGTCCGATGATGATACTGGGAAGCCACTGGTCCCACCTACAATTAAGACGGGAGGCAGGATTCTTGGCTCTCCCCAACCTGGCCCTACTATGATGGCAGAACTATGTCAACAAATACAAGAAAATAAAATGTTGAAAAGAAAACTGAGCAAGTCGGGTATGTACCCAGCGGGCTTGTCTCCGAATCTGGTGGCTCCGGCGGCGTTGGATGAACCAAGCATGGAACAAGTATCCGAAGCAAGGCTAGCCGAGGGAGAAATCACTGAGGCAGAATTATATAAGATCAAACAAAGGAATGATGAGTCTGCCATGGACTATATCCAACGATGGGGAAATCTCTATACAAAATGCCAGCATCTGCCAAACTATGAAGATGTTATCCAAATATGCAGACGCAATTTGAAGACAGAGATCCAATTAAGGACGATTGGCATCGAAGTTAAATCCTTCGATCGGCTGAATGATATGGCGGGCGACATTGAAGCCTTTTTGGTGAAATATCGCCCGGCCATAGCTACCCCAAGTCGAAAGAACAAGCCAACTGATGGGAGGCCGATGCAAAAAGAAATTCAAGCTATTGATTTCCAGGCCTTAAAAAAGTAAAGGCAGAAGGTGAAAGAGGCAGCTAGCTCTTCTTCAGCCACGTCTGCCAAGCAATAACCCTCGTTGAGGGATAAGATGAAGAAACCCTATTCCTTCCCAAAGGATAAAACCCAAATGCTGTTCAAATGGGCCCGCGAGTTCAACAAGGTTGTCCTCCCGGAGCCCAAAAGGCTGAGTGATGCCAGATGGAAAGATGACCCTCAATTCTGCCCTTATCACCAACAGAGGGGGCATTCCATTGAGGACTGTTATCCGTTCAAAGATATTATTGAAAGGCTAGTCCAGAAAGGCAAAATACAGATGGGCGAGTGCAGGGTGGACCCACCGTGTCCTCATCCAATGCCCAGCCATAAAAGGGTGGTCAATGTGGCCTCACCCCATTAGCTGAAGAACAATGTGCCCTGAAGGGCGCTTCAAGCCTCTTGAATTACGGCAGAAAGCCGAAAGAGAGGCAAGATACAAACGGTGCCCTGTTCTGGTGGCAGATATTGAAACAAATAAAGGTAGAGATCCAAAGATCAAGAAATCACCACCCTACACTATGATATGTTGTCGACATTCTTTAGAGATGACAAATGCAAACAAAAAAGAAATAAGAAAAAAGAAAGTAAAAGTTAGCCGACACGTCAAACCTGACAGTCGAATGATGAAGCTAAAAAGCCTCTTCCAGAGGTACTCTCCCCAGATGAAAAGATTTAGCAAGATATAACCGTGGCTCCACGTTGGAGGACACCCTACGGAAATACGGCCAAAGCTGGCCATGGCTAGCCAAATAAGATGTGCTCTCGCCCTCCACGACCCTTTGCAGGTCACTCCGTGTGAAAAAGGAGCAACCAAATGTTCAATAATCCTACAGCTCTTCAACTATCGGCACCGAGCCGACAACTCTTCAGTCATCGGCAACCGAGCCGACAACTCTTTAACCATCGACATCCGGGTCGATAGCTCTTTAACCATCGGCATCAAGGTCGATAGCTCTTCAATCATCGACGTCCAGGCCAACAACCGTTCAAAGATATTCAAAAAAAAATATTAAAGCTTTTCAACCATCATCACACAAGCTGACAACTCTTTAGTCGTCGGCATCCAGACTGACAGCCGTTCAAAGAGGTTCAAAAAAAATATCCAAGCCCTTCAACCATCGGCATTCAAGCCGACCGCTCTTCAACTATCCACGTCTAGGCCGATAGCTGTTCAAAGATATTCAAGCTCTTCAACTACCAGCATACAAGCTGACAACTCTTCAGTCATCGGCATCTAGGCCGATAGCCGTTCAAAGATATTCAAAAAAAATATTAAAGCTCTTCAACTATCAGCATACAAGCTGATAGCTCTTCAATCATCGGCATCTAGGCCGACAACAGTTCAAAGAATTTCAAAAAATATCAAAGCTCTTTAATTATCGGCATTCAAGTTGACAGCTCTTCAACTATCGGCGTCATGGCCGACAGATGATCAACGATGTCAAAAATGTGTGACTATCGGCGTTTGAGCAGATAGCTCTGCAACCATCGACGTCCAAGCCGACGGCTTTCCAACCATCGGCACCTAAGCCGACAGCATTTCAACAATCGATATTTAAGCTGACAGCTTCTCAACCGTTGGCATCCATGCCAGCACGCACATCCAAAAAAAATATTCAAAGATACTCAAGGTACCTGACCACCGGCGTCCCGGCCGACAGCTGTTCAAAAAATGTTCAAAATATTCAAAGCTATTAAAATACATTTAACCATTGGCGTTCGAGCCAATAGCTTTTCAATCACGAGCGTCCGTGCCGACACACACTCAAAGATGTTCAAGAAAAAAAATGATTCACAAGTATTCAAAGATGTCCAATGACATTAAAAAAATAAAAAAGAAAAGAAAGAGAAAGAAGAAAGAAGAAAAGAATAACAATAAAAAAAATCTCTCTTGCATGAGTTTGATTTTGAATGCGTGCTCGCCCTGCTTGCATGATTGTATATAATATGTCTAAGACATTTCCTTCAACTTTCATAGGACCGTATCTCCTTGAATAAATAATGTTGCCCCGGTCCTAGCTACTTGTGCGCCACGGCATACACTAAGAGGGAAAACCAATCTTGGTGAGTGCATGCGTTGAGGGGAAAGAGTCATAGCTATGTTGTTAGTGTAACTCGCAAAATACACCTGAGACAAAACACCCACACGTTGCACACAATGTGATCAATGAATTCTAATCATAAGGATTGCAGAATTTCTTCCTGACACTTTATTGGTGCTTGAATTCCTATGCTCACGCGAAAGGCTATCGTGAGGAAAAAGCTACCTACCCCCTTCAAAAAAATGAATGATGAAAAAGTGAAATGCGAATCCAAGTAGCTAGAAATCCCCACTGAAACAAATGAGGAGATTTGTGTAAAAATGGTGGAGCAAATTTTGCAATAGAAGTGCAATAAGGATGAGCCCTAGTAGTCGGGAATCCCCATTGAGACACATGAGGAAACTCGCGCCGAACGTTGAAGTCCAGATTTCAAACAAACAAGGGGGCTGTGTGAAGCTACCGAAAGTCGAAAGCCTGAAATGCGTGTGTACGTGCTACAGTAATCCTTTAAGTGTTACTTGGAACGTCTGTTTATCCCTATGTCTAGGGTTTACTACTCATATACCTGCATTTCCACAACACGAAGAAACTGTCTCGGCTGTAGATTGTGATGTAAACTATGCACATGGGATATGTGATATCCTCTTAACAAATGTGCATCTCCCTTAGTTATGCTTCATGGGCCGCACTCTGTCCATGGATCAGGGGCATCATTCTTATCATATCCCCGACAGAGGAGAGCTATCCTATATATTTACTCTATGCCTATCATCAATGAGTGCTCGCATGCTCAGGCAAAGAGGGCTAAAAAAAAGAAAGGAGATGATAATGAATGACAATGATAAAAAAAATAATAATGATGATAAGGAAATAATGATGATAAAAAAAGGGAAGAAAAAAATGAAGATGATAAAAAATAAAAAGAAAAAAAAGAAGAAATGATCACGATAAAAAAATATGAATGAATGATGATAAAAAAGAAAATGACGATGAAAATGAACGATGATGCTAAAAATGATAATTATAAACACTAATGTTGATAAAAAATTGTTAATAAAAACATATATTCGACCACTGGTATTCGAGCCGACAACTTCTCAACCATTGGCATTCGAGCCAACAGCTTTTCAACTATCAGCACCGAGCCGACCGCTCTTCAACTATCGACATCCAAGCCGACAGCTTCCCAACCATCGGCGTCTAAGCTAACAGCTTTCGGCGTCTAAGCTGACAGCTTTCCAATCATCAACATCTAAGCTGACAGGTTTTCAATCATCGGCATCCAAGTCGACAGCATTTTAACCATTGGCATTTGAGCCAACAACTTTTCAACCATTGGCGTTTGAGCCAATAGCTTTTCAACCATTGGCGCTCGAGCCGAAAACTTTTCAATCATCGGCATCTGAGCCGACAACATTTTAACCATTGGCGTTTGAGCCAACAGCTTTTTAACCATTGGCATTTGAGCCAACAGCTTTTCAACCATTGGCGCTCGAGCCGACAGCTTTCCAATCATCGGCATCCGAGCCGACAGTATTTTAACCACTAGCATTTGAACCAACAGCTTTTCAACCATTGGCATTCTAGCCAACAGCTTTCCAACCATTGGCATTCAAGCCAACATCATTTCCATCATTGGCGTCCGAGCCAGCAACATTTCAACATTGGTGCTCGAGCCAACAGCACTTCAACCATTGGCGACCGAGCCAATAATAAACAGTTTTTCAACTATCAGCCCTCAAGCTGACAACTCTTCAACCATTGGCTTCTTAGCCGACAGCTCTTCAACCATCGGCATCCAAGTCGACAGATGATTAAAGAAATTTAAAAGATATTCTCCTCCGACATCGACCACCTGTCGAGCAAAGAAGTGGCACCCGCAGGCCCCGCTCCTTCGTCCCTCATTCGCGACACCCGCGGGTGGGGGGCATTTGTTGGCACTAGAGAGAGAGAGAGAGAGAGAGAGAGAGAGAGAAGAATCAACTTCCCTTCACGCAAACACCAATTCTTTAATTGGTGACTCGTAAAGTGATGCCAATTCTTTAGGTCAACTCAGCCTCCTTTGGGTCGACTCATGTGAATGGGCATCCCTTGGCATGGACGCTAATTCTTTAATGGGCATCTGTTCAAAGTGACGCCAATTTTTGGTATTATTGGATTTTTAAATCTGATGTATTGGCGCCCCTTTAGGTTGAAGGCATTTTGAATTAGCGTCAAGCTCATAGATGCAAATTTTTGCTTGGGTCCAAGAATCAGCGACCAACCTCCTGGACGCCACTTTCGCGATCAAGAATCCACACCCTTCCCTCTGGACGCCATTTTCGCAATTTAGGCACTATAGCATCCACGGCTCCCCTATTTTCCCCCAACGGCGTGGCCATCCCCACGCGTGCACGATCGAAGCGCCGGAGCGGCCCAACCATGCCTCTCTACTCCACCTACTCTGCCATAGTAGCCACACCAATGGTAGCAGAAGCTGCCACGACAGCACCAGCAGCGGCGACACTAGAAGCAGCAATGGCGACAGTAGCCACAGCGGCGATAGCAGAGAAACAAAGAAGAAAAGGAAAAGAAACACAGAGGTTTTTCCCTCCGAATAGGGGGTCTCAACCCCTATAAAAAAGCCCCCTTGGGGAACCGAAAGTTTTTCTGGATCTTTTGAGAAGTTGCCTCGTCTACATCTCCTCCGGAAGCCACTGAAGCCCACCCAGAGTTCTTGAAGCGCCAACAGAAGGAGAAGAGAAGAAAGAGAAAGAGTGCCCGAAGAGAAAGTGAGAGAGAGAGTGTAGGGGTGTGAGGCCTGTATCAAGGGTGGGTCTTCCGCAGCTTCTCTATCCTTTCTCTATCTTGTATGGTGGTAGGCCCTACCCTCCACCGATGTAATCTCCCCTTTTTGATAAGAAATGAAACACAAGGTTCTTGACCCCGATTCCTATTTCTCTCTCTTCATGAGCTCGCATATTTCTTGTCGATATATGTATACATATGATGTGTTTGCTTCGCTTTGCTTTGCTCTGATGTTTTCCCCCCTCTGGTAAGCAAGCATATTTTCTCTCTGAATTCCAATACATTATCCATGTAACGATATATATGTATGTATACTTTGACTCGATGGCCACCGGCTCGGGGTTTATCCAAGCCTATGGATATGACTCTGAGGTTCCCAACCGCCGGAGTCTCTCTTGTAGCTTCGCCTTCTTTTTATAACGATCGAGTTTTCCTCTCAAAACCTCGCTTTGGGATTTGGACCAATTCAATGGCCATGATGCCAAAGGGGTGAGAAACATGAGATTTAATCCCAAACCGAACGTTTTCTTCCTGAATGTTGGCTTCCGGAGTCCTGATCATCCCTAGATCCCCGGGGACTCGCTTCTCCATAGCGTGGTTCACAGGCAATTTATTTGAAAAGGATAAATATTGATGGCCATGTAACGTGGCGATAAACTTAAACCACGTCTCGAGATCGGGATTGTGGCGTCCCTCGGGTCATAGGAGCCCCTCGTAAGCTAGTCATCGGGGTGTCCGTGCCCGGCTCGGATCATTGGGTGTTGCCATTTCCGTGTGCACCCTTTTATTTTGGGGTCGTCTCAGAGTTTTCTATGTGGGCAAGTACCTATTTTACACCCCCCGACACTCCGAGTCTAGGAGAGATGCTGCCGAATTTTCACCGAAAAATTGAGACTAATCCTAAGATAAACACCATAAAAGAATGAGATGGTCTGAAACCTAATACAAACAATAGCACTCTTGCTATGCATGATAAAAGAAAATGGCCAAAATATAAGCTCTCCAGATTTCTGTTGAATCGGACATCTCTGTCCCAATCGCACTCATGGACATACATGTAAAATGTGGGAACGTGGATCATGCAATAAAAGCGTCTTGTGGAAGCAAAGACAATACAAGAAAAAAGAAAGAAAAAAAACACAGTTAATCCATAGCAAAAATATATATACATTGAAACTGAATTCAAAGATAATCATATGCATATTCATACATGTCAATCCCTTTTCACGTATATCATGCATAAAATAAGTGAAATAAGGAATATAACCAAAGCATAAAAGGGAAGAAGAATGAAGATAAACCTAAGGAAAAGCTCTGCTGGGTTCTCTATTGCTGGGTGCATCGACGCATTCAGCAGAGTGCGTCGACGCACTCATGTCAGACAATCTTAAAACTTGCTAGAAAACATAAAGAATTGGCATCCACTGAGGATGTCACCAATTTCAAGAATTAACATCCACGTAGAAGGACACAAATTAATTAACGCCTCTCTAAAGAGGCACCAATTCTTTGAATTAAAATTCAACCAAAAAATAGAAACTGAAGAATTAACATCTGTGCAGAGAGACGTTGATTAATCAGCACCTTTCTGAAGGGGCGCCAATTCATCTATCTAAAAATCATTTAAAATCATAAAAAGTTAGGATTAGCGTCCGTGCAGAGAGACGTCAATTCTGTTGTGCTAAAGAATTGGCGTCCATATGAACGGATGCGAATTCCCAACAAAAACTAAAAAAGAAAAAAGAAGACAAACAATAAACTATAACAATAAAACATTGATGATATTGATAATAATAAAAAGGAAGACAAGCTAATTCAATGGCGTATTACCCGGGTGCCTCCCCATTGACTCTTGGCGTCGAAAACATCAATGATGCCTATACAAGGCATACTTTGACCGCGAAGGTCCCCCCTATTATGGTCACAGCTTGACTTTGCACAAGGCCAATAACCCACTGATCTTTAACCGTCTTGATCTGGATTTAACCAAAATTGTTTCATCTTTCAAATATCAAACTTGCTGTACCCCGGCATACATTTGTCCCGAT
Organism: Amorphophallus konjac; assembly: GCA_022559845.1. Taxonomy (NCBI): domain Eukaryota; kingdom Viridiplantae; phylum Streptophyta; class Magnoliopsida; order Alismatales; family Araceae; genus Amorphophallus; species Amorphophallus konjac. Next base: position 367,244,000 of record CM040122.1, on the reverse strand, counting down.
ATTATCTATATACTTGGGAGATTTTCAACCCAGACTCCCATCCGAATACGAAATGGTCAATACATGACCGACATGATTTCAAATACTCTTTTGCACCCTAATTAGGGAGATTTTAATGCTCTTTAACGTATCTTCCGCTCATTTTATGAAAATTAAATTTTTAGGCCATGACCCCCCCCCTTATATTGGCAATTAATCAAAGGTTTTCTCCTCTCTGAGGGGATGTAATTAACGTCATGACCTTTATGGCACGGCGGGTCTCCAGTCTAGACCCGATACCCACCATCGTCTGGTTAGTCAGACAGAGCGCACCCTTGGCTCCTGACCACCCCAGTCTCGGAGTCAGAATTAATTGTCACCTATGTGACTGACACGGCCTCGCACTTAATAAACTGATAAACGATATAACGATATCCCAATACATAAGAAATCGAGTGCATCCAAAAGGTGCCCATCCACGTCCCACTCAATCCCGATCGAGGGGGAAATCATCGAGGACCTTTCCCCAAGTCTCAAACCACCAAAAGCAAGAATTTAAGCAATGAAACGCCACCCGATATTTTCGGTGGGGAAGGGGAGGCCCGAGAGGGAGAGGGAGGGGGGCGTGTCTAGGTGGGTGGAGGGGAGGGGAGGCGAAGTGCCGTCGAGGAAGGGACGGGGTCCGGTGTGGGTGGGTCTTCGGTAAGGGGGGAAGGGTAGGGGGGTCCCTCCAGGGGCGGGGAGGGAGCATGGTTAATTTTTTTTTTGGGGGGGGGATTTCTTTATGTCCTCTCCTTGGTGATTTCTTCTATATATATTATTTAGCTTTGAAGTTCTTCATTTGAATGTTTTTTAAATTAGATGTTGTTTAATTCGATGTATGCATAATGATAAGTGAGATGTTCTTTAATTTTATATTATTTAATTACATGGGGTATTCCTTGTGAGCTAAAGTGCGTATGTGCGACTTAACATTACACGCACCTTAGGAGAGCATGTTCGATAGGAATCAACAATGGGCACTAAACTTTTTATTTTACATTTGTGTTCTTTTGTTGTATTTATACCCTTGGCTAATTGGGTTTACAATTGTAAGGCATTATAAGCCAAAGGGTTAGTCTTTAAAGTCTTTGAGTTTCTATGTAAAATGCCAGTGGGTCCAGCAGGGTCCCCCACCCTCTTCTCCATTGGTCCACCTAGGTTCTAGGGCCCATGTGAGACTGGTTCAAAGTCCAACATTGGACTTGGAGGAAGGGGGGACAAGAATGGAAAATTTCAAAGGCGGAAACCCCTTAGTTAAGGGGGCGCCCCCCCCTTTAACATTGTTTAATGCTTGTTGTATTTCTATTTAATTTGGTCATTTGACCACATGGGGATTAAATATCCTATCCCTAGTTTGCCCCTCCTAAACTCTACATCTAGGGCTAGTTTTGGGCATTTGTATATTTCTATATAACCCATGTATTTTCCATTTTGCAAGAATTAATGAAGAAGAAATCAGAAAATTGGCATTTGCCTCCAAGAGCCCAAGGGCGCCCCTCTCTTTCTCCCACCCCCTTGCAGATGGATTTCTACAAAATTCTTGAGGTGTGAAGCCTCCCCATCTCCCCCTCTCTGAGTGAGAAGCTCAGCACTGCCGCCGCCGCCGCCATCGAGCCGCCGTCGCACCACCACCGCCACCGCATCGGAGTTTTATCCATATAACGACAGAAGGTTGAAGCCCGAATTTTATCTCCAAATCAGGAGATCTGATCGAGCTGCAATTTTGAGTGTTTGTTCCTCTTGTTATCCCCTATCTCCATCTTAAATTTCGTGCCATTCAAAGGTCATTTTCTATTTTTTTTGACCTTTTAATTTCACCCCTGACAGTCTACCAATCAACAGATTTACAGGATAGGAGTCTGTTCTTCTATTTTTCCCGTCCCCTTATACATCTCCAAAATTTCTCAAAAAATTCATACGTGATCCTCACTTTCCCCCTTCCACCCATAATTTTTCTGGAGTCTAGATATATTATTTTCCTTTCAGTCAAAATTCATTTTCAGGCAAATCTCAGTTTATCCTGTGTGTCTGTAAGTCCGAGCCAGCAGAAACCTTTGAGGAACAGTCATTTTCATTTTCAATCCATTCACTTGATGGATCTGAAATAATTATATGTTGTAGCCCTATGAGTCCTCTATCCATCGGTACCAACTTTGCGTCGATCCGACACCGGATCTGGGCGCAAGAATTCTTTTTGTGAAGGCATGCAGTTCAGATCCGAGTCCAGCCAGCAGAAGCAGTCCGGGAATTAATTCCTCGAAAAATACGCCGGCACACCTTCAGTCTCCGCCGCTCCTGGGGATCGATCAACAACCCCCCAGCAGCGCCCCAGCAGGCCGCAACAGCAAGGAGACGCCCGGGCACTGCTGTCCAAGCAATCGGACCCACCTGCTGTCCCGCAGCCCCGCAGGACAGTGCCGATCAACAGCCCGTCTCTGGCCCGAGAACCGTCCAAATTGCTGCCCGTCAACTCGAGTTCGCTACTCCTGGGTCCCACATTGTAGCCCTTTACCTCCCTGTGTGGAGTGGGCCTTAAAATCATTTCTGTAATTATTGTTAATATTTGTACACCGAGAGTACGAGCTTCGGCCGGGGTCATCTTCCCCACGCCCGGAGCGTGGAGGTAAACTCGCCTCCCTCTTTATCGCATTTGCTCAATTCGTATATGTACTCTTATGCCGCTGCTAGAGTGATAGGTAACTAGCTCGTTATATTATTTCAATCACAACTGCGAGAGAGTGAGTGTGACCCGTCCCGTGACTCAATCCGAGTACATGTGGAAAAGCTGATACCCAAGGCTCATTGTCGGTTTCCCAACCACACACGATCCCACGTTTCCCTCGCTTAGGGACGTCCGCGAGCTAGAGTCCTAGGTTCGCGTCCCGTCCCGCATCAAATTGGTATCAGAGCAGAAGGTTGAGTCTAGGGTAGTCTTTGTTTAAGAACAAACAAAAAAAAGTCATTTAAGTCTAGAGAGAGTCTAGGTCGGTCCAAGGTTGCATTTGCATTCCTTTATTCGGTATATCAAAAGGTGTTGCCTGAACGTTAGGTTACGCCTATCAGGAAGGTCGCGCATTTGCGTGAGAGGATCTTCGGATCCCGAAGCTCTGCCTAGTATCGGATATGGGTTGAGTCTAGGTTTGTAGTCGAGTCGGTACTCCATTAGTGTTTAGGGTCGTGTCTAGTGTCTTGTCACCAAGTGTCGGCATGGCCATCCTATAGCTCCCCATGTCCCATGGATCCCCAAAAGCCCACGTCGTATGAATGGTGGCGACACACTCAAGGATGGGGAACCCAATCCTACCACCTCCGTAGGCCCGAAGCCCTGGACTTCTATGGCTCTAAAGTCCCGAGCGACTACCTAGAGTGGGAAGCCGCTATGGACAAATACTTTGAGTGTTACATCATGTCCGATGCCATGAAAGTTGATTTTGCCACAAGACGGCTTTTTTACAAAGTCACCGAAAAATGGAGAGACATTGAAATCTTGAGGGAAATTAGGAGGCAATGGCCTATCGAGTCGTGGTGAGAGATGAAGGGCGAGCTTAGAAGGGTCTACCTACCCGGCCCAAGCACCTCCAATCGACCCCACCCAATCACTTCCAACCAAGTGGGTCATAGTCGGAGGCAAAAAACCCCACATGTAGACGAGCCTAAGCCCAATACTAGGCCGAGTGATTATGGGCGAGTCCATCCCGATACCCCTACTCCAACCCCCACCGTTGTCGAACTCTTCAAAACCATTTCGGATCGGTTGGATAGGATGTGTACCCAGATTGACGGATTCATACCTGAGTCTAGGAAGGTCATAGCCGGTAGCCCCTACCCGGCCCCACCTACGGGGTCCCAAGGACCTCTTCCCCTCCGGGAGGACACTCCTTCCCCACCCATGAGAGCTCCTTTGCCCCCACCCCCACCCTCCGATCTTTATTCGGAGCTACCTCAGCCGGAGCCACCCGTGTTTCAAACGGGAAAGCTTTTCATCGCCGAGCCACTACTTAGTTGGCTTAAGATAGGCTTGGTCCATAGAGCATCATGCTATCCATCCATGGACCCCACACTACCTTTAGTGCCAGTCAACTCATTCCATACCACATTCCGGTCTAGTCACCATGTGGATACATTGGATGACCTCCTTAAGGGATTAGACTGACAGTTGCAGTTGACGCACTTATTGGCCCTAGGCTTCGATCGACCCAAAGGTCGTAGCTTCACCCATCCCACTTGAGGGTCATTACCTCTGTGTGCACCATGGGTCATGTCACCACGGAGGTCCTTTTATTCCTTCCCCTACGGTCGAGCCTTATTTCATTCCACTTTTCCCGAGGGAGGAACACTACCTTCCATTTGAGACCACCGTCCCATCTTCCCTAATGAATGAAGATGACCACCATCAAGAATTTCAAACTTGGGACCATGTCATGATGGAACCCATCTCGAGGGGTCACCCATTCTTTCATCCCTTCGATCCCTTCCCTAATGAACCCCTAAACCCACCATATCTATGCCATTTCTTCAGGGAAGTTCACTATCACACCTCTACCCCACCGGCCAGTCCACCTACACTCTGTCAGGGGACCGTTCCACGGTCATCATATAAGGGTGATGAAGAAGGAGAATTCGACTCTCCTAGCCATCCCAAGTCTCCCAAATCCAACAGGCAACCGCATGCTAGGGACAGATTAGGATGTCTAGGAGTCCCCCATTCCGTCAACCATCGATTGCATCTAGTGTATGCATGGCACACATTCGGATGTCCTGGTCCACCATTGCATGTGTATGGGTCGGACTAACAGTAGGTTTGTTTAGGGTCATGTGTAAGTCTTTGTTTCGTACAGTTTGTCTGTCGAGTGCATATGCATACATCGAGTTGAGTCGATCTTTTGTACGCTCCCATTGTCAGTCCCTTTCGACTGCGAGGCAAGTCGGATCCAATGTGTACGTTGTAGACTTACCGGAATTTGGGATTGGCTCTACCTCAACATATCGGATCTAGTCACATAAAGGGACCCAGCGGGGATTCCTAGTGAGTCTTCGAGCCACCTCCTCCCCTTTGAGAGTGACCCCACCCTAGAGTGTCCACCATTAGCCTCATTCCCACAGCAGCATGCGCATATCGAATATATACGGGATGAGCATGTGACGATTACTTGGAGTGGAGCGTACTCCGCGCTACCAGGTCGGTGACGGATCCGCCGGAGCCACATGAGTAGCTGCATCCCTTACTCGACGGGGTCGAGTTCTTCCCACCCGGGGAGAATTGATGGGAATCAACACCGGGCACTAACATTTTTATTTTACATTTGTGTCCTTTTGTTGTATTTATACCCTTGGCTAATTGGTTTTGCAATTGTAAGGCATTATAAGCCAAAGGGTTAGTCTTTAAAGTCTTTGGGTTTCTATGTAAAATGCCAGTGGGTCCAGCAGGGTCCCCCACCCTCTTCCCCATCGGTCCACCTAGGTTCTAGGGCCCATATGGGGCTGGTGCAAAGTCCAACATTAGACTTGGACCAAGGGGGGATAAGAATGGAAAAATTCAAAGGTGAAAACCCCTTAGTCAAGGGGCCGCCCCCCCTTTAACATTGTTTAATGCTTGTTGTATTTCTATTTAATTTGGTCATTTGACCACATGGGGATTAAATATCCTATCCCTAGTTTGCCCCTCCTAAACTCTAGATCTAGGGCTAGTTTTGGTCATTTGTATATTTCTATATAACACATGTATTTTCCATTTTGTAAGAATTAATGAAGAAGAAATCAGAAAATTGGCATTTGCCTCCAAGAGCCCAAGGGCGCCCCTCTCTTTCTCCCACCCCCTTGTAGATGGATTTCTACAAAATTCTTGAGGTTTGAAGCCTCCCCATCTCCCCCTCTCTGAGTGAGAAGCTCAGCACCGCTGCCGCCATCGAGCCGCTGTCGCACCACCACCGCCACCGCATCGGAGTTTTGTCCACATCAGGACAGAAGGTTGAAGCCCGAATTTTTTCTCCAAATAAGAGATCTGATCGAGCTACAATTTTGAGTGTTTGTTCCTCTTGTTATCCCCTATCTCCATCTTAAATTCTGTGCCATTCAGAGTCATTTTCTATTTTTCTCGACCTTTTAATTCCACCCCTGACAGTCTACCAATCAACAGATCTGTAGATAGGAGTCTGTTCTTCTATTTTTCCCGTCCCCTTATACATCTCCAAAAATTCCCCAAAAATTCATACGTGATCCTCACTTTCCCCCCTTCCACCCATAATTTTCTGGAGTCTAGATATATTGTTTTCCTGTCAGTCAAAATTCGTTTTCAGGCAGATCTCAGTTTGTCTGTGTGTCTATAAGTCCGAGCCAACATAAACCTTTGAGGAACAGTCATTTTCATTTTCAATCCATTCACTTGATGGATCTGAAATAATTATATGTTGTAGCCCTCTGAGTCCTCTATCCATCGATACCAACTTTGCATCGATCTGACACCGATCTGGGCGCAAGAATTCTTTTCGTGAAGGCGTGCAGTTCAGATCCGAGTCTAGCCAGCAGAAGCAGTCCCAGAATTAATTCCTCGAAAAATACGCCGGCACACCTTCAGTCTCCGCCGCTCCTGGGGATCGATCAACAACCCCCCAGCAGCGCCCCAGCAGGCCGCAGCAGCAAGGAGACGCCCGGGCACTGTTGTCTTAGCAACCGTACCCACCTGCTATCCTGTGGGCCCCGCAAGACCGTGCCGATCAGCAGCCCGTCTCCGGCTCGAGAACCATCCAAATTGCTGCCCGTCAACCCGAGTTCGCTACTCTTGGATCCCACATTGTAGCCCTTTACCTCCCTGCGTGGAGTGGGCCTTAAAATCATTTATGTAATTATTGTTAATATTTGTACACCGGGAGTACGAGCTTCAGCCGGGGTCATCTTCCCCACGCCTGGAGAGTAGAGGTAAACTCGCCTCCCTCTTTATCGCATTTGCTCAATTCGTATACGTACTCTTATGCCGCTGCTAGACTGATAGGTAACTAGCTCGTTATATTATTTCAATCACCGCTACGGGAGAGTGAGTGTGACCCGTCCCGTGACTCAATCCGAGTACACGCGAAAAAGCCGATACCCGAGGCTCATTGCCAGTTTCCCAACCACGCACGATCCCGCGTTTCCCTCGCTTAGGGATGTCTACGAGCTAGAGTCCAGGTTCGCGTCCCGTCCCGCATCAGTGTTAAACCCATGTCAATGAACCTTCTCGTTCAAGACTTTAGGATTGATGTGTATGTTCTCATTTTTTTGATGAGAATGTATATATCTACCTCAAAATTTTAAATTGTCTCGTTTGGATAGTCTGTGAATGTTTGATCGCACTTAGGCGGTCATTAATTTACTATATGTGTTTGTGTGGTTCGTTGAGAATTTCGGTTGCATCTTCTCACTCTTCTCTAGTATATCTTTATTGATTTTGTGTATTTTCTTAACCACTTACTAGTAAGTTTTTAAGAAAAATTTTTAATTAATAAATATTTTTGGTATATCGGAGAAGTGTGGGGAGATGTTATCGAAATTTTTAGCAAATCGTACAACACATATAGCAAGTGATGGTGCGATCAAACTTTCATGGATGGGTTAAAAGTGATAATCTAAATAATACACCCTTCCTATACAAATGTTCTGTGGCAAACGATGTGAGAAAAGGGTCGGGCTTATTTTCAAGAGTAATGATTTCCAAATTATTTATGTATTAACGTTTAGTGGGTGCAGGGAAAATGTTGACAGATTGTTCATAGATGTATCATAGAATAATTGATCGGGTGGTGTCTGTTGAGTTTAAGCATGGAGTTGAGAGTTTCATTCATTTTGCATTAGGGAATCCAAAAGTAGAAATAGACCACGACGATCACATTCAATGCCCTTGTTCAGGTTATAGAAACTTGAGGTGGTGTTCACCATAGGATGTGCAGCATCATTTGTATAAGAAAGGATTCGTGGAAGGTTATATGAATTGGACGTGTCATGGTGAGAATGTCTCGTCGTATGAGCAAGACAATGTTGCAGGCACAAGTGGATACATGGATATGATTGTAGATGCTGCTGGTCCTAGTTTTAATGTTTATAAGGAACATGCATACCTGGAAGAAACATAGAATAAGACTGCTGAAAGATTTTATCAACTACTTAGGGATGCTGATGAGCCGCTTTGGGATGGTTGTGAAAAGTATACTCGGTTGTCTGCAAGTCTCACGATTGTTGAATTTGAAATCTAATTTCACATTAGTGAGACTTGTTTTGACTATCTCCTCCTCCTGATCAAGAGCATGTTGCCTCGAGATGAGAAGTTGCCTGAAATTTTTATTATGCAAAAAAGATGGTGAATGAGCTAGGGCTTGGATATGTGAAAATAGATGCATGTCCAAATCACTGCATGTTATCTTACAAAGAGGATGTAGGTAAGATATCATGTTTTATTTGTCATCGTGACATATTCAAACCTAAGAGATGGGACAATTGAAAGCAAAAAGATGTACCTTACAAGACATTGCGATACTTCTCTCTTACGTCTAAACTACAGTAGTTGTATATGTCCCCAAAGACGGCTCGACATATGACATGGCACACCGAAAGAGTATGTCGTGCTGATGATATAATCAGTCATCCTGCCGATGGCGAAGCTTGGACTTACTTTAGTCGTACTTATTTTGCTTTCTCAAGAGAGCCACTTAATCGTAGGTTGGGTTTATACACAGATGGTTTTAATCCATTTGGTGGTTCATTGGTGTCTTACTCTTGTTGGCCAGTGTTCATAACACCATACAACCTTCCGCCAGACATGTGCATGAAGTGAGAGACACTATTTTTATCTTTAGTAATTCCTCGTCCAAACAGTTCGAGAAAAAAATTAGACATATATCTCAGACCGTTGATTGATGAACTGAATTTTTTATGGACTGATGGAGTTATTACTTATGATGCATTTTGAAAGTAAAATTTTATTATGAAGGTTGCACTTATGTGGACAATAAGTGGCTTCCCTGCATATGGAATGCTATCTGGTTGAGCACACATGGGAGGTTAGCATGTCCTTACTGTATGGAAGACACTAAATCATTTGTATTGAAACATAGTGGGAAAGCATGCTGGTTTGATTGCCATTGGCGATTTCTACCAAGTGACCATCCTTTACGAAGGCAAAGGACTCATTCTAGAAAAACACTGTTGAAATGGATGAAGCAAACTTACAACATGTGTCTAGTCGACATATGGCAGCACAGGTGTAAAATTTACCAGATGTATTACAACTGTTCGGTAGCACACGACAACTCTCTAGCTTTGGAAAGGATCACAACTGGAACAAGTATTTTAAAAGTATTTTCTGGGAATTACCTTACTGGTCAACTCTTCTTGTACGACATAATCTGGATGTCATGCATATCGAGAAGAATATTTTTGATAATGTGTTCAACACGATCATGAACATAAAAGATAAAACAAAGGACAATGCCAAACCACGTATGGACTTAAAGATGCTTTGTAAACATCTAGAACTAGAACTGTAGAACGTACATGGAAAAGTTATGCAGCCTAAAGTAACTTACGTGCTTAGTGATACACAGATCAAGGAAGTGTGCCAGTGGTTGAAACAATTGAGATTCCCAAATGGATATGTGTCCAACATAGTCTGTTATGTGAATGTTAATGAGGGGAAAATATATAGACTAAAAAGTCATCATTGTCATGTGTTCATGGAGAGACTGGTGCCCACTGCATTCCGGGACTTGTTGCCAAAGCCTGTATGGGAAGCACTAACCGAGCTGAGTCAGTTTTTCAAGATTTTATATGCATCAGAAATCAGACTTCGGGATGTACAAACTATCGAAGAAAATGTGGTCACAACCGTTTACAAGCTAAACTCAGGAATCTTCGTCTATCGGAAACTTGAGACAAGGAATACCCGACGGACGTCTTCCATCGGAATCACATCAGAAAGTCCGTCGAAAAATATTTTTTCGATGGATTTTTGACAGAATTCCGACGAAAGACGTCCGTCAGAAACTCCACTTTTCCTTGTAGTGACCCCTCACTCCCCTTTTAAAACCTCTATAAGACAATGAGTCTACTTCGACAAGCCAGATGAAGAGACGCAACCGCCACCATCGGGACACTCGGTGGGAAACCCAAGCACCTACTATGCCCAGTTCTCTAGACGCAAAACGGCTGCGTCATGATGACAGTGACGTCACCTGACATACCAAGGAATGTTACCTTGTGTGCTAAGACGGACAGTAGGTAGCGAAACCCCAATGTCAAGGGAATGAGAAGGCTTGAGAAGGTCCTTCTAGACATACCCCATTGATTGACCTCGTGTGACTCCTAGTGAGGAGGGGAATGTTCGCCATGCCTAGTTGAGCCCAATATCGCTAGCACTACAAGAAAATGTGGTGTTAGCGACGGAAATTTCAGACGGATTAATTTCCATCACAAATTTGTCTGTAAAGTCAAACGGATATATTTCGTCGCAAATTCCATCTATATTTCAGACAGAATATAATCTGTCTGAATATACGTCTCCATTTGCGACATATATTCAGATGGAAAACATTACGTCTAAAATTACAGACGGAAATAAGTTCCGTCCAAAAGTCCGTCATAAAAATTCACCCTCCCGCCATGATCGATCCCTTCCTCTCACCCCTTCTACCCCCCCACTCTCCCTCTCACTCTCTCTTTCTCCTCTGCTTGCCGGAGCCGCCGCCGGCCTCCCTCCCTCTCACCGTCGTCGTCGCCGCCCGCCTCCTCCCATCCTCGCCGTCGTCGTCACCGGTAAGTCCTCTCCCTATCTCCCACCTCCGCTCCCTCTGGTCGCTCTCCCTCTCCCTATCTCCCTCCCCTACTCCCGATCATGTCCCCCTCCCTCACTCAATCCCTCTCCCTCTCCCCTCTCCCGCTCGCTCACTCCATCTCCCGCGCCTCAAGCCCTTCGACCCCCTCCCTCTCCCTATCTCCCTCCCCCTCTGCCTCTCCCGGTCTCCCGATCCCACCCCTCACCTCTCTCTGTAACACACACACACACACACACGCATAGACACACCCCTCCCCCTCCACCGCCCTCTCTTCCCCTGTATGTGGCCCCCCTCCCCCTCACAGACACACACACACACGCACACATAGACATAGACACAGACACAGACACACATGCACTGTTGGCTGTAGGCCCCCGTCTCCCTCTCCCGTTGCCCCCCCCCCTCACAGACACACACACACACCCGACACCCCCTCTGCCGGCCAAGGGTGGTCTCACACACGTAGATAAATTAATTAATTTTTGTATTTAATATATTTTTGTATTCATCGTAGGATAATCGGCCAAGGGAAAGGGAATGAAAGAATCAGTGAATTTTTTACAAATAAAGAGTAAGTAAAAAATTAATTTCATTTTTATATGTTGTTTCATTTTATTTTAATTTACGTAATCTTACTCAGATTTATTGTTAGGATGTTTTGTTTAATATTAACTAAATTAGAGAGGGGGTTGTTGCATCCCTATGGTTTTGATGATGTCTCACATTATAAATCAATTTGCTTTATCGCATTCTTGCGATTTAGGTCCGTGCATATCATGTCTCTGCATCTCACCTCTTGAGGTCAGTGCAATTTTTGGGTCGGTGCAATTCTAGACTAGAATGCATTGGTTAGTCTGCTCGTCTCTATCTCAGTGGAAATCCATCTCGGTGCAAGCTGTGTCTTGCATCTCTCTTTATTCTGCCCATTTCTCTCTGCCATGTCAGTGCAATTTTTGCTTAGACTGCATATCCCATCTCGTGTAGTCTTTCTCTTTCTGAATAACATGTAGTCGGTGCATCTTTTTATTGTATTAACATACTCGGTGCAAGGTCTGATCTGCACCTAGTCGGTGCAACCTTTGGTTAGACGTAGGTATAGGTACACAACTCGGTGCATACCTTGCTTAAGATAAAAACATGATCGGTGCACAGCCTAGTCTATACAAGTCTCTACAGCAACAAGGTTGGTGCAGTTTTTGTTTCAGGCCTATTAGACTCGGTGCAAAATCTTGTAAGTAACTAAAGTAGATTGGTGCATCTTCTGCTTCATTCCACATCGGTGTTTTTCCTGCCAGTCTTAGTCGGTGCTTGTTTCCAACTCCGTGCAAACTTTTCTTTCTGGCAAAAATAAAGTCAGTGCATCTTTGTGCTTTATGGACTCTTGTCGGTGCATATCTGTTGCACGATTGGACTATATGGTCCGTGCTTATAACGTCTTGCATTTGCACAAATCAGTGCATCTCTCGCTTTTACTCACTTCAACTCGGTGCAACCTCTTGTTCACCATGTAGTAAGTCAGTGCAATGGTTGACTTGGAAACTCCTACTCAGTGAAGTTTTTGCTTGCTCACCCGTTACGTTCGTAAGACTTGTGCTAAGAGTGTGACAAAAGGTTTATTCCTTCTTCTGACATTTTGTCTGTGCATTCACCAGGTAAATGGCACGTGATCTAAGGAAGATAGAGGCCCAGAATATTCCTACACATGCCCCAATCATTCAGGCGGGAAATGTGCTATCCACACGCCTAAGTTTCTGGAACAGACATATATATATGCTGAGGAAAAGGGTTCGAAAAGAAGGAGAATTGAAAAGTGAAAAAGAAAGAGAAGCGTGAGAGCAGTAGTGTGGATCAAGAGAGAAAACCATAGACAAACCACTCCATCCAGAGCAGAGAGAAAATTCTGAGAGAAAGCTATATGTGAATCTGAAGATCTGCTTCTACGGAAGCTACATTATTTTGAATCAGAGATAGTTGTTTTCCATCAGTCTTTTATTTTCGAGTTTCCTTTGTTTCCCATTCCATCTTGTTACCCTCCAAGCTTGTTCGGAGGAAGGGAGAAGTTCTCCGGTTTCCCTCCATTGTTATTGGAGGAAGAGAGGTTTGATCCTCTAGTTTTGTGAGTTGCTTGGGAGCAATTTCACAGGGTTCCCTTTGCTGCGTGCAAAGGAAGGGAGATTTGTTCTCCAGTGCTTCTTCTAGTTGATCAGAAGGCTGAGGAGGGTGTTCCTAAGGGCAAGCTGTTTGGCAGCGATTGTCGCAGACTGAGTCTGCTGTGTGCAATTGATCATTGCAAGGAAACCTTACTCTTCTGAGTGACGGGGTGGACGTAGATTGCGAGTAGCAATCAAACCACCTAAAAATTCTCTGTCTCTCCTGTGGGTTTTCCTGTCTACTTTGTGCTTGCTCTCCATCTATCTGATATATTGCTTCATCATGAATTTATTTCTCGATCACAATCCATAGTCTGGATATCTCTATTACCTATCTCCGAGGTTTTCTTCACTGTGTTTTGAGGGGTTGAGTAATTGTTTTTATGTTTATCGAATTTGGGAGTTATCTATTCATCCCCCCTTCTATCTCACTTTCCGCTGTGCGTATCAATTGGTATCAGAGCAAGTTTTCACTTTGTGGTCCAATGGCCAAGGTAACCCCAGATTTAATGCTCCTCGGAGCTTCATGGCTGAGGGACAATCTATCAGCCGCCCTCCGTTCTTTGATGGTGACAACTACTTTTTCTGGAAAAATAGGATGGAGGTATTCATAAGGGCACAGAGCCACAAACTTTGGAGGGTGATTACCACAGGGCCATATGATCTACCACCGAACGAAGACGCGTGGACAGATGATCAAGTCAAGCTTTCATCACTCAACTAGACGGCCCTGAACATCATCCAATGTGCAGTTCATCCAGACGAATACGCCCACATCTCAGCATGGAAAACAGCCAAGAAAATGTGGGATGAGTTGGAGTTAATCTACGAAGGTACATCTCAAGTGAAAGCGACGAAGGTAAATCTCCTCACCTCTGAATATGAGCTGTTTAAGATGAAATCAGAGGAGACTATAACTGAGATGTATGCCAGACTGTCATTGATTACGAACAGTCTTAAGGGGTTTGGGAAAGAGATATCTGAGGGAGATATAGTCAGGAAGATACTTAGATCTCTAACCCCTACGTGGCACACTAAGGCCATTGTGATAGAGGAGTCCAGGGATCTATCGAGAATGACAGTCACCGAACTTATAGGATCCCTAATGACGTATGAGATGAATTTCAAGAGGAATGGTGAAGGAAGCGACAAGAAGGGCAAGAATATTGCCCTCAAGGTGTCCCACAGCAAAGGCAGTAGCAGCAGCGGGAGTAGTAGTTGCGAGTCTGACGGGCTGTCAGACCTCGACCAGGAGGAGCAAGCTATGCTCACTCGTCAATTCAGAAATTCTTGAGGACTAAGGGAAAGACCTTTAGAGAAAGAGGTCATATCCCTCTGGTAAGAACTTTGATTCCAACAATGATAAGAATAGGAATGCCAAGAAAATCACATGTTTTCATTGCAGGAAACCTGGACATATGAAAGGGGATTGCCCTGATCTTCAGAAGAAGGGTCCCGACTTTCAAAAGAAGAGCTCCAAGGTGCAGAAGAAGAAACCACAAACAATGGTCTGCACGTGGAGCGATGAGGAAGAAGATCCAGAAGCCAACTCCTCAGAGGAGGACGAAGAAGGAATTTGCCTGATGGCAGATAGTGATGAGGAGGTAACAAACATTTTCGAGAACTTTTCTATTGATGATTGGGAAGACGCCTATGCTGAACTGTTAGATAAGTTCAATTCACTGAGTAAAGAGCATAGGGTTCTGAAAAGAAAATTCAATACTAATATCGAAGAACAAACTCAAATCAGTAAGGAAAATCAAAAATTAAAGGAACAATTAGAAGAAATGACTTCTCTGAAGAAGGAAAATGAAGAGCAAAAATCAGAGAACCAGGAAGTTCACACACAGCTCAACGAACTCAAGATAAAACTTGAAGAAAGTCTGAATGGAAATAGTGTGATCACTGAGAAGTATGAAGCTGTTAAGAAAGTGAACATTGAACTTCAAAAAAATTGTGAGTCTATGCAGAGAGAGCTGGAAGACAAATAAAAAATCTTAGAAAATTTTGTTCAAGGGAAAATAAATCTGGACTCTATACTAGGAACAAGAGTAAATTTCAACAAAGAGGGTTAAGGCTATAACCCAACAAATAAGAGACCCTTTGAGTTCAAGACCACTACCTTCTGCCCGGAGAAGGGAAAGGAAAAGCTGGACACACCATCCAGCTCAAACAGTAATCAAAATATTCAGCATCCAAAGGGGAAAGCAATAAACCATGCTGAACAACATCTTAAAACAGGGAAGAACTTCACTAAGCCCATTCACCAGAACAGAAATGGTACCTGGACCAGGCAAGAGTATCAGAATAGAAGCTGGAATTACTATAAAAGAATGGGCCCGAACAGAAGTTACTGGGGAAATAACATACACCCTCAAAAATTCGGTAAGCAACATGCGTACAGAAGATACCCCAGGGATGAAAGGTCTAATAACTGGAATAGATTCCATTTCTCCAGACCAGCTGGACATAATTCTGGTCACAATTTCAATAGACCTGAAAATAACATGCAAGAGAAAAATAAGTTGAAACAATTTTGGATTCCCAAACATCTGCTTAAAGATTTAAATGATGTCCTTGGACCCAACTTATCTTGGGTTCCAAACCACCGTGCTTGATTTCTTTTGTAGGTTTGCCTGGCAGCTGAGAACAACAAATGGTACCTTGACAGTGGCTGCTCCAGGCACATGACAGGAGACCGATCCAAGTTCAGCAAGCTAGAAATGAAGGTAGGGGGTCTGGTCAAATTCGGAGGAAAAAACAGAGGTAAGATCATTGGGGTTGGCACAATTGGTAAGTCCTCCACTAACTCAATTGAGAAAGTTTTACTTGTGGAAGGTCTTCAACACAATCTGATTAGCATCAGTCAATTATGTGACAAGGGTCACAGGGTTGTGTTTGATAATAACTCATGCAAAATCTTTGAAATAAATTCTGATCTTGTTAAATTTGTAGCCAACAGGACCAATAATGTCTACATGGTAGACTTAGATGTTGAGTCTGAATCTAATCTCTGCTTATCTGCTAATTCTAAAATAATGCTTTTGATTGGCATAGACGTTTAGGCCATGCTAGTTTTTCTACTATGAATAAATTGATCAAGCATGATTTAGTGAGAGGCATGCCTAAAATCAAGTTTAATTCAATCTCAAAAATCTGTGATGCCTGTGCTCTAGGCAAGCAAACTCGCAAGTCATTTAAGCTCAGATCTGAGCCTTTATCAACCAAGCCAATGGAACTCTTGCATATGGACCTTTTTGGTCCAACCAGAACTCTGAGCTTGAATGGGAAAAGGTTTGGGTTCGTCATTATAGATGATTTCACTAGGTTTTCATGGCTATTTTTCTTAGCAAATAAAAATGATGCATTTCAGAAGTTTGAACACTTCTTCAATAAAATCAAACAAGGAGGTTCTCACTGTATTTCAATAATTCAAACTGACCACGGAGGTGAGTTTGAGAATTCTTTATTCTCTGACTTCTGCAATAAAGAGGGACTGACTCACAAATTTTCTTCTCCCAAGACTCCAGAGGAGAACGGAATTGTTGAGAGAAGAAATCGGACAATCATCGAAATGGCCAGAACTATGCTGGTCGAAAGTCAGCTTCCCAGAGATTTTGGGCAGAGGCAGCCAACACAGCCTGCTACACAATTAACCGAGCAATGGTAAGACCTGTCCATAAGAAAACTCCCTATGAACTCCTTAAAGGTAAAAAGCCAAATGTCTCATATTTCAGAATTTTTGGTTCAAAATGTTTCATCCATAACAATAATAAAAGGGACTAGATAAATTTGATGCTAGAAGTACTCCAGGAATCTTTCTGGGATACTCTGAAACAACCAGGGCCTACAGGGTTTTCAATATAACAGACCAAACTATAGAGGAAACTCCTCATGTGATAATTGGTGAATCAGCAGATGCTAACAACCTTGATGATGCCGACAGGTCTTCAAAGCATGATGGAGAATTTCTTAGGAGGAATTGAAAGATGAAAATGAGCAACCCGAAGGACCAACCGATCAGAATCAAGTAAGCTCAACCGAACCAGGTGAGTCCTCAACCAATGTTAGATTCTTGAAAGACCACCCTGAGAATAATATCATAGGAAATTTAAGGGATCCCCTAGGACCAGGTCTCATTTCAAAAATGTTCAAAATCAAGATTTAATTGCTTTAGTTTCTCAAATTGAACCAAAATCAGTAGATGAAGCCTTAAACGATGCATCTTGGGTCAATGCCATGTCTGAAGAGTTAGGTCAATTTGATAGAAATAATGTCTGGGAACTTGTTCCAAGACCTGAGAACACTAATGTGATAGGAACCAAATGGGTGTTCAAGAATAAAATGAATGAAGATGGAATTATTTCTAGAAATAAAGCCAGACTAGTAGCCAAGGGCTACTATCAGGAATTTGGAGTTGACTTCGATGAGTCCTACGCACCTATTGCTAGGATGGAAGCTATAAGAATATTGTTAGCATTTGCATGCTCCAAAAATATAAAACTCCAACAAATGGATGTGAAGAGTGCGTTCTTAAATGGAATTATCAAGGAAGAAGTTTTTGTTGAACAACCCCCCGGTTTCCTATTCTCCACTAAACCTGACCAAGTTTTCTGATTGAATAAAGCCATGTATGGTTTAAAGCAGGCCCCTCGAGCCTGGTATGAGAGATTAACGGAATTTCTGATCAGCAAGGGCTACCAAAGAGGTAAGGTAGATCAAACTCTTTTTACAAAAGGCCTTAATGAAGATCTCATCATAGTCCAGGTATACGTAGATGACATTGTATTCGGCTCAACAAGCACTGATCTATGTAATGAATTTTCAAAATTGATGTCAGCAGAATTTGAAATGAGTTTGGTAGGCGAACTGAAGTACTTTCTAGGCCTGCAGATACAACAGTTGGAGGAAGGATGCTTCATCAACCAGACCAAGTACACTTTGGACATTCTCAATAGATTTGGCATGACCAACTTGAAGCACATTACAACACCAATGGGTACCAATACCACATTGGATGCAGATGAGACAGGTAAAGAAGTAGATGCCAAGCTCTACCGAGGTATGATTGGATCTCTACTCTATTTAACAGCTTCAAGACCCGATATACAGTTCAGTGTAGGAATGTGTGCAAGGTATCAATCTAGACCCACTGAATTGCATCTAGCTGTAGTAAAAAGAATTTTAGATATCTGTCTGCTACACACACCCTTGATTTATGGTTTCTTGCATCATACACACTAGACTTAATTGCATACACAGATGCAGACTATGCCGAGTGTAAACTAGATAGAAAAAGCACTAGTGGTCATTGTGAATTTCTAGGTGGGTGTTTAGTATCTTGGGGTTCCAAGAAACAACATTCTGTGGCCCTCTCCACTGCAGAGGCAGAGTACGTGGCTGCAGGGAGTTGTGGTACACAAGTCATTTGGATTAAACACTAGCTTTAGGACTATCAAGTAGACCTGGGGTGCACACCCATTTACTGTGATAATACTAGTGCCATCAATCTAGCCAAGAATCCTGTCTTGCATTCCCGCACCAAACACATAGAAATAAGGCATCATTTCATAAGAGATGAGGTTTCTAAGAACACCTTTGAACTGATTCATGTAGGCACTGCTAATCAAATTGCTGATATCTTCACAAAGCCTCTAGACAATGACAAATTCACCACATTAAGGAGAGAATTAGGCTTATTTAAATTATCTTAATCTTTAATCTCCTGATATTTTTTTTGGGAAGAGGTTGTGTGAGAAGCCTGTCCTAACCGTAAGGGGGAGTTCTGAGTGTCTGCTGATTAGTTTCCTACTGTGCATCGATTGAGGGGGAGCTGGGCAGTTAGTGAAGTTTGACTGATTCAAATGTTTGACCAGATGTGTGTCATTGCTGGTTCTCATGATTGAATGAGTGCGGTTCTCTCTCAGATAGTAGAATCTCATTCATCTCTTAAGTCTATAAGTTTGTGTAACTAAAGTCCAGCTAGAATCTTTTCTCTAGTAGACTATCAGAGACTTGGATTAAGTGTCCGAAGTATATCTTCCTACATTGTTCATGATTCTGGTTCAGGCTAAAACTTGTATGTCTTGATATATGTCCAGAACAACTTGAAATCCAGACTTCAAGATTCATTTCAAGAAACAGTACTTCTGGTATTATCTTCAATCATTTCATCTCCACAATATAAGGGATCAACCAAATGAACAAAGGTCTACGGTTTGATCACTGAGAAACTAGGAGCTTCATCAATGAAATGAAGTTTTTCCTATGTCATGAGGTGTCAAATTAAAAAAAATTAAAAAAAAGGTTTCTGCAAAATAAACTTAATGTTTCTGACCATCACAGAGCAATGGTGACAAGGTGGTGAGTAACTGGGGACTCTGGCCTCTGATCAAGGTGTTTCCTCACGTAAAAAGCCACAGTTACTAACTCTGTTCTCTAAAAAGGAGAGGTAATGAGGGTTTTCACATTGAGTAACTGGGGATTCTAGCCTCTGATCAAGGTGTCTCCCTAATGTCAAAGATGTGATTTACCAACTTACTTACTGGTCTTCTTGAAAATCTCTATAATATCCTTATAATTGTGCAAATTAATGGAATGATTGTCCTCAATACCTTGAGCACACCTTCTCTGCTTTTGTCTCTTGTCGTCTACTTAGTATAGTTGTTTGATCAGCTATATCTTGTCACACTTGTTCATCTGTGCTCTACATCATATACCCTATATGTGGATAAACTTCCCTCTCATTCTAATTCTCTATTGCTTACCAGAGTTAAAGAATCTTCTCTTGAGTTTAGCAACTCACTTATTCTCTTAAGATATGCTCTTGAGTCTTTCTACACTAAGAAGCCACTGTATTTCTTCCTCATGTCTCCAGCAATTGCATATATCTCTCATTTCCTTTTGATGATGTCAAAGGGGGAGAACGGTCATCTGTGAGGTTCAGGGCATCTGAGGCATCTGAGAGTGTGTTGTAGGGGAGCGGATTTGGAGAGAAGGGGTCCAGAAGATGGTGTTTCTGGGAGAGGCTTTCTGGTTTGTCAGTATGCACATTTTGGTTTGCTCTTGATTGTTTTCGATTTCCTTTTAATGCCCTGACATTGCTTGATTCATAGTGTTGCCATCATCAAAAAGGGGGAGATTGTTGCATCCCTACAGTTTTGATGATGTCTCACACTATAAATCAATTTGTTTTATCGCATTCTTACGATTTAGGTCCGTGCATATCATGTCTCTGCATCTCACCTCTTGAGGTCGGTGCAATTTTTGGGTCGGTGCAATTCTTGACTAGAATGCATTGGTTAGTCTGCTCGTCTCTATCTCAGTGGAAATCCATCTCGGTGCAAGCTGTGTCTTGCATCTCTCTTTATTCTGCCCATTTCTCTCTGCCATGTTGGTGCAACTTTTGCTTAGACTGCATATCCCATCTCGTGCAGTCTTTCTCTTTCTGAATAACATGTAGTCGGTGCATCTTTTTATTGCATTAACATACTCGGTGCAAGGTTTGATCTGCACCTAGTCGGTGCAACTTTTGGTTAGACGTAGGTATAGGTACACAACTCGGTGCATACCTTGCTTAAGATAAAAACATGATCGGTGCACAGCCTAGTCTATACAAATCCCTACAGCAACAGGTTGGTGCAGTTCTTGTTTCAGGCCTATTAGACTCGGTGCAAAATCTTGTAAGTAACTAAAGTAGATTGGTGCATCTTCTACTTCATTCCGGTGTTTTTCCTACCAGTCTTAGTCGATGCTAGTTTCCAACTCCGTGCAAACTTTCCTTTCTGGCAAAAATAAAGTCAGTGCATCTTTGTGCTTTATGGACTCTTATCGGTGCATATCTGTTGCACGATTGGACTCTATGGTCCGTGCTTATAACGTCTTGAGTTTGCACAAATCAGTGCATCTCTCGCTTTTACTCACTTCAACTCGGTGCAACCTCTTGTTCACCCTGTAGTAAGTCAGTGCAATGGTTGACTTGGAAACTCCTACTCAGTGCAGTTTACGCTTACTTACTCGCTACATCGGTACGACTTGTGCTGAGTGTGTGACAAAATGTTTATTCCTTTCTCTGACAGTTTGTCTGTGCATTCACCAGGTGGATGGCACGTGATCCGAGGAAGATAGAGGTCCAGAATATTTCGACACGTACCTCAACCCTTCAGGCGGGAAATGTGGTATCCACACGCCTAAGTTTCTGGAACAGACATATATATATACTGAGGAAAAGGTTTGAAATGGAGAGAATGAAAAGTGAAAAAGAAAGAGAAGCGTGAGAGCAGTAGTGTGGATCAAGAGAGAAAACCAGAGACAGACCACTCCATCCAGAGCAGAGAGAAAATTCTGAGAGAAAGCTGTCTGTGAATCTGAAGATCTGCTTCTACGGAAGCTACATTGTTTTGAATCAGAGATAGTTGTTTTCCATCGATCTTTTATTTTCGAGTTTCCTTTGTTTCCCATTCCATCTTGTTACCCTCCAAGCTTGTTCGGAGGAAGGGAGAAGTTCTCCGGTTTCCCTCCATTGTTCTTGGAGGAAGAGAGGTTTGATCCTCTAGTTTTGTGAGTTGCTTGGGAGCAATTTCACAGGGTTCCCTTTGCTGCGTGCAAAGGAAGGGAGATTTGTTCTCCAGTGCTTCTTCTGGTTGATCAGAAGGCTGAGGAGGGTGTTCCTCAGGGCAAGCTATTTGGTAGCGGTTGTCGCAGACTGAGTCTGCTGTGTGCAATTGATCATTGCAAGGAAACCTTACTCTTCTGAGTGAGGGGTGGACGTAGATTGCGGGTAGTAATCGAACCACCTAAAAATTCTATGTCTCTCTTGTGGGTTTGCCTGTCTACTTTGTGCTTGCTCTCCATCTATCTGATATATTGCTTCATCGTGAATTTCTTTCTGGATCACAATCCATAGTCTGGATATCTCTATTACCTATCTCCGAAGTTTTCTTCACTGCGTTTTGAGGGGTTGAGTAATTGTTTTTGTGTTTATCAAATTTGGGAGTGATCTATTCATCCCCCCCCTTCTATCTCACTTTCCGTTGTGCGTATCAGGGGTGGGGCGTTGTGGGCACTAAAAAAATAAAAAAAAGAGAAGAAAGAAACAAAAAAAGGAACAGGATAGCAAATGCAAGTGTTAAGCACGGGGTGGGGATTTTCTGGCTCTGGAGCTAAAATCTGGCTTGGGCTGTTGTGTACAAATGACAGATGATAATCCAACTTAGTTTCTGAGATGGCTGTAAATCAGAATGGGCAGAGAATGAGATCCCTCCCGGGCTAATCCACCTACATTCTCTATGCATCTGCATACCTACATATAGTTTGCATGACTGCATTTTAGTGGCAGATAAAATCCTGTATGCACGTGCATATGCATAGTCTTGTGTTGCTGAATTTTAAGGGAAAACATATTTTACACCCATTTGCATGTGCATAGCCCTCACCATCGGGTTTCAGGGATGAATGAAGCCCCATGTCTATTAGCATATCAATGCCTCTCATGAGTACTCCTCCAAATATCGCAAACACCAAAAAAAAACCCCATATACATCTTCATGTGCATTCATGTGTGCTTCATGACTGAATTTCATTAGCTTGTACATGTGTATGATCCATGCAATGGAATGCCAACCTCATGTGCACCAGCAGGTAAGAAACCCCCACCTGCACATTTGCATGATTTGGAAGTAAGGCACTTTCGCATTTTCCCCATCGGATTTCGTTGCCTTTGTTCTATCTGGGCTCTTTGTGTAGGGGTACACTGCACAAGGGTCAACCCTTGCAGACCCCGGGGTCGACCCCTCCATGGCTATAGCCTTCGGCCTGTCTCCCCTTTTGGGCTTCGCATGCACAAGGCCAACACCTTTCAACCCAGCTCCCTTTCCAGGACTATTTATTCCATATGCATTGCATAAATGAATCAACTCATCCATGCGCATTGCCTAAATAAGCCAGGATCATTCATATGCATGTCATGCATAGATAAGAATTTCATACGCATTACACTAAACAATTCAAAGACCTTTCATATGCATCATATGAATAAATCAAAATCCCATTCATGCATTTCATTAGCGAAGGAAATCTTGAGGAGATTAAGGCCTCATGGACATTTGTTCATTAAAGCAAAACACTTCAACTACATCTAGTGGAGGCATGGCAAGCAAACCCGCTCGGTTGTGCAGTCAGCGTCTCCCATTGGCCTCCCCTCCAGGGACTTCCAACAAATCACACGTGGAAGAATAGCCAACACCTTAGTATGAATGTTCCTACCTTGGGCCAATTGCAGGCTTCTGAAGAAATGCCCCACATTCCTGGAGTGATTGATCATTGAAGTTGGGTGACTAGTTGATCAATTTTGCCACTGCTCATCTGGTCCCTTATGTCATCTCTCTCTTTTGTTGGCTAATGGCTATATATGTAGCTCCATATCACTATGGTGTCCTGATGTCCCTTGTTCAAGCTCCCCACCTATCCCTGCAGTCCAAGCTCCCTTCCCACCCAAGAAAAAGGAAATACATAATTAATTTTTTTAGCCAAATGTTTTCTGCAATCACTCTTTTAAAATATTTCCTATCCGAATATTGAAAACTGAGCTAAAAAATATTTGAATGTTCCAAAGTTCCAAATAGTCATTGAGTAACTAGGCACGTGAAGTAGAAATATATGCTTGGGTTGAACATATCAGTACACACAGCCAATGTTTACAAAGTCTGGCGAAGTTGCATGGAATTCATATTTTCTTCGGTTCATTGGGTGATAGACATGTTTATCATTTTTTAAACTTCAGTTATATTTTCATTTTGTGTTCATTGGCTGCTAAGATCTGCGATGATGGAAAGGGGGGAGGCGCGGTCCTAGATAGAGCTGGCCGTAGGGGCCCTGCATCGCCCCCTCCGGTAGATGCGGTCCTCGGTGCACCGAGAGCAGCGGATATTTTTGATTTGTCCACCCAATTTCTGGCATTGGCTCAGGCAGCACTGTCAGTTGCCCTGTATTGGGCAACATACAAAGATTTGAGCCGTTATGCACTGTCAGCCATGACAGATCCGTGATTTTTGACTCAACAGTTCATTGATGGACTGACGCCAGAGATTCGTCAGACCCTCATGGCATCCGGGGTCACCGACGTGGAGGTAGCGTTCCGGACGGTGGCAATTTTGGAGGTACAGCTGCTGCTCACCCAGGAGCATGGTCGGGCGTTGCAATTCCAGTAGGGTCTCCCTCAAATGATTTAGGAGGAGCCAGTCGCATCCTCTTTCCCTGTCCGTGGTCCTCGCCGATGGAACAGGAGGAGGCATCGGCAGGCGGCTCGGCGTGGTGTAGGGCGTAGGCGTCAGCGACAGGATAGCATGTTAAGGCAGGCCTCGGAGGAGTCTGTGCAGCAGCCAGGCACGAGGCGACCATGGCATGGCTGAGGCGGGTGATTGTATTTTAGCCCTGGTAGAGGCGCTCTTGTATAGAAGTTACGGCTTCAATTTTCATCTAGCTTCTGCCAGTCAGGGTATGCCCCAAGACTTTGTACTTTTTTTTTGTTTAACTGTACCTTTGGGACTTGTATATATCTGGACAAAAAATTGTATAAAATTATGTAAATCATCAGATTGACTGATTCAACAGGTTGTGAACATAGTCTCTTTTCCTAGCAGCCGCACATAAAATCCAAATCGACAAATTCAGGCTCAAGGATGGGCTGCAAATTTGTCCAAATTAAAAAATTACATTTTGTTATTAACATTGTTGCATTTGTTTAGAAAAGCCAAGAAATCTGACCGGATCATTTTGATAATGCCTTGTTCTGTCTTTAAGGGCATTGGTAAATAATAGTGTACTTTGACTGTTATTTCTAGAATATGGAGTTCCATTTGTAACAGTCGACTTATAGTAAAAGATAAATACCCCAAAATTTTTACTTGTGATTTCAAATATTGTGGATTTTAATTGTATATAAATATGTTTTTAAATCTGATTTTAACATAAATTTGATGTTGATCTGACTCAAAAATGTGGATTATTTAGCTTTCAAGTTCTTCATTTGAATATTTTTATAAATTGAATGTTATTTAATTTGATGTATACATAATGATAAGTGAGATGTTATTTAATTTTATGTTATATAAATACATGGGGTATTCCCTGTGAACTGAGGTGCGTGGGTGCGATCTAACATTACACGCACCTCAAGAGAGCGTGTTAAACACGTGTCAATGAACCTTCCCGTTCAAGACTTTGGGATTGATGTCTATGTTCTCATTTTTTTACGAGAATGTATATATCTACCTCAAAGTCTTGAATTATCTCGTTTGGACAGTCTGTGAATATTTGATCGCACTTAGGCAGTCATTTACTATATGTGTTTGTATGGTTTGTTGAGAATTTCGGTTGCATCTCCTCACTCTTCTCTGATATACCTTTATTGATTTTGAGTGTTTTCTTAACCACTTACTTGTAAGTGTTTAAGAAAACTTCAAAATCAATAAATATTTTTGGTATATCGGAGAAGTGTGGGGAGATGCTGTCAAAATTTTCAACAAATCGTGCAACACATATAGTAAGTGATTGTGCGATCAAACCTTCATGGATGGGTTAAAAAATGATAATCTAAATAACAGTCCACTTCCAACTGCAAATGGTCTACGACGAACGATGTAAGAAAGGGTCGGGTTTATTTTCAGGAGTAATGATTTCAAAGTTATTTGTGTATTAACATTTATTGGGTGCAGGCAAAATGTTAACAGATCGTTCATGGATGTATCGTAGAATAGTTGACCGGGTGGTGTCGGATGACTTTGAGCATGGAGTTGAGAGTTTCATTCAATTTGTATTGGGGAATCCAAATGCAGCAATAGACCGCAACGGTCACATTTGATGCCATTGTTCAAGTTGTAGAAACTTGAGGTGGCGTTCACCATGGGATGTGCAACATCATTTGTACAACAAATGGTTCGTGGATGGTTATACGAATTGGACATGTCATGGTGACGAATTCTTGAGGTATGAGCCCGACAATATTGCAGGCACAAGTGGGAACGTGGATATGGTTGTAGATGCTGCTGGTCCTAGTTTTAATGTTCATGAGGAACATGCATACATGGAAGAAGCGCCGAATAAGACAGCCGGAAGATTTTATGAACTACTTAGGGATGCTGATGAGCCGCGGTGGGATGATTATGAAAAGCACACTTGGTTGTCTGCAGTGTCACAGTTGTTGAATTTGAAATCTAAATTTCACATCAGTGGGACTTGTTTTGACCGTCTCCTCCTCTTGATCAAGAGTATGTTGCCTCAAGATAAGAAGTTGCCAGAAACTTTTTACCCTGCAAAAAAGATGGTCAATGAGCTAGGACTTGGATATGTGAAAATAGATGCATGTCGGAATCACTGTATGTTATATTACAAAGACGATGCAGATAAGATATCATGTTCTATTTGTCACCATGACAGATTCAAACCTGAGAGAGGGGATAATTCAAAGCAAAAAGATGTACCTTACAAGGCATTACGATACTTTCCTCTTGTGCCTAGGCTGCAGTGGCTGTATATGTCCTCAAAGATGGCTCGACATATGACATGGCACACCGAAATAGTACACCGTGCCGATGATATAATCAATCATCTTGCCGATGGTGAACCTTGGACTCACTTCAGTCGTACTCATCTTGCTTTCTCAAAGGAGCCACGTAATGTTAGGTTGGGTTTATGCACAGATGATTTCAATCCATTCGGTGGTTCAGTGGCATCTTATTCTTGTTGGCCAGTGTTCATGACACCGTACAACCTTCCGCCAGACATGTGCATGAAGTGAGAGACACTATTTTTATCTTTAGTAATTCCCCGTCCAAAAAGTTTGAGAAAAAAATTAGACATATATCTCAGACCGTTGATTGATGAACTGAATTTTTTATGGACTGATAGAGTTATTACTTATGATGCATGTAGGAAGTAAAATTTTATTATGAAGGCTGCACTGATGTGGACAATAAGTGACTTCTCTGCATATGGAATGCTATTTGGTTGGAGCACATATGGGAGGTTAGCATGTCCTT
Organism: Amorphophallus konjac; assembly: GCA_022559845.1. NCBI lineage: Eukaryota > Viridiplantae > Streptophyta > Magnoliopsida > Alismatales > Araceae > Amorphophallus > Amorphophallus konjac. The sequence continues at coordinate 367,216,994 of CM040122.1, read as the reverse complement.
ACTGTATGGAAGAATCCAAATCATTTGTATTGAAACATGGTGGGAAAGCATGCTGGTTTGATTGCCATCGGTGGTTGCTACCAAGTGACCATCCTTTTCGAAGGTAAAAAGACTCGTTTAAAAAAAATACTGTTGAAATGGATGAAGCAGACTTGCAACGGGTGTCGGGTCGACATATGGCGACACGGGTGTAAAATTTACCAGATGTAGTATAATTGTCTGGTAGCACATGATAACTCTCTAGCTTTGGAAAAGATCACAACTGGAACAAGAAAAGTATTTTTTGGGAATTACCTTATTGGTCAACTCTTCTTGTACGACCTAATCTGAATGTCATGCATATCAAGAAGAATTTTTTTGATAATGTGTTCAATACGATCATGAATGTTAAAGGTAAAACAAAGGACAACACCAAAGCGCATATGGACTTAAAGATGCTTTGTAAACGTCCAGAATTGGAACTACATAACGTAAATGGAAAAACTATGCAACCTAAAGTAACTTACATGCTTAATGATACACAGATCAAGGAAGTGTACCAGTGGTTGAAATAGTTAAGATTCTCAGATGGATATGCATCCAACATAGCCCGTTGTGTGAATGTTAATGAGGGGAAAATATATGGTCTGCAAAGTCACAACTGTCATATGTTCATGGAGAGGCTAGTGCCCATTGCATTTCGTGATTTGTTGCCAAAGCCTATATGGGGAGCATTGACCAAGCTGAGTCAATTTTTTAAGATTTTATGTGCATCAGATCTCAGACTTCGGGATGTACAAACTATCGAAGAAAATGTGGTCACAACCATTTGCAAGCTAGAGAATATATTTTCTCCAGCATTCTTTGATTCGATGGAGCACCTGGTCATCCATTTGCCATATGAGGCTATTGTCGGAGGGCCAGTACATTTTGATGGATGTATCCATTTGAGAGGTATGTGAGGATTTTTTGTTATGTTACATGTTGTCCATGGTCGGTACATGTCATTGCCATCTGACTTGTTGTTGTAGGTGCATGCATGAATTAAAAATGAAAGTTCGCAACAAGGCAAAGCTGCAGGGTTCGATTGTTGAGGCATATATTCTTGAAGAAATTTTAAACTTATGTTCCATATACTTTGAGCCAGAGATTCTAACTCGTCGTACTCGACCTCCATGTAATGATGATGGGGGAGTTGATGATTCGTCCGATCGGCTCTATATATTTAAGCATCCTGGACGTGCGTTCGGACGTTGCTCGACTCGTATGCTCGAAGATAGAGAGTTGTATGCCGCTGAGATATATATTCTTCTGAATTGTATCGAGATTGAACCTTATGTTGAGTAAGTTCTTAACTCACATTTCCAATAAGTCCATAAGTTGTTCATCCTTCTTCTACAGTTCATTTAAAGTAGTAGTGTATTTATATTGCAGATAATTTGATTCAGAATTAGCACAAAATATCCAAATATCCAGGACGTGGAGATTGAAAAAGAAGGCAAGAAGTTTTTTGCCAAATGGCTGAGATATCGAGTTAGTGTCGATCGTTGAATATATATGTTTGTATTTTCTTATGTTGAGGTAATTGTTATTATTTTAACTACTCTAATTTACATATAGGTTGAACAACATCTTATTACTAATCAAAGAGTACAACAGATAAGTTATGGCCCCTCGAAAGTTGCACATGCCTATCCAGGATATATTATGAATGGATACAGATTTCATACGAGGGATTATGGATGAAGTAAGTCTACGATGAATAGCGACGTATCTGTTAAGGGAAGTGTATACATGAAGTGAAATTAGACTACTATGGTATTCTTGAGGAAGTCTTAGAACTTCAGTATTTGGGATGAGACAATCATGTATACATATTTAAGTGTCATTGGTTTGATCCTAATTCTGTTCGACATGACACAACTTATGGGATTGTCGATGTCAAACATAGGTCTAAACTTAATACCTATAAATCGTTCATTTTAGCCGCATAAGCCTAGCAAGTGTATTATTCAAGCTATCCATTATCCAAGATTAAAGATTAGTGGGCAATTTGCAGGGTTAAAGCAAAACTCTTTCCCACTTATGAGTTAAATATGAGTGAAAATATCTCAGAGGTTGCCAGTGCTGAATATTTTCAATCAGACGAAGTTGGCGTTGTCGGTTCCACGCATATTAATCTGGATGAATCTGATGAGCCACTGTCATTGCGTAAGGAAGATGAAGTGGAAGAAGTCGATCTGATGGAGCTAAATGTTGATATTAGAGGGGAGGAGAAATCGGATGAAGAGGAAGAGTTCGAATCTGATGAGGCTACTATGGATGACGAAGATGATGATGAGTTAGATATATCATCAGCATGAGGGAGGCACGTTTTGATAATTTAGTAAGATATTCTTACTTTTTTACATAATTTTTAATAACATTTGTCTAGTCTTATATAATTATGGATTAATATGTATTAATTATTTTGTTAGTAATAAAGAAATGGTCCGAGGAGGTCGTACTGGGAGTGGGAGGAGACAGGGCAGTGACAGGGGCTCTACTCCCTCCTCTTTGGCATCTTCTTCGGGCACAGGTATATCTATTAAAATAATTAGCTATATAAATATTTTAATTATTTACTAGCTTAAAAGAATTTTTTATAGGTCCAAGTGTCGGCTCACGACCACTTGTACAGACACCACCCCCACCACCTCCCGCTGTAGGTATGTATATTTTAATTTTCAGCAAAATATTCATTTTACTTATGAAAATTAATTCTTACATGTCCTAGTGCCCTCCCACCACTTGTACATACGCCACCCCCACCACCTCCCGCTGCTGGTATGTATATTTTAATTTTCAGCAAAATATTCTTTTTACTTATGAAGATTAATTCTTACAGGTCCCAGTGCCCTCCCACCACTTGTACAGACGCCACCCCCACTACCTCTCACTGCAGGTACGTATATTTTCATTTTCAGCAAAATATTTATTTTACTTATGAAAATTAATTCTTACAGATCCCAGTGCTTTCTCAATTATGTATATTTTAATTTTCAGTAAAATATCTATTTACTTATGATATTTATTTCTCACATGTCCCAGTGCCCTCCAACCACTTGTATAGACGCCACCCCCACCACCTCCCGCTGCAGGAATGTATATTTTCATTTTTAGTAAAATATTCATTTTACTTATGAAAATTAATTCTTATAGATCCTAGTGCTTTCCTAATTATGTATATTTTAATTTTCAGCAAAATATCTATTTTACATATGATATTTAATTCTTACAATTCACAGTCCCCTCCCACCACGACCACATGCGCCACCCCCACCACCTCCCACTGCAGGTATGTATATTTTAATTTTCAGCAAAATATTTATTTTACTTATGAAAATTAATTCTTACAGGTCCAGTGCCCTCCCACCACCTCCTACTTGTACAGGGCACACCCCTATCACTCAGCCACTTGACGATGCTGGCAGTCGTCACGAGGGAGGCACGGCTCATGATGGACGTCGCCCGTGCTAGATCTCCGGGTAAATTTATAAGGTTATTACATTCATTATTTAGCCTTCAACTGTCTAATGTGAATATTTTGACATTTACAATTGTAGTTCTAAATTTGAACCTTTCGATGTTGTCCGTCATTCTATGGATCTAGTGCTGGCACATGTGCCCGGGCTAGCATTATCTTTCAAAGAATTTTCGATGGGCGTCCGCGATTCATTGTTCGACATGTTCTTAGTAAGTAATTATGTCATTTAATTCAAGTATTTTTCAAACTCAATTCACAATAGTATACTAACTGTGAAACTTATTTTATTTACAGCGGAGTTATCGATTCACGAGTGGACATGACTCAGCGCGCTGTCGTTCTGCTTGGGAGTCTATTGTGTAGATAAATTACCGAAAGAAAGTACATGCGGCTCATAAAAAGGCTAAAAAAAATGCTGGTGGGACAGGTGTGGAAGGAGCACCGCCCTCTATGGATGAGGAAAGAGGATTGGGACATAGCATGTGACAAATTTGCCGACCCCAAGTGGATAGAAAAGTCCCGAAAAGCTAAAGCAAACAGGGTGTCACAATAGGATAAAAATTTACATACGGGTGGGTCCGTCTCTTTCACGTCTCATAAACAAAAAATGGCAAGTAATGTTTCAATTTATCTTCTTACATTTTATTAATATATATGACATTTTTTTACTATCAATTGTATAACAGGCTGTTGAGCTTAATCGAGCTTCGTCGTTCCTCGAGGTGTTCGACAGAACACACAAAAAGAAGGGGACAGATCAATTTGTGAGTGAGACAGGTCGCTCAGTAGCGGTAAGTTTATCTACAGATGCAACTTCTACCGTTCATTTAAATCAGATTGATTCATATGAAATTGACTAGTTATTTTATTCAATTTATAGGAAACATATAGCAGAGCTGTGACAAAGAAGTATGGGGAGGGAGACGCGCAGCAATCGGAGTTGGATCCAGCTGAATGGGTAGCAGCAGCTGGCATACCGAAGAAAGGCCAGCTATATGGTTTTGGGGAGAGCCTGGACTCTAGCGCGGTGATATCATCGTGTGCGAGTTCAGGCTCTGCCCAAACCAATAGTAGTGCCTTCAGTATACCTCCACCTGGCCCCAGTACTTCTGCCAGCGACATCAGAGACATCGTTCGATCGGAGATCTCTGATTTGCAGCGGTAGATGCAGCGGCAGATCCGAGAGGAGATGTCTAGCCAGAAGGTAACCATATTGCAGTCAATCACTGGCCTCCTCTCCTAGGCGGGAATTCTCCCTCATGGATCCTCCACCACGGCACAGGCCCATCAGGTGAGTGTTTATTATGTTTTTATTTTGACAAATTTACTCAATTATAAAAATAATTAATTCAAAAACTAAGTGTGTTTTCAAAACTAACTTAGTTTAGAAGAATTTATAAAATTAGGGGTTCGGGGCTCTAAAATCTGAAATACCACTCTGATCGACGTGCCGATCCTTCCAACACGACCTGGGAGATAAAAGTGACTTGTGAGAACTGGCAGAATCTAAATCGGATATCCGGTTTGAGTCCGACCCTCAAATAACTTAATTCAAAACTAAGTTAGTTTTCAAAAGTAACTTAGTTTAGAAGAATTCAGAAAATTCGAGGTTCGGGGGTCCAAAATGTAAAATACTGGCCTGATCGGCATGCCGATCGTACCAACACGACCTGCGAGGTAGACGTGAGTTGTGAGAGCTGACAAATTCCAAATCGGATATCCGATTTGAGCCCGATGTTAAAATAACTCAATTCAAAACTAAGTGTGTTTTCAAAACTAACTTAGTTTAGAAGAATTCATAAAATTTGGGATTCTGAGGTCCAAAATGTAAAATATTGGCATGATTGGCGTGTCGATTGCTCCAACACGATCTGGGAGATAAAAGTGACTTGTAAGAATTGGCAAAATCCAAATCGGATACCCGGTTTGGGCCCGACGCTCCAAAGTGCATTTTGTAAATGCACTTAGTTTAAAATTAAAGAAGCCGGGTCCGGGGGTCTAAAATATGAAATATCGATCTGATCGGTGTGCCGATCCTTCCAACATGACCTGCGAGATAAAAGTGACTTGTGAGAACTGGCAGAATCTAAATCAGATATCCGGTTTGAGCCCGACGCTAAAATAACTCAATTCAAAACTAAGTTAGTTTTCAAAAGTAACTTAATTTAGAAGAATTCAAAAAATTGGGGTTCGGGGTCCAAAATGTAAAATACTAGCCTGATCGGCGTGCCGATCATTCCAACACGACATGGGAGGTAGACGTGACTTGTGAGAGCTGATGAAATCTAAATCGGATATCTGGTTTGAGCCCGACGCTAAAATAACTCAATTCAAAACTAAGTGTATTTTCAAAACTAACTTAGTTTAGAAGAATTCATAAAATTAGGAGTTCGGGGGTCCAAAATGTAAAATACTACCCTGATCGGCTTGCCGATCGTTCCAACACGACCTAGGAGGTAGACATGAGTTGTGAGAGCTGATGGATTCCAAATCGGATATTCAATTTTAGCCCGACGGTAAAATAACTCAATTCAAAACTAAGTGTGTTTTCAAAACTAACTTAGTTTATAAGAATTGATAAAATTCGGGGTTCGGGGGTCCAAAATATAAAATACTGGCCTGATCAGCATGTCGATCATTCCAACACGACCTAGGAGATGAAAGTGACTTGTGAGAACTGGCGAAATCCAAATCGGATATCCAGTTTGAGCCCGACGCTCAAATAACTCAATTCAAAACTAAGTTAGTTTTCAAAAGTAACTTAGTTTAGAAGAATTCAGAAAATTCAAGGTTCGGGGGTCCAAAATGTAAAATAGTGGCCTAATCGGCGTGCCGATCGTACCAACACGACCTGCGAGGTAGACGTGAGTTGTGAGAGCTGACAAATTCCAAATCGGATATCCGATTTGAGCCCGATGTTAAAATAACTCAATTCAAAACTAAGTGTGTTTTCAAAACTAACTTAGTTTAGAAGAATTCATAAAATTTGGGATTCGGAGGTCCAAAATGTAAAATACTGGCATGATTGGCGTGTCAATTGCTCCAACACGACCTGGGAGATAAAAGTGACTTGTGAGAATTGGCGAAATCCAAATCGGATACCCGGTTTGGGCCCGGCGCTCCAAAGTGCATTTTGTAAATGCACTTAGTTTAAAATTAAAGAAGCCGGGTCCGGGGGTCTAAAATCTGAAATATCGATCTGATCGGTGTGCCGATCCTTCCAACATGACCTGCGAGATAAAAGTGACTTGTGAGAACTGGCAGAATCTAAATCAGATATCCGGTTTGAGCCCGACGCTAAAACAACTCAATTCAAAACTAAGTCAGTTTTTAAAAGTAACTTAATTTAGAAGAATTCAAAAAATTTGGGGTTCGGGGTCAAAAATGTAAAATACTAGCCTAATCGGCATGCCGATCGTTCCAACACGACCTGGGAGGTAGACGTGACTTGTGAGAGCTGACGAAATCTAAATCGGATATCCGGTTTGAGCCCGACACTAAAATAACTCAATTCAAAACTAAGTGTATTTTCAAAACTAACTTAGTTTAGAAGATTTCATAAAATTAGGAGTTCGGGGGTCCAAAATGTAAAATACTACCCTGATCAGCGTGCCGATCGTTCCAACACGACCTAGGAGGTAGACATGAGTTGTGAGAGCTGATGGATTCCAAATCGGATATTCAGTTTTAGCCCGACGGTAAAATAACTCAATTCAAAACTAAGTGTGTTTTTAAAACTAACTTAGTTTAGAAGAATTGATAAAAATCGGGGTTCGGGGGTCCAAAATGTAAAATACTGGCCTGATCAGCATGTCGATCGTTCCAACACGACCTGGGAGATGAAAGTGACTTGTGAGAACTGGCGAAATCCAAATCGGATATCCAGTTTGAGCCCGATGCTCAAATAACTCAATTCAAACCTAAGTTAGTTTTCAAAAGTAACTTAGTTTAGAAGAATTCAAAAAATTCGGGGTTTGGGGGTCCAAAATGTAAAATAGTGGCATGATCGGCGTGTCGATCGTACCAACACGACCTGGGAGGTAGACGCGACTAGTGAGATGTAGAAACCCGATAATTTAAAATAAGAAATATTTTTTAAATAAATTATATAATTAAATTTTTCATGAAATGATTAATTTACATTTTTGAAATAAAGTGGATTATTGAATTTACTTGAATTTACTAAGGTAAAGTGAAAAATAAATGCTTTAACCCTTAGATAAATCATAGAAAGCCCAATAAAAGTCCATGTAATGGGCTAGGATCATAATTGGCCCATTGGATAATCCATAATGGGCTAGATTAGTGGTTAAAGGATTAATAAATGATAATTAGACCTTAAATTTGTAACACACGTTAAATGCCTTTTGAAAAGGATTATAATAACCCAATTTCTAGAAGATTGACTCAAGAATCAACCCTTACCTAATAGCCCACCTTGGACCAGCCGTTTTTACATTGTTTTCACACCTAAGATGGGCTAGATTAAGAAGAGAAATGGTATTTTTCTTCTAATTCAGACTTAATGGGTTTGGTGGAATTAGGCAAGGAATCTTTACAAATTTGGCCATATTTTGGCTATAAATAGAGCCACATTCGACCCTTAAACCATCCTTGGAAGTTAAGTCTATGCTGCTGCGAAGATTTGTGGAGATTTGAAGGAGGAATTGGAAGATCAAAGGGTTTTCTTGTTATTTGGGGATATTCTTTAGATCCGAAAAAAGGTAGGTGTCTCTCAGGCTAAACTCAAATCAATGCATGCTATCTTATTCATTTTTCTGCCATCTTTCCATTGATAGCTCATTTGTTAAATTTCATTGAGAAATGAGTAAGTTATGATCATTTTACCAAAGGGCATTTCAGTTCCGTTTTCGGAATCTTAAGGCGCTGCTCTTCAGGAACGCGTTCTTAACGCGCCAGCCCGATATAGCGTGTTCATATAGACCCCATCTCTTTCGAAGAATGTTCAAATTTAAACATTTAATAATATAAAACACTTTCATGATCGCGCTATATGTCCCTAGCGCGTTCATCATGAACGCGCTAGCCTCCTATAGCACGTTCATACCTTTGACCCCGGATGATCAGGCATCAAAAAATAATATTTCTAGTATGTTTTTAAAGGTATATAAGGTTTTTATATATATATAAGATGTTATATATATAGTATGATTCATTGGAACCCCATATTGTTATCTAGTTTTCAAAACAATATAAAATCTATACCTGTTCATGAACGATCTATACCTACCTAGTACGTTCATCATGAACGCGCTAGCCTCCTATAGCACGTTCATACCTTTGACCCCGGATGATCAGGGATCAAAAAAATAATACTTCTAGTATGTTTATAAATGTATATAAGGCATCTATATATATAGTATGATTCCTTGGAACCTCATCTTTTTATCTAGTTTTCAAAATAATATAAAGTATTTATCTGATCATGAACGCGCTAGCCTGGTATAGCACGTTCTTCATGAACGTGCTAGTCAGGTATAGCGTGTTCATACTTTTAAACCCGGATGACCAGAAATCAAAAGTATAATATTCCTAATATATATATATAATACCTTAAGTGTTTATATATATATTAGGAGTCTATATCTATTATGGTTTATACAGAATCTATGTATTTCAATTAAGTTTTCAAAATTTTTCAATATATACATCTGTTCTTGAACGCGCTAGTCGCCTATAGCACGTTCTTGAAGAACGCGCTAGCTACCTATAGCGCGTTCATAAAATTTTCTCGAAAATTTTTGATAATCAAAATATGTTATTTTGAATATATATACTATATTTTTATACACTGTAATGAACGCGACCCTGAGCTATAGCGCGTTCACACACAGTAACATCTTTTAGCCTATAACAATTCTATTCTCTATCATAGTGATGTACGAAAATTATTTCAGAATGTAAAAAGATATTTTCTATCATATTGATGTATAAAAACTACTTTCAGCATGTTACATCTACTTTCTTATCATATGACATATCAATGTATGATTAAAAGTTAATATCTAAACTCATGATTTCAATTCATAAGTATATATGTTCTTTACTAAAAGTCGTTCTTTACTAAAAATTGATGTTTATAATTCTGAGATCATGCAAAGATATTTAAAATAATTCTAATAAAACTACTATCTTAAATTTTCTTCCTACTTACCGTTCATTTTTGAATTCTACGACTTAATGTCGTTAAACATGATGCTTAAAATGTGTTTTCCACTCTCCTTTGCAAATTATCACAATTTTTACCAGATCTGTACTTGTTTACAAATGAGCTTGTTCTTGAAAGTTCTTTGGCCATATTGAGGAATTATATAGAAAAAAAAATGTCAGGGGCTATGGGTCCCAATGAAATGACATTTAAATGCTAGTGTATAAAGGGGTTCTGATCTGATTCCATGGGCGAGACAAAGTCCAAATATAAACCAGTATTATAATGATCAGGTGCTGGCATTCACCAATACAAGGTCTATTACAGTTAGGGGCAATCATACTGTCGTGAGAACCCCTAAGTGTGTAGCCAAATAGTGATCTTCCATAAGGGGCTGTCATATCGTCGTGGTCTCCCTTTAGTACTCTGGCCAATCCTACTGAGTGTTGGTAGAAGTGATTGCTCTACTTCTATATTGTTATTGTTTAAAGATTCATCATAAATATCATTGTAGAAGTGATTTTTCTACTTCTATATTGTTTAAAGTTCAAGTGATTGCTCTACTTCGATATTGCTTAAAAGTTCATCATGAAAGTTCTTGAATTGTCTTAATGATAGTACCCATCGTCTCATCATGAAAGTTCTTGATATATTTCTGAAAATGATCATCGTCTTGTCTACTATCATGATCTTGACATTATCTTGTTATCTTGAAATTACTTGGAAATTCCTTATACAAAATTTCTTACTTGAAATTCATGATCAATTACTTCATGACACGAATTGTTAAATTGTTAAATACTTAAAGATTGCCTGGTTCTAGAGATATAAAATCATACTGAGCTTTTTGCTCACCCTACGTTTTTAGTTAATTATTGTAGGAAATGAAAATGAACAAGGGAACGGACAAGAGTGAATGAGTGTTTTCTTTTCCCTAGGATTTATGTAGATCATTAGTGTTTTTACAAGGATTATGTATTTGAAATTTTGGAAGATTGTATCATGCCTTTATGGCTTATGAATTAGTGATGTAAACTTCATTTTGATAGAATAAAATTAGATATTTCATCTTAGCTCTCTATCTTTAGAATTAATTTGTACATGCTCTGATCGACACGAGTGCCTCGTAACTACTCGCGCTCTCGATTTTCCGCGTCGGGGTGTGACAGTTTTAGTGGTATCAGAGCCTAGGTTACATAAAACCTAGGATACTTAAAACTTAGGTTTCCCTCGATAGAAACTTGGTTAGAAATTTAAACTTTTCAGGTAAGATTGGGTAGAAACACGTGTTAAGTTTTAAAAAGAATGAATTATCAAGAAATAAATACCAAGGAAAAATGATTAAACCATGTAACTATGGTTTCAGGCTAAATCTCGCAAATGGCCGCCAAGAGAGCACAATGGCGCGAGATGCAACGCACTATCCAAGGACTAACACAAGCCTTGCAACAAGTTGCGCAAGGTGAAGCACAGCATGAAGCCGGAGATTTACATCGAAAATTCCAAAAGATGAAGCTCTCGAAGTTTAGTGGAACTACTGACCCGGATGAAGCGGAGAATTGGGTGCAAGAAATAGAGAGAACCTTTAAAGTAATGCAATGCACTGATGAAGAGAAGGTATTGCTAGGGACCTACCAACTATAAAAGGATGCCCGAGCATGGTGGGTATCCGTCGAAGCAATCTTGCCCAATGAACAAGTTACATGGGACGAGTTCTTAGAACATTTTAATGAGAAGTATTTCTCGAAAGAATCCGCGAGAAGAAGGCCATGGAGTTCGCGGCATTGAAACAACGTAGCTTATCTGTAGCAGATTATGAAGCAACATTTTCTAGATTAGCTCGGTATGCCCTACACCTAGTTTGTACGGAGAAAATGAGAGCAAGAAGATTTATGAATGGATTAAAATGGAACTCATTCCTCGATTGGCTCCATTGGAGATTCAAACTTATACGGAAATGGTAAGGAAAGCATAAATTCTAGAAGATGCTATGAATATGGTGGAGCGAATCAAAGGGAAAGTCGCCAAGAAAGAGTTAGTCGATGGATCCAAAAGTAAGGAACCCGTGAGTGACAAGAAGAGGTTAAATGGAGGTAACGATTCTCGTAAGGATAAGAAGCCCCGGAATAATGATCAACAAATTGTTCCAATCAAGGAAAAATGTGAGCATTGTAAGAAAGGAAGGCACAACCCAGATGAGTGTTGGTATAAACTTGGGAAGTGTATCCGTTGCGGAAGCATGGATCATAAAATTGCTCGTTGCCCACTCTTAAAGAAAGGAGAGCCGCAAGCATTGGAAGGTAACCATATAAACCTATCTCGTCTATGATGGCATAGTTTAGAAATGGTGATCTTAGCACTTAGCATGTTATGAAAATGATCTAGTTAGAATGCATAGTTTGGATATGATAATTTTACCCTACTATTACGGAAAGAAAATCATGGGAATTTGGGGACCAAATTCTTTTAAGTGGGGGAGGATGTAGAAACCCGATAATTTAAAATGAGAAATGATTTTTTTAAAATAAATTATATAATTAAATTTTTCATGAAATGATTAATTTACATTTTTGAAATAAAGTGGATTATTGAATTTACTTGAATTTACTTAAGGTAAAGTGAAAAATAAATGCTTTAACCCTTAGATAAATCATAGAAAGCCCAATAAAAGTCCATGTAATGGACTAGGATCATAATTGACCCATTGGATAATCCATAATGGGCTAGATTAGTGGTTAAAGGATTAATAAAGGATAATTAGACCTTAAATTCGTAACACATGTTAAATGCCTTTTGAAAAGGATTATAATAACCCAATTTCTAGAAGATTGACTCAAGAATCAACCCTTACCTAACAGCCCACCTTGGATGTAGCGACCCGGATTTCGGATACCCGGCATACCCGATAGGACTACCGGATACGCGTGATACCGCATGGAACCCGCGAGGCCTCCCAAGAGCGGGAAAGCTCCGAAGGGAAAAAGGCACGTGTAGAGTACATTGAAGCCACAGAGATAGTACAGTAAGCAATTAAATTTCATTAGACAGGTTTGCTAAAGTAGCAGAAATAAAATTACTTTTTAATTAATTATTTCAAATTGACAATTATATCCCAGAGTCAGTCCAAAGCTAAAGACAACAAGTCTAGCACAGTACAGTCGACAGAAAGGAAAGACGTACCAAAAGGTCGGGAGAAGCCCGACGCAGGTACCAGCTGGCAGCAATGGCACGCGACGAGCACGCACACTCCAGGAACCACGCGGAAGCAGAACGAACAACACCACCCCACCTGAAAGAGCAGGGGTGAGCCACATGTCACTGGCTCAGTAGGGGTCACGCGGATCCCCACTGAAAAATACGCAGTAACACGAAACAATAGAAACAGCAAAACAACAGGTGTAGTAAAGTAGGAACTACACTACAAAGCTGTAAAACTACGCTACGAGCAGTAGTGAAAAGACGGGAAGCAGGAGTAGGGAGCAAGTAAGAAAGGGGAAGAACCCACGCCAGACAAGCGGCGGTCGAACTAACCTCGCCACCCCAAACTACTCCAAACAACAACAGAAGGGCGACTCTGATCCAGCAAAGTCAGAAGTTACCGATCTGTCAACCCGACACCAGGTCTAAAACGAAGACCTGCAAGGACTGATAAAATAATCATAACGGCCTACACGACTGGAACATCATGTACGCAACCCCAGGCTCATCTTGGACACAGCCAAGAACAGACCACACAGCCAGGGAAGCAAATCTTGGGCAAGGCCAAGACTAGCCGACACGGAAAAGAGAACACCGGCTCCGAGAAACGCGAGAGTCGCCGGTCAAGTGATAGGAGTACCCTCACACTAGAAGAACAGCCAGATGCGTCCACTGACGTCTTACATTGCGCCACAAGTGTCACGTCTACCAAACCGTGTGCAGCACGGGGGAGACTAGACACACCAAGAACCAGGTCCAAGGAACAACGACGTTCCAAGGAAAAACGGCACCTCACGGACACAAGAACACAGTACCACGCTGCGAGTGACTAGTCAGGGCCACGCCCGTCGACGCAAGTCCTCAGTCCCTGACCACGTGTGCACACACTGACCACTACCTAGGCCAGGCCTCTAGCTAGTATTCCCCTCGGTACGACACAACCGTTAGCCGGGGCCCATGGAACTAGCGTAAAAACTGTGTAATGGGAAATTGCCCGTCCACCACCCCCGGTGGGTGACGTACTAAAAAGCCTACGTCACAGGCTCCGACTAGTGGAGGCTCACAAGGCACAAACACAAGTGCTAGAGTACAGACAGTCTAAGGATGCCCTGTCACATGTACTACGAAGCACCACTGGCAGTACAACCACTTCCAACTAACTCAGGACCAAGCAACTAGACCTACCACGTAACGATCCCGAGTCGAACGACTCAAAGGCAAGATCGTCACAGACAGCGGAACAAGCCGCCAATCGGTCTAATCCTAAGCCATAAGAAACGACTCTCCGCAGAAAACAACTCACGGAGACCTGAGGGAACACCGAAGACCCTCAGACACGCCTGGACACGCAAACCAAGGTAAGACGATACCTCGAGGCATCCAGAACCAGTGTCTCGGGCTGGACAAAATCGCCAAGACACCACACACAAGGTCACCCGTCAACCGCTGGGTCACCCCGGGTTGACCGGAACCTGACCAAAGACACACACAAGAGTAGGATAGAGAATCCTACCACAAGCAAGAAGACTCCTGGCTACCTTACAACGTAGTCCTAGCCCTCATAGGACGTCAGGAGACATCCACGGGACAACGGGCAGGCTACAAGGACAAGCCAAGGTAAGTAAAAATCAGAATCACGGAAATCGGAGCACAAAGCATGTAACGCACCACCCATAGACTGTTACATGAATGTGACGGTCTAAGCCTAGGCCGTTACACCCAACGTGACGGTTGGGGAAGAAGCCGTCACGCACACCGCCCTAGCCAACTCTAGAAGCGCAAAGGCATGTAACGGCTAGCACCGGGCGCGTTACACCAGCTTGACGCGCCCGACCGGGGCCGTCAGGGCCAACAACCCTCAAACTCAAAACACACTCGAAGCATGTAACGTGCTAGACCAGGCGCGTTACAGCCACCTAACGCGGCATCACAAGCGCGTCAGGGCCAACAGGCACAAGCCAAAAACAACTGGCTGAGAGGCATGTAACGGTCCCGACCGGACGCGTTACAATCACCTAACGCACGGGGACGAGGCCGTTAGAGACAACGACGCAACCACCCCAACTCAGCCAAAATAGCATGTAACGGCCTGGGGCAGGCGCGTTACACACACCTAAGGCATGGGAGCACGGCCGTTAGGCGAACCAACTCACTCGGTCAAACACGGTTAAACAGAACGTAACGGCCTAGGGCAGGCGCGTTATGCACACCTGACGTGCTAGGGTAGGCGCGCCAGGGGAACCGCCTCAAATGGTCAACGTCAGTCAACCAGAATGTAACGGACTGGGGTAGGCGCGTTACACTCACCTGACGCACAGGGGCAAGCGCGTTAGAGGAACCGACTTAACCCAAACATAAAATGACAAAATAGACATAACGCGTCTCACGGGACGCGTCAGAGAGATGTGACGTGCCACCTCTGGGCCGTCACACTCTCAAAACCCCGAAGAACTCAAATCGACCCAGACGCTGTAACGGTCAGTTGTGGGGCCGTCAGGGCATGTGACGGTCCCTGGAACGACCGCCACACCAGCTACAGCGGGAAAACTGATGGTTGGCCAAATCGGCCCGTTCCACGCCCCATTCACGCCGAAGCGCAGGGGAAACAACTCTCGACGATGAAAAACAACATAAGGAGGCTAAAAAGCCCACATGCAAGCACAAAAACACAAGATCGGGGCGATTCCAACGAATCAACCCTAAATGGGTCAACGAGGTTCTCGGGCTCCTACCGGCCTCGAATGACCACCGATCAACACAAAACTAGCATGGATGGGATCCTAACATCCCAACGGCCAGTTCAGCACTAACCGAGCTACGAATGGTTTCCGTTCTCCGGCGAACCCTACAAAACCCGAAAATCACGGTTTAGGCTAAACAAGCCCAAACTCGGCCGTTTCCGCGCCAAACGAAGTGCAAGGGCTGGGAAAACGAGCAGGAGGAAGTGAGGGACCATCACCCTACCTTCACCAAAGAATCCGTGCCCCGAAGGGACTAAACCGTGCCGAAAACCACGCCACGAGCTCAAACACCGGCTTTGAATCCACCGTTCGGGATCGCGCCAAAACCATTCCGATCCTCGACCCGTCGCGCACCCAGTCAACTCCACAGCATCCCCAACACGTGCCTCTAGGTACCCCGTCTGCAGTCGGAGCCGAGGAGGCTCGAGAGGAGAGAAACGAAGAGAGAGAGAGAGACGGCGGCAGTGAATGAGAAGGAGGAGAGAGGAAAAGGAAAGAAAAAGGAAAAGAAATTAGGAATTTTCCTAATTTCTGAAAAATCTGATTTCTGGCCCTATCTCCGAAAAATACGCAAAAATAGACGAAACGACCAGCTCGACGAGTACATCATCGCTGTAGCATCCGCGAGTCGAGGAACTGACAAGTAAACTCACCATAAGGTTCCGTAACTAGTACGAGAGAAAAACCCACACAGATCGTAGAACTCAACTCGGAATCCACCAAAGCGAACCGAAACTCACCAAAACCAATCCAAAAGATCCAATGAAGATCCAGAAAGACCTACCAAGGATCCAGGGCATTACATCCTCCCCTCCTTTAAGAAATTTTGCCCTCGAAATTAGGCACTAACAAAGGAGAAGCAGGGAAGAACAACCCAACATCACAAAACAACACAAATCTTGAGAGAACACAATTCAGAGGAACACCGTCAGATCACAATTACAGGCACACGCTCAGGATCTCAAGGCAACAATCCACAAAAGAGCACGGCACCCAAGTGAACACGATTCTGACACCTCTGAAACAAGGCAACGTCGCTTACGTCTCATAGGACATGAGACACGACTGCCACAACAACAAACAACCGATCGAGAAACACAACGATAGGCACGTCGAGTATCAGCTTAACCAAGGGAACACAATCTCCACAGCTGACAGCTCGACGACATCATCGGCTCCAGTGCCAAAGGCAACAGGGAACACCTGGCACACAGGACACCAATGACAATAGCAGCACCGGACCACAAATACAATCGAGTCAGTCCTCATTAAGATATTACATCTGACCAAGTCGCTAGCTAACTCTAGGGAAAAAGAGTACAGCAAGGCTAACCGATAAGACTTGGTCCAAAACAGCGACACAAAATCATAGAGAAACAGCACTCACAGAAACAACACAGCGGTAGCACCTGCAGGTTTCCGGTTCCACTCTGAACACAGAACCATGGAACACAACTGCAAGCAGGTCACATCAATGCACAGCAACAGTTGAGCACACGACCACAGGGAATGGGTCACGCATCAAACTGCCCACCAAGAAAAAGACCCACAACAATGAAAATGACAACAATCTCGGGGAACGCATCTCAAGGACTACCAACACGCCTCGAGAGCACAACACCCAAGAAAGAAATGCAGAGCAAAGGGTACTCAATCAGCAGAATGTTGGCCAATTCCCCAATACTCGCCAACGCCAATGCCAACACAAGAAAACCACCAACAACGGCACGGCAACAGACGACATCGAGGCACAAGAAACCAAGACGAAGTCCCATCGAGAAAGAACAAATCTCTCGACCAGTGGGTAGCCAACCTACATGCTTCGCTGCGCACTCAGCAACGCACACAGGCAACAGAGTAACCTCAGTAGTCGCATCTCAGCACACACCAGACGCTTTTGCAATCAATGAAGATCGCAAATAACACGCCACGAGTACCGATCTCGCGAACAACCGATCACAAGGAGCCTAAGTGCAACAGAAAAAGAGCACCAGCTTCAGCTCAAAGCACAAGGAAAGCATCAATCTCAGCTTACCTCCACGTCCTGAAAATGATAAATGAGCCTTCACGATACATCGGCCACTGGACACGGCACGACAATACGGTACCCAACAGCTCTTAACACCATCATGGAGTCCAAAGCCAAGCAACCGTATAGCAGAGAGCAGATCAAGCTCAAAACAAAGCCGTCAACACTTAAGCAGACACAGGATCAAGGCATCCCTAAGACAGCAATTCCAAGGCAACACTCGAAAAGATTCCACCAGAAAGGACGAGAAGCAAGAAGCTCAATCACAAAAGCTCACCAGGAAGGGAAAATCCTAGCTTGCCTGAGCAACTTCTCCAACACGGAATCTAATCGAGCACTTCAATAGAAGCGAAACACATCATGAGCTGAACAGACTCAAGCCGGGATGACCAAGACAATGTGAGAACGTGTACGGTCATCAAACCAAGGCCGAAGGTCAACAGGAACCTGAACAACACAAAGAGAAAACCTCGAACAACGTACTGCAGATTCAAGCCTTCCGGTGAATACTGTCAAGTACAACATGATCGAGACAAACACAACGACGAAAAGAAACACCTCGTCACATCCTGACGAGAACAGAACCATCTCGTATAGTGCCAGAACAGCACGCACAAGACAACACGCAGAAAACAAAGTGACAAAGAATCGCAAACCGAAGCCAGCTGAAGACTGTACTGGACTTTCACAACTCTGGATACAGTATATCTCAGATTCCCATGTACTTCACACAACAATGCTCCGATAGCTCAGAAAAGAACTCCGAACATCTCAGAACACTGCTCTGATACCAAGCTGTAGCGACCCGGATTCTGGATACCCGGCATACCCGGTAGGACTACCGGATACGCGTGATACCGCATGGAACCCGCGAGGCCTCCCAAGAGCGGGAAAGCTCCGAAGGGAAAAAGGCACGTGTAGAGTACATTGAAGCCACAGAGATAGTACAGTAAGTAATTAAATTTCATTAGATAGGTTTGCTAAAGTAGTAGAAATAAAATTACTTTTTAATTAATTGTTTCAAATTGACAATTATATCCCAGAGTCAGTCCAAAGCTAAAGACAACAAGTCTAGCACAGTACAGTCGACAGAAAGGAAAGACGTACCAAAAGGTCGGGAGAAGCCCGACGCAGGTACCAACTGGCAGCAACGGCACGCAACCAGCATGCACACTCCAGGAACCACGCGGAAGCAGAACGAACAACGCCACCCCACCTGAAAGAGCAGGGGTGAGCCACGCGTCACTGGCTCAGTAGGGGTCATGCGGATCCCCACTGAAAAAAACACAGTAACATGAACCAACAGAAATAGTAAAACAGCAGGTGTAGTAAAGCAGGAACTACACTACAAAGCTGTAAAACTACGCTACGAGCAGTAGTGAACAGACGGGAAGCAGGAGTAGGGAGCAAGTAAGAAGGGGAAGAACCCGCGCCAGACAAGCGGCGGTCGAACTAACCTCGCCACCCCAAACTACTCCAAACAACAACAGAAGGGCGACTCTGATCCAGCAAAGTCAGAAGTTACCGATCTGTCAACCCGACACCAGGTCTAAAATGAAGACCTGCAAGGACTGATAAAATAATCATAACGGCCTACACGACTGGAACATCATGTACGCAACCCCAGGCTCATCTTGGACACAGCCAAGAACAGACCACACAGCCAGGGAAGTAAATCTTGGGCAAGGCCAAGACTAGCTGACACGGAAAGAGAACACCAGCTCCGAGAAACGTGAGAGTCGCCGGTCAAGTGATAGGAGTACCCTCACACTAGAAGAACAGCCAGATGCGTCCACTGACGTCTTACACTGCGCCACAAGTGTCACGTCTACCAAACCGTGTGCAGCACGGGGGAGACTAGACACACCAAGAACCAGGTCCAAGGAACAACGACGTTCTAAGGAAAAACGGCACCTCACAGACACAAGACCGCAGTACCACGCTGCGAGTGACTAGTCAGGGTCACTCCTGTCGACGCAAGTCCTCAGTCCTGACCACGTGTGCACACACTGACCACTACCTAGGCCATGCCTCTAGCTAGTATTCCCCTCGGTAGGATGCTACCGTTGGCCGGGGCCCACGGAACTAGCTTAAAAACCATGTAACGGGAAACTTCCCGTCCACCACCCCCGGTGGGTGACGTACTAAAAAGCCTACGTCACAGGCTACGACTAGTGGAGGTTCACAAGGCACGGACTCCAAAACACAAGTGCTAGAGTACAGATAGTCTAAGGAAGCCCTGTCACACGTACTACGAAGCACCACTGGCAGTACAACCACTGCCAACCAACTCAGGACCAGGCAACTAGACCTACCATGTAACGATCCCGAGTCGAACGACTCAAAGGCAAGATCGTCACAGACAGCGGAACAAGCTACTAATCGGTCTAATCCTAAGCCACAAGAAATGACTCTCCGCAGAAAACAACTCACGTAGACCTGAGGGAACACCGAAGACCCTCAGACACGATTGGACATGCAAACCAAGGTAAGACGATACCTCGAGGCATCCAGAACCAGTGTCTCGGGCTGGACAAAACTGCCAAGACACCACACACAAGGTCACCCGTCAACCGCTGGGTCACCCCGGGTTGACCGGAACCCGACCAAAGACACACACAAGAGTAGGATAGAGAATCCTACCACAAGCAAGAAGACTCTGGGCTACCTTACAACATAGTCCTAGCCCTCATAGGACGTCAGGAGACATCCACGGGACAACAGGTAGGCTACAAGGATAAGCCAAGGCAAGCAAAAATTGGAATCACGGAAATCGAAGCACAAAGCATGTAACGCACCACCCTTAGACCGTTACATGAATGTGACGGTCTAAGCCTAGGCCGTTACACCCAACATGACGGTCGGGGAAGAAGCCGTCACGCACACCGCCCTAGCCAACTCTAGAAACGCAAAGGCATGTAACGGCCAGCACCGGGCGCGTTACACCAGCCTGACGCGCCCGACCGGGGCCATCAGGGCCAACAACCCTCAAACTCAAAACACACTCGGAGCATGTAACGTGCTAGACCAGGCACGTTACAGCCACCTAACGCGGCATCACAAGCGCGTCAGGGCGAACAGGCACAAGCCAAAAACAACTGGCTGAGAGGCATGTAACGATCCCAACCGGACGCGTTACAATCACCTAACGCACGGGGATGAGGCCGTTAGAGACAACTACGCAACCACCCCAACTCAGCCAAAATAGCATGTAACGGCCTGGGGCAGGCGCGTTACACACACCTAACGCACGGGAGCACGGCCGTTAGGCGAACCGACTCACTCGGTCAAACACGGTTAAACAGAACGTAACGGCCTAGGGCAGGCGCGTTATGCACACCTGACGCGCTAGGGCAGGTGCGCCAGGAAAACCGCCTCAAATGGTCAACGTCAGTCAACCAGAATGTAACGGCCTGGGGCAGGCGCGTTACACTCACCTGACGCACAGGGGCAAGCGCGTCAGAGGAACTGACTTCACCCAAACATAAAACGACAAAATAGACATAACGCGTCTCACTGGACGCGTCAGAGAGATGTGACGCGCCACCTCTGGGCCGTCACACTCTCAAAACCCCGAAGAACTCAAATCGACCCTGATGCTGTAACGGTCAGTCGTGGGGCAGTCAGGGCATGTGACGGTCCCTGGAACGACCGCCACACTAGCTACGGATGGAAAACGGAGGGTTGGCCAAATCAGCCCGTTCCACGCCCCATTCACGCCGAAGCACAGGGGAAACAACCCTCGACGATGAAAAACAACATATGGAGGCTAAAAAGCCCACATGCAAGCACAAAAACACAAGATCGGGGCGATTCCAACGAATCAACCCTAAATGTGTCAACGAGGTTCCCGGGCTCCTACCGGCCGCGAATGACCACCGATCAACACAAAACTAGCATGGATGGGATCCTAACATCCCAACGGTCAGTTCAACACTAACCAAGCTACGAATGGTTGTCGTTCTCCGGCGAACCCTGCAAAACCTGAAAATCACGGTTTAGGCTAAACAAGCCCAAACTCGGCCGTTTCCGTGCCAAACGAAGTGCAAGGGCAGGGAAAATGAGCAGGAGAAAGTGAGGGACCATCACCCTACCTCCACCGAAGAATTCGTGCCCCAACGGGACTAAACCGCGCCGAAAACCACGCCGTGAGCTCAAACACCGGCTTTGAATCCACCGTTCGGGATCGCGCCAAAACCATTTCGATCCTCAACCCGTCGCACACCCAGTCAACTCCACAGCATCCCCAACACCTGCCTCTAGGTACCCCGTCTGCAGCCGGAGCCGAGGAGGCTCGAGAAGAGAGAAATGAAGAGAGAGAGACGGCGGCGGCGAATGAGAAGGAGGAGAGAGGAAAAGGAAAGAAAAAGGAAAAGAAATTAGGAATTTTCCTAATTTCTGAAAAATCCGATTTCTGGCCCTATCTCCGAAAAAAAGCAAAAATAGACAAAACGACCGGCTCGACGAGTACATCATCGCTGTAGCATCCGCGAGTCAAGGAACTAACAAGTAAACTCACCGTAGGGTTCTGTAACTAGTACGAGAGAAAAATCCACACGGATCGTAGAACTCAACTCGGAAGCCACCAAAGCGAACCGAAACTCACCGAAATCAATCCAAAAGATCCAATGAAGATCCAGCAAGACCTACCAAGGATCCAGGGCATTACATTGGACCAGCCATTTTTACATTATTTTCACACCTAAGATGGGCTAGATTAAGAAGAGAATGGTATTTTTCTTCTAATTCGGACTTAATGGGTTTGGTGGAATTAGGCAAGGAATCTTGACAAATTTGGCCATATTTTGCCTATAAATAGAGTCTCATTCGACCCTTAAACCATCCCTGGAAGTTAAGTCTATACTGCTGTGAAGATTTGTGGAGATTTGAAGGAGGAATTAGAAGATCAAAGGGTTTTCTTGTTATTTTGGGATATTCTTTAGATCCGACAAAAGGTAGGTGTCTCTCAAGCTAAACTCAAATCAATGCATGCTATCTTGTTCATTTTTCTGCCCTCTTTCCATTGATAGCTCATTTGTTAAATTCCATTGAGAAATAAGTAAGTTATGATCATTTTACCAAAGGGTATTTCAGTTCCGTTTTCGGAATCTTACGGCGCCGCTCTTCAGGAGCACGTTCTTAACGCGCCAGCCCGATATAGCGCGTTCATATAGACCCCATCTCTTTCGAAGAATGTTTAAATTTAAATATTTAATAATATAAAACACTTTCATGATCGCGCTATATGTCCCTAGCGCGTTCATCATGAACGCGCTAGCCTCCTATAGCACGTTCATACCTTTGACCCCGGATGATCAGGGATCAAAAAAATAATACTTCTAGTATGTTTATAAATGTATATAAGGCATCTATATATATAAGATGATATATATATAGTATGATTCCTTGGAACCTCATCTTTTTATCGAGTTTTCAAAATAATATAAAGTATTTATCTGATCATGAACGTGATAGCCTGGTATAGCACGTTCTTCATGAACGCGCTAGCCTGGTATAGCACGTTCTTAATGAACGCGCTAGTCAGGTATAGCGCGTTCATACTTTTAAACCCGGATGACCAGAAATCAAAAGTATAATATTTCTAATATATATATATAATACCTTAAGTGTTTATATATATATTAGAGTCTATATCTATTATGGTTTATACAGAATCTATGTATTTCAATTAAGTTTTCAAATTTTTTCAATGTATACATCTGTTCTTGAACGCGCTAGTCGCCTATAGCACGTTCTTGAAGAACGCGCTAGCTACCTATAGCGCGTTCATAAAATTTTCTCGAAAATTTTTGATAATCAAAATATGTTATTTTGAATATATATAATGTATTTTTATACACTGTAATGAACGCGACCCTGAGCTATAGCCCATTCACAGACAGTAACATCTTTTTAGCCTATAACAATTCTATTCTCTATCATAGTGATGTACAAAAATTATTTCAGAATGTAAAAAGGTATTTTCTATCATATTGATATATAAAAACTACTTTCAGCATGTTACATCTATTTTCTTATCATATGACATATTAATGTATGATTAAAAGCTAATATCTAAACTCATGATTTCAATTCATAAGTATATATGTTCTTTGCTAAAAGTCGTTCTTTACTAAAAATTGATGTTTATAATTCTGAGATCATGCAAAGATATTTAAAATAATTCTAATAAAACTACTGTCTTAAATTTTCTTCCTACTTACCGTTCATTTTTGAATTCTACGACTTAATGTCGTTAAACATGATGCTTAAAATGCGTTTTCCACTCTCCTTTGCAAATTATCATACTTTTTGCCAGATCTGTACTTGTTTACAAATGAGCTTGTTCTTGAAAATTCTTTGGCCACATTGAGGAATTATATAGAAAAAAAATGTCAGGGGCTATGGGTCCTAATGAAATGACATTTAAATGCTAGTGTATAAAGGGGTTCTGATCTGATCCCACGGGCGAGGCAAAGTCCAAATATAAACCGGTATTATAATGATCAGGTGCTGGCATTCACCAATACAGGGTCTATTACAGTTAGGGACAATCATACTGTCGTGAGAACCCCTAAGTGTGTAGTCAAATAGTGATATTCCATAAGGGGCTGTCATATCATCGTGATCTCCCTTTAGTGCTCTGGCCAATCCTACTGAGTGTTGGTAGAAGTTGTTGTGCCCCTTGTGCTTTGATGATTGTGTGGTGTTTTAATGATAGCAACATAAATGAGTCACCATATTGTTTTGCTAAGAACATCACATTGAATGATAGCAACATGAATGCATATGACTGATTTATTCTGTGGAGAATGCATGAGTGTGTTATATCTGATCTGTTCTTTAGAGAATGCATGAGTGTGCTAGCTCTGTGGGTCGAACCCCTTCTTAGATGGGTCGACCCCCCTCAAGTCTTTACATCAGATTCTCGTAAGTAGTTCAGATGGCGTCAACCCATTGAGTCCACGAGGTTGACGCAGCCTTGAAATGCCTCAGATGGCTTTGAAGATAAGGCTGGATGCGTTGACGCATGGGGTCACTGCGTCGACCCACTGAACTGACCCTGATCCAACTTCACATCCGGGTGAATTGCTGCGTCGACGCTGTCACGATGTAGCGTCTCTATGCATTTCTGAAGTCTACACATTAATTAGTTGCACGTCACTGAGTTTAGAGAGTCTGTACATTCTTCAGGTGCATATCTCAGCAAGTCTATACATTGGACTTGAACATATAGGAAGTCTGTACATCGACTAGACAGCAAGTCTGTACAGCCCAAGTCTGTACATTGTATCATGTTGTTCATGCAGTGTCTTTCAAAGTCTATACATTCATGCTTGTTCATTCATCCAAGTCTATACAGCCTTTTTGCAGTGCCTTCATCATGTCTTTACATTGAGGTCGCATGCTGGGATTCAAAGTCTACACATTCCAATGTCTACACACTGCACATTACTCCCTACAGAGTCTGTACAAGGTTTGTTGTATTAAACTGATAAGTTCCTTTCGACTGACTGACAGGGACTAAAGTGCAAAGATGAAGGATGGGCACGTGATCCGAGGATAAGGGGAGTGACCAGATTGTGACACGTGTACTGAAAGCCTGCTGGATGCTGCCCCGAGGCCCAAGGCTTTTGGGGGGGAGATGTGGAAGACACACGCCCTATCTGCTTCCTACTGCTCTATATATATGAAGCCTCTTCCATCAGAAGGAGGCTGATCGACTGAAGCAGAGGATAGCCTGCACGATCCTGTGAGAAAGAAAAGAGAAGCAAAAGAAGCAGAGAAGAAAGAAGAGAAAGAGAGAGTTAGAGAACTCGAGCAGAGAAAGAGAGAGTGAGATTAGCAGAAGAAGAAAAAGAGAAAGAAAGATAGTGAGATCGAGAGAGATCTGCCTTTACTGGACCGTGGATCAAATCCAGGCCAGTCAGCTCATTCTGAGGCACATTGTGCTTCATTGTTTACAGCCTTCCGATTGCTGTTTGTTTCCCATTTTCTTGTTTTCTCTTTAAACATTTCTTTAAGCTGTTTGTCAGCATTTGCAGTGGAGGATTCCACTGGACGGCTAAGCTGTATTACCCAGTAGAGCAAGCTGTGAGGCTCAGTAGGCGAGGAGGATTCCTCGGACAGCAAGCTGTGAGGCTCAGCGGATTGTATGGCAAGTTGTGATGCCCAGCTGTTCAAGCTGTGAGTCAGCGGAATCCACACTCGGGTTTGAGTGTGGGGTGGACGTAGGTCTGCAGGACCGAACCACCTAAAAATCCTCTTGTTCTGTGGTTTGAATTCTTATCTGATTGGCGCTAGATGCATGCATTGGCATGAAGATTGTATTCAGTTCATTGCTGCGCACATTAGATGTTCGCTTAGGAGCATTCTACATGTTTGCACATTGGTTCAACAGATTTGATTAGCTTTGCACACTGTGTGTTTGACTGTGGTATTGAGAGTTCGTTGACATTGTTCCTAAGTCACTAGTTAGTTCATCTGTAAGCATTTCAGTTGTCTTAATAAATCTGAATTCCGCAATTGCTTATTGGGCTTCTGGTTGTATTAGAAAGAATTTTTTAATTGGGCGAAAGTTTTTAAAGGGTATATTCATTCACCCCCCCTCTGAATACATAGCACTGAACCCAACACTTGGTATCAGAGCGGGTTGCTGTGCATAGGATCTAATAATCCGCAGTAGATCCTGCATTTCTGGTTGGTGCATTTCAGAGTGTGCTTCTTGTGTTCTATGTTTTGTTTCACCGGCTCAGTGTCTTTATTTGCTTATCTGATTTCGGTGCACTCATTACATCTCGATGGCTAATCCTCCGATATTCAGAGGTAATGATTTTGATTCTTGGTTAGACAAGTTTCATCGGTATGTAAAATCAACTGAACCTAATCTCTGGAAGGTAATGACTCATGGTCCATACAACTTATCAAAAGATAAATATAGATGGACTGAGAAGGATAAATTGAAAGATTCTGTCAATACTAGAGCATTAGTTTTAATGAAAGAATCAATTGACAGAGATCTAATCTCATGTATTTCTTCTTGCAGGTCTGCCAATGAAATTTTGGAAAAACTAAAGCTCACCAGGAATCAAAACAAATGCTTGATGGCTGATCAGAGAAATGATGATGATGAGACCTCATCTCAGGTAAGCTCCGGATCAGATGGATACTCTTTTGATGAATTGATAGTGATGTATGAAAATTTGTTAACAATATCCAAGAAATTAAAATCTGAGAATAAAAGGTTGAAAAAAAATTGATAAATGTGATTCTAATTCATCATGTGAAAAGTGCCCGAAGATAAATGAATTATATGATAAATGTCTATCTGAGTCTCACTTGAATATGAAACAAATGTGCATGTTGAAAAAGGAAAACCATGAAGGTATCAATAAAATCTCCGAATTAGAAAGTCAGCTGAAACTGAAAACTAATGAACATTTGATGAACTTGGAAGAGTTGGAAAGGATTAAGTTTGATCTGAAGAAATCGAAAGCTGAGAATGTAGAAATTCAGACGAAGAATAAAAATCTTGAAGCTGAAATAGAGAAAATCAACAAGGAAGCAATGCATATCTCTTCTGTAGAGTCAAGCTGTGATATGTGCTCAGCTCTAAGAGAACGTAATGAAGATCTCTATAATGAAAATGAATGGATGAAGAAACAAATTGCTATGTTTAAAGAGGATCACAGAAATCTGCTTGCTGAGAAAATCAAAGTTGAAGAAAGAGAAGAGGAACTAATTGAAAAGATGGAGCTTATGTCTGGAAATGAAAAATGTAATGAAGGAGTCATGAAGCTATCTGAAGAGAATAAAGAATTGAGGGAACAAAACAAAAAACTGATAGTTTGAAATATTGTTTTCTCACAGAGGTTTCTGACTATCGAAAAAGAGAAATCTGTTTTTAAGGAAGCTCAACCTCAAAAATTTGAGAAGGAAAACACTGAACCGAAAGCTGAAATTGAAAAATTAAAGTGTTTAAACACTGGCTTATCTGAAACACTTCTCACATTAAAAAAGAGAAAATTCACTTGTGATAGAGAATCACAAAGGGTGATCAGTCTAGAACAAGAAATTGAGAAGTATAAAACTGTAAATAAAGTCTTAAGTGAATGTGTCAATTACACTGAACAGGAGATAGCCAGTTATGAGCTTCATATAACAACCTTGGAAAATAAAATTCATGATCTGAAAAATTCAGAAATTGATTCTGCTAAGAATGAAAGAAAAATGAAAGCTGTCATGAAAGGTAGAGATGATAATTCAAGAGAGGGGATAAAGTGCAGTTCTGATGTTAAGGAAATCACTAAAAACCAGCTATACACCACTTTTGTGCAAAGCTCTGATGTAGCTGGTACCTCAAATCAATCCCCAAAACAAAACAAAAATCTGAAAACACCTTCATCATATGTCTTTCGATTTAAGGCACAGAAAGCTGAAAAACAAACAAGAATTGTGAACAAAGTTAAACAATCAAACAAGAATGGAAAGAAAGATGGGGTTAGAAATGTCCCTACTTGTGTCATTAAATCTGTTAGCTCTGCTGAATGTAATGGGTCAATGCAAAATGCTCAGGCTTCATGTACTCATTCTCATGCATCTAGTCAGTCTGTTAGTAATCATGTCGCCTGGAAAACTAAAGTGTCCTATCATTATTGTGGCAAGATAGGGCATGTAATGGATGATTGCAGACTATTGATTGAAGATGAGCATGCTGGTGAAGCAATGCATTCTAAGAATTTATCTGATAGAAACCATGCCACTAAGAAATTTGATGCATCCTGTTATTACTATGGTAGGCGTGGTCATCTAATGAATGCATGCTTTACAATGAAAGAAGACAACAATGTGAACTCTAGATTTTTCACACATGCTCATGGCCCATATAGATATAAATCTACTTCAGGCCAGCATATTATTTGTTTCACTTGCAACAAGTCAGGGCACAAGGCAAATGAGTGCTGGACTGAAAACTATTGGGGTAACAATAACTCAAAAGGCAAGCACCTTAGGTGCTTTGAATGTGGTAAGCATGGGCATGCAGTCAAGGACTGCTGGTATGCTCAGGGAAATCACTTTAATTTCAAATTTGTCAGATTCCCTGCAAATAGAAATTTTTTGGGTAGAAATAAAGTTGTTTTTAAAGGAAAGACACTTGTATGTTCTGAATGTGGAAAACCTGGCCACCGAGCTTCTGAATGCTGGTGGGCAGGTAATGGTAAATCAAAATTTCATGCAAGTAACATAAATCTTCATGCTAACTCACATAGATTCCATGATTATACAAATGTTCACAAAAAGAATTCAAGAGCTGTTACATCATGCAGATACTGTGGAAAATATGGTCATTCCATGGATAGCTATTACATAATGGATCATGATGATAACATGGCTAAAAGATTGTTCAGAACACCTGTCAGGGCTAATTCAGTACCCAAGACTTCTTGGGTTCCTGCAAGATCAAAGTGATTGCTTTGCTGCAGGTGTGCCTTGGAATGAATAAAGGGGGATTAATAAGCCAAGGCACTCAAGAATGAAGCCCTCAGGATTGCATTATTCAGGTCAGTTCTGAAAAACTGTGTTTAAATTTCATCATCTGAAATTGCTGAAATGCTTGTCTGATTTCTGATGTCTTCTTCTTGTCTAGCTGATCAGTCTGCATTCCAGACTCAGCTACTGAATTTAATTCTGTATAAATTTGATGTTCTTCTTCTGCCATCTATTGCACTGAGTTTGAATGGGTCACCTAGTGCATATAGTCTGCATGTATATCAATGTACATAGGACTGCTTTGCATGACTATCATTTGCTTATTGTTGTAGTCTGCATGTATTTCAATGCATATAGGACTTCTTTTCACTGCATATCTTCGCATAACCCTGGTATATCAAATGGTAAGCTACTAAAAGGCAGGGAAATCTGCTTGAAGGTTCTTACTATGTGTGAGATGGTCCTTGAGACCAGGTACTCCGCCAAGTACCAAGGGTCAAGTTTTTCATATAGGCAGAGAAATTCTCTTCTGTCTAATTTACATGAATCATATCTGAATGCAAATTTTGATATCATGTGCTATGCTTCAATACACTTCTTGCACTTAGTCAGGGGGAGCTCAACTTGTTCTGATTAACCATTCTGCTGCTCATGCCTTGCTATTTTCATGATGAATCTAGACAGAGGAAATTTTCTGATCATCTCATTCACTTTCACTTGAAATCCTCCTGTCTAGTTTATTGGATCTTCTAATGCTCTTAGTTTACTTCAATTGATTCTCTGCTGTCTTCACCAAAATAGCTGATATGTCTGAATTCCAGACTCAGCTACTGTCTGTTGATAAACTCTCTTCTAATGCTCTTCTCTATTGGTGATTGACTCTTCCACCAGCTTATACTCATCCTTCATATATCTCTTAGCTGGTGTGACTGATTTGTTTCTACTGTTGATTGTTGGTCAGCTAAATTTATTGTTCTGATCTGAGGAACTTAAGCTGCATGTCATGCAATTCAGTCTGAGAATTTTGTAGAAATTCCTATCATATAGGTTTAAGAACTACCACTGAATCAGACTGATATAAGATTAATGTATTCTCAGATTTGTAATTAAATGAAATGAAAATATCTGAATGATAAGGTTTAATAAACTTTAACCACATGTGTCATGTAAACCTTAGATTCTCTCATCTGATATCTGAAAATTTGAAATCAAAGCTACTTTGGTAGAGATACATAGAGTGAGTGCTGTGGTTAAACATTAACTTGAGAAATGTTGACTAAATGAAAAATTGTGAATTCAGAGCAATGTCTTGGTCACTGAGAAATTGGGTTCTTTATCAATGAAATAAAGTAACTTATGTCATGAGGTGCCATAGTTATCTCTGATGAAAATTTACTGAAAAACCTGACAGAGCAATGGCATGCCTGTGTTGAGTAACTGGGGAGTCTGGCCTCTAATCAAGGTGTCTCCTCATGTAAAAAGACACTCATATTGCTAACTCTGTTCTCAAAGTTGAGAGGCAATGACAGTTATCCCACTGAGTAACTGGGTCACTTCACCTAAGACGTGTTGTGCCTCATGTAAAAAGGTGATGATCAACCTAAATTGCTCAGAAAAAATATAATCTGCTTCAAATGAAAATATATTGAAAAGTCTGTCAACTCATATTCTTGGAAAACGTGTTTAACATCAATACTAATCTGTGTAACTCTTAAAAGAGTCATTGAGATCATGTGTGTAAGATAAAGATGACTGATTTTGAGTGTTATCTGAATATTTGGTTCACCTTTATTAAAACTTGGATTCAGATATGAGTATTGAGTTTAATTTGACAAATTTGGTATACATCATAATTAAATCAGATTGATTAAGTTGCCACTTCATAACCCTTTATGATAGAAGAGTCTATACTTCTCAAGACTTATTGAAGTGGTGCAAGCATTAAAATCCCTCATGATCAGATTCTTTCCAGATAGCCTGATCAACATAAATCTTGATATTGATTATTCATTGAGATGTCTTGTGATGATTGTTATCTACTCTTGCCTTTCTATCATCAATCACTTTACTCTCCACACTGTTGGAATCTTCCATCTTGTTTTGGAATAAGTTCTGGTTCTGTGGACTTTCCACCTGTTTCATTCTGTTCATGCATATGTGAGGTGCCACAACCAGAGTTTAGATTGTTTGTAATGGCAGATTTCAGATTGATTTATTGGATAACCAGAGTTCATTCCTGTGCTTCAGGGGAGTTATGGGTCATCTACTTTTAAGGGGAGAGTAGTACATCTTGCATGTTGATAGGGGGAGAGCTGTTTCATTGTCATAAGGGAGAACCTCATTTTAATGAACCATGATTCATTCTCTGACTTTGTGTGCTGAATTTTGTCTCTCAAACCATTTCCTCTCTTTTTGATTATGTCAAAGGGGGAGAATAGTTTGACGAGTCAGTGTGACTCATTATGTTGCCATCATCAAAAAGGGGGAGATTGTTGTGCCCCTTGTGCTTTGATGATTATGTGGTGTTTTAATGATAGCAACATAAATGAGTCACCATATTGTTTTGCTAAAAACATCACATTGAATGATAGCAACATGAATGCATATGACTGATTTATTCTGTGGAGAATGCATGAGTGTGTTATATCTGATCTGTTCTGTGGAGAATGCATGAGTGTGCTAGCTCTGTGGGTCGAACCCCTTCTTAGATGGGTCGACCCCCCTCAAGTCTTTACATCAGATTCTTGTAAGTAGTTTAGATGGCGTCAACCCATTGAGTCCACGAGGTTGACGCAGCCTTGAAATGCCTCAGATGGCTTTGAAGATAAGGCTGGATGCGTTGACGCATGGGGTCACTGCGTCGACCCACTGAACTGACCCTGATCTAACTTCACATCAGGGTGAACTGCTGCGTCGACGCTGTCACGTTGTAGCGTCTCTATGCATTTCTGAAGTCTACACATTGATTAGTTGCACGTCACTAAGTTGAGAGAGTCTGTACATTCTTCAGGTGCATATCTCAGCAAGTCTATACATTGGACTTGAACATATAGGAAGTCTATACATCGACTAGGCAGCAAGTCTGTACAGCCCAAGTCTATACATTGCATCATGTTGTTCATGCAGTGTCTTTCAAAGTCTATACATTCATGCTTGTTCATTCATCCAAGTCTGTACAACCTTTTTGCATTGGACTTAAAGTCTATACATTTGGCAAGTCTGTACATCGGACTATTCATGCATTCATCTCAAGTCTATACATCCGATTGTTCAGCTTGTGGCTAAGTCTATACAGCGTCTAGTGTCTCTTGCAAAGTCTGTACACTACATTGGCATCTTTACCTACGTGCTAAACTGAGCAAGTCTATACATTCTTAATCTTCACCTACGCTCAGTTCCACCAAGTCTGTACATTGGGCACTCACTTAAAGTATGTACAGCGCCTTATTCATATGCTTCCAAGTCTATACTTTGCACTGTAGCTAGAACTGTGCAAGTCCATACATCGCTGCATTGGCCAAGTCTATACATTGCACTGTAGCTAGAACTATGCAAGTCCATACATCGCTGCATTGGCCAAGTCTATACAATGCCATTTGTTCATGCATGTTAGCAAGTCTGTACAGCCTGTGTTCACAACACAAAGTCTGTACATCGCATGCTCACACAAACGCCAAGTCTATACATTGGCTTTGCTTGCATGAGCTTGAAGCTTATACATTGGCTTGAAGTCTATACATTCGTTGCCTTGCATTGCATCAAGTCTGTACAACCCTTGAATTGGCAAGTCCATACATTGTTCAGTTGTTTGTCTAAGTCTATACACTGTAAGACCAAGTCTGTACAACCGTCTGCATGCATTATCCTTCAAGTCTGTACATCATCCTCTGTCTCACTTAGCACCCATGCTAACTCTGTACATTGGACAAGTCTATACATCATGCATGCATCGTCTCTCAAGTCTGTACAAGATCTGCCTAGAATGCATTGTTCATCAAGTCTATACACTCTGTGTGTCTGCATCGCATTCATCAAGTCTATACACTCTTGTGTCTGCATTGCATTCACGCTAAGTCCATGCACTGCACTTGGGCATTGTTCTTCACAGCAAGTCTATACATTGCTTTCTCATGCACGCAATCAAAGTATGTACAGCCTGTGTTCGCAGCGGTCAAGTCTGTACATTGCTTTGTCATGCACATAAACGTGAAGTCTATACTTTGCTTTAGCATTGCATTCTCAACGTATGTACAATGCCTTAGTCTTCTACACATGAAGTCTATACATTGCTTTAGCTTTGCATTCACAGAGTCTGTACATTCTTTCAGCATGACAATGCATTCACTTGCAATGTATATACTTTGCTGTCTGCAGCTGAACATGCATTTCACTCTAACTATACATGCCATACATGAAGTCTATACATGCTGCTGCTTAGCATTCACTGAGTCTATACAATGCCACAATCCTGCATGCGTGAAGTATGTACAAGGCCAAAGCACTACATATATGTAGTCTGTACATGGCATTGTTCTGCATTCACCAAGTCTATACAATGCCATAGCCACGCATTCATAAAGTCTGAACATTGCATCATGAAGTCTGTACATCGCTTCTACAGTGCCTTCATCATGTCTGTACATTGAGGTCGCATGCTGGGATTCAAAGTCTACACATTCCAATGTCTACACACTGCACATTACTCCCTACATAGTATGTACAAGGTTTGTTGTATTAAACTGATAAGTTCCTTTCGACTGACTGATAGGGACTAAAGTGCAAAGATGAAGGATGGGCACGTGATCCGAGGATAAGGGCAGTGACCA
The DNA here is from genome assembly GCA_022559845.1 of Amorphophallus konjac. Lineage (NCBI taxonomy): Eukaryota > Viridiplantae > Streptophyta > Magnoliopsida > Alismatales > Araceae > Amorphophallus > Amorphophallus konjac. Next base: position 367,183,036 of record CM040122.1, on the reverse strand, counting down.
GATTGTGACACGTGTACTGAAAGCATGCTGGATGCTGCCACGAGGCCCAAGGCTTTTGGGCGGGAGATGTGGAAGACACACGCCCTATCTGCTTCATGATGCTCTATATATATGAAGCCTCTTCCATCAGAAGGAGGCTGATCGACTGAAGCAGAGGATAGCCTGCACGATCCTGTGAGAAAGAAAAGAGAAGCAAAAGAAGCAGAGAAGAAAGAAGAGAAAGAGAGAGTTAGAGAGCTCGAGCAGAGAAAGAGAGAGTGAGATTAGTAGAAGAAGAAAAAGAGAAAGAAAGATAGTGAGATCGAGAGAGATCTGCCTTTACTGGACCGTGGATCAAATCCAGGCCAGTCAGCTCATTCTGAGCCACATTGTGCTTCATTGTTTACAGCCTTCCGATTGTTGTTTGTTTCCCATTTTATTGTTTTCACTTTAAACATTTCTTCAAGCTTTTTGTCAGCATTTGAAGTGGAGGATTCCACTGGATGGCTAAGCTGTATTGCCCAGCAGAGCAAGCTGTGAGGCTCAGCAGGCGAGGAGGATTCCTCGGACAGCAAGCTGTGAGGCTCAGCGGATTGTATGACAAGCTGTGATGCCCAGCTATTCAAGCTGTGAGTCAGCGGAATCCACACTCGGGTTTGAGTGTGGGGTGGACGTAGGTCTGCAGGACCGAACCACCTAAAAACCCTCTTGTTCTGTGGTTTGAATTCTTATCTGATTGGCACTAGATGCATGCATAGGCACGAAGATTGTATTCAGTTCATTGCTGCGCACATTAGATGTTCGCTTAGGAGCATTCTACATGTTTGCACATTGGTTCAACAGATTTGATTAGCTTTGCACACTGTGTGTTTGACTGTGGTATTGAGAGTTCGTTGACATTGTTCCTAAGTCACTAGTTAGTTCATCTATAAGCATTTCAGTTGTCTTAATAAATCTGAATTCCGTAATTGCTTATTGGGCTTCTGGTTGTATTAGGAAGAATTTTTTAATTGGGCGAAAGTTTTTAAATGGTATATTCATTCACCCCCCCTCTAAATACATAGCACCGAACCCAACAGAAGTGATTGCTCTACTTCTATATTGTTATTGCTTAAAGATTCATCATAAATATCCTTGTAGAAGTGATTGTTCTATTTCTATATTGTTTAAAGTTCAAGTGATTGCTCTACTTCGATATTGCTTAAAAGTTCATCATGAAAGTTCTTGAATTGTCTTAATGATAGTACCCATCGTCTCATCATGAAAGTTCTTGATATATTTCTGAAAATGATCATCGTCTTGTCTGCTATCATGATCTTGACATTATATTGTTATCTTGAAATTACTTGGAAATTCCTTATACAAAATTTCTTACTTGAAATTCATGATTAATTATTTCATGACACGAATTGTTAAATTATTAAATACTTAAAGATTGCCTGGTTTTAGAGATATAAAATCCTACTGAGCTTTTTGCTCACCCTACGTTTTTAGTTAATTGTTACAGGAAATGAAAATGAACAAGGGAATGGACAAGAGTGAATGAGTGTTTTCTTTTCCCTAGGATTTATGTAGATCATTAGTATTTTTACAAGGATTATGTATTTAGAAATTTTGGAAGATTGTATCATGCCTTTATGGCTTATGAATTAGTGATGTAAACTTCATTTTGATGGATTAAAATTAGCTATTTCATCTTAGCTCTCTATCTTTAGAATTAATTTGTACATGCTCTGATCGACACGAGTGCCTCATAACTGCTCGCGCCCTCGATTTTCCGCGTCGGGGCGTGACATGAGAGCTGAAGGAATCTAAATCGAATATCTGGATTGAGCCCGACGCTAAAATAACTCAATTCAAAACTAAGTGTGTTTTCAAAACTAACTTAGTTTAGAAGAATTCATAAAACTAGGGGTCCGGGGGTCCAACATGTAAAATACTGGTCTGGTCGGCGTGCCAATCGTTCCAACATGACTTGGGAGGTAGACGTGAGTTGTGAGAGATGACGGATTCTAAATCGGATATCCGGTTTGAGCTCGATGCTAAAATAACTCAATTCAAAACTAAGTGTGTTTTCAAAACTAACTTAGTTTAGAAGAATTCATAAAATTTGGGATTCAGGAGTCCAAAATGTAAAATACTGGCCTCATCGGCGTGTCGATCATTCCAACACGACCTAGGAGATAAAAGTGACTTGTGAGAACTGACAGAATCTAAATCGGATATCCGATTTGGGCCCGGTGCTCCAAAGTACATTTTGTAAATGCACTTAGCTTTAAATTAAAGAAGTAGGGTCCGGGGGTCTAAAATCTGAAATATCGGTCTGATCGGCATGTCGATCCTTCCAACATGACCTGCGAGATAAAAGTGACTTGTGAGAACTGGCAGAATCAAAATCGGATATCCGGTTTGGGCCAAGCGCTCAAAAGTGTATTTTGTAAATGCACTTACTTTAAAATTAAAGAAGTTGGGTCCGGGGGTCTAAAATCTGAAATACATGTCTGATCGATGTGCCGATCCTTCCAACACGGCTTGGGAGATAAAAGTGACTTGTGAGAACTGGCGTGTAACGACCCAGGATCCGAGTACCGGAAAGGAACCGGCGCGTCTCGAATCTCGGCCCGCCACCCACGTGCCCGACGACTCGGAAGCGTTAAAAGGATGGTGTGGGAATACAAGAGTAGTTGAAATAACTGTAGAGATAGCATAATTAATCTAAAATAAAATGTACAGAATAAAATAAATAAATAAACTGCTACAAGGTCCAGTGTATCTCATGTCCAAATTAAGTACAGTCAATAGAAAGAAAAGTACAAGTACATGGGGCATATCCCGGCTCTGGCAGACTGGCGACTAACCCTGGCTACTAGAACCACGCTGAAACTCCGCCGTGCCTCTCGACGACCCCATCTCACCTGAAAAGCAGGGATGAGTCTCATTTCATTGGCCTAGTAGGGACCCCTCGGACCCCCACCACACAACGAGGAAAAGAAGGCGACAAGACGCAAACAAGCGCGGAAGGTAACGATACCTAACAAAAGTACGGGAGAATCAACAAGCAATAATAAATAAACGAAAAAGCCCTCTACAACCAACCTTGCCTAACAAACTGACCTCGAACCGGCGGAAAAGCAAGTCCGTACCTGCCCGGAGACAGGAGCACCACCCACTAGAAGAATAGCCGGATGCGTCCCCTAACGTCTTACACCGCGTCTCAAGTGTCTCCCTACAACGCCCCAGGCAGAAATTGAGACACACAACGGTAACCAGGAACTCAGAACAAGGACTAGCTGGGGTCGCGCTCGTCAGCGCGGGGCCTCTGCCCCCAACTATGCATGCACACACAGACCAACTGCTCTAGGTCTAGTCCTCTAGCCGGTTTTCCCCCCAGCCGGACTCGGGCTGCAAAGGCAAGGGGCCCAACAAAAACTAGCTTAAAAATCGCCTCTCTCGGGTAAGCCGCTCCACCACTCCCGGGTGGGTCAGCACACACGTGCCGTAAGAAGGCTACGATTAGTGGACGTGTCACCAGAGGTAAGACTCAACTCACGGAAACCACGCATCGAAGAGAAACAGGACAACGGCCCACTCCGGGCTGCCCCCAGCCTAGCGGTCTATTGCTAGACCGCAAGGCCCAGCCTAGCGGTCTATCGCTGGACCGCCAGGTATCGAGCCACGGTAACGCCTAGCGGTCTATCGCTAGGCCGCTTGGCAAGCCAAACGGTCCATACCTGGACCGCAAGGCAATGGCAAATGGTCATGCCCTTGACCGCTTACCAACACGTGACTCCCAATGGTCAGAAACGCGTGCCCCGACGGCACAACGGTCAGAAAATGTCTAATGGTCTATCGCACGACCGCCTCACCTAGCCTAGCAGTCCATCGCCAGACCGCAAGGCCTGCCGAAAATACAGAGCCGCCAAGCGGTCTCCTGGAGACCGCCAGGGGAGCCATGCGGTCCCTGGAAGGACCGCTAGGCTCTCTCGAACGCGAAACGGCGGGACACCCCAAAAACTCCAATTCACGCCCCGATCATCACCCGATGATGGGGAAACACAGGGGAATCCTTCCCCAACCCTCCTAGCATGCATCTAGACCCTTGGATTGGTCAAAAACCTCACGGAATGAGAGATCTAGCGCTCAACCCTAAAACATGGATTTTAACCCTCCCGGCTCAAAAACGCCCCTCTCGACCTCCCCACGGCCTACAAATCAAGGGGAAAGCAGTAAAGAGGGTAAGGATCCGTCCCCCTACCTAAAAGAAGCTCAAAATCCTCCGATTCAACGTCGATCCCAAAATCTCGACCGACAAGAACACCGCACCCCACGCTGAGAAGAGGGCACCGTCTCGATCACCTCGTCGCCGCCGCTGTCACCGCGCCGCCGCCTTGGTCAGCCACCCGTCGCCGGAGGAGGAGGGAGCGTCGCGAGCTCGAACGGGGAGAGAGGAAGCAATGGTCGGCCGCGGCTCACGAAGGAGAAGAAAGAAGAAGAAAGAGAAAGAAAAAAAAGAAAAAGGGTTATATATAGAATATATAGAAAATATGGAAAATGCCAAAAATATGAAACATTAAGGAAAATCATTTCTGCAATTCTCAGAACACGCTCAATGCACTGGTATAGTCCCGGAGGAGGAGAACGCAACGGTTCGCCCGCTATGACGTTCCGCAGGTCCGTCAGGGAAAAACACGTGCAAACCACAAAACAAGCTCTGGGACCCCCAAAAGTGATCGGAAACTCACGGATCCAGATCCGAAAAAATGTCAGAAAAATCCGGTGATGCGGGATGAGACACGGACACGACAAGCTCGTGACTGTCCCTTAACGAGGGAAGCGTCGGACGTGCACGGTTGAGAAACCGGCAAGAGCTAGGGTGGTCAATTCACACTTTCGCGCCCGGATCGGGTCACGGGACGGTCTCGCTCACTCTCTCGCAGCAGCGGTGACATGAAATTATAGCGAGCTAGGTCCTAAAACATGCTCTCTAGCAGTGGCATAAACAAGCATATATGGAAATAAGCGAAATGCCAAGCAATGAGCGAATACGATACCTCCACGCGCTCGGCGTGGGGACGACGGATCCGGCCGAAGTCGTACTCCCGGTACAGTTAATACATAAAGATTACAGCAATGAGTTACAGCCCACTCCACGCAGGGAGGTAAAGGGCTACACAATGGGGTCCGGGAGGACCGAATTCGGGTTGACGGGCGGCTTCTCGCGTTGATTCGGCAGCACCCGAACTAGTGACGGTGGGGCCCATGTGCTGTCCGGAGGGGTCGAGTGGGACCCGGTGACACCGTTGTAGTGGGGACACTTAGGGAAGCATTCCCCGGGCTGGCGCCACTCTGGTTCGCCGGCCGGAGGCCGGGCGGCTCCGATCGGCACCGGTCGGAATAACCGGCCACGGACCTGTCGGTTCTGTTTTCCGGCGCGCGCTCCGGCGAGAACGGACGCTGCGATCAGCCCCGATGTCGGAATGCGACGAAACCGGCACCGTTGGAAAGCTGCTTCGAAGGGCTTAAATCCTATATGATTATAGAAAAATAAAAAAGCATGTACTTCTAATTGGCGAATTTTGAAGGTTGCTGTTGTACAGTGGCCTAACTCTCAGATCTGCAGGGCTGTTCTCTGAGAACTGCCATTGACCGCAGGGTAGATGTCCGATTCAGCTCTTGAGGTCTTCATCAAAGTTGTAGGAAATTGAGCTAGGAAGATGAAAAAATTGGTATTAACAAGTTTAGATGTGGCTAAGAATTGATAGGATTTTAGTACTAACAGTGGGTCGGATCTGAAATCTGACTAAAAGCACTGTAGCAGAGATAGAACACGAATTTTGTAAAATAGGTAGATGGCTGATCAGAAATTAAGAAAATTCATGGATGTAGGGAATGATGGACAGAACGCCCATTAAAATTGGGAGGGTTTGGAAAAATCACAAAGATGGTCGGAGGTGGGAAACATAGAGCTGCTGTCACTGTAGACAGAGACAGGACAGATCTGGGAGTGAAAGATGAACGAAAATGTAAATATATCAAACGAAGGATTTTGGACCTGAATTTTTTTTGGAGATGGGGATACAAGATAGAAACAACCTCTAAAAATTTTAGATCAAGAGGACGTCGTGGCTGACTGCAGAATTTCATGGAAGTCACCTCTATTCAGTAGGACAGAACCTTGAAGATGGCTCCGTGGCGGCTCGTAGGCGGCACGAACGGCGGCGGCGGCGGCACCGATGATCACCGGAGGTTGGGGGAAGAAGATAGCACTCTAGAATGGGGGTTGGGGATGAAGAAACCAGAGGGAGAGAGAGGGGAGGTCAAAATTCACTCAAGGGGGGGTCTTGCACAATATTTTTTCTCATTTTATTAATATTCAAATGGAAAATACAAGTATTTATATGCCTCCAATCTAATCCAATCTCCACCATTGGATCTAGGGATGGGGAATGGATGGCCTAGATTAAATGTGACCAACACACACATAAAAAAAATAAAATAACCCAAGTGGGAGACAAGCTTGACATGGTAGGTAGCCTACCTTAGACTTTTTACTCCCTTTGTCTACCCATGTGGCATTTGACATTCAACCCTTCTAGATGGCCACCTAGGATGGTTGACCAGCCCCACATAGGTGACATGGACCAATGGGAAAGGGCTGAGGGCCCCCTTGCTGGTCCTACTGTATAATTGCATAAAAATCCACACAATCTATGGGAATGACTCCTTGACTTATAAAGCCTTACATTTGCGTACATACTTTCCCAAGGATATAAACACAAACTAAAAGGACATAAATGCAAAAGAAAAAGTACATGCTCGGCGTCGATTCCCATCATCTGGGACATTACAGCCCTCCCCTTTTAAATAAATTTCATCCTCAAAATTAAGGACAAGGCACAGGGATAGGGAGAAGACTTACCCGAACAAATAAGGATACAGCTGTCGTGTCTCATCCTCACGCTCCCACAACGCCTCACCACCGGAGTGACACTGCCAGACTACCTTAACTAGAGGGATAACCATGTTCCGCAGGCGCTGCTCAGGCCGATCCTCGATGCGAATGGGGTACTCCAGAAGGGACAAGTCTGGAGTCACCTCGGGCCAAACGGCATCCTCCAGAACATGGGAATCATCGGGCATATACCTCCGCAGCATAGACACATGGAACACATCATGCACAAAAGACAGCTCCGGGGGTAACTGCAACCGATAGGCAACTTCACCAATATGCTCAACAATAAGAAAAGGACCAATGTAGCGGGGACTCAGCTTCCCACACCTACCAAAGCGCATTACGCCCTTCATAGGAGAAACTCACAAAAACTCCCGATCTCCCACAGCGAAGCTGAGGGGCTGCCTCCTCCGATCGGCATAGCTCTTCTATCGACTCTGCGCTGCCAACATCTTCTGCCGAACCAGATGCACCACCTCGGTACACTGTTGTACTAAATCTGGTTCTGTCAGGACACGCTCTCCTACCTCAAACCAATCAAGCAGAGTCCGACAAGGTCGCCCGTACAACGTCTCGTACGGAGCCATACCAATGCTCGAATGATAGCCATTGTTGTAGGCAAACTCCACTAACGGTAAATGGTGGATCCAACTCCCCTGCCACTCCAAGCAACACGACCTCAACATGTCTTATAAAGTCTGGATGGTCCTCTCAGATTGACCGTCCGACTGAGGATGGTACGCCAAGCTAAAAGCCAACTCGGTGCCCAAAGCCTTCTGGAAGCTCCTCTAAAATCCAGAAGTGAAGCGCAGATCACGATCAGACACAATGGAGATGGGAACTCCATGCAATGTGAGGATACGCTCCACATATAGATGGGCTAAACGATGCACACTCTAACTAATCTTGATCGGTAATAACCGAGCCGTCTTCGTCAGTCTATCCACCAGTAACCAAATACTATCATGCCCACCGGATGTCCTCAGCAACCCAACCACGAAATTAGTAGTCACGTGGTCCCACTTCCACACAGGAATCTCCAAGTGCTGAAGTGTACCTCACGGTCACTGGTGCTCAGCTTTCACCTGTTGACAGGTCAAATGCCTGGCCACAAACTCCGCAACATCCCTCTTCATCCCAAGCCACCAAAACTACCTCTTCAGGTTTTGGTACATCTTCGTCGATCCGGGGTGCACGGCATACCGGCTCCCATGAGCCTCTGGCAACACCGCGTGCCTTGCCTGCTCCTCGGTTGGGATGTACAATCTACCTCAGAACCTCACGGCTCCATCCTCACCAAACTCCACCTCGGCCATCGACAAAATCTGGGGTAGCTCAGGGTCCGCACACTGAGCCTCAGTCACCTGATGACGAATAGCTGGCGTGACAGTAAAGCTCACGAGAACAGCCGAACCCTAATCCCGAGGGATCTTGAGCCTAAAAGCCATGGCCGGCACCTGCTCCCATAACCTCCACTTCCTCAACAGCATCTGACTTACCACCATCTTCCTACTCAAGGCGTCAGCCACGACATTCATCCTGCCAGGCTGATACGACAGAGTAAAATCATAGTCCTTCATGTACTCCATCCATCTCCTTTGCCTGAGGTTAAGATCCTTCTGGGTGAACACATACCTCAAACTCTGATGGTCAGTAAACATCTCGAACTTCTCACCATACAGATAGTGCCTCCAGATCTTCAGAGCGAAAATCACCGCCGCCAACTCAAGATCATGAGTAGGGTAGTTCTCCTCATGTGGCTTCAACTGCCGAGATGTATATGCCACAACCCTACCATGTTGCATCAGCACGGCACCCAAACCTACCCTGGAAGCATCTGTACACACCACAAAATCTCCCGATTCCGAAGGCAATACCAACACTGGTGCGGTAGTGAGCAATCTCTTCAACTCCATAAAGCTCTACTCACACTCCTCCGTCCAGACAAACGGCACATCCTTCCACGTAAGCTTGGTCATCGGGGCTGCAATATGAGCAAAATGTTGGATAAATCTTCTATAATAGCCTGCGAGTCCCAAAAAACTCCGAATCTTCGTGACGAAACTCGGCCTCAGCCACTGCACCACAGCCTCGACCTTGGCCGGGTCCACGGAAACACCATCACCAGAAATCACGTGCCCCAAAAAGTGCACCTCAGTCAGCCAAAACTCACACTTGCTGAGCTTGACATACAGCTGGTGACCTCGCAAGGTCTGCAACACCACCCTCAAATGATGCACATGCTCCTCAGCAGACCGCGAATACACAAGGATGTCATCCACGAACACGACCACGAACTAGTCTAGATACGGACGCAACACCCTATGCATCAAATCCATAAATGCCACGGGGGCATTGGTGAGCCCAAACGGCATCACCAAGAACTCATAATGCCCATACCTCGAGCGAAACGCGGTCTTCTCGACATCAGACTCTCGAATCCGCAGCTGATAATAACCCGATCTCAAATCAATCTGCGAAAACACTCGAGCTCACTGAAGCTGATCAAACAAGTCATCAATCCGAGATAACAGATACTTGTTCTTAACAGTCGCCTGGTTCAACTGCCGGTAATCAATGCACAGCCTTAAACTACCATCCTTCTTCTTCACAAACAACACCGGCACACCCCAAGGGGAAAACTAGGACGAATGTACCCCTTGGCCAACAACTCCTGCAACTATGCCTTCAGCTCCCTCAACTCAGCCGGTGCCATCCGGTAAGGGGCCTTTGACATAGGCACAGTACCTGGTAGCACCTCAATCACGAAATCAATCTCTCTCTGCGGTGGCAACCCTGGCAACTCCTCGGGAAAAATAATGAAAAACTCGCACACAATCGGAATATCCTCCACATCTGGACACTTTTGATCGACCAAAACCACAAAAGTGAGAAAACCTTGACAATCTGTGTCAAGCAATCGACGAGCCCTAATAGCCAAAATAAGAAAACGAGAGGAGGAAAATCGGATACCTTGGTAGTAGAAAGTGGGTCTACGAGGATGCTGGAAGTAGACCCTCTTCAAACAACAATCCACTACCGCTCGATGAGCCTCGAGCTAATCCATACCCAAAATCACATCAAAGTCCTGAAGCGGCAATGCATAAAGCCTGGTCCGTAAGTTTCGCCCATCCATCCACACAGGCACCTTCTCAAAGAAATACGGGGTGAGCATGAAATCACCAGTGCGCAACTCCACTACCAGATCACAAGACACCTCAGTAGCCGACTCCTTGGCACTCTGAGCAAAATCCTCTGAAATGAACGAATGGGACGCACCAGAATCAAACAAATCTCGAGCCGCGTAACCCAAAATTGGAATAGTACCTTCTACCAACTGTGACGCCTCAGCCTCTGCTCTGGTCATGTGGGTGTTGACACCCGTTTTATGACCAATGAGTTGGATCATCTCCTTATCTATTTTATGATGTCCGGGGTTATTCACCGCTTATTGGGCCATTTTTGGTCATTTTCTAGGCTTATTTTATGGGTCATTCTCCCTGGTTGGGCCTAGATCCATTGATTTCTCGATATTTTTAGCTTATTGGGCCTTAATAAGGATTGATGAGGATTTAGTTGTGGATTATTTTGAAGATTTATCGGTCTTTATCTCTTTTGCCACGTCCACTAGCCTGGTGGTCTATCGTAGGACCGTTAGGTGAGCGTTGGCGGTCTTTTGGTGGACCACTAGGAGGCAGAGAGTCCTGTTAGGTCTCATTGATCTTATCTTCTTGTGAACGACTGAGCCTAGCAGTCTATCGCTTGACCGTTTTCCTGTCCCTTGCGGTCTATCGCAAGACCGCTAGTGCAGACAGAGAGTCCTACTCCACTGTTCTTCCTCTGCTTCCCTGTGGACGAACTAGAGTCCATGATTCCTTGATTTCTCTCCAGATAGAGGCTCTCAGAACCTTCTGTTTATTTCTATGGACTCTTGGGAGCATTATCTTCAAGGTTTATCTAGGTTCTGGCCTATTTTTGTGTCATTATCCTTCCAACTCGAACCTTAGGTTTGAGGGCCTATAAATAGGACCCTTGACTTCATGGCTTGAGGAGGAGATTTCTGGAGCTTGCCACGAAGTGCTGCTACGTTCTGGAGCGAGTACCAACCAGGGAGAAGCTATTTCTACGTCCATAAAGCTTCTGGTCCAGGGAGTATCAAGTTCCTTCGATTTAGTTTTGAGTCTTTTTCTTTTAGTTTTGGTCTTTCCCTCTTGCATCTTCATAGCATATTCCCACTTCTTTCTCCACGTTCTCTGCACTCACACTACATTTTTAAACATCCTCCTATCTTTTCCATGCCCCACATGGGTTAAAAAACCACCAACCTTCAGGTATTCACCCCTTCCTTTTATGCACTTTAGCTTAGTTGCATTATAGATACTACATTAGTCCCAAGGGCTTATTGGGTCATTTTTTTTGTGTCTACATTCTCTTGCAGGTTTACAGGACTCATTGCACGAGGCCCAACTCTTTTGGCCGGTCAAGAGGGGTGGAGATCCAAGTTCCACTTCCCTGTTCTGGGTGCTCTAGCGGTCATTCATCAGACCGTTTGCAGATATCTGGCGGTCAATCCTAGGACCATTTTCTATCTTCTGGCGGTCGTCGGCTAGACCGTTTGCCTCTACTGCACCTGGGTTTTCTCTCTCCCATGGTGAGTGGTCTCACTCGACTCTTTCCAAGGTATTTATTGTAGTTTTGCTATTTTATTTACTTTGGTGGTGATCACATCATTCTTTACTTTGGGCATTGTTCATCATCTTGCTTGTCTTCCTTTACTTTAGTTGCTCCACACCCCAGTTTGTGTTTTATTTCATCTCCTTGCTCCACGCCCACGGCGTGTGTTTTTACGTTTCCCTTTACATTCCTTACACTATTTGAGATGACATGCCTTATGCTTTGATCTTGTGTTGATTGCTTGAGTTAGTGCACCACTTGCTCACATATTCACATTCACATACATATTCACATTCACACTCACACATCTCACACAAGAGAGAGAAGGAGGAAAGAAACATTAACAACCCTTATTTTTTGGCGATCACGGTGGGACCTCTAGTGCCAATCGTGTTGAGCCTTTGTTTGACCTACTTCTATTCATTCATCTCTGTTGCCCTTGTGTTTTCCTCAGGTTTTTCGTTTTATCTCCTGTTGTTTTTCTGCTCTCTGGTCTCCTTGGCGGTCTACAGTCCGGCCGTTTCTGGCATAAAAGTGGTCTAGAAATAGACTGTCTTATCTCTGTGGCGGTCTCATATTAGATCGTTTCTCCATTTATAGGTAGGCATCCTGAGGTTGTTGTTATTCCTGCAGTTTTTGACTGTGTTATCATTTTTTGGTGCTATCTGGTCTCCTACTCTGTTGTGTCATATTTTTGTGGCATATATCTATATCATTGTTTGCCTAATTGGTTGCTAGTTTCTAGGTTAGAAATTGCATGCACCCCGGTGCACATAGGATCATTCATATTCATATCATAGTTGCATTTCCTACCTTAGTGTGTGAGCCTCTCGCCTCCATATTCTTTTGGGTCGACTAGGTGATCGCATCAGGGACCTCCATAAGTCCCCGCGAGCCGTGGATTCCCTCACCGACGCCGGGTCGGTTGTACCTTTGCCCACCCCGTGTCTAGGTTGCATAAGTGAGGGAGAGTTTACACTTAGAGTTAACCAAGTCCCCATATCCTTTCCTATTAGGAACCTATTATTGGAGAGCACATTTTAATTAAAAAATCACTAAGGTTCTAAAAGAGAAACAAGTAAAAGATTGGTGCATCATTAAAACTTGGTTGACTTTGAAATGGAAAGCCATCGTCACCCCCTTGAATGCTGACACATACATTTGGTCATTTGATTTCACATGTTTTGTTGTTGTTAGGCCCATTTAGGTTAGACCATTTTGTGTGTCCATTGACCAGTCTCATTCTCCCTTGGTCTTTGCATTAGTGGGTCAGTCCCCCCTTTTTATTCTCAAAGCCCATTAAGCCATTGCTTCCCCACCTGTATTCTCCTTGATATCCTTGTATTAAGTCTCCATTTACCCTCATGGAGCATCATTCCAACCCCTTTTATCATTCTTTTTCCCAACCTTTTTCCTATTCCCGTGTGGAATCATCTTCCCACGTAGGCCCATCTTCCCGTGGTCCCTCTGATCCATCCGAGGAACAGGCTAATATCATGGCCCACTTATCAAGCCTTGTTCGCCAAATGGACCCGGCCCAGGCCCAACATCTTATTGCATCTCATCTTCATGGGCCTCCTCTTAATGGGCCTTCTTCTCTCATTAATGGGCCACATTATGTTAACGGGCCCCATTCTCCTAATGGGCCTCATTCTTGTTCTGCTTATGCTGTCGGCCCAATTAGTCCATATGCCAATGTCTCTTCCAGGCCCACACATTCTTCCACTCCCGGAATGGGCTTTTCTTCTCCTTCGCAGCCCGGATCCTCTTATCCGGCCCATTATCATCCTGGTCCGAGTTCACAACCTCTTGCTCAAGTTGGCCCATATCCTTCTCGATCTCTCCCTACTCCGGAGATGATTTCTCAAACCCAATGCTAGCTTGATGAACTTCAACGTCAGATTGATCCCAAAACCTCCTTGAGTGTCCCGCTTATATTTCAAAATCTTCGGCTCCCGCCATCATCGTAAATTCCCGCATATCGCCATTATGGTGGAGTCGGTGACCCTTATGTGCACTTAAAGGAGTTTCTTTATGAGTCGGCCCAATTTCGACATGACCAATGTTTGATGGCATATCTATTCGGTCTGTCTTTGGAAGGCCCGGCTCGGGATTGGTTCTTTTCTCTTCCGCAAGAGTAGATTGTGAATTTTCAAGTCGTGCAAGAGAAGTTCATTCAGTAATTTCATGACCAGGTTGGGCCCAAGTATTCCATGGTGGATCTGGCCCATGAGAAGATGAAGATCGACGAGGATTTTCACACCTTTGCTGACCGCTGGCGTCGCCTTGCCGCGCAAGTCCTGGGACACATTCCAGAGCATGAGTTAATCAAGATGCTGATTTCCAATGCAACGCCCGAATACCACTTCATCTTAGCCCTCAATGACATCACCTCCTGGCAACAACTTTATAGTCGAGCCCGCTTCGTTCGCCAACAACTTCAAGATTCCCTTGACCCCGAGTCTTCTCCACCTTCTATGCCCACTTGCACCCCGTCATCTACATCTACCTTCACCTCCATATATCAACCTTCACCCTACGCTCCCATGAGTCATCCTTCCGTGAGTCAACCTTCCGCTTCTACATACCCGTACACTTCCGTAAGTCAGCCCTCCATGAGTCAGCCTCCCATCTCCTCATACCCATATCCGCCGCCACCTCCGGTCAAGGGAACACCACACCCCGAGCAGGTGGATGCCGTCTATATGCCCCCTCATCCCACTCCACATATGCCTTCACCAAATCCATCCGCCGTCGGCCAAGCACTCTTGCCTATGCAACCTTCACTTCCATCTCCACAACGTTCTCCATCATTACATATCTCTCGGCATCCACCTTGCCCGAAGCAGGCTCCTCGTCCTCCATTGTCGGAGTGCCTTATAGATATTTTTGGGGCTTTGATGGCCACTCACACGTTGCAGCTCCCTTTGGTTGTGCCATGCCGACCCGCGGTCAGGGATATGCTCCAGTTCTTTGATTATCATCGCCAGTAGGGGCATTTGGTTGAAGATTGTCCCGAGCTCCGGGAGTTTGCTTACGGCTTGGAAGATCAGAAAAGGATTGATTGGGCCGCTATTCCCAAAGTCATTCTACATCTTCACAGCAAGCAGCAGCAACAAGAAGTGCCGCCCAGGCAGCCATCTTCGTTACTTCAAGACCATGGGCACCCCTGTGATCCCTTGTCTAGCGTTGCACCCACTCTGACACCTACTCTGTTACCTTCGCCATCTCCTATCCAATCTCTGCAATCTCCACAAACCCAAGGCTCTGCTCAGGCCAGTGTCTCCCCTTCTTCTCCCTCTGCCACTTCCACTACTTCTAACGTCGCTCGACGCGTTGTGTCGAGACGTCGACGGTGGGCACTACCCCCATCGCCTTCATCACCATCCACACCATCTCAATTGCCATCACCATCATCTCCATCTCTGCCACCAGTGCTTCCATCACCTCCACCATCTCCACCGCATTTGCCATCTCCGTCACCATCGTGGCTCGAGCCTGAGCAGGCTATACCCCCACCTTTACCTTTGGCTTCACCTTTGCCCGCACTCGAGCTTGCCATCATCACAACCCTTTGCCTCCACCTAAACACACCACTCCCGTTGAAGTCTCCACGCCATCTGAACCTATTTCTACCACCTCCACTTCTCCATCCACTTACCCCCCATGGAGCGGGTGTGCGCTACCTTCGGTGCCCCTCGGGTCTGGTCCCCAGGGAGACGATGAGCCGAGTCAGGATGATTACTTACCGGTTGTGCATTTCAAAGTTCAAGAGTTTATCCTCCAGATGCCGATACATGTCCTGGTCCTAGGCTATCTCGGGGCTGATGTGCCACTACCTCCTATGCCGGTTACTAAGAAGAGTTCCCTCGCATTGGTGCCAGTTTCCTCTCAAGCAAGGCCGGTGGCAATCTCATTGCTTGTCGGAGGTTCGATTATTGATCCTGTTATTACTTCTCGCTCCGTCACAGTTCAGATAATTGGCCAAGAGGAGTTCTCTACCTAGATTGTGCTAACTCATATGGCCACCAAGCAGATTATGCACTCTATGTTCAAGGGAAAATTGGCTGTATCTTCTATATTCTCGAAGGACATTCTGCACATCTTATGCAATCTCCCTCGGTTCATGAGCAAGCCAGCCACGTCAACGCCGTACATTGATCTCCCTCAATTTCATCCTACTCTTCTGGTAAGGGAGTTATGCTTCAAGGCTGATCACCGAGTGGAGTTATCGAACCTCATGCTTATAGTGCCAAGTAACAGAACTCCAAGATTTCATGTTGTTTGTCATTCTGAGGAGTTACTTGTTCAAGGATGTCCAACTATTATTAGCGTCGGATGTCTAGGGGCAACTGCCCTAGCAAAGCTGCACGTTCATGACCGGGCCAGGCCATCCGCTAGATGGGCCCGTTATTTGAGAATATGTTGCAAGATAAAAAGGCCGAAGGTCCTAGTCCACGCCAAGCGGGTCCAGTACAAGCAAGTTTATGCCAAGAAGAGGCAGAGGCGCAAATTTAAGGGCCGTCAGTTGTGCACTCGGGGGTTCACTTCTCCTCCTTCTTCTTCATTTCATTCATCATCTTTTCTTCTACTTAGTTCCCACCCTTGGGTGGTGTATCTCCCCTCTTCTAGCTCTGTCTCCACGATCCTCTCCTCTCCTCTCGGGTCCGGGAACCCCCACTCCTCATCCTTTCCCCCAAGGCCTCCGATTTTTCCACCTGTTCGTTGTTCTAGGCCTCGGCTTATGTCCTCTTCCCATCCTGATCTAGGGATTTCTTCTTCTAATCCTTCTCCTCCGGTATCTCCGGGTTCCGTCTCTAATTCTCCCTCCCCGACCCCATCGGGTGATTTTCATTCTTCTTCCCCGACCCTATCAGGTGTCCACGATTCTTCTTCCCCGACCCTGTCAGGTGATTCTCATTCTCCTTCTCCGACCCTGTCGGATGATTTCCCTTCTCATCTTCCCATTCATTCTTCTTCACCCTTTCAGGGTCATCACCCTTTTTCATGCTACTTTCGAGGCTTTAGTCCGCCTTGATCTTAGCTAATCTATCTATTCTGTATCTGGTTCCTTGTTATCAGGCTCTCTGCACCTTAACGAGGGAGTTCTAGCCCTCGTCTCTCTTCCTTTTTATCCTTATTCATCTAGTTTGATGTCTGCCGCTCCTCCGTGCTGAAGAATCTCGATCCTTATTATCCTTTCCTTTTCCTGTCAAGCAAGGCATATCAAAGCTCGTGCTACGCAAAGCTCGCTGATAAAGCTTGCTTCAGGATGTTACTTTCACGCTATGGATTTGCAAGATATCCTTTATTTTATGCAAGAACATGATATCGCTGCTATTTACTTTATTTTCTGTGCATTGTTATTATAATGCTATTCCTCAACATGGTAAGCGACTTTTAGAAATTTGCTTAGTTAAGCTTAGTCAAAAAGAGTCCACTTCTGCAGCATCCTTAGGTTGGTGATAGCTCCACGCTGGGAGTTTAGTTTCTTTCCCCGATCGTCGAGGGTGACCTTTTGCATGGGTTTTCACACACCACACGGCGAGCCATAGCCGATTCCTCTAGGGCACACCGTTGCTGCTTTGGCCATACTATGGGTATGCACAAAGGTCTTTTCTTTTCTCTGCTCAGCTGAGTGCAGGGACAAGAGATTGATGGATGAGATGACTAACCTAGGGACTCCCTAATATGAGAGAGGTCTCAAATAGGGCAGTCTTGACCCTCAAAAGTGAGCTTTCATGATAAATCTAACCAATAAGGGCTGTCAAAAAATAAATCAATGAATCAATAGCAAAATTATGAATCAAAAGCATGGCAAGAGTGGCAGTACAGTTCCCCGCGGGACATCATGAGCCCGGTCGCATGCATGCCTGATAAATATGGGTCCGAAAATCAAAGACACAAAGCCCCGGCGCAACAGACTGTATCTTTGAGGGGTAGTGCCCTGGAAGGAATTCAAGTCCTGATGTTTCTCATCCTGTATAAAGCTTACCTCCAATTGTTCTTCTATTTCTCCCTCTTAGGCTGAGTTGTATCCTGGGTATGGCCTTAATAGGGGCATCGTTCTTTAGAGGCGGTTGGTTGTGGTGAGCCACCCTCATATGTACGCCCGGCTTAAGGGAAGCCTTTAATAAGAAGAGTAGGAACGACGACCCCTAGTCAATAGTTTAAACCCGTCTCTGGGTGCTGCAGATATCTTTGTTCAAAATTCCATAAAAAAATCAGATATGTCAAAATTCTAAAAAAACCGAATACTTCAAAATTCCAAAAAAAATGAGATATTGTCAAAAACCTAAAAAAAATCAAATATTTCAAAATTTCAAAAAAATGAGATATTGTCAAAAACCTAAAAAATCAAATATTTCAAAAAATTCAGAAAAAATTAAATATTGTTGAAAATCCAAAAAAAACAAAAATTGCAAAAATCAAAAATATTTGTCTTCCTTTCCTTTCTTCATGTGTTTTCTATCTATTTGTCTGAGAGCAGATACGTGATCTATTTTGTTAAGTGTGCAGGTTGCAAGTACTCAAGCTTTCCTTGCTCCATATTTTGTTCTATCTGTCTCCTATTCATGACTTCTGATCTATTCTCGTTTCTTTAATTATATCTCTCGATATGTTCTGAAGCTCATGTCCTTCTCAGCTCTTGCTTCGCTTCATCATATCTTTATGAGAAGGGCTTTCTCTCACGATTATGAACCTGGTGGTTCTACTTCTTCTGATCTTGGACTTTGATTGAAGGGCGTATTTGTCATGTCTCTTGTCCCGACGTGTCCTTGTCACGTGTTTATGTCCCTCTGTATCGTCCCACGTATGTTGTTTTGTCTCTCACCGCATGTTGTTAATTGTCTTGCATATGTTGTTAGTCGTCCCTCTATATCCCGTGTGTTGTCCCAACCGAGTGGTCATCCCTCATATTCTTGTCCCAACCATGTATTGTCCCATCGCGTTGTTATTTTGTCCCACCATGTTCATCGTGCATACATGTGGTTTGTTCATGCCATTGCATATGTGCTTGTTTGTCTTGTTTACCATTCGTTTGATCATGTTGTGTTGTATGTCATTCAATTGATCATCTTCGTTATGGTCATGCTTGTGTGTTCGTGTTATATTCATGTTATGGTTCTCTTATATCCAAAAATCCAAAAAAAATGTCGTTTCGCTTGGCAGGTAAGTCAGGTAAGTATCTCCACCCTTAATCCCTTAATGCATTACTATATGTTATCTATGATATATTATCTCGAGAACTGGCTGGTCATTCATGTGTTCTAGGATCTAATGTTCCCCTCTAACAGAAACGATGATGATCTAGGTGCACATGATTAATCGTTGGATAAGCCGTTAGGTTGGAAAACTTGGGGAACGATGGTTCTATTTTACACGCCGTGGTTGCAGATAGTGTCCTGACCCTGATTTCTCCGGTCTAGCAATACTATTCTCGAGTATCCTGTTATTTTATCTTTCTTTACATTTATTTTGATGATTCCTTTATTTTAGCCCAGCATGCATCATTCGCATCTTTAAGCATTCATGTGCCCTAATCTGTCTAAGGTGTCTCAGTAAATGGTGGATAACTATGTATCCATGGTCTTGAGTAAGGAGAGTCATTCCATTTTGAGTTAGAAGGTACTCTTCGGTCTATTTGCTCGGTTTGGTTATCTGGAGATTCCTGTCTGAAGTTTTAGTTACTCGTCTCTTTGCTTCCCTTTTCCGTTCGTTCCGACCGCCTATCAGCTGTGCGTTCCAATGAGGAGGTTGGTTGTGACTTTAGTTCCTTTAGTTGATAGTTCCTCCAGACGTGTGTCATTCGGTTTTGCCGTTCCTTGTGATTAGTTCGAAGTTTTCTGGAAGATTCCTATCACTCGTTGGTAGAGGACGGGTGTCGATTTGCCTTAACGCCCGCTTTTCAGTCCACTCCGCTTCAGTTCCGCTTCACCGCTGTTGATAGTTTTTCCTTCTCCTTAGTGTGTGATGTGATGAATGTGAATATGAATGTGAATATGTGAAAATGAAGGTGTGTGAAATATGTGAAAGTGTGTGAGCAAGTAATGACCTAACTCAAACAATCACAAAATCAAGAGCATGGGCATGTCATTAATGCTTATGAAGGAAGAAATAAAAACACACAACGGGACGTGGAGCAAAGGAATAAAATAAAAACACACACCGTAGGTGTGGAGCAAATAAAGTGAAAGAAAGCAAGCAAAGATGATGACAAGGATGAACAATAGCCAGATAAGGATGTGTGATCGCCACCAAAGTAATTAAAGCAGTAAGACCACAATAATACCTTGGAAAGAGCCGGTTGAAGACACCCGCCCGCGCGAGAGAGAAAACCAAGTTCAGAGAATGATTTGTAGTCCTTCAGATAACCGCTAGCCAGCAGAAAATGGTCTTGCGATAAACCGTCGTTTGACTAAAAATGGGCTTACAGATGACCGCTAGCGCACCCAGAACAGCAGTTTGGAACTTAATCTCCACCCCTCCTGGCCGGCCAGAAAGGTTGGGCCTCATGCAGTGAGTCCTGTAAACCTGCAAGAAAGTGTAGACAGCAAGAAAAATAACCCAATTAGCCCTTGGGACAAGTGTAGTAACTATAATGCAACTAAGGTGAAATGCATAAAAGAAGGGTGAATGCCTGGGAGGTTTGGATTTTTTAACCCCTGTGGGGCGTGGAAAAAGATGGGAGGATGTTTTTAAAAAATGATGGAATGTAGAGAATGTGGAGAAAAGAGGAGGGAAGATGCTATGGATGCAAGGGGAAAGACCAAGACTAAGAAGAAAAAGACTCAAACTAAACCCAAAGGAACGTTATACTCCCTTGACCAGAAGCTTGGTGGACGTGAAAGTAGCTTCTCCTTGGTTGGAAATAACTCCAGAACGCATCAGCACTTCGACGCAATCTCCAGAAATCTCCTCTTCAAGCCATGAACTCAAGGGTCCTATTTATAGGCCCTCAAACCCAAGGTTCGAGTTTGAGGGACAATGACTCGAAAATAACCCTGAAACTAGATAATCCTTGAAGATAATACTCCCAAGAGTCCATAGAAACAAACAGAAGGTTATGGGAGTATCTGGTGAGAGAGAAATCAAAGGATGAAGGACTCTAGTTTGTCCACGGCCGAGCAGAGGAAGAACAGCAGAGCAGGACTCTCTGTCTGCTCTAGCGGTCTTGCGATAGACCGCTAGTCCCAAGCAACGGTCGTGCGATAGACCACTAGGAACACACGTCCAGAAGAAGATAAGATCAAAGAAACCTAGTAGGACTCCATGCCCGTTAGCGGTCTAGGAATGGACCGCCAACGTCCAACTAGCAGTCGTACGATAGACCGCTAGGGGAGAGGACATGGCAAAAGAGATAAAGGCTAATAAATCTACAATTTAATCCACAAAATAATCCTCATTAGCCCTTATCTAGGCCCAATAAGGTGAAGTGACG
Organism: Amorphophallus konjac; assembly: GCA_022559845.1. NCBI lineage: Eukaryota > Viridiplantae > Streptophyta > Magnoliopsida > Alismatales > Araceae > Amorphophallus > Amorphophallus konjac. The sequence goes on along the minus strand of CM040122.1, from coordinate 367,161,989 downwards.
AGAAATCAATAGAGCTAGGCCCAACCAAGGAGAATGACCCATAAAATTAGGCCCAAAAATGACCAAAAATGGCCCAATAAGCGGTGAATAACTCGGGACATCATAAAAATAGATAAGGAGATGACCCAACTCATTGGTCATAAAACGGGTGTCAACAGATGTCCCTCCTTAACGTCCTCTTTACAGGGGAGCGAGCGGAGGTGAAGCGAAAGTGACATGGAACATGGAGGTGAAGCGGAAATGAAGCGGAGTGGACTAAAAAGCGGGCGTTAAGGTAAACCGACACCCGTCCTCAACCAATGAGCGATAGAAATCTTCCGGAAAACTTCGGACCAATCACCAAGAACGGTAAAATCGAATGATGCAAGCGTGGAGGAACTAAAGGAAAGGAAAACATGACCAACCTCCACACTGGAACACACAGCTGATAGGTGGTCGGAGCAAGCAGAAAAGTAAAGAGACGAGTAACTAAACTCCAGACATGAATCCTCAGCTAACCAAACCGAGCAAATAGACCAAAGGAATCCTTCCAACTTAGAGCGGAATGACTCTCGTTACTCAAGACCATGGACACATAATTAATCACCATTACCGAGACACTTGAACAGATGAGGGCACGTGAATGCTTAAAGATGCGCATGATGCATGCTGGGCTAAAATAAAAGAAATCATCAAAACGAATGCAAAGAAAGATAAAATAGGAAGATACTCGAGAATAGAATTATTAGACTGGATAAATCAGGGTCAAGATACCATCTGCAACCACGGCGTGCAAGATAGAACCATCGTCCCCCAACTCTTCCAACCTAATGGCCTATCTAACGATTAAACATGTGCACCTAGATCATCATCATTTTTGTTAAAGGGGAACATCAGATCCTGGAACACATGAATGACCAGCCGGTTCTCGAGGTAATATATCATAGATACCATATAGTAATGCATTAAGGGACTAGGGATCGAGATACTTACCTGACTTACCTGCTTGGCGAGATGTGGTATGCGATGGCGTTTGTGATTTTGACAATGAAAATGTTAGCCATCAATAATCAGATTAAACATAATCAAGATATGAACCATTTCAAGAGCAAAATCATTCCCAATCATTCAATCATATCAGCAAAAAAAATGGTCTAGGCAAGGACCGCTAGAAACTAAATAACGGTCATGAAACGATCGCTACCCAAGGCAGTTCACATTCTTCAATGAAAATGGCTCAAACAAAAGACGGTCTCAGGATCGACCACGAATGATTCGGTAGTGGCTTAGCGATAGACCGCTAATCCCTGAGAGTTTTCAAAAATCAGAAATGCCCGTTCGATCTCTCATTCGCTCCATTCAACCCAAACAACCATCGCAACCCCTCCGACGACACCCTCACAGGCGACCACCGCGGTTCCTACACCCCATCCCCACTATGGTGAAGAAGCGGGCCCTAAAACGTCTCCAACGGCGGATAGAGGAGGAGGGAACACCACCCATGGCGACAGCGGACTCGTCGGTAGAGGAAGAAGGGTCGGCGGCCTATCCAGCGGTGGAAGAGGTACCCGCGACGGAGGAAGGTCCTGGGGAAGCTATGGAGGAGGAGGAAGATGAACCCGCAGCCGAGGAAGCCACGACGGCGGCGACCGGTCGCCGGCCATCGGAGGTAGGCCGTGAGCCCCAAAAAACCATTTTTCATTTTTTTTCTTCTTTTTAATGCGTGCATGTGTGTGGAATGGAAGGGAAATGGGTCTGGGGACCCATTAAAATGATTTGTAGGCCATTTGGGCCATTTCCACGAACTAGGGAAATGAGGCAAACATTGCCCATTCTCTGGGTTCCTAGCGGTCATTGCAGTGACCGCTAGGGGATGTGGCGGTCTAGGGAAGACTGCTAATGGGAAAGAAACGGTCAAAGCACGATCGCTAGGGAAACAGAGAGATTTCTGATTTTTGATTTTAAAATGCAATGCAATGCTTTTATGGATGCATGTATGGATGAGTAACTCAAATTTGTTCTCCTGAATGCAGGGGAAGAGGAAGACCCGCATTTCATGGCTGCAAGTCCGGGCAGTCTATTTGACCTTACCGGATTATCAGAAAGAGAGATTGGCAGTAATCGGGTTTGGGGAACTCCTTAGCATAGAAGTGATGAGGATTGATACAGCACTGCTGTATGCACTCCATGACAGATGGGATCCGATCAGCAGAGCGTTCTTATTCCCATGGGGTCATATGATCCCGACTTTAGAGGACGTCACCTGGATCACGGGTTTGAGAGTGCACGGGGAACCAGTGACCGGATGGACGTATGCAGACTACCGAGCACAGGTAGAGGAGCTCTTGGGACTGGAGTTGATGAGACCGGAGCACCATTCCGCGATGCTGGCACGAGTGACTCTCCAGGAGAGTCTCGGACTGAGAGGAGTAGGGATCACTGTTGGCAAGCTGCCAGAGGAGCACTTGGGTAGATTGACTGATCGGGCACGAGAGAGAGTGTCTGCGGGATCGGGACCAGGACCAGAGGGTGACATCACCCTTCGCCGCTTCCTGATACTGCTGTTCAAGAAATTACTTTTCACGATGAGGGCAGACGGAGTGAGTGTCAGGCTCCTCCCACTTCTGAGAGAGCTGGACGGAGTTGGCGAGTACGCATGGGGAGATGCAGTGCTGGCATTCTTGTTCGACTCCCTCAGCACGACCGACCGGCAGACCATGCTAGGCGGGTTTACACCTTTACTCCAGGTAAATGCTAAACTCTAAATGCTTATGATTATGAATATGCTTGTGCTCATGATATGATATGCTGACATCTAACTTATGCAGGTTTGGAGCTACATGTACCTTCCAAGCCTAGGACGGGGCAAGGAGGTACATTCGGACTGAATACCCATCGCGAGGCGGTGGATGAGGGTGCGGGACACGGGAACGCTGCGGCGCCTAGTGCGGGCGATTCAGGATGACATGGACACCTTCCCATATGCATCGGTAAGTTTCTAAACTTAAACCTTTCTAAATGTAATTAAATGCTCTTAAATGATTCTTATATACTTATGAATGCTGATGCTGACTGTTAACTCTCCAGGTGCGCTGGACACCATACCGGGACGAAGGCCATGATGGATAGCCTTAGGTGGAGGTGGCCTTGGCGTATGGAGGCCGAGAGATCTGTATGCACTACTTCAACATAGTCAAGCTTCTCCACTTCCAACTGATCATGAGGACGCACGGGGTTCACCAGCCTGAGGTTGAGTTCTCTGCCAGAGACGACGAGCGGATCGGGCGATCCTCTCGAGGCATGAGCAGCGACATCGACTGGGTGACGAGAGTAATGGACCAGGTCAGAGATTTTACCCGCCGAGGCAGAAAGGTCCGAACACAGGCGACGAGCGACGAGGCGTACTTGAGGGCCTACGCCTGAAAGTACGGCGATCAGGTGTTCCGCGATACTCGACGACCGGTAAGACTCCCTAAACCATGCTTCTTTAAGTAATTCTAAATGCACTGACTCATGGACCTTCTATATGCAGCTAGACTCGCAAGGGCGCATAGCCGAGCTCCAGGGTCTCCTCCACTCCACCGTCCAGCAGAGGGACGAGTTCCAGCGCGCGCTAGAGTTACTGGTGAGTTCTAAACCTTAGACTTAATTATGCAAATGATTATACATGCAACTAACTATGATTTCTAACAATGCAGAGAGCTGAGGGAGCGCAGCGGGTAGGACCAGATGCTCCATCATCATCCTCGCAGCCAGCAATAAATCGGGACGAGAGGGACGTTGACTTTGCTTGGGAGATTGCTCGGGCCGAGGAGGCCGAGGCCACACTCGCAGAGAGGGTAAGCAAAACTAGCCGACTCCTTTCTATTAAATGCTTATGATAATAAAATGACTAACTAACCATGAATGAATGCTTATGCAGGCGAGGGAGTTGACCACGGCGCTGGCTGAGACTGAGCGGGTCCAAGCAGAGACCAAGAGCCAGAGAGCAGAGATGGAGAGTCAATGGGCAGAGATGAAGAGATTGCGGGCAGAGGTGGCAGCAGCGGCCTACCTCCGTACAGAGGTGGAGAGGCTGAGAGCAGGGGAGACAGCAGCGGCGGATTCTCGGCGAGAGGAGGTGGAGCTGAGGGCAGAGATCCGAGCGCTGGAAAGGGCGCTCCAGCTAGTGGGAGGATGATCTTCCCATAGCGTCTCGCAGAGCGGTGTGCGTAGTGTGCACTGGGACTACCTCACAGGTTCCTCCGGCCAGCGGCGGAATGAGGAGGATGAGCGGAGATGACGACACCGTGAGGAGGGGAGCACCTCCATGGCCCCACCGGCGAAGAGACCCGAGGGTACCGGCGACAGCAGAGGTCCAGGAGAGGGACCGACTAGAACATGACTTGTACTTTTTTTCTTTTATTGTTTTGTTTATACACACATGTACATGACTCTGATGTTAGTAATATATGATCTTTTTTGTCTTTTTCAAATGCCATGTGAATGTGAATGCTAACTCACTAATAAAGACTCCTAGGACTGATATAGAAATCGAGAGAGAGAGAGAGATAAAGCTTTGGTCAAGTCAGAGAAAAGGTCAAAAAAATGATCGTCTGGACGACCGCTAGGACGAAGAAATGGTCAAGACACGACCATTTGGGGATTGGGGAACAAGGCGGTGGAAGGAGGTGAAAAACGGTCGCATGACGAACGCTAATGGGGGTTAGCGGTCGTGCGATAGACCGCTAAGGAGAAAACTCAGTGAAGTCTGAGTGGGACTCTCCGTGAGAGTCCGAACTTGTGAGAAAAGGCACCTAATCTGCTCTAATACTTATCCTAACTTGATCTGAAGCGGACTAGTCTCAATCCTAATGTGTTAAGATTAAAACCTAAGCTCTATAAGTAGGAATACACCCAGAATTTGCAGCTCACAGATTTATGCTCAAGAAAACCTTAGAACCTCCCTTAAAGTCATCAAAGTCATCATGAAGAGAAGCTTTGAGGCTAGTTCTATGGGAGAGGTGGTCTACACCGGGCCAAAGCCAGCTAGGAGGGAACATGGGGAGCTGCAAATGCTTACATCCATCCCCAAGTACTTGAGCACAAGCTCCTCAAGAGAGGTAAGTTCATATCAATTTCATGAATTTTTGAATTTTATTTTAATTCTTCTCTCATGGCATCTCTTCTTCTTCTTTTTCCTCTTTCTTCTAGCTCCTTCCTTGCCCAAGGTGTTATTCTAACCTGAAGTGGGTGGTTCCCTTGATAAAAGAGCTCCCTTTAAAAGTCATCTCAATCCTAAGGGTATGGCACCTACAACCTTTATTAGTTTTAGCCATGAATTTTCAAAATCTTTCATATGATTGGTCTAGCATTTCAGCCCTTGTGGAGTTGTGGCACCCTCAAACACACACATTCATATTCCCATCCTTTGAAGCCACTATCCTTATAGAAGAGGTAGAGACCTACCTAGCCGTTCCTAAGACTAAGGTGGGGGATGAAGAATCGGTGTGCCACACGGTTGAGCCAATAGACCCTTCTCTAATTCTAGGGGATTTCATTCACAACCCAAAGGATCTTAGGACAATGATCAGCCCACGCCATATTCATTTGATCCCCATAGCTCAATGGATCATCGCTTATTGTAAAAACAAGAGCGGGAGATTTGAAGCTATAGCCAAAGCTACCTCGGTTTGATTATGTGGGGTTTTCCTCTTTTCTACCACGGACCACCTCTTAGATATCCAAAACATTAGCATCATTAGTGGCTTGTGGCGGGGTTTGTCCATTTCTCAGGCCATTCTTTCATACCTTTATGAGGGCCTTAGCTCCGCTTGCTTAGGAGGGCCTCTCTTTGGGTATTGTCCTTGAGTGTTGGTTGGGAGTTAGGCTCAAATTCTTACCCAAGGAGGATGTTCCTTCAGCTAGCCGCGTATTTGGGAGCCACCCACTCTTCTATATAGGAGGCACATTTGGGTTTTCTTCACAGGTTGAGTGCCAGATGGCGGATAAGAAAATAAGGGATGAGTGGCGACTCTTCCTCAACACATTACCAATTGATAAGTTCATGATGCGGCCGCGGCTTCTTCAAGGCACTACCCTTAGACTACCTCGGCGACTGGGCCTAGACCTGTAGCTAGTGGGGAACACTACCTTGGCGATCTACAACCCACATCGATGCTACTTGCAAATTGGGCTACCTCGCACTAAGGTTCCAGCATTGTCACACTACCCTCCCCTTCACGCTAGGAAGATTGGGACCGAGGAGGACGAACGGGCGGTCCAGAGCGCTCTGACTATGTGGGAGATCAGCCGCCTCAGTACCTTGCAAGCGGAGGTGACAGAGAAGGATGAGGAATACCGAGCTTATGTGAAGGAGTTACGCAAGATCCGGCCTTGCGTGGACAAGAAATCGAATGTATTTTGATTTTTATGATGTGCACTTTGCATTTTCATTGATAGCATGATGTACTATGAACCTTTGGATGAATAAATGAACAGTTTGTTTGAGAAGATGTGCAATGGACTTGTGATTATCATGATTTTTTGAATGAAGCAGAGTTTTCTATCTGATAAACGGTCCAGCAAACGATCGCTACAAGAAGAAAATGGTCTAGCGATAGACCGCTAAGAACAGGGCTCAGAAAAACTCGGAGTTTTCTGGTTCTCGGGAATGACTAGCGATCACCTTTAGACCGCTAAAAAATGATAAACGGTCTATCGAAGGACCGCTAGGGACGAGAATTAGGGAAACCTGAGAGTTAGGTCCTCGGGTGAGAATAGCGGTCTTCTCCACGACTGCGAATGAATGGTTAGCGGTCAAACAAAGGACCGCTAGGGATAGAAAAATGGAGAAACTTGAGAGCTTCGAATCTTGGGGAATTTAGACCTGTATCTGCACACACTTAAAATAAGAAACAAGTTAGATCTGTTCTTAGACTCAACCCCTTGTCTGCAGCAAGTTAGAGAATGACCAATTCTTGATATATGGTCAAGGGGTGGAGCCTTATTAAATATGCGAAAAATGCAATGAATATGAATGCAAATGCATGCTATGCAATGATGATAGTTTTTTTGGAATTTCAAAATATTTAATTTTTGTGGGTTTTGGAATATCTGATTCTTTTGAATTTTGAAATATCTGATTTTTTTGGGATTTTAAAATATCTGATTTTTTTGGATTTTGAAATATCTGATTCTTTTTTATTTTTAAATATCTAATTTTTTTAGATTTTTTTTTGGATTTTGAAAGCCAATTCCGTCCCGGCAACAAGAGCCCTACCTGTCTCACTAGGAATCTCTGGAGGTTGGTGTGCTTTTGAGGTGACAATCCCTTGCCAGAGCCAATCTGCGTGACGATGCTTCTACTGAGGCCATACCTAGGGTACTGTCTGGTCCTAAAAGAAAAATAGAATTTAGGAGGTAAGCTTAGGCCATGTGTAGAGGTTTTAGGGCTTGAGTCCTTCTCACGACAACCCGTTCAGAGATTCACTCTTGTTTAGGCAGGGCTTTATGTCCGTCATCGAACCTTCATCCATTCTAGGCATGCGTACAACCGGGCTCATAACGCCCCCCGGGGAAACTGTACTGCCACTCTTGCCATGCCTAGTTTCATATTCTCCTTTTAGAGTCTTATCTTTTGAACTTCAAGCTTTTGAGATGAGCTTTTAATTTTGCTTTGACTTGCTCCTCTTTCTTTACTTTTCTGTCATGGAATCAGGTCATAATGGACTGCCCCTATTTAAGACCTCCTCTCATCAGGGTGTCTAGATCGGTCATCGCCCCCTTATTCATCTCTTGCCCCTAGATTTAGCCAAGGAGAGAAACGGACAGGGACTTTGACTTCCCCCCAGGCATGGCCAGGGAGAAATGGTGTTTACATAACAGGGAAAACTCGACCAGGGACGTCGTGAAGTGTGTGATTTGCCAAACTCGGGATCCTTCTTTGCGATAGAGGAAAAGGATAGCGCGATATCGGGCTTTCATTAGCTTGACTCTAAGGATAAAAATGCTTAAGATACAACCCATTCCAAGCGTGAGACAGCTCCTCACCTTCTGCATTGACTAAGCGATATACATGTTAGGTTTCGATCAGAGGAGCAGCGGAAACAACGAAACCCTAAGAGTCGTATCGTTGCTGGCGATCAAAATCAAAAACTATTCATCGTAGAACCCGCCAAGGAAGAACAGTTTTGTACCTTTGCGGGATTAATCAATTCCCAGATGCCCGAAGACGATTGAGTAGAGGCTCGTCGGGCTGCTAGCCGTCCAAGTGTCCGGCCTCTAGATGTATCCACACGAGCAGCGGGAACGGACGGAGTCTCCTTCTCAATCTCCACACGTCGGCCACTCCTCAGCACCACCATCCACCGCCGTAGGAGGAGGGAGAGAGAGAGGGGTGCGCCCAGGTCAGGGAGGAGAGAGAGAGAGAGGGGGGCGGCCAGGGGAGAAACCCTAGTGCTTGGCCAGGGTTTCTCTCCTCAGCGTATATTTATAGACTCTGGCATTTTTCACAAAAACCCAGAAACGGTCTATAATTACCGTCCTTCTCCGTCTGATCCACTACTCTATTGTGTGTGACCCTCTAGGCCCAATAGTCTGTTTGGTTTTCAGGCCCATTAAGCTAAGAACTCTTCTTAACTTAATTAGTTATAATCCAATAACTCTTCATGGATTTAACAGGCTTTCCGACCACGAACGGCACCAAGCAACACCTCGTGATCCCAAATGACTTTGGGAGGGATGCAACCCATATTGAACCTTTCCGTCATCAGATTCCACACAGTTACAGATCCTCATTCATACAATGCTCCAATCAGAATTAGGGTACGGTCAAACTGTCAAACCCTAAAGCATCCTGATCTTATGGACCCTTGTACTCTTAAGTACAGTTCACTAGAAAACTCCTTTTCTAAGTGAACCCCCATACCCTGGCCAGGGATTTCTAAGTACATGTCCATAGAGCATTCTCTCTCTTAATCCATGCAGAGAGTGAATGATCCCTTGTTGTCCACCAAAGTGTTTTCACATGAATCCCACTGAGTCCGAATAGCTAACTATTAAGAACCACAAGATTGAAGTTCATGAGTCAGCAATCAAACGCTCAGTGGAGTCCATGCAAAACCTCTTTTGTGACTCAGGTCAAAGATCCAACTATGCTACTGTGACACTAGAATCTCCTGATTGACAGTCGGCATGATTACCATTCAGGAATTCTAGATCGGGTCAGTTCAGTGAACTCATTCCACCAACGAGCACCTGCACGTGTACCTTGATGTCACCACACCGGTGATTATGAGATCGACCACCCTCATCACATGAGTGAGTACCACGTGCACCGGTCTATCCGGATCTTCAATGTCCCTTCTTGAAGATCCTACGACCAGGAATATTTAGAATATAAACATCTAGATGGCTGTTCTCATTATCACAATCTCATCATGATCCAGTCATCATAGCTCATATTCAAGGACTTCATCATATTACAACAAACATACTATAACGTGCTAAGAATATAATGAAGAAAATGCCATTAGTTTATTGAATGAAATTGTACAAGAAATGTCACCATCACAACACTTGTGATTGGCTTGAAGGGCATACATCTCTAACAATCTCCCACTTGTACTAAAGCCAATCACCCACATGCTTGATCCCCATCAGCCCAAGGTGACGCTCAAACACACTTTGAGATAAAGGCTTAGTCAATGGATCTGCAATATTATCAGCAGAAGATACTCTGTCAACTATCACATCTCCTCTAGCTATAATCTCTCTGATCAAGTGATAACGCCGCAGAATATGCTTGGACTTCTGATGAGAGCTCGGCTCCTTTGCTTGTGCAATTGCCCCATTGTTGTCACAAAACATGGGGACAGGATCAGAGATGCTTGGGACAACTCCCAATCCATCGATGAACTTCTTCATCCAGACCGCCTCCTTTGACGCCTCGGCAGCAGCTATGTACTCGACCTCAGTTGTTGAATCAGCAGTGGTTTCTTGTTTGGAACTCTTCCAACTCACTGCCCCACCATTGAGAGTAAAAATGAACCCAGAGGTTGACTTGCTGTCATCTTTGTCAGACTGGAAACTAGAGTCAGTGTATCCTCTCAGTTTCAAGTCCTCTCCTCCATAAACCAGAAATAGATCCTTAGTCCTTCTTAAGTACTTAAGGATACATTTCACAGCTATCCAGTGTTGTTCACCTGGATCCGCTTGATACCTGCTCGTAACACTTAGAGCATAAGCTATATCAGGCCTAGAACATAACATCGCGTACATGATGGACCCTATGGCAGAGGCATAGGGAACCCTACTCATGTACTCCCTCTCTTCAGGACTTTTAGGGGACATTTCTTTAGAGAGGTAGACTCCATGTCTAATTGGTATTAGACCTCTCTTGGAGTCTTCCATGCCAAACCTTTTGACAATGGTGTCTATGTACATTGATTGGGACAAGCCTAGCATCCTCTTTGATCTATCTCTATAGATCTTAATCCCCAACACATAGGATGCTTCTCCCAAATCCTTCATGGAGAAATACTTTGACAGCCAGGCTTTGACTGACGATAACATACCTACATCATTCCCAATGAGTAGTATGTCATCCACATACAGTACTAAAAAGGTGATTGCACTGCCATTTGCCTTTTTGTACACACATGGCTCATCTTCGTTCTTAACGAAGTCATAAGATTTGATTGCTTCATCAAACCTTATGTTCCAACTGCGAGATGCTTGCTTTAGTCCATATATGGACCTCTGAAGCCTGCACACTCTATCTGGATACTCTTTGGATGTGAATCCCTCAGGCTGTGTCATGTACACTTCTTCCTCAAGGTTTCCATTGAGGAATGCCGTCTTCACATCCATCTGCCAAATTTCATAATCATAGTGTGCAGCAATGGCAAGTAAAATTCTAATGGATTTTAGCATGGCTACAGGAGAGAAGGTTTCGTCATAGTCAACCCCTTGCCTTTGACGATATCCCTTCGCTACAAGCCTTGCCTTATAGGTATCAACCTTTCCATCTACTCCAATCTTTCTTTTAAAGATCCACTTGCATCCAATAGGTATAATACCCTCAGGTGGATCCACCAAGTTCCAAACTTGGTTGGAGTACATGGAATCCATTTCAGATATCATGGCCTCTTGCCATTTCCTGGAGTCAATGACACTCATTGCCTCCTCGTAGGTCTTAGGATCATCATCCTCATTATGTGATACCTTACCAGAAATATGTCCTACATATCTATCTGGTTGAACAGGTATCCGGCCTGACCTACGCACAGTTTGTGGGTCAATTTGTACTGGATCTTGAGAAGGTACACTAACAGGTTGTGGTTCTAGAACTTCTTCTAGTTCTACCGAGCTCCCACTGTTTCCTTCAAGGATATACTCTTCCTCAAGAAATACAGCACGTTTAGCTACAAACACTCTTTGATCGCTAGGCTGGTAGAAATAATATCCATAAGTTTCCTTAGGATATCCCACAAACCTGCACTTCTCAGTCTTAGATCCCAGTTTATTAGAGTCATGTTTCTTTACATGGGCAGGGCAACCCCAAACCTTAAAGTACTTAAGATTTGGCTTCTTTCCTTTCCATATCTCATATGGAGTGGAGTCGACAGACTTCGATGGGACTTTGTTCAACAAGTGTGCAGCAGTCTCTAAGGCATAACCCCAGAGGGACAAGGGTAAACCAGCAAAACACATCATGGACCGTACCATATCTAATAGGGTACGATTCCTCCATTCTGCCACACCATTCAGCTGAGGTGTATAAGGAGGAGTCCATTGAGACAATATTCCATTATCCCTTAAAAACTGTGTGAACTCCGTACTCAAGTATTCACCCCCTCGATCTGATCGAAGAGTTTTAATACTTTTCTCGGTTTGTTTCTCTACTTCATTCTTAAACTCGACAAATTTCTCAAAAGCTTCATATTTGTACTTCATTAAGTACATGTATCCAAATCTTGAGAAATCATCAGTGAATGTAATGAAGTATGAATAACCTCCTTTGACATGTATGGACATAGGTCCACACACATCAGAGTGTATGAGTTCCAATAACCCATTTGCTCTTTCTCCATGTCCAGAAAATGGAGAGTTGGTCATCTTTCCCATGAGGCAAGATTCACAAGTCGTGAATGATTCATAATCAAATGGATCAAGGTATCCATTCTTACACAACTTTTTCAATCTTTCCTCATTGATATGACCAAGCTTACAATGCCAAAGATAAGCTTGATTCACATTGCCTCTTTTTCTCTTAAGAGATTTGTCCACACACATCACAGAAGATGCCACATCTAAAATATACAAACCATTCATTAAGCTCCCACTGGCAAACAATTCACCATTTAATAATAAAGAACATCCATTATTTCCAAAACTTACAACAAATCCATATTTATTTAAGCAAGAAATGGAAATAATGTTCTTTATTATAGAAGGAACATAATAACAGTCTATAAGCTCTAGTGTAACTCCTGTAGGCATCTGGAGGTTCACCTTCCCAACCGCGAGCGCAGCAACCTTTGCTCCATTTCCCAGTCGCAAGTCAACCTCGCCTTTGTTCAATTGCCTACTGCTTGTTAGCACCTGTAAGTCATTGCAGATATGAGAAGCACATCCAGTATCTAATACCCACGATGTGGATCTATAAGACAAGTTTAGGTCAACAATCATGAACATACCTGAAGCTTCTCCAAGCTTCTATTTTGCCTTTTCTGCAAGATACAATTTACAGTTCCTCTTCCAATGACCATCCTTATGGCAGTGGAAACATTGGCCCTTGTCCTTCTTAGCCTCATCCTTTTTGGCAGTCTTTCCCTGCTTATCCTGCTTTTTCTTCTTATTTTTCTTAAAAACAGATTGATTCTTTCTCTTCTTGTTGGTCTTACCAACAAGTAGCACAGAAGATTTCCCATTGTTCATTGTCCCCTCAGCTGTCTTCAACATATTAAGAAGCTCTGCTAGAGAGCACTCTATCTTATTCATGTTGAAATTCACTATGAACTGGGAGAATGAACATGGGAGAGACTGTAAGATTAGGTCAATGCACAAATCCTTGTTCATATTAAAACCTAATTCTTTTAGCCTCTCATTCCACTCTATCATTTTGAGAACATGTGTCTGCACAGATGTTCCCTCAGACATTTTAGCCCCGAACAAATTCTTAGATATCTCATATCTCTCTGTTCTACTCTGAGCTCCAAAGAGCTCCTCCAGATGGAATAGGATGGATCTAGCATCCATCTTTTCATGCTGCCTTTGTAACTCATTAGTCATGGAGGCTAGCATATAACATTGGGCCAGAGTGGCATCTTCCTTATGCTTCTCATAAAGAATCACCTCAGCCTCATCGGCATCATCAGCAGGAACAGGGGGAACAGGCTGCTCAAGGACATAGGCTATTTTCTCAGCCGTGAGAATAATTCTCAGATTCCTGAGCCAATCGACATAATTTGGACCAGTCAGCCTGTTGGCATCCAATATGCCTCTCAATGGGTGGTTCGTCATTGCGATCTATAAGAGGAAATAACAGAATTTAGAACAACATTACAGATATTCATGATATTAAATTAAGACATGGACTTTTATGCTAACTTAATACTCCCACTAATTTTCGACGATTTTGCATAACCCCTAATATGCAAAGACGGGACACAACGACTGTGTCCTAGTGGGTACTAGGATCCCATTAACATTATGGAAGTAGTCTTGTGGTAGCACAACAAACTACCCCATACTTAATGGGTAGGCAACTCTTGCCAATTACAACTCCTTGTAACTCCCAGTAATTTAGCCTCCAAACGCTTCGTGATCTTGTGGTAGCACAACAAACCACGAGCGTTGGTTAGGTCCAACCCGTTGTTACGTTATGAGAGTGGGTTTATGACATAACTCTTGTGGTAGCACAACAAAGCCATGCCAGCCCCCATCCCAAGGTTCGGCCCAAGCCCTAGCCTAAGTCTCCGTCCCCTTGCTGTGATAGTCTTGTGGTAGCACAACAAACTCCCACAGTCTAAGGACGGCTCACTTTGACTATAACAACGGAAGGCTACGTGGAACATTCTTAATGTCTCACACTTATCGACCTAATATTTGATTGAAGGGGATTTGAATATTTTGGTCTCATCAATATAGGTGCTATATATATAATAATAATTTGGAGTATTGAATATACTCTAAAATTATGTATATATATACAATTAGTAGCATAACCACATATATCAAATATATGCTATAACACCGATGGATGATCATGGACTTTAAACCTAGCAACATTACCAGAGCCAGTTGGTAATGTACACACAACATGATAAATTCACAAATACTTGGAGCATCCAATGCTCCCACTGGATGTGAAGAATCTCCCGAGCCACCGTAGTCGGCCTCTTTCTTGGTCTCCATCCGCTTCTCATTATTACAAGTAAATTTGAAATTTGGGCACGCAGGCTCATAAATATACATCAGATAATAATAAGAAACCTTGAACCAGTCAAGGGGAGTACAACACAGGTGGGAGATAGAATGTACAACCCGGATTAATAAGAGAGGGAGAGAAGGAGGCACGCAGGCCCCAATAATCACATCATGATCCATTCACCACAAACCATACCATCACATGATAACTAAGTCCATGACCATCCATCCACATACATGACACATCACATGCATCATAAAGTAATTATCATATAATTACAGCGAGATATTGATTTCAAAATAATAGTAATTAGTTTTAAAATCACGCAACATTAATTAACTAAACAATTTAGTTAAAACAATCAAGTCTAAACAACTTTAGACAAAAGTCATACACATTCACAGCATGGGCTCAATAATAATATACTGTTAATTAACCTCATAAGAATCACATCCTTATAGTAATTAACATTAATTAATTAGATAATAGGAAATACTTAAAACCATTTTAAAATTCCCATTAACTAATTAACCAAGGGCCAATAATGAAAAATAAGTTAACAGATTTCTAAAACAATTTTATAATCCATTAAAATATTTTTCAGAATTTTCCCAGAATTTTTCTGACATTGTATGCATTTTAAACATTTTAAAATGAATAAAATCAAAAAAAAATAAGGGGGGGCTAATCGGGCGCGGATCCGGCGCGGGCCGGCCCGGGTGCGGGTCGGATCCGCCCGCGGGAGACCCGCGGGGGGGTCGTCTCCCCCGCCCGAATGCGATGGGGAGCGGGCTGGGGTAAAACCCTAGCCCCCCGGAGCTCGCCACAGGGGGCCCATCCACCGGCGCCGACCACCGCGGACGACCACTTGGGTCCCGCCGGCACCTCCGCCGGCCACCGCCCTCGACGCCGTGGCCGGAGAAGAAGGCCGCGAAGAACACGTCGCCGCCCCAACAAGCTCGCCGCGAACTTCGCCGGAGCCCCAAATCCGGCCACCACACGGACGCGGACACCGTGGGATGCCATGGGGAATTGTCCAGCAACCCTTGCCAGCCCCATGGACATCCAGAATTGGAGATTAACGGCCTGAATCGGCCTCCCTCTCCCTGTGCGAACGGTGACCACCGCCCCGAAGACCCGTTCGATTCGCCCTCACCATAGGGTCAATCAACGCACCAAAACGTGCGTTTTGATCCTCTTGATACCAGGAACAATTCCATGGGATCAATTGACCAAAAACTCATCCGTGAGAGACTCAATCGAACAACCTAAATTGAGCCCTAAGCATGAACGTGAAGGACGAAAAATAATATAATAATCTCAATTTTGATCAAACCAGCAACCTGGCTCTGATACCACTGTTAGGTTTCGATCAAAGGAGCAGCGGAAACAACGAAACCCTAAGAGTCGTATCGTTGCTGGCGATCAAAATCAAAAACTATTCATCGTAGAACCCGCCAAGGAAGAACAGTTCTGTACCTTTGCGGGATTAATCAATTCCCAGATGCCCGAAGATGATCGAGTAGAGGCTCGTCGGGCTGCTAGCCGTCCAAGTGTCCGGCCTCTAGATGTATCCACACGAGTAGCAGGAACGGACGGAGTCTCCTTCTCGATCTCCACACGTCGGCCACTCCTCAGCACCACCATCCACCGCCGTAGGAGGAGGGAGAGAGAGAGGGGTGCGCCCAGGTCAGGGAGGAGAGAGAGAGAGAGGGGGGCGGCCAGGGGAGAAACCCTAGTGCTTGGCCAGGGTTTCTCTCCTCAGCGTATATTTATAGACTCTGGCATTTTTCACAAAAACCCAGAACGGTCTATAATTACTGTCCTTTTCCGTCTGATCCACTACTCTATTGTGTGTGACCCTCTAGGCCCAATAGTCTGTTTGGTTTTCAGGCCCATTAAGCTAAGAACTCTTCTTAACTTAATTAGTTATAATCCAATAACTCTTCATGGATTTAACAGGCTTTCCGACCACGAACGGCACCAAGCAACACCTCGTGATCCCAAATGACTTTGGGAGGGATGCAACCCATATTGAACCTTTCCGTCATCAGATTCCACACAGTTATAGATCCTCATTCATACAATGCTCCAATCAGAATTAGGGTACGGTCAAACTGTCAAACCCTAAAGCATCCTGATCTTATGGACCCTTGTACTCTTAAGTACAGTTCACTAGAAAACTCCTTTTCTAAGTGAACCCCCATACCCTGGCCAGGGATTTCTAAGTACATGTCCATAGAGCATTCTCTCTCTCTTAATCCATGCAGAGAGTGAATGATCCCTTGTTGTCCACCAAAGTGTTTTCACATGAATCCCACTGAGTCCGAATAGCTAACTATTAAGAACCACAAGATTGAAGTTCATGAGTCAGCAATCAAACGCTCAGTGGAGTCCATGCAAAACCTCTTTTGTGACTCAGGTCAAAGATCCAACTATGCTACTGTGGCACTAGAATCTCCTGATTGACAGTCGGCATGATTGCCATTCAGGAATTCTAGATCGGGTCAGTTCAGTGAACTCATTCCACCAACGAGCACCTGCACGTGTACCTTGATGTCACCACATCGGTGATTATGAGATCGACCACCCTCATCACATGAGTGAGTACCACGTGCACCGGTCTATCCGGATCTTCAATGTCCCTTCTTGAAGATCCTACGACTAGGAACATTTAGAATATAAACATCTAGATGGATGTTCTCATTATCACAATCTCATCATGATCCAGTCATCATAGCTCATATTCAAGGACTTCATCATATTACAACAAACATACTATAACGTGCTAAGAATATAATGAAGAAAATGCCATTAGTTTATTGAATGAAATTGTACAAGAAATGTCACCATCACAACACTTGTGATTGGCTTGAAGGGCATACATCTCTAACAATACATTCCCTGAATAAGCCTCTCTAATGACAAATGGACCTTCCCACTTAGGTTGTAACTTAGACCTAGGACCTTCGGACCTAATAAATTTTCATTTCAAAACCATATCACCTACTTGAAATTTGCGCTCGATTACCTTCTTTTGAAAATAGCGCGAAACTCTCTTTTGATAAATGGACACGTGATCGGCCGCATTCATCCTCTTCTCATCCAAGGGTTCCAGTTGGACGATCAACGCCTCTCGACGTTCATCGAGATTAAGTTCCTTATCGAGCTGCACCCTTAGGGAAGGGATTAAGATCTTGTATGGGAGCACCGCCTCCATCCCGTAGGTAAGAGCATAGGGGGTCTGCCCTGTAGGAGTACGGATAGAGGTGCGGTAAGCCCATAGAGCTTCCATTAATCATTCGGGCCAATCTGAAAATTTGTGAGATTCGCACGTTTTCTTTATGATTTTAAGAAGGGTTTTATTAGTGTCCTCAGCTTGACCGTTGCCTTAAGGATAATATGGTGATGAATGATGCAATGCAATATTGAACTTCTTACAGAGGTCTTAGAGCTCTTGAGAGATGAACTGGGGTCCATTGTCGGTGACGATGCTGCTTGGCACTCCGAACTGCGAAATGATATTCTTCATGATAAAGCGGCATACCGTGGTTGCTTTGATCTCTGCGTATGCCTCCGCTTCGGCCCACTTGGTGAAGTTCTCAATGGCGGTAAGGATGAAGGATTTCTACTTAGTCTGAGAATTGGGATCACCGAGTGGGCCAATAATGTCGAAAGCCCACATAGAGAATAGCCAAGGAGCCGAGAGAGGATGAAGAGATGAAGCAGGAGCATGGATTTTGTTAGCGTGGAGTTGTCATTTAAGACACCTCCAGACATAGAGGGAGCAATATTCCTCTAGAGTGGGCCAATAATAACCCTACCTAAGGATCTTCTTCGCTAGAGCCTGGCCATTGACATGACCTCCACACTCACTAGAATGGGCTACTTCAGTCACCTTCCAAGCTTCATCATCATCGAGACATCTCATGAGCATCCCATTGAGAGCGCGCCTGTACAATTCTCCAATAATGATAGTGTACCTTGAGGTGGCTCTTCTAATAGCCTTACGCTGCTCGGCACTTTCCCCTTCAGGGAACAATCCATCTTTGCAATACAGCTCGATTTCATGATACCATGGCAATTCTTCTTCCTCCAGAATCTCTTCTAGCTTAGTCAAGGATACTTCCTTCAAATCTTCCTTCTCAGCCCTAGCCTCTACAGTCTTCCTAAGGTTGGTGAACCAAGGATCCTAAAGAGAAGGAGCGTCCAATCTCTAGACGACGATGGTCTCAGTGCTGTGACTGAGAGGAAAAGATAAAGAGGAGGCGAGCGATGCCAATGCATCAGCAAGGATATTCTGAGATCGAGGAGTATGGATGTAGATTAGCTTACAGAATTGCCTAGCCAATAAAGTGACCAAATCCTGATATGGCTTAAGCTTCAGGTCAGGAGTGTGGTAAGTGGATAGAACTTGCCACAGGACAAGATGAGAGTCTCCTATGATGTTCAAATAGTGCGCGCCCAAGAGGTAGGCATGCTTCAATCCGGCCAGGAGAACCTCGTACTCTGCGATATTGTTGGTAGCAGGAAAACGGAGCTGATATGCAAAGGGAATCGTCACCCCTTCCCGGGTGAGGAGAACGGCACCTATCCCTCGGCCTTGAGAGTTAAGCGCACCATCGAAGTGCAGAGACCAAAAGGGATGATGGGTAAGGACAGAGAGACGCTCATCAGGGAAATCATCCCGAATAGAGTACGTGCAGGGGATGGGAAGATGAGCAAGATGCTCAGCGATGACATATCCTTTGATCGTCTTCTAAACAATGAATGTGATTTTAAACTAAGAGAGGAAGCTCTGCCAGCGAGCTAACCTACTAGAAAGGACAGGCTTTTCTAAGAGATAACGGATTGGGTCCATTCTAGAAATTAACCTAACTGGGTGGGTTAGGAAATAGTGTTTTAATTTCTGAGCTACCTACACTAAGGCGGCACAAGTCTTTTCCATGGCAGTGTATTTGGTCTCCGCCGGGTTAAATAACCTGGAGAGGTAATAAGTTGCCCGCTCTTTGCCTTCGTCATCTACTTGTGCTAAGACCGCCCCTAAGGAGTCTTCAATGACAGAAATGTATAGGATAAGGGGTTTCCCAGGGACAGGAGGTTGCAAAATCGAGGGATTAGACAAATAACTCTTCAAATCTTCATAGGCCTTCTGACAATCTTCATTCCATTCAAACTTTACCCCCGCCTTTTGCAATTCATAAAATGGGCGGCACCTCTGAGAATGCTGGGATATGAATCTCCTAATGAATTGCAATCTTCCAATCAATCCTTGGAGCTCTGTGATATTCTTAGGCGGAGGCATTTCCATGACGGCCTTGGCTTTATTAGGATCAATCTGAATCCCCCATTTGCTAACTATGAAGCCTAGCAACTTCCCTGAAGAGACTCCAAAAACATGTTTCTTTAGATTCATTTTTAACTGGTACTCCCTAGCTCTCTGAAGCATCTTAGCTAGAATGGCGGGGTGTTCCTCTTTAGTCCTTGACTTCACCAAAATATCATCCACGTAAGCTTCCATATAGACATGCATCATATCATGGAATATATCCATCATTGCCCTTTGATAAGTGGCACCTGCGTTCTTCAAGCCGAACGGCATAACCACATAGCAATATTTACCCCAGGGCGTGGTGAAGGAAGTTTTCTCTTGATCCTCAAGAGCGAGACGGATTTGGTTGTAGCCTGAATAACCATCCATGAATGATAATGCTTCGTACCCGACAGTATTGTCCACCAAGACATCTATGTGAGGCAGCGGGAAATCATCCTTTTGACATGCTTGGTTTAGATCCCTGAAATCAATGCAAATCTGCACCTTTCCATCCTTCTTGATGACTGGGACTATATTCGCCACCCACTGGGGATATAAGATAACTCTGATAAACTTGGCCTTGTATAATTTATCAACCTCTTCCTTAATCTTTAAGGCCATGTGGGGGTGAAATCTTCTTGATCTTTGTTTCACGGGTGTTGCCCCTGGTTTAAGCACCAATCGATGTTCCACTAAAGAGGGGTCAAGACCCGACATGTCCTCGTAAGACCAGGCGAAAGAATCATTATACTCCCTTAGAACTTTGACTAAGTCTTTTTCAACTGCTGAAGGGAGATTAGCGGCAATGATAATGGGTCTGGGGTCTTCTTCAGTTCCCAGATTTATTTCCTTTGTAGGTTCATCCACTGCCGATGATGGCTCGTCGAATCTCTTTAATCCTTGCGCATACAGATCGACAGTGTCATCTACGTCATTGTCCTCACCATCAACCGGGTCTTTTTCATTCATGATTTCATAAACACCTAGTCCGTCGTCGCTCCACACCCCTTCTTGCTCCTCATCTTCTTCTATCAAAATTGCCGTAGTTATGAACTCCGGGCACTTTAGAAGAGCATGACATCGTTGAGATAGATCCTGCAAGAACTTATCAGGAATAGATTTGGAATGACGAGCTGACAGGTGCAGCTCAAGCAAGGAAGAGTTGGACGACCTAGAATAAGACCCTACTTCTCTAGACCTAACTGACTCTACTTCCCTAGACTCGACGGACCCTACGTCTAACCTAGGAGAAAGGAAATCTAATGGGAGGGAAGCAGCAGGGGCCGCATGCCCCTGGGAGGAGGATAGAGAAAAGATAGTGTAATCTTCCACTGAAATCTCCATTTCAAATTTGAGGTTTTTTTTGGAGAGAGTCAGTGGAGATCATGTAGCAAGAGGGAGGAGAAGGTGGAGGAGGGAGCCTAAGAGGATGCTTGGAGGGACAGAAAATATCGAGGAAGGGATCAGAGGAGGTGAAGAAGGGAGTAGATAGATCAATCGGAGGACAGCAAGTGCATGTCCTGACGATGAGGAAATTAGTGGGGATTTGGAATAGCATCGGATCAATCATAAGGGGAGGTGAACGTGGTAAAAAGTCCAGTTCCTGGAAGAGAGACATAAGATGGGAGGGAGACCAAGTAAAGACAATGGGTGAGCTCGCCCTTTCTCGTGGATGGTAAGCTGGCTTCTTCGGCTGATAGCATGCAAGCCGTACCTCCTGATCTTCCTAGCGACTTTCATCTTCATAAAATAAACTTTCAAATGCATGGCTAAAATCAATCATATCATCGACCAGCCCCTTAGGTAGCATTGGCGGGCTGTTGACTATGTGGACTTCATCTTCTTGCTTGGGCTGGCTTGGAGATGCTTTTAATGTGCTCGGCTGAAGGGGACCTTTAACAAAATGCTTGTGTAGTCCCATGTCAAGGGCCCAGAATCGCCCAAGATTGAAAATGAAGACTCTCGATAGCCGAGGCCCCTTCTATTCATTTTTCTTCCTTTGGGGACCGGCTTGGTCCGCCCTTGCAGTTGTGCGCCGAGGCCTCTCCCCGGATGATAGCCCAATTTCAATATGATGTCCCAGCCCTTGGAATCTCGAATCTGGGGCTTCACTTTAATATTTACTGCTGCAGAGACGGGCTTGCGTGGTGCATAAGCCCATGGGAAATCCAGATCTAGCACTGAAATAACTGGCCGCGTGCTGGGCCATAATGTCGGCAGAATTTTCTCAGAAACGGCCTTGACAGACTGGACTGTGGACATGCTTTTCACCTTAACCACCCTCCCTTGGAAAGGGAATTTGAGACATTGGTGGGCAGTGGATGGTACAGCGTTGAGGTTGTCGATCCACGGACGACCAAAAATAGCCTTGAACATAGAGTCGATGTCCAGAACATAAAATTCAATCGACGTAGTGAGAGGCCCGAGCTCGGCCTGAATAGTGACCACCCCATGACATGCCCTTCGGGAGTTGTCATATGCTGCTATTATTGTAGGGGTCGGCCTTAACAGATCTTCTGATAAATTGCAGGCTCTTAGGGTGCTGAGTGGGCAGACATTAATAGATGCCCCTGTGTCTACCAGTGCCGCATCCATGCAGACTTTGTTAAGAGTTATAGAAATGCAGAGTGGCATTTGTCGGGCTTCCGGGGGCGCCAGTTCAGTTTCAGAAAAAGTGATTGCCGGCCCCTTTGAGATTGTAGTCAAGGTTGTCGGCAAGCTATCCACTGCCATATCTTCATTGATGATCACCTTCTGTAGAAAATTTTTGAGTGCATCTTTATAAAGGGTAGACCTCTTTATCAACTCCAGCACGGAAATCTTGGCAGGTACTCTGTCTAGGTGATGTAACAAGTCATATTGTGTCCCGGGCAACGGATCTGCCTCCTCCTGATCAACAGCTTGTTGAGTAGACTGGGGATTGGGTGCGAATGCACCAGTGGAAGGATAGTTTCTGTGGAACAAATGGCTGCTCCGCAGGGCAAGGTTGTGGGCCGGCACGACATGGGATGGATTTAAAACAAGCGGCTTGACGGGCCCATTGGTTTGGATGAGTGGCGTGGGGAAAGGCGTACTATGAGTGGTGGAGATGATGGGCGAGGGGTTTGATGAAGGCCGGGTGATGATTGGCGCGGGTATCGGTGACGGGGTAAAGGTAGATGAAAGGAGGATGATGGGTGAATGGTTGGCTAAAGGTGTGGTGATGACGGATGTAGGCGTTGGTGGTGGAGTAGAGAGAGACGGGTTAGTGGGGGAGACAGATGGTAGGATGAGGGGTTTAGTGGATGCGGAGGATGGTGGGGTTTGGTGGTTGAGTGGGAGGATGACGAAGGGAGAAAGGTCACGGTGGTTATGGTGGAGGGCCATGAGCTGTTGGACTGATGTGTCATCGTCATAAGACCACCCAGCATCGGGAGCCGGGGGTTGGACTAGGTTAACTTGGGCCGGTGCCGGGTGTTGCTGCTGCGGAGTGGGAGGATGATTCGGCATGGGGTTTTGAACAGGCTGTTGTTACTGATGCTGCTGTGGCGGTGGTGCTTGTTGCTGCTGCACTTGCTGCCTCTACGACTGCCTTCTCTTCTCTTTTATCTCCATAATGGCCTTGTGCATCTCGGCCCAATCTATACGCTGCCCTTTATGAAGGTCATATACCAAATCTCTAAATTGAAAATAGCTCTCAATAATATGGCCAGGCTGCCTGTGGAACATGCAGTATTTTGTCTGATCGACGGTCGGGTTCCAATTAGGCCGCTCCAGAGGAAGTTGAATAGCATTAATTGACATGAAAGCCGAGAAAATGTCCGTGAGGGACTCGGGCAAAGGAGGATATTGGGCTCTCTTCGGACCCGGGCGCTTGTTGTTGTTGGTGTAGCCGTTAGGTGGGGGAACATTGTGGTATTGCGGAGGTTGTGGAGGTTGCTGCGGAGCGGGGAATGCGTTTTGTGGAGTGGCGAAAGTAGGGTGAGAGTTTTATGGAGTGGAGAAAGTGGGTTGGGCATTCTGTGGAGTGGAGAATTGGGGATTGCGGGGGTTTTGTGGAAAGTGAAATGGCGCGGGTTGGTTGGGGAAAGGGAATGCAACGGCTTGCACTTGTTCATTTGTTTGGACCCCCTCGGTGACAGGCCCCTGAGGTTTCTTATGATATTTGGGCTTTTGGGCTTCAAAAAGAGTGTGGATGGGGGAGTCCTTGAATTGCGTTTGAATGAATCATGCTCGGCTATATAGTTGGTGCATGTTCGAGATGTCATTCATAGCTAGGATGTTGCGGAAGGTAGGGGTAGCATTTGATATAAGAAACTTGACTTTCTCTTCCTCCGGAATGTGACCTGGCACGCGGGCGGCCATCTGTCTCCACCTGTCAGCATAGGTGACAAAATCTTCATCCGCTTTCATTTTCTCGACCACTAAATCCGTAAAGGAATACTCCGGGTCGACCCAGTCTTGAAACCTCTGAATGAATTTTTCTTTCACCACTTTAAAACTCTCGGCATTCTCGAGTGGTAAGGCATAGAACCACTCCAAAGCCACTCCATCTAATGATCGGCAAAATAAATACGCCATAAGGCGATCATCATATTAGAACTGCGCCGATTCATACATAAAGTCTCTCACATGAATGAAGGGATTGATATTCCCGTCGTATTTGCGGTATGTGGGGAGCTCGGACTGTGGAGGGAACCGGATGTTGTGAAAGCTAGGAACCGGAACATCCGCCAAAGATTGTGGGCCAACCCACTTTTGAAGGAAATCGAGTTATTGTTGCATAGCGGCCCATTTGTCAAGAAGCTCTTGTTCCCGAGATGGTGCAGGCAAAGTAAGAGGAGTGGGCTCAAAGCGAGGAGCCGAAGGATAGACCGAAGGAGTGGGAGGCCCATAAGAAGGATATTGGGCCGAAGGGTGACCCAGATTGGCGTGGACTGGGGCCTCCTGTAGCGCTCATGCTTTAGCGGATTCTTAGTAGTTCGGATCTAGACTTTATCCTGATCGTTTTGGCTATTTTTACGGATTTTTAGGCGTTCATTTGGCATTTATTGGAATTTATTTGAGATTAATGGCATTTAAGGGTTAAGTTTTTAAAATAATAATAATAATTTTAATATATATATATATCTTTCTCTCCCCACCGATTTCTCTCTCCCTTACTCGTTCTCTCTTTCTCTCTCTCTCTCCCGCGATCTCTCCTCTCCCACTTTCTCGATTTCGGTCTGAACGGCCGCGGATCGAGGCGCGGGAGGTGTCTGTGGAACCGGCTCGTCGCGAGGAACACGTAGGCGCTAACCTCGTCATTGTTCGTGAGCCGTGGAGGCGGGACGGAGCGACAGGAGCCGTGGCAAACCCTTGCTTGCATGCGGCCTAAACTCGGTTTCCGTCGTGATTGAGGTAGGGGGATGGAATCCTTGTCTCGCTAGGATCGCTTTGGCATAGCATGCATGCCCATTCGTCGATATTTTCTTCAATTTCTATGAAATTTCCATGTTAGTGTAATTTTAGGCTAAATTCTTGAAAATCATTCCATGGGCGTTGTTTTTATGTTCTGATGCATGCTTTAGCAGTATAGCGTTGTGGTTTGGCATGTTTTATAGTTCTTTCTTGTTTCCCCGTCGATCCGGCTCGTCCGGGAGGGAACCCGTTTTCAACCATATTCCGCCCGTAACCCAGACGGTGTGACGGTCCTTCCAGGAACCGTCACATCTGTAACGGTCCTTGGGGAACGCGTTACAGAATTGTAACGGCCCTTCGTAGGCGCGCTACAGTGTGTGTAATGGCCAGTCTCCCGACCGTTACACCCCTTCTTATTTTGGTTGACCGGGTCAGGCGGTTAACCTGACGGCCAGTCGACCGGCCATCAGGGTGCCCCGACGCGCCTGGGCGAGCGCGTCACTTCGCCTGCAAACGGTGTTGGAACGCTGTGCGTTGGTTTTGGCCTCGGGTGGATGTAACGGCTAGGGCCCAACGCGTTACAATCGATGTAACGCACTGGGCCCCGACCGTTAGGTCCTGTAACGGCGTGTTTGTGAGCCGTCACACCCCCTTTCTCGCGGTTTGAGGCTGGAGCTTCGATGGTTGTAACGGATGGGGACGGACGCGTTATAATCGATGTAACGCGCCAGTCCACGACCGTCACCCACCTGCGACGCGGTGGCAGCAGACTGCCACTTGCCTGTCGGATTCAAAAGTTGCCCGTTCATTTCTTTAATGCTTTCTAAGTTATACATGCGCCGTATTTAACCAATTTCCAAAAGAGTTGCTTCCACTTCCTTGTGATGTAACCACTAGTCGTAGCCCAGCGACCGAGCTTGTCGTCCCACCCAGGAGAGGTGGAGGGGTGTTCCCATTGAACAGTTTGTAAGCTAGTTACCGTGGGCCCCTGCAGTTACCGTTGCGTCCAGCCGGGGGGGAAACTAGCTAGAGGTCTGGCTCTAGGCAGGAGTCAGTGTGTGCACACGTGGTCGGAGACGTGGACTGACACTGACAAGTGTCGCTCTGACTAGTACTTGGTTTGGTCCTGTTACGCCTCTCGCTTGTCGAGATCCAGACTTGTGAGTTGCCGAGACGCAGTGTAAGTCGTCAGTGGACGCGTCTGGTCTTGTTCTTCTAGTGGGTTGTTCCGTCTCTCACTTCACTTGGTTAGTGATTGTTTATTCTGTTGGTAGATTTGTTTTCCGTCTTTATTAGTTATTAAATTGTGCATCTGCTTGTTTATTATTTAAATGCATGCTCTAATTGTTTTTATATTTGCCTGCTTGTCTGTTTAGTTTGAGGTAGGGATCCGCGTGACCCCTACTGAGTCTGGCTGTGACTCACCCTTCCTTCTTTCAGGTGAGCCGCCCCAGTCGTCCGCCGGTTCTGCTCGTGGTTGTACCGAGCATCGTTAGAGTGCCAGCTATGTTGGTTTGTCTTTTGTTCTGTTGTGCCGGGGTATGCCCCGTGTAGTTGTGCAGTGGACCTCTCTCTTTCTGTAAATCTGGACTATTGTATATATTTTACCACTCTGATATTTTAAATTACTTCCGCACTTATTTATTAATTACTGTTCTAATTAATATTGCGCGCCTGCGGTCCCAATTCGTTATGCAACTCCTCAGCAAACTCCTTCAACCCTTCGGGGGCCTCATCAGTCTCTTGGGTGGCTTCCCCAGTTCTTGGTATTGGTGTATCGATATTATCGGTATATCGGTATCCAGAGCTCTGGGTCGTCACACCGCCCCTTGCTGAGGGCGAGAAAAGTCGGATGGACAGATAAGACCCTGGGGCACTGAAGAGATGGGCCTATAGGACTCGGCTTGGGTAAATGAGGGAAGAACAGTCTTCCCTTTATCAAGAATTTGATGGGCCGAGCCAGAAGATTGGCCTGCTTCTAGATTGGAGAATTGGAGGGTCCTGGGCTGGACCGGGGTAAGATCAATTGGAATGGGTGAGGCGCCGGACCCAGAGACAGAGATATTGGACAGGCCTTGTGTAATCGTGGGAGATGGGGCATTGGACCCCTGCAAGGTCTGGTATAGGGCCTGAAGTTGGGCCGGATCTAATTGGGCCATCATTTGTAAGATCTGGCTCGTAGAATTGTTGGAAGCAAGGGAGGGCTGGGCGCCCTCCATGGAGATAGCAGATGGAGGAGGGATGATCCCTTCTCCTGATTGAAATTGGGTGACCCTAGGCGGGTCCTCCAAGAGACCTTGAGGAAGGGACTCCTCATGAGAACAGGGAAGATCATAAGAAGACATGGCGGATTCAAAAAGAGGATTGGAATAAGAGGTGAAGAAGGAATTGCTCCTAGAAGATGAATCTAAGGACCGAAAGCAACTCCACATGCAATGGAATACCTTGACACAAAACAAACAACTCAAACAAACACAAATGAGACACTAAAACAAAAGACTCCAAATTTATGAAGACAAAGAAAGGGATGAGAGGCACTCAAAGTCAACCAAGTTATAATGATGCACCAATTTTTATTTGTTTCCTTCTTTAGAACCTTAATGATTTGAATTTAAATATTCTCTCCAACAAGGTTCATAATAGGAAGGATGTTTGGGACTTGGTTAACTCTAGGTGTGAACTCTTCCTCACTTATGCAACCTAGACACGGTGTGGTAATGGTACAATCGGCCCGGCATCCGTGTGGGAATCCACGGCTCGCGGGGACTTATGGAGGTCCCGGATGTGGTCACCTAGTCGGCCCCAAGGAATATGGAGAAGAGAGATTCACACACCAAGGTAGGAAATGCAACTATGATATGAAATATGAATGACCCTATGTACACCGGAGTGCATGCAATTTCTAGCCTAAAACTAACAATCAATATGCAAACAATGATGTATAAATATGCCACAACAACAGGAGGAGACCAGATAGCACCCAAAGATAATAACACCGTCAAAAATTATAGAAATATAAGCAACCTCGGTGTGCGTACCTGTATTGGAGAAACGGTTGTCCAAAAGACCGCCAGAGATGAGACAGCCTATTGCTAGACCACTTTTAGACTGAAAACGGTCAGATAGAAGACCGCCAATTAGACCACGGAGCAGAAACAACAGGAAATAAAACGGAAAATCTGCGGAAATCACAAGGGCTACTGAGATGAACTAAAGACAGCAGGTGAAACAAGAACTCAGCACGATTGGCACTAGACGTCCCACCGTGATCGCCAAAAAAATGGGGTTGTTGATAGTTTTTCCTTCTCCTTAGTGTGTGATGTGATGAATGTGAATATGAATGTGAATATGTGAAAATGAAGGTGTGTGAAATATGTGAAAGTGTGTGAGCAAGTAATGACCTAACTCAAACAATCACAAAATTAAGAGCATGGGCATACCATCAATGCTTATGAAGGAAGAAATAAAAACACACGCCGGGGCGTGGAGTAAAGGAATAAAATAAAAACACACACCGTAGGTGTGGAGTAAATAAAGTGAAAGAAAGCAAGCAAAGATGATGACAAGGATGAAAAATACCCAGATAAGGATGTATGATTGCCACCAAAGTAATTAAAGTAGTAAAACCACAGCAATACCTTGGAAAGAGCCGGTTGAAGACACCCGCCCGCGGGAGAGAGAAAACCAGGTGCAAAGAACGATTAGCGATCCTTTAGATAACCGCTAGCCAGTAGAAAATGGTCTTGCGATAAACCGTCGTTTGACTAAAAATGGGCTTACAGATAACCGCTAGCGCACCCAGAATAGCAGTTTGGAACTTAATCTCCACCCCTCCTGGTCGGCCAGAAAGGTTGGGCCTCGTGCAGTGAGTCCTGTAAACCTGCAAGAAAGTGTAGACAGTAAGAAAAATAACTCAATTAGCCCTTGGGACAAGTGTAGTAACTATAATGCAACTAAGGTTAAATGCATAAAAGAAGGGTGAATACCTGGGAGGTTTGGGTTTTTTAACCCCTGTAGGGCGTGGAAAAAGATGGGAGGATGTTTTAAAAAAATGATGGAATGCAGAGAACGTGGAGAAAAGAGGAGGGAAGATGCTATGGATGCAAGGGGAACGACCAAGACTAAGAAGAAAAAGACTCAAACTAAACCCGAAGGAACGTTATACTCCCTTGACCAGAAGCTTGGTGGACGTGGAAGCAACTTCTCCTTGGTTGGAAATAATCTCAGAACGCAGCAGCACTTTGACGCAATCTCCAGAAATCTCCTCTTCAAGCCATAAACTCAAGGGTCCTATTTATAGGCCCTCAAACCCAAGGTTCGAGTTGGAGGAATAATGACTCAAAAATAACCCTGAAACTAGATAATCGTTGAATATAATACTCCCAAGAGTCCATAAAAATAAACAGAAGGTTCTGGGAGTCTCTGGTGAGAGAGAAATCAAAGGATGAAGGACTCTAGTTCGTCCACGGTCGAGCAGAGGAAGAACAGCATAGCAGGACTCTCTGTCTGCTCTAGCGGTCTTGCGATAGATCGCTAGCCCCAAGCAACGGTCGTGTGATAGACCGCTAGGAACACGCGTCCAGAAGAAGATAAGATCAAAGAAACTCAGCAAGACTCCCTGCCCGTTAGCGGTCTAGGAATGGACTGCCAACGTCCAGCTAGCGGTCGTACGATAGATCGATAGGGGAGAGGATGTGGCAAAAGAGATAAAGACTAATAAATCCACAATTTAATCCATAAAATAATCCTTATTAGCCCTTATCTAGGCCCAATAAGGTGAAGTAACGAGAAATCAATGGAGCTACGCCCAACCAAGGAGAATGACCCATAAAATTAGGCCCAAAAATGACCAAAAATGGCCCAATAAGCGGTGAATAACTCGGGACATCATAAAAATAGATAAGGAGATGACCCAACTCATTGATCATAAAATGGGTGTCAACAATCTCCATGTTCCATTTCGCTTTCGCTACTGCTTATTCTCCTGTAAAGAGGATGTTAAGGAGGGGCATCTGTGGACACCCGTTTTTTGACCAATGAGTTGGGTCATCTCCTTATCTATTTTATGATGTCCCGGGTTATTCACCGCTTATTGGGCCATTTTTGGTCATTTTCTTAGCTTATTTTATGGGTCATTCTCCCTAGTTGGGCCTAGCTCCATTGATTTCTCGAGATTTTTAGCTTATTGGGCCTTGATAAGGACTGATGAGGATTTATTTGTGGATTACTTTGAAGATTTATCTATCTTTATCTCTTTTGCCACGTCCACCAGCATGGCGGTCTATCGTAGGACCGTTGGGTGAGCGTTGGCGGTCTTTTGGTGGACCGCTAGGAGGCAGAGAGTCATGTTGGGTCTCTTTGATCTTATCTTCTTGTGAACGATTGAGCCTAGCGGTCTATCGCTTGACCGTTTTCATGTCCCTTGCGGTCTATCGCAAGACCGCTAGTGCAGACAGAGAGTCCTGCTCCACTGTTCTTCCTCTGCTTCCCTGTGGATGAACTAGAGTCCATGATTCCTTGATTTCTCTCCAGATAGAGGCTCTCAGAACCTTCTGTTTGTTTCTATGGACTCTTGGGAGTATTATCTTCAAGGCTTATCTAGGTTCAGGCCTATTTTCGAGTCATTATCTTTCCAACTCGAACCTTGGGTTTGAGGGCCTATAAATAGGACCCTTGACTTCATGGCTTGAGGAGGAGATTTCTGGAGCTTGCCACGAAGTGCTGCTGCGTTCTGGAGTGAGTACCAACCAGGGAGAAGCTATTTCTACATCCATAAAGCTTCTGGTCTAGGGAGTATCAAGTTCCTTTGGTTTAGTTTTGAGTCTTTTTCTTTTAGTTTTGGTCTTTCCCTCTTACATCTTCATAGCATATTCCCACTTCTTTCTCCACGTTCTCTGCACTCACACTACATTTTTACACATCCTCCTATCTTTTCCACGCCCCACAAGGGTTAAAAAACCACCAACCCCCAGGTATTCACCCCTTCCTTTTATGCACTTTAGCTTAGTTGCATTATAGATACTACATTAGTCCCAAGAGCTTATTGGGTCATTTTTCTTTGTGTCTACA
The DNA here is from genome assembly GCA_022559845.1 of Amorphophallus konjac. NCBI lineage: Eukaryota > Viridiplantae > Streptophyta > Magnoliopsida > Alismatales > Araceae > Amorphophallus > Amorphophallus konjac. The sequence continues at coordinate 367,130,835 of CM040122.1, read as the reverse complement.
TTCTCTTGCAGGTTTATAGGACTCATTGCACGAGGCCCAACTCTTCTGGTCGGCCAGGAGGGGTGGAGATCCAAGTTCCACTTCCCTGCTCTGGGTGCTCTAGCGGTCATTCATCAGACCGTTTGCATATATCTGGCGGTCTATCATGGGACCGTTTTCTATCTTCTGGCGGTCGTTGGCTAGACCGTTTGCCTCTACTGCACCTGGGTTTTCTCTCTCCCGTGGCGGGTGGTCTTACTCAGCTCTTTCCAAGGTATTTATTACAGTTTTACTATTTTATTTACTTTGGTGGCGATCACATCATTCTTTACTTTGGGCATTGTTCATCATCTTGCTTATCTTCCTTTACTTTAGTTGCTCCACACCCCGGTGTGTGTTTTATTTCATCTCCTTGCTCCACTCCCACGGCGTGTGTTTTTACTTTTCCCTTTACATTCCTTGCACTATTTGAGATGACATGCCCTATGCTTTGATCTTGTGTTGATTGCTTGAGTTAGTGCACCACTTGCTCACATATTCACATTCACATACATATTCACATTCACACTCACACATCTCACACAAGAGAGAGAAGGAGGAAAGAAACATCAACAGTGGGTAACTCTGCCTCGGGATCTCTGCCTCCCTGTGGTAGCTGACCGAGTCAACTAAGGAAACTGACCCTGCTGTTGGTACTGCTGCGGCTGTGGTGGTAACTGCTGGGGCTGAAACTACTGCTACTGTTGAAACTCGTGCGGCTGACGCAGTCTCTACGGACAGTCACGCGCCAAGTGCCCTGGCTGGTCGCACCTGAAGTAAACCACGGGCGTCGTGCACTGCCTGCCTGGGTAAGAATCGCCGCACCGAGGACACCCACCCCGAGAACCACTCATTGAACCCTGGCGCTGAAACGGAGTAGGCTGTTGAACATTACTCGCTGACTGCTGCCTCGACTCCCTGCGATCCTGACGCCTCCTGATAAACCCAGCTTCCTTGAACAGCTTCTTGAGCTTCGATTCAATGGAAGACGAATCTGCCGCTGACGCCATAGATAGGGATGCCGCTGAACCACCTGCTGAGGGCTGGACAGTACTCTGTTGCTGCACATCCATTGGCTGGCTAAGACCCGTCTGCGACTGACCTACACTACCCCGACCTCGAGTCTTCTGTAAATCTCTCTCCAACGCCGCTGCTGCTCTACAAGCTGCATCCAGGTTGGTCAAGCCCGATGCAAGCAAGGGATGCCTCAGCTCTAATATCAAACCCCCGATAAACTGCTCAGTCCGCACCATCTCATATGCCACAATGTGCGGTGCATAATGGCCCAGGTTAATAAACTTGGATCTATACTGCATCACGGTCATATCACCCTGGACCAGCTAAAGAAACTCGCGCAGCTTCTGCGACTTGAGGAAGGATGGACAAAAAGCACGCTCGAAAGTCGAGACGAACTCCTGCCACATGATTTGCCAAAGAGGATGGGACTGAAACACGGCCCCCCACTCTGACGTCCACCAAGTCTGGGCTAGCCCCTGCAATCGATGGGTAGCCAACACCACCTTCTCCTCCTCGGGACACTCCATCGAACTGAACACTCGCTCCAGGTCATCTAACCACTCCCTGGTCGCCTCTGGATCTAGCTGCCCGCTGAAAAGAAATGGCTGGAACTGCAAGAAATCCCTCAGCATGCGACCAGGACCACCTCGAGACGACGAACCCTCACCAGCCTCACCGCCCTACTGCTGCTGAAGAACATACTGATACATGCCTCGGAAGAACTCCTCTGGTCCGGGAACTCTCACCTCTCCAGCTGCATCATCCAGAAGCACTGCCCTACTCTGCCCTTCCTGGCCCCCACCTGACTCTCCCTGCTGGGAACGAGTCGCTCTCCTGGGCGCTATAACCTCCTGTTAACAAAAATAAATCAGCAAAATTAATAAAACACACGGGGCCCTACGCCAGTCGCCGACTGTACAAGGCATTTCATAGACCTTCTGGACCACCGTAATCATTTCATGTTCTTATGTACCTCCACAACCTACGCTCTGATACCAACTGTAACGACCCGGGATCCGAGTACCGGAAAGGAACCGGCGCGTCTCGAATCTCAGCCCGCCACCCACGAGCCCGAAGACTCGGAAGGGTTAAAAGGATGGTGTAGGAATACAAGAGAAGCTAAAATAACTACAGAGATAGCACAATTAATCTAAAATAAAATGCATAGAATAGAATAAATAAATAAACTGCTACAAGGTGCAATGTATCTCATGTCCAAATTAAGTACAGTCAACAGAAAGAAAAGTACAAGTACACGGGACATACCCCGGCTCTGGGAGACTGGCGACTAACCCTAGCTACTAGAACCACGCTGAAACTCTGACGCGCCTCTCGACGACCCCGTCTCACCTGAAAAGCAGGGTGAGCCTCATTTCATTGGCCCAGTAGGGATCCCTCGGACCCCCACCGCACAACGAGGAAAGCAAGGCGAAAAGACGCAAACAAGCGCGGAAGGTAACACTACCTAACAAAAGTACGGGAGAATCAACAAGCAATAATAAATAAATGGAAAAGCCCTCTACAATCAACCTCGCCTAACAAACTGACCTCGAACCTGTAGAAAAGCAAATCCGTACCTGCCCGGAGATAGGAGCACCACCCACTAGAAGAACAGCACGATGCGTCCCCTGACGTCTTACACCGTGTCTCAAGTGTCTCCCTACAACGCCCCAGGTAGAAACTAAGACTCACAACGGTAACCAGGAACTCATAACAAGGACTAGCTGGGGTTGCGCTCGTCCACGCGGGTCCTCTGCCCCCAACTATGCGTGCACACACAGACCAACTGCACTAGGTCGGGTCCTCTAGCCAGTTTTCCCCCCAGTAGGACTCGGGCTACAAAGGCAAGGGTCCCTACGGAAACCAGCTTAAAAATTATCTCTCTCGGGTAAGCCGCCCCACCACTCCCGGGTGGGTCAGCATACGCGTGCCGTAAGAAGGGTACGACTAGTGGATGTCACCGTAGGTAAGACTCAACCCACGGAAATCACGCATCGAAGAGAAACGGGACAACGGCCAACTCCGGGCTGCCCCCAGCCTAGCGGTCTATCACTGGACCTCAAGGCCTAGCCTAGCGGTCGAACCCATGACCGCCAGGGATCGAGCCACGGTAACGCCAAGCAATCTATCGCTAGGCCACTTGGCAAGCCAAACGGTCCATACCTGGACTGCAAGGCAATGGCAAACGGTCATGCCCTTGACCGCTTACCAACGCGTGACTCCCAATGGTCAGAAACACGCGCCCCGAGGGCGCAACGGTCAGAAAACGGCTAGCGGTCTATCACACGACCGCCTCACCTAGCCTAGCGGTCCATCGCCAGACCGCAAGGCCTGTCGACAATACAGAGCCGCCAAGCAGTCTCTTGGAGACTGCCAGCGGAGCCATGCGGTCCCTGGAAGGACCGCTAGGCTCTCCCGAGTGCGAAACGGCGGGAAACCCCAAAAACTCCCATCCACGCCCCGATCATCACCCGATGATGGAGAAACAAAGGATAATCCTTCCCCAACCCTCCTAGCATGCATCTAGACCCTTGGATCGGTCAAAAACCTCACGGAACGAGAGATCCGGCGCTCAACCCCAAAACATGGATTTTAACCGGCTCAAAAACTCCCCTCTCGACCTCCCCACGGCCTACAAATCAAGGGGAAAGCAGTAAAGAGGGTAAAGATCTGTCCCCCTACCTCAAAGAAGCTCGAAATCCTATGATTCAACGTCGATCCCCAAATCTCGGCGGACAAGAACACCGTGCCCCACGCCGCGAAGAGGGCACCGTCTCGATCACCTCGCCACCGCCGTCGCCACCTCGCCGTCGCCACCTCGCCACCGCCTTGGTCCGCCACCCGTCGTCGGAGGAGGAGAGAGCGTCGCGAGCTCGAATGGGGAGAGAGGAAGCAACGGTCAGTCGCAGCTCGCGGGGGAGAAGAAAGAAGAAGAAAGAAGAAGAAGAAAGAAAAAGGGAGAAGAAGAAAAAGGTTATATATAGAAAATCTGAAAAATGCCAAAAATATGAAAAATTAGGAAAAATCATTTCCGTGATCCTCGGAACACACTCAACGCACTGGTACAGTCCCGGAGGAGGAGAACGCAACGGTTCGCCTGATATGGCGTTCCGTAGGTCCGTCAGGGAAAAATACGTATAAACCACAAAACAAGCTCCGGGACCCCCAAAAGTGATCCGAAACTCACGGATCCAGATCTGAAAAAATATTTGAAAAACCCGGGACATTACATGGCGGAATCTAAATTGGATATTCGGTTTGGGCCCAGCACTCAAAAGTGCATTTTGTAAATGCACTTAGTTTAAAAGTGGAAGAAGTCGAGTCCGGGGGTCTAAAATCTGAAATACCGATATGATCGGCATGCTGATCGTTCCAACACGACCTGGGAGATGAAAGTGACTTGTGAGAACTGACGGAATCCAAATCGGATATCTGGTTTGGGCCCGACGCTCAAAAGTGTATTATCTAAATGTAATTAATTTAAAAGACAGATAACTAGGGGTTGGAGGGTCTACAATCTGAAATATCGGTCTGATCGACGTGCCAATCGTTCCAACACGACTTGGGAGATGAAAGTGACTTGTGAGAACTGACGGAATCTAAATCGGATATCTGGTTTGGGTCCGACGCTCAAAAGTGTATTCTCTAAATGTAATTAATTTAAAAGACATATAACTAAGGATTGGGGGGTCTTAAATCTGAAATACATGTCTGATCGACATGTCGATTGTTCCAACACGACCTGGGAGGTAAAAATGACTTGTGAGAACTAGAGGAATCAAAATCGGATACCCAGTTTGGGCCCGACGCTCAAAAGTGTACTTTGTAAGTGCACTTAGTTAAAAATTAAAGAAGTTGGGTTCGGGGATCTAAAATCTGAAATACTGGTCTGATCAGCGTGCCGATCATTCCAACACGACCTGCGAGATGAAAGTGACTTGTCAGAACTGACGGATTTCAATTCGGATACCCGGTTGAGCTCGGCACTCAGAATTACATTCTCTAAATGTAATTAATTTAAAATACTGATGATAACTAGGTTAGTTGGGGTCTATAAAATCTATGTAGTTATCGATTTGATATTATGTTTTATTTGAATTTATGTAATCTAATAAAATATTTAATTCATCTTCGCACTAATTTTTCTATCTATGAATGAATGCTATTATTTTTTTAATATAGGAGGATCCTTCAGCGAGCGGCCACAGAAGAGATGAGCAGGGCGGGGAGGATGAGGATATGGACGATCTGGAGAATATTTGTTAAGTTTCTTATGAGTTTTGTTTTCTGTACGTTAGTTTGATTGTGATATTTGATGTATTTTTAATTAAACAAGTTTTCTAAATTTTTTATATTTTTTAAAAATTTTAATAAAAATATTTCGTTCAGATTTTGAGACGGATCTGTCTGTAGTTAGCGACGGAAATAGAGATGAGCTTCAGTCCGTCTGAAAATCATGTTTTTTATAAATTTTAGAAAAAGTTTCAAACGGATTTTATGACTGATACGTCTGAAGTTTGCGACGGAAAATGCGATGACGTTAGTCCGTCTGAAATTCCAGATTTGAAGTTTCAGACGGAACTAAGGACGGAATAATTTTGTCTGAAATTTCAGACGGATTTTCAGACGAAGCCGTCCGAAATATATATTTTTACTTATAGACGGATTTTGGGACGGCATTTCAGACGGGATGATTTGAGACGAAATTTCAAACAGAAAATTTTCCGTCTTAACTTTCGGACGGAAATTCATACGTAAAATTTTTCGTCGGGATAATTATTTTACCGACGAAATTTGCGCCCACTTATTTTCCGTCTTCACTTTCAAACGAAATTTGGGACGGAATTTTATCTGTATGAAATTTGTAACTAAGAATATAAGACGGTCATATTCCGTCCCAAATCCGTCTGAAATCCGTCCCAAAAGTGATTTCAGACGACATTTGAGACAGATTTACGACGGAATATGGCAGTCGCAAACACCGCCTTTTCTTGTAGTGTAGGCCCGTTGCGGCTCGGATTAGCTGAGCCCGTAATGGACCACTCCACCTTCAGCTCATTCAATACGGCCTAGCTAAGGCCTAGGGAAGCTTCGCCAGCCCATAGGCAGAATTATTGCGTGCATTCCAGACGCCGTAGAACTCGCCAATGGGCAAACATTACCGCCACCATCGCAGAGCTTTCCCCGGCATGAACTAAGTCCCGCCCATGCCACTGGGATCCCCGCCATGAAGCTTCCCTTCTTGGAAGGGGCAAGTGAGCAACGGGAGGCAGAAGCCACACTTGGCGAGTTCTACGGTGTCTGGAATCCCATTACGATTAAGGAGACGTTACTCCATGATCTTCGTCATTTCTAACCGAGGAACGGCCAACGTCTCAGTAGCCTGTATAAATAGGTCCCCCAACTAGACTCAGGGACGGGAGGATGAGACTACGAAACTACGCAATGACATAGCTACACAGACAAAGACACGCAGAGAGAGAAGCCTTCTTGTGCTAGCAGAGCCACACTCCAAAGAAGATAGAGGAGTTCCATATGTATCGGTAGAAGGAATCTCCATTCGAGAAGTAGGGTCCAGGAGCTACCCTATGGTTCTTCTCCCTCTATCTCTCGGAACACTCTCCAGGTCTACCGAGCATTCTCTGGACCTTTGTTCCTTCGCTTAGTATCATCTCTTTCTCTATCTGACTCTCCTCATCCTGCTGCTCTCATGTCCCTCGTTTACATGTCTCTGACTTAAGTATCGGAGGGTTGTCCTCTAGGATCACTCACATGACTCTTTCTGACACCGTTTTCTATTACTTACAAGTTCTCTCAGGAGGTCGGCTACTTTTCTTTAATAAATAAATCTTAAAAATATGATACGGGACCCAGGGAACACTTTCTTATCTCTGCAGATATTTTTTACTTTCTCTTTTTCAATATGAAACTATCATAACATGCATGATCTATTTTTGAAAAAGAAATTTGTTACTATACTCGGACACAAGATTTGTGGTTGGTAATATACCCCCGCAACAAGAGTGACGTTGTAGTCGAACCTAACAAATACAAACTTTTTGATACCGAAGAAACGTAATTTGAGGGTGGGTTGGTGCAGTGTTAGGAAGCAAACCCATTGGTTTAAAATTGCACAACTCATGTGAAGATCATCACTACGTGGGTAGTGTGATGGCTCGTGTCATTCCAAATGTTAACTAATTCAAGTTACGACTAACACCAGTCTAAGACGTGAATGTTTGACTATTACCCGAACACTTCCCAGATTGTGCAATCCGAGTGGGTTCGTGCAGGATTCAGTTTAGAGAAAGACAAAGTGTTTTTTACGAACATATCCTCTTCGCAACTAAATTTGTAGCCTTTGGAACTAAGATTTGTCAAATCGATCTGATACGGGATGTATCATTCGTATCGAACCGTATTAACTATAGTTAATTTGTGATACGCAACCGACATGTAACTTATATTTTTAAATATTATATATATTATTTTATATCAAATATGATTTTATAAGTGATTTAGTTAAAATTCTTTTTTTAGAAGATACTTGGGTTCAAAATACAATAATGATACTATTTTCTTACTTTTTCATTATTTCTTAAAAAAAATAAGTCAAAAAACATGTGACATTGAGATTTGTTCGTTACCTCACACTGATTAACACACCTACTGACCACTAAGTCATACATAATATTTTATTATATTTAACAATAACATGTATTTATTAAATAACATTTTAATCTTGACACCTTGTGACACATAGCGATACAGTATTGTATCGTACTATACCGACAAAAAATCGGTACGATCGATATGACCGGGCCGACAAACCTTGCTTGAAATCCCAAAACTATTTTAACAAGATACTTAGACTCTATTAAGGTGCCTTCGATAATAATGTAATTATTTTAAAATCACTTTTTTAACGTGATTTTATGTACCAATCAGATATGTTATATATCGCACGTGTTGGAGCGTACCACCATGCGATCGATATGGTCAATGTGTGAGACGCATATCTATCTTAAATTAATGTGTCTTATGAACTTAGTCGGTTGGTAATGTTAGTTTATATATTTGAGATCTTGGGTTCGAAACTTACGAGGGATATTTGTTTTCTTGTTTTATATATATATATATATATATATATATATATCTTAAATTAATATGCCTTATGAACTTAGTCGGTTGGTAATGTTAGTTTATATATTTGAGATCTTGGGTTCGAAACTTACGAGAGATATTTGTTTTCTTGTTATTTTTTAATTATTATTTTATAATCTTGAACATTTTTAAAATATTCTCTCATTTTAAATTTTAATGACTTTTTAAACATAATTTTTAAATAATTATCATATATTTACTTAATAAAATCTAAAATAATTTATACATCACAATATCCCAACACTATTCATTATCAACTCATTTATTTTTTTATTTTATTTTAAAATTATTTTTATTAGATTCTATTAATTAAATATACTATAGTTATCTAAAATTATAATATATATATATATTTATTTATTTATTTATTTATTTGAGGTCGTGAGTTCGTGACTTTTTAAAATTTTTAAATGATTTTTAAATAATTTTTTTCATTTTTAAAATTTTAATTAGTAGTCTTAATGACTTTTAAAACATATTTTTTTAAATAATTATAATATATTTTCTTAATAAAATCTAAAATCTAAAATAATATAAATGTCATAATATTTCAACACTATTCATATTCAACTCATTTATTTTTATTTATTTTAAAATTATTATATTATATTATATTATTGAAATATATTATAGTTATCTATAAAATTATATTTAAAACCATTATTAAGATTGTTAATCAAAATATAGAAGTGAAAAAATTGCTTATGTTGAGTGAAGAATTTTTTTCAAGATTAAAAAATATGATGAAAAATAATAAAATAAAAATGACCCATAAAAATCTTGAATCTATAATCTCAATTATAAAACTTAATCGTATAACCAAATGAGCTAATATGTATTATTAAAGTTTATTGTTATGTAATACTTTAATGAAAAAATGACCCATGACGACGGCGGCAGGGAAGAACTAGCCGACATCACCAGTGAGGAGAAGAGAGAGAGAGTACAGACGACAGCAAGAAAATCTTAATTCGTGGAGAGAAGGATGACGGGGTTTTAGGGTTTGTAAAAAAATAATAAAAAAGAGGGTGGGAGAGAGTGGGGGCTTTGGGGTAAAGTAGAGTTGTGGTCAGAGTTAATTGAAAAAATAGACATAAAACCCTTCAAATTATAATTTGTGTTATTTAAAATTTAATTTACTTTTATTAAAACTACCTCGTTAAGCCTTTCTTAAAAAATTAGTCAAATGAATGCGCTTCGCGCTTGAGTTTATTTTATTTTTTGGTTAAAATTATAATATCATTTTCAGTTATTTTTGTTGTCGGCAAAAAAAAGTGACAAAAAAAACGAACTAAATGTGAGACATGATTATGAAAAATGAATGTTGTTGTAATGTTGCTGTTACAATGAATGACAGGAAAGTAAGAGAAATTCAAAGAACATCACAACTTTGGCTAAAGAATAAATCAAATTCTTATTTTCAAACAGCATAATTACCCCATTTGAAACAAACAAAGTGGACATCAACAATCTTTGCATCAAGTCATGCATACTTTTCAAAAGTCTCAGGAGCTATAAATGCAATCTGCTTGGCATTAGCGTGTAAGATGGATGATAAACTGATAGCTGCATTATGTCAGGGCAGTAGCGCCACCTTCTTCCCCTGTAGTAGCATTTGATAATCTTTGGTCTCCAAGAACTCTTCTTATTAGTAGACAGTTATCTCTCTTTGTTCTCCATCCTTTTTTCATCTTAGTAGATAGTTTCTAAATGACATTGTAGGCCACAAATTCTCATACATGGTTACAGATTTGAGTTCATAAGGATTGAAAGTTTATGCTGCTCTTATTGAATAAATACAATAATGAATGTATATATGCTTTTAAAAAAATAAGAATCACACAAACTTCTAAACAAGGCCGGGCAGGCCTATAAAAATAATCATGGGCCAGGCCTTAACCGGGCCTCTCTCATGCGCGAGACAGTGCTGTGCTGGGCTGGGCTTTTTAGGATCAGGCCAGGCCGAGGCCGGTTGAGGCCCTGCCCATTGACACCCGCAGTTTCAGAGACCATATCAATTAGCCAACATTTTCTCATACTGATGTAACAAAGAAATGTTTAGGCACATACCCTGAAGATCAAAGTTACTAATATCTGGTGCAAGAAAAAGTACTCATCAGGCACATGTTATGCAAGCATGCCAATACAAATTAAGAAACTACAAAAACAATACCAAAAATAGGAAATATGCTACTTAGGAATTGCATTATTAAACGTTTATGAGATCAGAAGCACATGAAAAAGGACTAAGAAATGTCATCCCTCTCAGTCATTTAATAATAAATGGAGAAACAACTGTGAATAATTACCTGAAGATGGAATCTCAGGAAAAAGAAAAGAAAAGAAAAGAAAGAGTCCAACCCTTGATAAATAACCTTAATCCTCCACTTACCTCACTCACATGCTCCTTTCACATATTCTGTCATGGATTAATGGTCCATTAACAGATCAAGTTCTTTCCTTCAAGCAGGAGTATTAGACTACATGCATGTAGCACAAGTATTTAGGAGTACTCAAGGGCAAACATGTATGGCTTGACACTTGACACTGGAATGGTATCTGGAAGTAGAAGTGCGCTTGGATTGTTCATAATCACAAGGAAGGCACAACATCTATAGAGAATTATATATGCTAGATGTAACTGATTCCCCATTAAACACCATCATCCATAAAGAGATACCAGCTATCTCCAGAAAAATGGAAGTTAGATGTCCTTGCGAGCAACTTGACCAATCATGGATGTAAGATACACAAATACTCATAGATTTGTTTACATAACATAAAAGAACAGTTCATTTTCATTAGAACAAGCATAAAGAATGATTGAAGCTCCCCAGAGAATCTGATATGTTAAGAACTGAAAGACTGAGTTTGGTCTAACAATTCACAAGATGACATGGATTAAAAAGTAAGATAGAGAATGTTCGTGGAAACTTTCCAAACTAATTTCCTAGTCAATGATCGAGTTAATTTGCCCCTATTTGAATTTCCATACAAGTCCACAAGCATAAACCAAATAATGACCAACACATAAGTTTATCATCTAGCATCTTCTTTTACACACATAAAATAAAAGAGAGAGAAGAACATCCAGCCTCAATGAATGAAATTGTAGTCATATTCCAATGACATTCATACAACGTGCAATACTATTTGTTGGAAGTTCTTGTGGATTTAATAAAATCACTTGTTCTCCCAGAGACCTCTCAATGGAACTACTCTAGTTTACATTCTTAAATTCTAGTTATGATTTCATCTTCAATTTTAAGTTGGTTGTAGGATGCCAGACACAGAAAAAGGAATCCAGTTGGATATCCATCCACAAATCCTCATATATTGGTGACAGCATGACATCAGTTGAAGTTCCTATTCACAAAGAGTAAAAATTGAAGAATGCCTAATTACAGTCCTTGAGAGCCAGGTTGACCTACTGGAAACCTACAAGCAAGCGACACACCTGAAAATTTCCCTTGACTTGAAGAATGTAAGGCAGTTTACGATACGGAAGAATGAAGATTCCTAAGCACTGTAGAGCCTTCAAAAAAAGGAGCATTATGAAATATCAAGCAAGAGCAACGGTCACCATTAAGACACAATATGCTTGGACCCTTGGTTAGCATACAAATGTAAGTAGGGCCGCACCATAGGTTCCTCAGAGCTGATCATGCCGTTTAAATGTAGTGGTACCACTTCAGAATTCACAACATGAGCATCTGGTGTTTGGTGCGGTACTCTGGACAACATGGCCGGTGCCAGATGGTCTAAATGTTGCTCTTCTTCTTCTTTCTTCTTCTCTACGTCGACCCAAAGCATTGAGTATTACAGGTGATGAATACTTCTTCACTGGAGAAATGTGGACATAGCACACCACCCATCTATCAAATATCTGATTGTCTAGCTTACGATCATGACCATATCTCCCCCTCTTCTTACTGCCATGGCAGCTGGTGGGTTTTGATGTTCCATCCCGCCGGAACTCTTTTATCACGTACTCATCCATGAGCCATTTTGTCTTACGCCCATTGCCATCGTGGTAAGAAAGGCTCGTCTTGTGCCCCAAGATGACGTCCCTCCCATCCTCACTGACCCCATGGATTGGCCGCCCGCCCTGAGTCGTATGCCACTTTCCCATGCCATTCGAGCGGTCCAGCCTGCTTCCATACCTTCATTTGGTGGAAGAGAAGACGTAGCAGCCTTGATCATCATCTATCGCATGCTGATCTGAATATATATATATATATATATATATATATATATATAGGACAATGCTAAGTTCAGCCAACATATATCAGAATCTTTGTATTCCAAACACGGATGGAAAGCAAGCAAGCAAGCAAACCAAGTGATCAAAATGGTGGCAATTTAAGTCAGTAAAGAATTAACCCTAGAGAAATTAACTTTGATGGTACTTAATTTTGGCAGTCTTGAAAGATGAAAGCCAAATCGTGATCTTGGCAGTCTTGAAAGATTAAAAAAAAGAATAGCAGAGCTAGAATAGTGACACGGACCATAACACAATGGAGAAGGGAAATTAAGTACAAATTAAGATTAATTGAATGATTGACACATAGGCGCGCATGACTAATTACGTTGGTTGCTGTGGTTACAGATCGAAGGCACGCAGATATACAGCTAAATAAGAAACCACAAGTTGGAGATCATAAAATTAACAATGGCTAAAAAAAGGAAGCAGCAGCATCAGTATGCAGGATGAAATTATTTATCGAAAAGAATCAGAGGGATATGTAGACAACAGAATAAAAATTAACAAAGGCAAATTAAAGGGTAGCAGGGCAAGCGGTGGATAACCTGCTGCAAATATCAATATGCAAAAGCACATCATAGTCGCACAGCAAATGCATCCAAGGGCCATGTCGGCAATCAGAAAACACACTGACACTCGATAAAGACAAAAGTAAATACACAACAATATGTGGTATTCACTCCAGGAAGCTGGTCATTTCTTCACACGAGAGATGGGTTATTTTGTCTTTGTTGATAACAACTTTTGAATATCCTTTGCTGGAAGAAGAGCTTGTTCCTAGGAATTGGAATGGCCTCAAAGACTCACCCAGTCTGGAAAGCCTTCCAATAAAAAATATGATACAACAGATCGTACTCGCTTATCCAGATTCAACAAAACGACAGTTCCACTCTATAAGACCTTTCCAGAGAATGTCTTACCCATTCCAATTCCAAGCAGAAATCTTTTTGTTGACATGAATACCCACCTACTGGACCAAAGTACTTCACCTTACCTATGCATTTTTCATTTCAAGAAAGACTAATGATGCATGAATACAACAGCAAAGGATGATGCATTTCTTTACAGTAGAAAATGCTTACATATGTGAAACATATGATGCTTAGATGTCACGAATGAATTGGTTGAGGTCTGACAAGTTAAGCACGGTAGAAACCATAGAATGCAATGAACATGCCAAGCTCTGAATATCAGACCAAACATTATGGCATTGTCAGCATGCAACCCTTTACACAAAACAAAATAAGCATATGAATCTGAACCAGGAAAGAAGTAAGAAAAGAGGACCTTCTTATTTTGTCAACAGAAGCAGTTAATTTCAGGAGTTCATCTGGACAAATATCTGGCAGTGAGTAAGCCAAAATATATTAAGGTCCATTTGCCAAGAAAGTCTTTCTCAGTCACAGACTTCCATCATGATTCACAAGCTTGAATGGACCACCAATAGCAGCAGTTCCCACAGATGGTCCTTGTTTTGGTGTAGCCAATGCAGCCTTTAATTCTGCAAGTAGAAAAGTGTTTAGCATTTATGAATATGCAAAATACACCCAGATGTATAGCGTGCCTTGAACAGAAGCAAGAACCAATTTTATGCCAGTAATGAAGCAAAAGAATAATCATTTACCTGAGAAACTGCATGCTAAAATTTTTAAGGCAAGTGCCAGAACATATCCTTATAAAGTCAGAATCATAAATAGACTGCATTTCACATGTCACTTTTTAACAATAAGCAAAGGATAACGTTTATGTGAAAACCCTTTCTTTGAAATGGTAAGGCAACATCCATTTAACACAACATAAGCATGAATGATCCAAGATTTACTAAGAAACAACATCAACTTAGCCTTTAGAAATAAGAAAACTTTAACAAGTGCAAAAGGGTTAAAACTTAAGGACTTTTCATTTAATATGAAAGAGTCAGAATTTCTGAAATGGGATGCAATCGTGCTAACAAAGAAATTAAAGACAATGTTTATCACAGACAAGCCTTCCAATTTTCCCACTCATTCATGGTCACAAACCTTCTAGGTGTCGTTTCTTCTCTGTCATAGTAAATGATAAGTCCTCCTCCCGTCAAAATAAGCAAAAGAAGACTCAGCCATGACACAGACTGCACAATCAACAGAGAAAATGGTTAATTATAGAGTGACACAGAAACAAAAAATAATAAGAATATTGAAACAACCAAATAAAAATGTTCCAAGTCTTATAAGATTTTTAAATCAAGCAACGATGGAAGTATACAGCTATAAACAGTTGGATAATGTGCCCAGACATTTATTACCTCTCTCTGTGCCATTCCTTCCAGTGGTCAACCGCATCACACACACATGCACACAGACTAAGTACATCAATCTGAGATTGTTAATATGTCAAACTTCAACCACATGTGTGATTTTGGTATAGACCTTTTCCATAAAATGATTTGATTATCCATGAACACAATGTTGGGTGGCCATCGTAATAATGAAGAAATGAAGGGAATGTGAAACATTATACAAGGTCAGATAACAACCCACCAATCGATCTTCTCACACTACACAAGGCACTCATGTCCTTATTGATGTTATGTTACTACTTGGATTTAGAGTCACTTCAATGCAATGCCTTGCGAGATCCACTACTCTGCTTTGCACACTGGAAGATGGTGGGTTTTTTTTTTTTGCCCCCAGGACAAGAGATCTCCTGGGCTATGGGTTTTTTTTTATGTCCATACATCCCGATCTAACATTGGATGGTTCCAAAAGAAATAAAACAATGAAGATTGATATTGTGCTGGCCTTTTTTGGTTGATTAAAAGAGTTTTTTTGTATTTTTTTGAGCCATCCAAACTCATATGGGGTTATATGAACATGAAGTTCAGGTCGGTCTTGACTTTCAAAAAAAAATATTTTGTATGGACATGAAGTTCAAGTCAGTCTTGACTTGCAAAAAACAAAAATTTGAAAAATACAATCACTGGGTCCCCTTTCATCTAATGTTTCTGGAAGTGCTCTAGTTCCTCATCCTGGATATCTCTTGAAGAAACACAATACAGGTAATTATCATCAGAATCCTTTCTATGAGCAGCCTTCCTCAAATTCATACTATTGCCATCAACCTGGCCAGGTGTAATGAAACAGGAACAGGTATCATGGCAGTCCATATGCTAATCAACAGCCATTGTTTCAGCTTGTTCTAGCAACTCAGATAGCCAGTCCGCAGAAAATAAAGTCTTTAGCTCCAGAATGGCATCACAACCACCTAATTCCACAGTGGAAGTGACCTGTCATATTTCAAGGTCCATCACATCTCTCCTTCTATCTCCCACCAAACTACAGAGATAGAGCCCTATTCTCCTTCTCCATTGCGGACATGAGTCCCCCAGCTATGTTGTGGGCTATATAGAGAGAGAGAGAAAGAAAGAGCAGAGTTTTAGGCAATGAATTTCAACACCCAACTCTGATTATCAATTCCTGCGTATATTACTTGCATGAGTGGGCTGTTTGCTGTTCTGGTTAGAAAATCAAGAAATCTATTCTTATATAAAGAATGCTGAAAAAATACATTATAATGTAGAAGGGGGAGGGGTATAATGGGGTGAATGGTATTATTCAATTGTTTCCACCAACTTGCTCGAGATATGTATTTCTTTAAGTGAAACATTTTATTTTTTACACACTAATGAATTGTGGTCTTTTGGCCACCTTCCAAAAAGATTCATTCTTAAAATTTCTATTGAGACTTGAACAGAGTCACTAATGCTGTGTAGCTTTTCTTCCTTTGGGAGGGTAGGTGTATAGTGGTAGATAATGAATATGTGCTCTTCAACTGTCACTGCACTTCCTTTAATTAATGGTGCTATTTTTTTAGCTATCTGTTATTGTACCTAAAAGGAGTCAATATGATATTGCAATAACAAAGACAAGCAGAAATTGAAAATTAGAACAAGAGACATCATACAGCCTTGGAAACCCATAGAATGCTGCGAGTTTGATATTCCCACAGCCTTAGACCACTCCTCCCAGCAATGAAAAATACTTGTAAAGTACAAACTGTAAGGTTTCGCACAGCACCTACGGGCGACGCAGTGGATAACAAAATTTCATTTGCCCGATCCCGGTATTATGGAAAACTTAATCTGTGCTCTAATCGGTGTTTCTAAGACCCTAATTACGAGTTGCGTGTTTCACCTTGTGTGGAACGACGTTGTCCGCTAAGCCTGATGCAGAAAACCGAGCCGCACAACTGCACGGCCTCTAGAGCTGATCCACACGGACTCTTGCGGCGACGGTAACCCCCCCGGCATAACTTTCCCCGACTCTATCACCTTCTGGAGAGAGAGAGAGCAAGAGGGAGAAAGGGGGGAGGCTAATCCTCCTCTCTTAAGCTTATGTGCTTGCTTAAGCTTAAGAGGTTGGAAGAGTTCGAATAAACTCACGTAGGAAGCATATATATAGAGTTTAGGCCCTTTTGAAAAGGGCTCCGAAAGACCGAAACTGTATATATATCCTATCTTATATTATACATATGTATTAAGCCCCATTTACACTCCTTTCCAAAAGGGACAAAAAGGAAATAATACATACATTTGTATAATAATAATCCGTCACCCAAGAATCCATTGTGTGTGATCCTCTAGGCCCATAGTCACTCTAGTTTAAGGCCCATTAACTTCTAATTCCCAATTAGAAGTAAATTAAACATATTCTTCGCTTCTACAAGAGCCGAATAATAGTTTAATTTATTCCGAACCTTCGATCACGTTGGGTCAAGCAAATCCGCGTGATCCTAGAGGACGCCGGGTTTAAACCAGCTTGTCTGGTACCTGTAAGTCCACAGTTGCCGCATCGATATAATCCCTCGCTCCTTCTATGAGTCTGGTACGATCGAGGATATGGTTTCTGTCAAACCCCATGATCGTGCCATTTGACTATGACCTCCTTAAAGTGTATGACGTCCGTTCTAAATGAACTCACATGACCCTGGCCAGGGATTTAAACGGAGCGTCAATGTCATGACCCATTAACTGTCTGATATATACCCGACAGTGAGCGATCCCTTCTTGACCATTGACGATCTTCACACATATTCTGGAGTGGTTAATGACTCGGCAACTCATGACTTATGGTTAAAGTCACTTAGCCAAGTAATTAAACCATTCCAGTCCTCGTGTAAGATCCGATCAATGTCTCAGGTCAAAGGACCAACGATGCTACTGAAACAGTTGGATCTTCAGTTGACATTAGGTATAATCAACCATCTGAAGATCCAATAGCGGATCAGTTCAGTGTACATCCTCCAAGGACATACACCTACACATATGTGTTGGTGTCCCGCACCAATGACCATGAGACTGGTCACTGACACATCATGTGTACTGGTTTAATAGGTAATCAAAGTCCCCGAGTGATTACCCTCCAACCATGAACAGTTTAAGGTATGTGTACATGTAAAATCAATCTCATGTTCGAGATCCCATCTCGAGCTGACTTTACAACCACATATCCTAGGGACAACGTAAAGTAACACAATCGCATATTTACGCTCAAACACCACTTTATTAATAATGAACAAGATCGTACAACTATTGGGCCTACCCGCCCCGAAATTGACCTGTAACACACCAACACTAACAATCTCCCACTTGAACTATAGCCAATTGCCCACAACTTTGAGGCCCATCTTATCCCGATGACGCTCAAACACAGTCTGTGTCAAAGGCTTAGTCAGTGGATCTGCTATGTTGTCTTCTGACGGTACACGCTCTACCGTCACATCTCCACGATCAACAATCTCCCGAATAAGGTGAAAACGCCTGAGAATATGCTTTGACCTTTGGTGAGATCTCGGTTCCTTCGCCTGGGCGATGGCCCCATTATTATCACAAAATAATGGGATGGGAGGTGATATCTCGGGAACTACGCCAAGTTCCAAGATGAATTTCTTCATCCAGACGGCTTCTTTAGCAGCTTCAGCTGCAGCAATATATTCCGCCTCCGTCGTCGAATCTGCAGTCGTATCTTACTTGGAGCTTCTCCAACTGACTGCCCCTCCATTCAACATGAATAAAAATCCAGACATGGATTTGCAGTCATCTGGATCTGACTGAAAACTTGAATCTGTGTAAGCTCTAAGCTGTAGGTCCTCTGGTGGGGACACCGGGTCCACTACTGGGCCCACTACTCGGAGCCGACGCCGCACCGCACCAACTGCACCGAGCTTATGGCTCGGAGACTCGATTGAAGACCCGGCATACTGAGTAGTTCTACTTGTGTGTATTTATATCTTTGAGTATTGAGTATTTGTGTATGTATGTATACATGTACTCCTAGATGTATTTTTTTCTTTCGTCTTATTAGGCTAGTCTAAGTCAAATAAGCATGTGTGTATTTTATATTTAATTTGATTAAAACCCACAAAGTCTTTAGTGGGTTGGTGGCCTTTATTTTATTAGGCTAGGATAGATATGCAAATAAGAAAAGTAAGGAAGGTATGAATGTAATGGGCCTTTCCTATAAATAGGAGGCCAATGCTTGTTACGAGAGATATGATGATGAATGAAGATTGAAGAAGTGTTGTTTTTGTGTGTGAGAGCTCTCCCTCTTGCATTTCCTCCTTCCCTCATTCTCTTTTGAGTGTGAGTGTCGCCCGGTGTGAGACCGTCCGGCGTGAGGCCGAGCTGTGTGAGATAGCAGTTATCCGTCCCGTCCTGTTCGCGTCCCGGAGTGCCGTTGATCCGTCTTCCACGTCGCCGCCGTGTCAAATTGGTATCAGAGCCCAACAACGGCGTCTCCGACGACCCGACGTCCCCGACGTCGTCCCTCTTTCTCTCTCTAAGTTGTTAGAAGTGAAAGAAAAGAAAAAAAAGAACGAAGAATGAGTTCTGTTGGTTGAGAGAAAGGAGTGAAGAAAAAAAAAGAGAGAAAATTTTTTTTTAAGCCCCCCCTACGTTTCTCTCCATCTCTCTCTGTTATTCTCTCTCTCTCTCTCTCTCTCTCTCTCTCTCTCTCTCTCGTACAGAGAACAGCAGGTACAAAAAGAAAAAAAAGAGGTTTTCGCGGCACGGACATCGTCGCCCGTGCCCACTTTCAAAAGCGGTAGCGGCCGCAACGGCCGCTTGCAAACCGCCCCCGCCGCCGTGCGCCCCGCCCTGCAGGTCGCCGCCCAGGGCCGCCCGCTCTGCCGCCGCGCCCGGCGCCCGGCCCCGCCCGCACCGCGCCCCGCCCGGCGCCCAGCCCCGCCCACCTGCGCGCCCGGCCCCGCGCCCTGGCCCGTGCCCGCCTGCGCGCCTGCCTGCACCCGAGCGCGCCCGAGCACGCGCCCGCCCGGGCCCGAGCTCGCCCCAACGGGTCCGGCCCCGCGACCCTGCGTGCCCAGGCCGTCTGGCCCCGCCCCTGCGCACCCGCCTGCTCGCGATCACCCGGGCCCGTGCGACCGCCCCCTCGCGACCGGGCCCTCGCCCACAGCGCCAGCACGCGCCCGTCCGGCCCTCCCCCGACCGCACCCAGACCCGCGCCCCAGCCGCGCCCGCGCCTGCGCCAACTGGCCCGCACCCAACTCGCCCAACGGCGCCCGGCCCCTCGCTGGCGCCCAGTCCGTGTACGCCCAGCCCTGCCGCCTGCCAGCGTTGGCCACCTGCCGACCTTGACCGCCTGCCAGCCGCCGTGACTTGCGCAGGAAAGGGGGTAGTTGAAGTTTGAAGAAAGAAAAAAAAAATAGAAAAGAGTTCGAAAAAAAGTCAAAAAAAAAAAGAGAAAGTTTGAAAAATAGAGAGGTTTGAAAATGTCAAAAAAAAGGGTGAAGTTTGAAAAGAGTAGTTGGAAAAAAAAAGGGATTGAAAAAAAGGCGGTTGAAAAAAAAATGTCAAATATATATAATATATATATGGAATATATATATTGTTATATATATATATCTATATATATTATTTGATTAAAAAAGTTGAATATATATAATATATATATATGAGATATATATATAATCTTATATATATATATATATTTATATATATCTTCTAACTTATTGAGGTGGCACCCGAAGTCCACAATCACGGCTCGATCAACGGTTGAGTCGTCTGATCGCTGACACACAGTCCGTAACTCACGGAGAGGGTGTCCCTAAGTCTCCTTGCACGGAGAAAGTCCGGAGTGATTTGTTCCCCTGCGTGGGAAATTTTAAAGTGGTCTTGTAATAATTAAATCCTCCCTGCGTGGAGTGACTTTTTGTAACCGCTCAAGCTTCGTCGACGCCGTGCAGGCACTCACGTCCCCGCTCGCCTTCGTCTCCGGTCGGAGTTAGACTTTTCAGTCTAGCTAGGTACGTGCTCCCCTCACTTGCTCATTTAATATCCTTTCAATTGCCGCGCGAAGTGAGAGAGAGCCCGATCCATGCAGCCAGTCTCCTGAGTGCATCGCTGTGGACGGTGAGAGAGTGCTTGCTTGCACCTATCCTTTAGGCCCTAGACTGTCATATTAGGGCACCATAATTGTCAGGAGGTAGTTTCACAACTACTTCGCCTACGGGCGAGCAACTCTCCCTGACCAGTCCCTTCAAACTTGGCCCTTTGCCAATTAGCCAACAAAATTCAAATCTTGCTAATTCTCGGTCCTAGGATTGCATCATTTACGTCCGAGGTCGTGCATGCCACGTTGGTCTAGGAATTCATCTGGCCGTCTAGAGCGCCCCTCAACGCTACCCATGGATCAAGAGAGCGTGACTGCTATGCTAGTCCAGCTCGAGCATAATCTCGTGGCCCACTTTGAAGAATCCATAGGCCAACTACGGACGGAACTCGATAAGAGGATCCGAGCCTTAGAGGATCGATTAAAAGGGGAGGAAGGAAGAGTGAATGGCCACGGCAATCCCGTAGCCAATCCTAGGGAGGAAAGAGAGCAAGTCCGCCCGAATCAGGCTCCCCAAGGTAGAGAGCAAGAGGCCCGTACGCCTCGAGAGAGAGACCACGACGATGAAGATATCATCCTACGGAACGTCAAGATTGACGCTCCAAGTTTTGATGGGTCCCTCAACCCCGCTACATACCTTGAGTGGGAGACCGGGATGGACCAATATTTTGATTGGCATCGCCGCATGACCCCTGCCACAAGGGTGAGGTTTGCCAAAATGAAACTCCTGGGTCAAGCCAAAACTTACTGGTGCAATGTTGAGAATCTCCTAGCACGGAGACGAGAGGAGCCTATTAGCACGTGGGAAGAAATGAAGGAGAAATTGAGGGAGAAGTATCTGCCACCTTCCTACCATCAGCGTCTTTTAGACCAATGGCAGAAACTCACCCAAGATGGAAAGTCCGTGGACGAGTACATCACCAAATTTGATGACTACTTCCTTCGGAGTCGAGTCATGGAGGATGCCTCTGTCACCCTCTCTCGGTTTAGGGCTGGCTTACACGAGAGTATTCAGCGGGAATTATTCTTGCGGGAGGTTAACACCCTCGAGCACGCCTACCAGGTTGCACGAGATGTTGAGAGGTTTCAAAGGGTGGCCCCACCTCGGGTTCCCATCTACCGCCAACCTGAACCCCGAAACCCCATAGTCCGCTATACTGAGAGAGCTGGCCCCTCCACCTCCTACGTCCCTACTGCTACCCCACTTAGGGCCGTTGCCCCTACGGCTCCTTTCCCACGGAACCCATTACCTGCACCCGCAGCTGTGCCTAGGCTGGAGTACACTCCACCGGTTGAGAGGAGAGATGACAAGGGAAAAGGAGTCGTCCCTAGCACCTCCCAACCAGCCCCTGTCTCGGGAGTCCGATGCTTCAGATGTCATAACCTAGGGCATATTGCCACCAATTGCCCAACCCGAGCCTTGGTTATCACCGACCCCCAGTTCATGGAGCT
Source organism: Amorphophallus konjac (assembly GCA_022559845.1). Taxonomy (NCBI): domain Eukaryota; kingdom Viridiplantae; phylum Streptophyta; class Magnoliopsida; order Alismatales; family Araceae; genus Amorphophallus; species Amorphophallus konjac. The sequence goes on along the minus strand of CM040122.1, from coordinate 367,108,536 downwards.
TCCACCTCAGGAAGGAGAAACCCTTGAGAGATATGAGGCCGATCCCGACCTCATCACCCAGTTTGAGGAGTTAGATGCAGGATATGATGGCACGCATGTCGAGTACATGCAAGTGGGAGATATTGCCGAGAGTTCTAACCATGAAAGATTGGGTGTGGTCCGCTGCATCCTGGCACACCCACAGGAGGACGACTGGCGTCGAACCTCCATCTTCCAAACCTATATCATGGTGAAAACCCAACCCTGCAAGGTGATCTTCGACAACGGGAGCTGTATCAATGCAGTCTCTTCAGACTTTGTCTCCCGTCTAGGTCTACCTACTCATCCTCATCCTAGGCCGTACAACGTGGCTTGGGTTGACGACACTTCTATTCCAGTCACCACTACGTGTGTCATTCCCATCCAATTCCAGTCTACCAAGGACAGATCCTATGTGACGTAGTGCCCATGAAGGTCGGTAGCATCATCCTAGGACGACCGTGGATCTACGATGTAGACCTTACTACATTCGGTCGGTCCAATGAGTGTTCCTTCTCCCACAATGGGAAGAGGATTCAGTTGCTCCCAACACCCCCAAAGGTGGTCACGGGAAAGAGTCCTACCTCCACACCCACTGCATCCCCCAAAATTCGGGAGAATGCTCCAACCCCCACCAAAGGGAAGCTTCCCATTCCCTCCTCTCCTACACCTGTCATGTCCATCCCTAAGGCCCCTAAGGTTGACCATGACCCGATTAGGCGCCTTAACTTCATAGGTGTTCGTGAGATGAATAGAGAGGTTGCCGAGGGTGCCCCTGTCTGGGCTGTTGTCGTCACCATTACCTCTGAGGAGTCCCAGGTCTCCGTCCCACCCGAAGTCCAGGCAATCCTGCGGGACTTCCAAGACATCTTCCCGGAAGACCTGCCTTCAACACTCCCTCCCATGCGTGATGTTCAACACGCCATTGATCTTGTCCCCGGGTCCACCCTACCCAACCTTCCCCACTACAGGTTGAACCCCAAGGAGCATGCTGAGCTCCAAAGGATTGTCAAGGACCTTATCCACAAAGGTTTCCTCAGGGTGAGCAAGAGCCCATGTGCTGTTCCTGCCTTGCTCACACCAAAGAAAGATGGCACCTGGCGGATGTGTGTTGACAGCCGCGCCATCAACAAAATCACTGTCAAGTATAGATTTCCCATTCCCCGTCTTGATGACATGCTTGACATGATGAGTGGAGCCACCATCTTTTCCAAGATTGACTTGAAAAGTGGCTACCACCAGGTCCGGATTCGACCAGGGGATGAGTGGAAGACAGCCTTCAAAACAAAAGAGGGTCTGTATGAGTGGCTTGTCATGCCTTTTGGGCTATCCAATGCCCCTAGCACCTTCATGAGGCTTATGACTGAAACCCTTCGCCCCCTCATTGGTCGCTTTGTTGTCGTCTACTTTGACGACATCCTCATTTATAGCCACAACCCTCAGGACCACATTCACCATTTGAGGGAGGTCTGCGAGACCCTGAGGAAAGAAACCCTGTTTGCCAACCTGACTAAGTGTGAATTCATGACAGATCGGGTCACTTTTCTCGGATTTGTGGTTTCAAGTCATGGAGTGTCTGTGGACCAATCCAAGGTCCGAGCCATAGTAGACTGGCCAGAGCCCCAGAATGTCCATGACGTTCGAAGTTTCCACGGGCTAGCCACCTTCTACAGACGCTTCATCCAGGGATTTAGCACCATTATGGCACCCATTACGGATTGCATCTGTAAGGGAAATTTTGAGTGGACCAAAGCCGCCTCCCAGGCTTTTCTTGCCATAAAGGAGCTTATGACCAAAGCCCATGTCCTCCGCCTACCAGACTTTTCCAAAGTCTTTGAGGTTTCATGTGATGCATCTGGCGTAGGAATAGGTGGAGTGCTTAGCCAGGAGAGCCACCCTGTGGCTTATTTCAGTGAGAAGCTTTCTGATGCAAAGCTTCGATACTCCACATATGATAAGGAGTTTTATGCCGTGGTCCAAGCCCTCAAACACTGGAGACACTATCTCTTACCACAAGAGTTTGTCTTATACTCGGACCACGAGGCTTTGAAATTCCTTAGCTCTCAGAAGGGTTTAAACCCTAGGCATGGTCGGTGGGTAGAATTCCTCCAGTCTTTCACATTTGTCCTAAATCATAAGGCTGGAAAGGACAATAAGGTGGCCGACGCCTTAAGTCGAAGGGTCTCTCTTCTTTCCACTGTTCGGGTAGAGGTCACGGGATTTGATCGCATGAAGGAACTCTATGGAGAGTGTCCTGATTTTGGCCCTACCTATTCTGCTCTGTCTGCTGGATCCTCGACAGCATTTGCTGACTATCTACTCCAGGATGGTTTTCTGTTTCGAGGGCAGCAACTCTGTGTCCCGAGGACTTCTGTTCGGGACTTTCTAGTCTGGGAAATGCATGCTGGAGGTCTTGCTGGTCACTTTGGCCGTAACAAGACTATCCATTCTGTGGAGGAGCACTTCTATTGGCCTGGCCTGAAGAGAGATGTGGCCAAGATTGTAGCCCAGTGTAGGACATGCACGATGGCCAAACAGGTCAAACAGAACACTGGTCTCTACACTCCTCTCCCCGTTCCTGATCGACCATGGGTTGATGTGAGCATGGATTTTATCCTTGGATTACCACGCACTGCTCACAAGCATGATTCCATCTTTGTTGTCGTTGATAGGTTCTCTAAGATGGCCCACTTCATTGCATGTTCCAAAACATCTGATGCATCTAGAGTAGCCCATTTATTCTTTGATGAAGTCGTGCGTCTGCATGGTCTCCCCCAAACCATCGTGTCTGACCGGGATGTCCGGTTCACTAGCTATTTTTGGAAGACACTTTGGCACCTAGTTGGCACCAAACTGAAGTTTTCCACTGCCTATCACCCCCAAACTGATGGGCAAACTGAGGTCGTCAATAGGAGTTTAGGGAATCTGTTGAGGTGTCTTGTAGGGGAACATTCCGGCACTTGGGATCTTCTTTTGCCCAGAGCCGAATTTGCATACAACAGCTCTATCAATAGGTCCATAGGCATGAGTCCATTTGAGGTCGTGCATGGCTACAAACCTAGGAAACCTGTGGATCTCATTCCCCTTCCCCTCGAGTCTAGAACGTCCAAATCAGCTGAGGAATTTGCACAGCATGTCAAAAGTCTGCATGAGTCAATTAGCAAGCAAATCAACCTCAGTAATGAGACTTATAAAAAATTGGCTGATTCGCATAGGCGTCACCATGAATTTCAAGAAGGTGACTTGGTTATGGTACGGGTCCGACCCGAACGACTCCCCTCGGGAGCCGTTAAAAAGTTGCAGGCCCGTAGTGATGGACCCTTCCCAATTCTGCGGAAGATTGGCTCCAATGCTTATGTTGTGGACTTACCTCCCGAATATGGGATTAGCTCGACTTTTAATGTGGCAGATCTAGTGGCCTACAAGGAACCCACAGCGATTCCTAGTGACCCTTTCGAGCCTTCTCCTCCCATTGAGAGTGAGCCCACCCCTGTGCGTCCCACAGCCTCGAGAGTACCGCGCGAGCACATTGAGAGGATACTGGATGAGCAGGTGACCACTACACGGAGCAGGGTGTACCAGCGCTACCTTGTCCGCTGGCGGGACCGTCCACCTTCTGACGATTCCTGGATCAGCCGGGAAGATCTCCAGCGCCTCGATCCAGATCTGCTGGAGCACTACCACAGCAGTGTCCCCCCTTACTCGACGGAGTCGAGTTCCAGCCGCCCCGGGAGGGTTGGTGGGGACACCGTGTCCACTACTGGGCCCACTACTCGGAGCCGACGCCGCACCGCACCGACTGCACCGAGCTTATGGCTCGGAGACTCGATTGAAGACCCGGCATACTGAGTAGTTATACTTGTGTGTATTTTTGAGTATATGTGTGTGTATGTATACATGTATTAGTACACATGTATTTTTTTCTTTCGTCTTATTAGGCTAGTCTAAGTCAAATAAGCATATGTGTATTTTATATTTAATTTGATTAAAACCCACAAAGTCTTTAGTGGGTTGGTGGCCTTTGTTTTATTAGGCTAGGATAGATATGCAAATAAGAAAAGTAAGGAAGGTATGAATGTAATGGGCCTTTCCTATAAATAGGAGGCCAATGCTTGTTACGAGAGATATGATGATGAATGAAGATTGAAGAAGTGTTGTTTTTGTGTGTGAGAGCTCTCCCTCTTGCATTTCCTCCTTCCCTCATTCTCTTTTGAGTGTGAGTGTCGCCCGGTGTGAGACCGTCCGGCGTGAGGCCGAGCTGTGTGAGATAGCAGTTATCCGTCCCGTCCTGTTCGCGTCCCGGAGTGCCGTCGATCCGTCTTCCACGTCGCCGCCGCGTCATCCTCTCCTCCATAAAGCAGAAAAAGATCCTTAGCCCTTCGCAGGTACTTAAAGATACCCTTTACTGCCTTCCAGTGCTCTTCGCCTGGATTTGCCTAATATCTACTGACAATGCTTAAAGCATTGGCGACATCAGGCCGTGTACATATCATTGCATACATGATTGACCCTATCGCCGAAGTATAGGGTACCTTATTCATGTGTGCCACATCCTCAGAAGTTTTAGGACTCATCCCTTTGGATAGGCAAATTCCATGTCTCATGGGAATGAGACCTCTCTTGGAATTTTCCATCCTAAACCTTTTGAGGATAGTGTCAATATACATGGATTGGGATAATCCTAGCATCCTTTTAGATCTATCTCGATAGATCCTTATGCCCAGCACATAGGATGCTTCTCCCAAATCCTTCATGGAGAAAGTCTTGGACAACCAAGACTTGGTTGATGTCAACATCTCTACATCATTCCCAATGAGTAAGATGTCATCAACATAAAGGACCAAGAAGGTCACAGAGCTCCCATTGACCTTCTTGTAAACACAGGGTTCATCTTCATTCCGAATGAAGTTGAAAGATTTGACAGCCTCGTCAAATCTTAAGTTCCAGCTTCTAGATGCCTGCTTTAATCCATAAATGGACCTTTGAAGTTTGCATACTTTATTAGGATGTAGCTTGGAGGTGAATCCTTCAGGCTGTACCATGTACACCTCTTCTGACAGATTTCCATTAAGAAAAGCTGTCTTCACATCCATTTGTCAGATCTCATAATTCAGGTATGCAGCAATGGCAAGGAGAATTCTGATTGACTTAACCATGGCTACCGGCGAAAACGTCTCGTCATAGTCAATGCCTTGCCTTTGACGATATCCTTTCGCCACTAGTCTAGCCTTGTATGTGTCAATCTGTCCATCTGCATCGATTTTCCTTTTGAAAATCCATTTACAGCCGATAGGGACCTTCCCTTCGGGTACATCAACTAAGTTCCAAACTTTGTTGGTGTACATGGACTGGATTTCTGAATCCATTGCCTCTTGCCATTTCTCGGAGTCTACACTTCGGATCGCCTCCTGGTACGACTGAGGATCATCATCCTCATCGATACATACCTTAGAGGACCCCTCTGAGACATGTCCAACATATCTCTCAGGTTCTCTCGGTAGTCTACCAGATCTCCGTAGTGTCAGTGTTTCACTTTGAATAGGATCAACCGATACAGTCTCATCTAATGAGTTTGTGTCTATGGGTTGTGGTTCTTGGACCTCGTCCAATTCTATCTGGCTCCCACTATTCTTCTGGAGTAGATATTCTCTTTCCAGAAATATAGCTCTCTTGGCCACTAAGACCCTTTGCTCAGAAGGGTGATAGAAATAATATCCAAACTTCTCCTTTGGATATCCCACAAACCTACACTTATCGGTCCTCGACTCAAGCTTATCACTCTCGTTCTTCTTTACATGAGCAGGACACCCCCAAATTTTAATGTGATTAAAATTTGGTTTCCTGCCCTTCCATATCTCATATGGTATAGAAGGAACTGATTTACTTGAGATCCTATTCAATAAATATGCTGCAGTCTCTAATGCATAGCCCCAGAGAGACAAGGGTAGTCCTGACATAGACATCATGGATCGGACCTTGTCTAACAAGGCCCTGTTTCTCCTCTCGGATACACCATTGTGCTGTGATGTATACGGTGGAGTCCACTGAGAAACTATTCCATGGTCTTTAAGATAAGAAGTGAATTTATGGCTTAAGTATTCACCTCCTCGATCCGATCGAAGAGCCTTAATACTTTTGCCTGTCTGTTTCTCTACTTCATTCTTGTATTCCTTAAACTTCTCAAAGGCTTGTGACTTATGTCTCATTAAATACACATAGTCATATCTAGAGAAGTCATCAATACAAGAAATTTAATAGAGATAACCTCCTTTTACTTCTATGGACATGGGTCCACACACATCCGAGTGTATGAGCTCGAGAAGGTCAACAGCCCTCTCACCATGTCCACCAAAGGGAGCCTTGGTCATTTTCCCCATGAGACACGACTCACAGGTATCAAATGGCTTGTATTCGAACGAATTCAAATACCCATTTGAGTGTAAGTGAGAGACTCTTTTCTCACCTACATGACCAAATCTGCAATGCCATAGATATGTAGAATTCATTTCATCAGCATTGAAAATTTGCATAACATTAGAACGTGTATCTAATACATAAAGACCATTGACTAATGAACCATTGGCTATAATCAAATCATTATTCATTATAGAGCACCCAGTGCTATTGAAAGTCAATGTATATCCAATGTTATACAAGCCAGAGATTGAAATAATGTTCTTAATAATATTAGGAACATAATAACAGTCATTCAACTCCAGAATGACTCCTGAAGGTAAATTGAGGCGTGCAGTCCCGACATCTTTAGCAGCAACTAAAGCTCCATTGCCCATCCTCAGTTCAATCTCCTTTTTGCCCAATCGCCTTCTATTTGCCAGCACCTGCACAGAATTGTAGATATGAGATGCACATCCAGTATCCAATACCCATGATGTGGATTCCATATATGACAAATTAAGGTCTGACAAAAATACCTTCATTTAGAATTGCCTTGCAATTCCTTTTCCAATGCCCAGTTTTCCAGCATCGAAAATATTTGTCTTCCTTTTCATTCTTCTTGCCCTTCCCTTTGTCAACTTTGGCGAGTTGCTTACCCGTGACCTTTTTCTTTCCCTTCCCTTTGTTACTCGTGGTGGATATTTGAGAGGCCTTCCTTTTCTTGTTGGCCCAGCCAACGATCATTACAGACGAAGATGGTTTATCTTTCTGCATGGTTCCTTCAGCACTCTTTAACATATTGAGCAGCCCTAGGAGAGTTGCTTCAATGTTGTTCATGTTAAAGTTCATGATGAAGGAAGAAAAGGAATCGGACAATGACTGGAGTATAAGATCAATGCATAGTTCAAGATCCAACTTGAACCCCAATGCATTGAGTCTTTCAATCCACTCCATCATTTTCAGTACATGGACCTGTACTGATGAGCCCTCAGACATCCGTGTCCTGAAAAGCCTTTTGGAGATGTCATACCTCTCAATCCTACCCTGCTCCCCGAAGAGCTGGCGTAGATTGAGAAGTACACTTCTACAATCAGTCTTTTCGAATTACCTCTGCAGCTCGGGAGCCATAGAGGCCAACATGTAACATTGGGCAAGGGAGGAGTCCTCAGACCACTTGGCATAAACCAGTAACTCGCCCTCGTCGGCATCAGGAGCTGGCTCAGAATGAACCGTGTCCAACACGTACGCAATCTTTTCGGCGGTAAGGACTATGCGTAGATTACGCAGCCAATCCGAGTAATTCGGTCCAGTTAATTTATTTGCATCCAGGATGCCGCGGAGGGGGTTGGACGACGACATTGTAATCTGGATAAGAAATAAAAGACAACTTAGCATGTGTTTAAATTCTAACTTAGATATGATTTTCTATCTTAGTTAGTCCCACTATTTTTCGATCGGACTATATAACCCTCAGTATATAGAACGGGAGATCAGCGAGATCAACCTAGTGGGTCGGAATCCCAACGAGACTGATGTACGACCTTGTGGAAAGCACAACAAACCATACACCATCTCAAGGGCAGTCAACAGGCACTTGCATCTAATGCAATATCCGATATTCGGCCCCCGAGAAATCATCCCCTTGTGGAAAGCACAACAAAGGATATTCTCGGTTAGATCTAACCATCATTACTACATAGCAATGAGTTCATGACTCGACCCTTGTGGAAAGCACAACAAGGCCGAGTTCAATTCCTCACCCCATTGAGGCCGAGCCTTGGAGTTTAATCCTGCCCCCAAACTCATGGACCTTGTGGAAAGCACAACAAATCCATGAAATGAAGACGTTCATTCACTCCATAATGATGGAAGGCCATGACAACTCCTAGAGCCACGCTTACCAGATCTAAAATTTAATCGCGAGGGAATTTAATTTTATCTTGATCTCACCCTAGGTGGTAATCTAAATATATCCAATATATTTACCGTACCTAGTAGTTTGCACAAAATAACTGCATCCAATGCAAAATTAAACGCAAGTGATCATAGACTTTAACCCTAATGTAACTAAGACATCCGGCCCGCTTCCGAAGCAGCTGGATCGTCCTCGTCGGGTGTGCTCCACGCTTTCAAACTCCGACGCCGCATCAATTACAACTTTTACACGGCACGTAGGCCGGAAAAAATAAATTACATGTGACTCAAATTTCAGCAGCCCTTAAAGCGAGTACAACAACGGAGAAAGATAGAAGTACATTGGAATTTTAACAGAGAGAGAAAGGAGGTTCGCAGACCCCAATTAATTACATTAATCCAAGTCCATGATCACTTGCCAACTCATTCAAATAAAATCAATCAAGGGTTATTTTCTGAAAATAATCCTTACTTTTGAATTTAAAAATGGGATGTGCAAACAAAAACAACCCAACTTTGTTTAATTTTAAAAATCGAAGCATGATTAACTAAAATTAAACAGACAAGCAGGCCAATACAAGGTGAATAAAGTAAAGCACGTGAAGAACCATCATTTTCTACAGGGGCATCTAATTGAGATAATTAATTAAATTTAAATTTAAATTTAATTATCCAATAATCAAATTTAAATTCAAAATTTAAACATGCCAATAATTTAAATTTAAATTCAAACTAATTATCCAATAATTTTGTTTGAAAGTAAATTTAAAATAATGCAATTATCCTCGATTAGTAACTTTCTAAAATTCAAAATTTGAATTTAACAATTATCTAATAATTAAAATTCAAATAATTAAAATTTTCACATTTAACTTCAATAAAATTTAAATTTTGAATTTTCTAATTATCTAATAATTAAAAATTCAAAAATTAAAATTTACTGAAGTAACTTCAATTATTATCATTTTATTTCAAGGTAAATAGTAATTATCTCACCTCGGTAAATTCAAATCGATTAAATAAAATTTGACATTTGACATTTACTTTTGAGATAACACTATTTAACTTACTCGATAAAATTCTATTCAATTTACTGTGCATTTTTATATATATATCTAATATATATATTAATATATCTGAGCATAGTAAATCAAAAAGGGTGAAAATAAATTTTTTTAAAAAAAAATAATAAACCTTTTTTTATTTTTGGCGGGGGGCGTTGACTGCCCGCGTTGCGGGCGCTCGCAACGCGGGTCGCCCGTGGGCGGGCGCCCGCCACGCGGACGCCCCGCGTGGGCGGCGCTCGCCCACGCGGGTGCGCCCGGCGGGAACCCAAAATTTTTTTTTATTTTTTTTTTTAAAAATTTACTGTTTGGATGCCCAGCATCCAGGAAGAACAGAGATGTTCAAATCTCTTTCTACAAATCATAATTGAAGATTTAATATGCCCTTAAAGCATGGTTCTAAACGGCGATTAAACACCGACCAGAGCACCAACCTGGCTCTGATACCACTGTAAGATTTCGCACAGCACCTACGGGCGACGCAGTGGATAACAAAAATTTCATTTGCCCGATCCCGGTATTATGGAAAGCTTAATCTGTGCTCTAATCGGTGTTTCTAAGACCCTAATTACGGGTTGCATGTTTCACCTTGTGCGGAACGACGTGTCCGCTAAGCCTGATGCAGAAAACTGAGCTGCACAACTGCACGGCCTCTAGAGCTGATCCACACGGACTCTTGCGGCGACGTTAACCCCCCCGGCACAACTTTCCCCGACTCTATCACCTTCTGGAGAGAGAGAGAGCAAGGGGGAGAAAGGGGGGAGGCTAATCCTCCTCTCTTAAGCTTATGTGCTTGCTTAAGCTTAAGAGGTTGGAAGAGTTCGAATGAACTCACGTAGGAAGCATATATATAGAGTTTAGGCCCTTTTGAAAAGGGTTCCAAAAGACCGAAACTGTATATATATCCTATCTTATATTATACATATGTATTAAGCCACATTTACACTTCTTTCCAAAAGGGACAAAAAGGAAATAATACATACATTTGTATAATAATAATCCGTCACCCAAGAATCCACTGTGTGTGATCCTCTAGGCCCATAGTCACTCTAGTTTAAGGCCCATTAACTTCTAATTCCCAATTAGAAGTAAATTAAACATATTCTTCGCTTCTACAAGAGCCGAATAATAGTTTAATTTATTCCGAACCTTCGATCACGTTGGGTCAAGAAAATCCGCGTGATCCTAGAGGACGCCGGGTTTAAACCAGCCTGTCTGGTACCTGTAAGTCCACAGTTGCCGCATCGATATAATCCCTCGCTCCTTCTATGAGTCTGGTACGATCGAGGGTATGGTTTCTGTCAAACCCCATGATCGTGCCATTTGACTATGACCTCCTTAAAGTGTATGACGTCCGTTCTAAACGAACTCACACGACCCTGGCCAGGGATTTAAACGGAGCGTCAATGTCATGACCCATTAACTGTCTGATATATACCCGACAGTGAGCGATCCCTTCTTGACCATTGACGATCTTCATACGTATCCTGGAGTGGTTAATGACTCGGCAACTCATGACTTATGGTTAAAGTCACTTGGCCAAGTAATTAAACCATTCCAGTCCTCGTGTAAGATCCGATCAATGTCTCAGGTGAAAGGACCAACGATGCTACTGAAACAGTTGGATCTTCAGTTGACATTAGGTATAATCAACCATCTGAAGATCCAATAGCGGATCAGTTCAGTGTACATCCTCCAGGGACATACACCTACACATATGTGTTGGTGTCCCGTACCAATGACCATGAGACTGGTCACTGACACATCATGTGTAATGGTTTAATAGGTAATCAAAGTCCCCGAGTGATTACCCTCCAACCAGGAACAGTTTAAGGTATGTGTACATGTAAAATCAATATCATGTTCAAGATCCCATCTCGAGCTGACTTTACAACCACATATCCTAGAGACAACGTAAAGTAACACAATCACATATTTATGCTCAAACACCACTTTATTAATAATGAACAAGATCGTACAACTATTGGGCCCACCCGACCCGAAATTGGCCTATAGCACACCAACACTAACAATTTATAATAGTCTGGGATTCAATGATGCATAGTAATTCTCACTTTGCCTAAATCTCACGGAATACAAAAGTCTATGTGTTGATACAACAAAAGTAGTAAACAAGAATTTATGATGATAATAATGAAAAGCACGGAATTATTACTCTATCAGTGACTTCAAAATTTCAGCAAATCGATACATTTCACAACAGTCTATTTTTCAATCGTGTAAATTATATTTCAGTCGTGTAAGCTATATTTCAATGATGCATAGTACTTCTCACTTTGCCTAAATCGGACGGAATACAAAAGTCTATGTGTTGATACAACAAAAGTAATTGTGATCCTCAAACTAAAGTTTAACACCCACAATTTTATATGCCAGATGTGGATCATTACGGCGTGGGGACAGTCATGGATGAGATTCCACGGTTCTCACAAGACAAGAATACAGAAACTGTACAAAAAGAAAAATATAAAAGGAAAATAAAAGAGCAACTTGCCTTCCACCAGAAAAATTTAACGGCTTGTATGTGTTTTTCTGCTACCGTAGAACTGCCAACGTGATTTCTGCTATCGTAAAATTGCTCCCTCAGCCAGCGTAATTTTTATTACAATAAAATTGCTACCTTTCTTCGCTATGTTTTTAAGAACAAGTTTTGTTGTATCAACAAACAACGCTGATAACTCCATCCTTGAGGTATTTCCCCAAAAAAAATAAAAGGAAAAAAAGTGACTTACCTTCCACCAGTGTCAAAAGATACAAAAACGAGGAGGAGGATGAAGTCGAGGCCGACTTATATAGGAGTAGAAAATCTCAATGTGGACTCTAAGAGGAAGAAGGAACGTTGAATCATGGTCGGAGATGGAAATCGGACCAGAAGTTATAGAGGAGTAGGAAACCACAATATAGACGATGAGCCATGGAGGACTGGCAGTGACAAAGAAACAGAATTCGAACCGATTGAACAGGCGAAAACACCAGACATCGGGTACGTGGTTCGTGAGAGAGAGAGAAAGAGATATCAGAAAAAAATGATCTTCGATCCATGGCGACAAGACTTATGTCCAAATGTTGAGGGTCTCGTTGTGGAGGGTGAAGATGCTGAGGAAGATCTGCTTAAGGGGCCACTCGGAGCGGTAGTTAGTCAGGATGAACTCGTTGTCCTTGAGGTAACCAGGTAGCGAGTGGTACTCGACCAGCTGGTATCTGATCATCTTCTTCCACAGCCGCCCATTCCCGCCTCCTCTCCCCTTCTTTCCCACCTCGCCATCGCAAAAATTGCCGCTGTTGTTGCCCGTCAGGACCACCACCTTGGTGTCCTCGTGGTCCATGGCATACCCCCCCTCTGAGAAGAAGAGTATGTAAGCGTGGGGGATTGCGGGGAGGAAGACGGGAGAAGAGGAAGGATCGCAAGCAGAGGCGGAGGCTTCCTCGCACGGAGGGGGAGCGGAACGGTAGCGAAGCCAGTAGAGTCCGGTTGAGAAATTCGAGAATCAAGCCGAGGCCGAACTTAAAAGTGAACCATTTTCATCGAACCGGCGGGAAAAAACCGTTGTTTTTTCTTATAGTGTATAGTATAGATTTTAAAGAATAAAAAATTTAATAAAAAAACATGAGACCTACACGTATTTAACAAACTGAATTAAGAGTACACAATTTATAATAGTTTTATTATAATAGAAACGTATGAATGAGATTTCTTTTATTCCTTATTTCTTGACAGATAACGGCATGGTATAATACCGTATGGTATCGAACAGTGCTAGTAAAACATCGAAACTACCTGTATGATCGGTACGGTAAACGTTACCTTTCTAACATCGTAACATTTACTTCCATACCCTTATCAACTCCATTATGATTATGTATGCGTTCTTGTGATATCACTCGCGCTCGTATTAAACACTAGTCATTTTCTATCTACACTACGAACGAATGCAGTTTTTGAAGAACTCCCAAGCTTTCTAATACGTACCATTTCACATTAGTTTGATCAGTTTTCCCTCTTTTTTGATATAGGCTTTAGGGTTATACCTGTCCCTTCGATAATACTCTGTATTTACATGACTGCTTTTTATGTTTACGCCCTTTTTAATTTATAGTTTTAGTTATGTGTGCATACAAAATTTCCATTCATCTGCAACACCGTCCTAGCTTCACATGATTCTCACAGCATCCAGTCAGGCGCACGAAAGACCGAAGACTGGAAACACGAGTCACCACCAAAGAACCACCAGAATTTTTCACAGATTCTGCTCGGCAAACAGCTTGATCGGTACAAAACTCTGAAGAACCGTAGTGTGAACCCTGCCACCCCTCTGCCAATGCCAACCTTAGCCGATGAACGTTCCCTCCTTCCTTCCCAACTTATTTCATCTCACTAAAGTTGTGTTTGGGAAGACTCATGGATTTTGATTTTTTTTGAAAAATAAGCTCCTTTACATGAGTTTTTTTAGAATTTCAAAAGGTGATTGTTTTCTTACTACACCTCTCTACATCGAAAAAAGTTTTCTTTTAAAAAAATGGCGTGACTATACTACATTTGAAAGGATTTTTGAGAGGTGCGACTTTCTTCCGAGAAGAAAAAAAAAGTCATCCTCCAAAATCCATCCAAACGCGACCTATGTAAGTGCTGCCCTACTGGCCTTTCTCCCTCTGGTTGGTCCTAATTAAGGCTGGATCAAGTAATTTTTTTGACCCTAACCCGTCCGTGGAAGAAAGATCGGGTCAAAATAACCCAACTCAAAGCAAACCCGGTCCTCCGAGGTTATGATACTAACTTGCTTTTTAGCACCTCTTTAGCACCCGGAGTTAACAACTCTGCTGTCCTCATATATGATGTAAAGCTTTTCTTTGAAATGTACCTTTCTTCCACCTACGTTTCTTTGAAAGGAGTTAATGTTATTTTCCTCCTACGTTTCTTCCTCCCCCCCCCCCCCCCCAATCCCTTCTCTCTCAAGAAAGAAATTGTACCGACCAACGTTCCCCGGCCCTCACGCGACTGGCATCCTGCCGGACACAAGCACTCCTATTTTCATTTGGGTGGGGGAAACAGAAGCTTCTCAGGCATGTGACCGATGAACCACCAGAGAATCACTGATGAATGAACAGATCTACGTTGCAAATGAGGCGAAAAATAATGCAACCTTATTTTGAAGCTGAACAGACTGACCCACGAGAATAACCCGAGTTAATCCCTATCCTTGAATCAAAGAGTTATTGAGGTCTAAATTATAATATTTTTAACTTACACCCATATGAAATTTATTATAATAAAAAAATACTTCTGATAAGTTAGATTGCATCTGGAACAGGACCTAAACACCTCAGGTGTCGATCGGAAATATATATTTCTTACATATTTCGAAATGGTCCCCCATCAATCCTACCGGATAGGTTTCCATGTTCCAGATGTTTACCACAGCCCCCATGATCTGTTTGTGTGTAAGTTTTTATTATACTGTTCCCATATCACCGCACGAGTGTGTGTGTGTGTGTGTGTGTGTGTGAGAGAGAGAGAGAGAGAGAGAGAGTTCCAAGGTTAGCTCACAGGTGAGTAAAGCAAACGACTGTTTAGGGTAAAGCGCCTTGATGGGAACCTCCACACAGTGCAGCTCCTCTTCTTTCTTGGTTTTGTTCTCCACTTCATCAGGGAGCTTTTCACCAAAGAACGTGATTATGCCCTCAACAAATAGTGATAACGTCAAGAGAGGGCATCATCAAGGGATTCTTTTGCCTGTTCAGATAGTGATTGTATCACCCCACCAATTCATGATATCCTCTGTCCCCCTATAATTCTTAGGCAGTGGGCTATATGCCATCAATCTTCAGAACAGAAGGACAATCTGTGTTGCCCGGGTGGCCACACCACTCTGGTAGCGCTGCTTGATGGCAACTTGGCGACTTTGTTATCATGCTAAAGGAAAAGAGGAGGAATCCTTAAAAGCCATCATTAATGTCACAAACAAGAGACAAAAACCCTAAAGCAAATGACAATCTTAGTGGGAAGCAGAGGGGGGAGGAGTAGCCTAAACATCATGAGATTCCCGTATCGACAAGGCGAGGGTCTACTATGCACTCGCTTCAGTCTTCAGTATTATCTGATGGTGTTAAGGTGCTTCTAGTTTGTTGCCTAAGATAGGCTGCAGAGTAGGCTGTGGTGCAGGTGAAAGTCCTCGAGTATTATTCATGGTGACACAATGCATAAGAGGAGAAACAGCCACCAGCAAAGGAGTCTGTGCTAGCAATATTATGGACACAACCCAGAGTCCAGAGACACATTAGTTTGGTCAGGAATCCACAGTAAGTTCTGCATCTCACCAGATTAATCCACGATGACTCTACTGCTAACTTTCTTCGTCCCTTCCCTCTCCCCTATTACCTCTCCAGTCCCCACCCTCACTCCCACAAGAAAAAAAGGGAACTTTCTGACATGGGCAATAAAAAACTCAGATATATCACAGTGCAGCGATAATGGGTTTGTCTTACAAATTTGAAAGAGCTGCGGTGATAAAAAAGTTGCTTCAGGTGGAAGAGCCTGCTGCAGTCGAGCGCGTCTTCCCACCCAACAACCAAGAAAAGGCTACAGGAGCTGACACATTTTGGCATCTGGTTTCTGATCAAGCAGCAGTTGGAAGGGCCGGATGCTGAGGCAATCCACATGGGTTCCCCATGTTGCAGAGAAATCCGAGGGCAGAGAAATCTGAGGGACAAGGCTCTCCCCTGGTGAGTTTTTATGAAGAGTCCACATTCCTTTCCTCTTCTCTCACTTCACATCTTGATGGGTAGAATCTTGATCCTTGGCAGATAAATAACGGGAGATCCCATCAATGGATGGGAAAAGCATGGGATTTCCAGGTGTATCAATCGGAGGAACTCAGAGGAGTGGCTCTTAACATTCGATTTTGATTTATATGATAAATCATGCAGGTGGAGGACCTGTTTTGTGGGTTATTTTCCAATGCATTTGTAGAGAAGCTGTTAAAGTAGATGAGATGGTACCTTGTTACTTTTTTTTATTAGTCTTCACCGGCCAATTGGAGGGTAATTGCCAAGTGGTGAGGTGAGATGCCTGCACATGGCTTTCCCAATTCCGAAGCCCTTGGTGCTCCAAACCAAATAGAGTAAAACCATAGCTTTGCTTCTTCCAAGAGAATCAATAGCAGGAAGGACCACCAACCAGCAGGTTGCTGTTGGAGAAAAGAAAAGGCTTTAAAAAAAGGGAAAGAAGGATGGTGCAAAGGTAAGGCTTGAAGAGAGAAATTACCGAGAACTTTCAGTGCTGTATTCAGCTCCTAGTGGACAAAAACTCTTCTGTGCCTTCTTTCTAGCAGATAAGTAGGCAACTATGAATGTCCAATGTTCGATGATTTCTTGGCAGAAGTGTTCTTATGTTATGAATTTCCCGTCTCTGATAGTATAAGCCCTATTTTTTTGTCTCTACCAAAATCCAGTATAAACAAAATAAGATCCTATATGTGTTTTCTGTCCTTGCTACTTCTCCTGTACAGGTGGGTGGAGCCCTGCATCTTCCGTGCTTTCCTATATAAATAAGCTGCTGCAGCTGCTGCTTTTCTTCCTCCCTCTGCTTACACTCGTGTGTTCTTCCCAGCTGCTGCACAGTTCCTTCTTTCCAGCATAGTCAAGAAGACAACTTTTTTCCTTTCCTCTTCGTTTCCCATGCAGGAAAAAGCCGAAGGCCAAATGGGTTTTCCTTATCGTCTATTCTCTCCCCATTTCCTTAAGCTTCTAGCACTCTCTCTCCTGTTGATCGTCGCCAGTTCTTGCGTCTACTTCCTCTCCTCAGCATTTCTCACTGTCCTAGCCATCGTCCTGCCCACCTCCCTCTTCTTCGCCCTCTCCAAGAGGAAACACCTTCAGGAATCAGACCTGGTAGGACAGCCGCAAGGCATGGAGGTCGGGTGCCAAGGCCGGATTGGAAACGGCACCTTCGAACCGCGCAAGCCCGCGCATGGCGGAGGTGGTAGCTATCATCCCATCAACGGCATCGCCGACGGATCGCCCAAGCCGTTGCCGGTGAGCGAAGGCGAACCCGACGAGATACTGTTGGACACGGTGGACCAGATTCCGGCCTGCTCCGACAGCTCCACGTCCGAGGACGAATCGCCGGAGGACACGGCGGATCCGATCCCACCGAGCTCGGATGGCTCGGCCTCTGACGACGAGTCGTCGGCAGAGGAGGACATGGATCGAGCACCAGCCTCGTCGGAGAGCTCCATCTCCGACGAAGAGAGCCTCATCGAGATCGCGCTGCCGGACGGCCAGCCTGTGGGGGCGGAAGAACAAAATAACACCTTTTCCCGGCCACATTCGCATGGATTCCTGCCCGGCTTTTCGCCGGAGCTGGTCCTGAGGCAACAGGAGCTGCTGGAGCTCTTCCCGGAGATGAACGAAGAGGACAACCTGATCGAGATCGACATCGCCATGGGCTCCGTCAAGTGTTTGGGGATCAAGGCGTGAAGCTGCGCTAGGGTTTGGCCTCGATGCCCTGTCCAAGGAAAAGGTGGTTTTTTTTTTTTTTTGCCGACGGCTTGATGGGTAGTTTTGGAATTTAAAGCCTATTTCATTACCATTGGCCCGCTGGAGAGGAGATGTTGTACAAAAAGCCTTTCACAAACAAAGCACTATTATGATCATCACCCACCATGGATCAAATTGTTGCGTTTTCTTTTTTGCTGATACTTAATGGGTTTGCATCAGGTTGGAAGCAAAGCAGAGTTTGATAGATCCGTAGTATCGATTGTATCAATCATTTTTTTAGTACGAGATGCTATAATTTAATACTGTTACATATTAATATAAAAAACATTTTTAATATATATTATAAATGTAAATAAATAAGTAATTCTTTAACTCAATTAATTAGTTAGTGTTCGCTTAAACTAAGCAGTTCTAACTTAGTAGGAGCCCCGATGTTCCCTTCTCTCACCCTGGTCAAGTTCATGCCCCGGTCAGCCAATATGCTAGCCCATGCTCTTGCAAGGGAGGCCCTTCTCTCTAAAACTAGCAGGTCTTGGACTTTCCCTGCCATTTCATCTTGTATTCTGGATGCTGTAAATTCTTTTAATTTACCTTAATATCACTTCCTTTTCATTTCAAAAAAAAAAGCAGTTCTAACTTATAAGTGTCCCTTGATTTTTAAAATATTTTTTTATTTAAATCTTTAAAATAAAATGAAAAAAAAAAAGAAATAATGCATCTTGTGATGTTCCATCACAGAACCTCACGTGCCAAAGCAACGTTTCTAATCAATTAACTTATTCAACTTATTATATTATAAAATAAAATATATAATATTTAAAAATATATAATTAATATATCGATTGAATATCACATGTCGATCGTACCGATCATTGATTGATATGATCTGATACATATAATACGCGATGGATCGAATTGATTTGTCAAATTTTGATCAAAAGAATTTTAACCTCACGAGAAAATGTCACTTTTGACCATATTACATTCACATGTACGTGGATTCACCTCTCCCCCTAACTTTGCACACAAATGGACACTAATAAATTAGATGGTTTCTTAGAAAATCGTCCTCTAATCTTGACTAATTAGAAAAAAGAATTTCAATCTGTCTATTTAGTAAAAAGTCTCCAAAAATTATTAATATTTATAAAACACCCACAAAACTAATTTTAGTTAGAATATAAGGTTATTTTAGAGAATATTTATTCCACTCAATTGTTAATTTCTCTCTCTCTCTCTCTCTCTCTCTCTCTCTCTCAACCCTTTCGTTAGGTAGGGGTGACGGTGTCATAGAGAGAGATCCTCTCTAACACTCTCCTCTCTCTCTCTCTTCCCTATAATCTCTCTCTACACACCTCACCCGGTGAGGTGGAGCTGTCGGTGCTTGTGAGGGAGACCCTCTATGCTCTCTCTCTCTCTCTTTATATATATATATATAGAGAGAGAGAGAGAGGTGATCACGTGGAACTGACACCATGTGAAATCTCCCGTGCTGTCTTCGTCTTGGCCATTTGTTTCCTTAGGCCCGGTTTGATATCGGAATAGCGTCGAGCGGATTGCCCATCTAAAGAGAGAGAAATGTGGGGGGCTCACACACTCTCCTCACACACATAACTTTTATCCGAGATCGGACACCGTGTTCAACCTTCTGAGATCAAATATAGTAACCCCATTCAAAAAATAAATCGACCCCTAGTTAACATTCGGCCACTTATAATCATTCCAATCTTTCCCAAAAGAAACACCCAACCGGTGGAAAAGGTTCTCCCACAACCCCTGCCCCCTCTTTTTTCCCCGACTACTAGTGGACCAGGCAAGTCCGTATCCCTTCCCCCCCCCCCAGCCTTCTCCAACTCCCACCCTTGGCATTGACTATCCCGACTCTCACCTTTCACAAAGAAGACCAAGAGTTTTGAGGGCAGGGAAAGAATTGAGAGAGAGTAAGAGAGATGTTATTTTTAATATATTATTAAAATCTATTAATTATATAATAATACATAGAATAAAATAAATTTTTAATAAAATTTATTAAGCCTTTTATTTTTATTTTTAAAAATAAATAGGATATCTAGATCTAACCTATCATAAACTTACACATATCTCGCACATTATTCACATATTAATTTTAATATTTATTTATTTTTATTAAATTTTATTAATTTCTTATTTCTTATTTATCTAAAACGTATTTTTTAAAATATTAAAATTAAAAAAAAATAAAGTTGATTGTGAAATAATCGTTGGGAACATTGATTGTAAACTACCATTCTATCCGTGGCTTCACGTGATTTTATAAAGATGACCCCTCGTTCTCTGGAGCGCTACATTGGCCTTTTATTTTGCACGATGTCATTCTTTTACTAACAAAAATACCCTTGGTGTAAGATTAGGCCATCTTTCATTACACGAAAAGAAGTTGATTGTGACATAATGTCATTCTTTGGAGTGCTACACTGACCATCTTCCGTTATCCGTTAGGTGTCTCGGATATGTTGCGCACGAAGGCCCTCTTTGTTATTAGATTGGGATAGTAGATTTTATTATTTGACGATAGAAAGTCACGCGAGTCTCACACGTTCCTCTCGCACACATAATATTTACTTAGGATCGGATATCACATTCGACCTTTTGAGATTGAATGTAATATCTTACCCGAATTTTTAAAGAGCATCGAATAAAATAAATAAAATGAGATTAGGCTCCGCTGAAATAAACGTTGAGATCATGTTACTCTCAAACCAGATTAATTCACAAACTATGTAAGGAATATTTCATGTCAAATGATTCTCCAATTAAATACACAGCCAACTCTTATATACGGTTGATTATCCATATAAAAATTAAACACTCTTACATACCAGTCCAAATATTTAGAACATAACTGTGGAGCTTAAAAATTATCGACATGCCAGAAAAACTTATTTTCTCTTCATTGTGAGGCAAGATTTATCGACTCAGCCGTATTTGTTGTACTAGTCACGACTGACGGTACGATCGACACAGTAACATAGCGATACGGCTAAAGGAGAATATTTTTTATTTTTTAAAATTATTTTTAAATCTATAAATTTTTGTAAATTTTTAAAAATAAAATTATAATGTTACTTTATTTGTATTTTAAAATAATATATTCATCTAAAAAATAATAGAATGTTGAGTTTTTTTTTATGATCGTACATTTATACTAAGTTACGTATAATTAATTTTACTTACTCTTCCGACTATTATTAAGATATAAATATGATTACTTATGCATTAGTAAATTTATTATGTAACAATAATAATACATAATGTTATACACATAACTAAATAATTACAAATATGAAATTATTAATACCTTATTTATTGAAATAACCTATTACACCACCCAATTAAACATCTTGTTTGAAAAGATAAAAGAAAGATAAGTTAAACTATTAAAGTGAACATATACGTAATTAACTTTACCCGTGATATATCATTCAACTCCACTCATAAAGTACAAAATGTTAAAAGTCACTCATATGTGAATCCTAAATCCTAATCAGATTCAGATACATAAGACTCATGACCCATATAATTGAACTCTATCTTAGTGGGTGGAGATGCATGTGGATGAGTCTGAAAGTATATAACCATCTGCACAAATAATAGGTCATGTATAGCGGTAGACGGTACATTAAATCTTCTAAAAAAAGCTCTAACTACATCTATACATGCATGTCTATCATCTACTACTGGTGGGACTGGTGTTGGTGGTGCTCGAACTTTAGATGTGGAGGAAGATCATGATCGACCCGGTGCTGGTGGTGGGAGAACCCTGGATGTGGAAAATGATATGTAACGACCCAAGATCCGGATATCAGGAAATACATGATACCATTCAAATCCTGGCTCGCCACCTACGAGTCGGAAGGCTCAGAAGGGTTATTTAGGTGTGTAGAGGTATATTAAAATTTAAAATAATGAAAGAAATAACTACATAATTAATTATTTAAATAATAAAAATAAATTATATTTTTAATTAACAAATTAACTACAAAGTCTAGTCTACAAAATACAGTCTACAAGGAAATAAACGTACTTTATCACTAGGTATGTCGCTGGTTCTGGCAAGCTGGCAAGTATGAACCTCTACGCTACATCTCTGAACCTCGAGGAGGAACCGCAACACCCAAAAAGGAAGGGGTGAGCCTCATCTCATTGGCTCAGTAAGGGTCCCGTGGATCCCCACCATAAAACAACGGCGGTAAACAGTAGCGATAACAACAATAACAATAACAACATTAACAGTAGCGAGCGTAACAACAATGGAAATAGAAGGAGGCGGCGGAAACATAGCTCTCTAAGCTACCCCTAATGTCACGGAAAGGAAATCTCGATCTCGCAGTCGAGACCGTCGAACCACCGGTAAAACTATGGCTATGCAACTGAAAGAAAGACCACGACATCCCTGTCGTGAAGGCCCATCCTCACAGATAGAGACCCAGACCAAGACCACGTGGTCCATGGGTACAGTTAGGACCTCGTGTCGTGAACCCTACATTGTCTATAGGTGAAACCTCGATAACTCTATCGAGAACCCTAGACCTCTACGTCAGGGGAAACACACAAAAGACGCCCGTAGAACCACGTCCTCGCTGATAGGAAACCAAACCTCGAGTCAACAGAGTCACGTGACGGGAGCACTATCCACTAGAAGCAAGGCCGGATGCAATTACTGACGACTTAGTCTGCTCATTAGGTGTCCTCCTAGTCACCCCAAGCAGAAACTGAGACACTGCATAATGTAACCAAGGATAAGGGTCTAGTCGGGGTCGTGCTCGTTAGCACGCATTCAAAGTCCCCGACTACGTGTGCACACACTGACTGACTACGTTATGTCAGGCCCTCTAGCTAGTTTTCTTCCCGGTCCAGACTCGAGCAACCACATTGGGAGGCCCTACAGCAACCAACCCAAAATTATCTCTCCTGGGTCTACTCTCCACCACTCCCAAGTGGGTCCGCACACGCGTGAGAAAGAAAGCTACGACTAGTGGGGGAAAGTCACTAGATGGAGGAACTCTTAGTAGAGAAGAAACAATGGAAGAACTAATGACTACGCACACACCCAGCGTAAGTATCACGGAGTACAAGGTGGCTCAGTGCCACCAGACTCGAGACAACTAACTAGACTCGCTAATCCAATGGCCATAGAGTCACATGACTCATCCCAAAGCCGTTGTACCATATGGCACCATGTTGTTAAATTATCCTAGTCCAAGAGTCCAAAACCACGGTCAAAACAATTCATAAGGCGGCTCACAACCAATGGGTTCATTCCCTTTCTAAGGGAGACTAGAAAACCCCATGCCCCTAGTTGGTCACAAAACCCACAGTCATTAGCCAGGCTCATGGCCCACACGGAAACTGCTTTCCGAAGAAACTAACACAGTGTAGGGATAGCCCTCCGCATGTACACGAGTACACTACAAGAAAAATGGGAAATACCGACGTAATTTTTCAATGGCAATATATCCTTCGGAAAGACGTCAGAACTATTATAACTTTCCAACGAAAAATATTCTGTCGCAAATCCGTCGGTAAATACGGACTGATTTCCGACCTATAAATTTTGTCGGAATTACGTTGGTAATTACCCACTGATTTTTGACAACAAAATTTTCGTCACTAATATTTACATATATTTATGTAATAATTATTGTAGCGACAGAAAAATGGTTCCTAGGCCACGTACCACTTTCTCTATTTATGTGTTGGGGAAGTCGTCTTGTGCTCGTGGATGCCTGCACACACCAAAAACCAGAAGGGCTTCAGAAGGAGTCCCGGGTGTTACCCTAGGGGACAACCCTCCGTTACTTAAGTCAGCAAGGGATAAATGAGCAATAGAGAGGAGCAAAGTAAGAGAGAATTAGAGGCCATAGTCGTCGATCCAGGAAGCGTGTAGATCCCCTGCACGCGTGCTCGCCGCTCCCAGTGGGCTCTGGAAGAGTGCTCGCTGGGTGGTAAAACCGTGCAGGAGGAAGTGACTCTCTGGACGTAGTAGATGGCCTCTCTGTCGTAGTTGCAGGTCGGATCGCTCTCTTCTCAGTAGGAAGCTCTAGTGGCGGAAGTATCCACCGTATCTCCTCTTGCGTAGTAGTGTAAGATTTAGTAGAAGAATCTACCGTGCTCTTCTCTTTTGTCAATGTCCCTTTTATATGGGTTGTCCTGAAGCGAGGGGCCTCATCCCTTGATAGGGAAGGGTCCATTTAGTAGAGTAACGTTCCCCGCTATGTTGGCGGGAGTTTCCCATTGGAGGGCGATACCTTCGGGGTCGGCCGGTCCCTGGGCGAGTCTTACAGCACTCATGGCGCGTGCTCGCCCGTTACGGGGTCAAGGCCGACGTCGTGGGGGTAACGATCGGTCGTCGGAGTGTCCTCCGGCGAGAACTGCGCTTGGGCCGGCCTTATCGGAGTCGTGGAATCTGATGCTCTGTTGGACCGGTGATCCTCTTATTGGGTTGAGCATGTACGTTCGCCCTTTGCTTGGGCTTAACACATCCCAACCTTAATGGGCCGCTCGTGCTTGGGCCGTTCTTGGGTTAGACCAGATTTACCCTCCTCACTTCCCCCCTACTCTTAGTTGCCGAGCACTCGCAGGGGACTGAGAGTAGCCCAAGAGAGGGTTCTTCTGGAGGGTGTGATCCGAAGATGATTTCGTCGTACGGAGGGAGTTGGTGGCTTCGAGGCCTGTTTGGCGCGCAAGGCGTCTCTGGCGGTGGCAGAGGCCACGCTGGCAATGATGATTCCCAGTCTTATCCTGTTCTGGGAATGTGGGCTCAGAACGGTCGCCTTGCGTCGGTATTCATACCGCTGTAGCGACAGGCATCCCTTCGCCTGACCCTCAGGGGGCAACCATCGAACTGTAGTGGGCAGTTTATAAGAAGGGCTGCGGGGCCTCTCAAAAACCATACCCACATCTCGATGGTCGCCGCACTCCGTCGTAGGCTTCTTCCTCCCTTTGCCTGGTGAGGATCCTTCTTTCTCGGTTCTTCTTTTCTTCGGTAGCGATGCGTCCGCGTAGGAGAGCTCTCACCGTCGAGTCTTCCTCTTCGGAGGACATGCCCCAAGGCCGGGGCGGTGTGCCAAGCACCTCGGGTGCGGGCACTAGTCAGCCTGATTCCCCACCTCTGGTGGCCTACAGGGTATTCCATGGTTTGCGGGAGACCATCCAGATCCCCCCCGAGTACGACATCATCTTTCATGCTGTGGGAGACGACATAATGAGTCACCCTACTAGCAGGATCATGATCCCGGTGGCCTCCTTCCAGGCGGGTCTTCGTATTCCGGTCCATCCTTTTATCTCGGCCGTCCTCCGCCACTACGGGCGGAACCCTGGGGGCATAACTCCCAATTCTTATAGCATCCTCTGCGGGTTTGTCTATGCCTGTAGTCGAGCGTCGGTGGCGCCGAGTGTCGACTTGTTCTAGCAATTCTTCCTCCTCCATAGTTGCCCATCTGACACCTTTTTTGCCTATTTCAAGGCTCGTACCCGCGATCATTTTATCACAATCTCCCGTACTGCGGCCAACCGTAAGGGGTGGGCGGAGCGGTACGTATACCTGATCAAGCCGAAGGATTGGGAAAGAGCCTCTGACGGTTGGATGCGGAGTGGCTTTCCTCGCCCTTGGCGTGATTCGAAGCCTCCCCTCAATGCTGAGGGTCATCGGGATCTGAAGGCTGTTTCCCGGTATCCTCTCGTCGAAGCATACCACGTCTTGACCCCGGTGCTGCTTCGAGAGCCGGAGTTGTGTACTCCGTTGCCGCATGGTACTGGTTTTATTTTCCCGTGGGGGTGTGGCGGTTGTGATTGATGCTTGACTAACCTTGTCTTTGTATTTTTAGGGGCGGCTGAAGCGTAGGGGTGGACCCCCTAGATCGTCCGACTGCCGCGGCTCACTCCTCGCCCCGTGGATCACGTGGCTCCGGGAACCGGCCAGGTGTCGGTCGTTGCCCCCCAGCCCAGGTTGCTTTTGCCCCGGGGAGGTTGCAGTATCAAACCCAGGTCAGCATTCCTCTGGTGCTTTCGCCCGAGGCATCGGTGGCCAGTGGAGGGCCTAGTCTTCGGCAGAGTTTCCCCGAGGCCTCTCCTAGCGCACCTGGTGACGAGTCTGCCATGGTCGGTGGTGGTCGGGCTTATCTGACTGAGGACGAGTTGGCGAAGATGGACAGTCGCCACCGGTCGAAGAAGAGAGGGAGGGATTCAACCCCGGTTAGGGGCCGGGTCCCACCCTCATCCGGGGCACCTCCCCCAGTGTTCGCCCGTCGTCGTCACCGGCAGCACCGGCAGCTGCTACTCCGGCGTCCGTCTCTGGTGGATGGGGGCACGAAAGGGGCAAGGCCCCAGTTGCTGCTGAAGTTGATCCTCTCCCTCCATAGAGGGTTCCTTGGCGCGGTCAGTCCTCGCATCCCGAGGACTCACCGGCGGGGGTGCCTAGTGTCTCGAGCATTGTCGACCTCATGATGCGGAGTGTTTGTTGGCATGAGCATGTTGGGGAGCTGGGTCCTAGTATCGTGGACGAGTTGACGGCCGTTGTTGGGAGGAGCGTGTACCTGGTCGTTAGCGCCTTCGAATTGTGGAGGCACCATTTCTTGGACGTTGTGCGTGAGCTGGAGGCCGGCCTGGCCCTTCAGGCGTGGGCCGAAGGGCATTTGAAGGAGTCCGAGGCTGCGAACGTCGGACTTCAGGAGCAGTTGTCTCAGTTGGAGTTGGCCCTGGAGAGCATGGAGGGCGACCGGGACTCTTTCCGGGCACGGGCGGATGCGACCGGAGAGCGGGCGGCCAAGCTGGAGGCGGAGGCCCGAGTCATGGAGGGTCGGGGCCAGGAGATCGAGGCCGAGATCACCAGGCTACGTATGTCCCTGTCTTCGGTCAGTGAGGAGGCCGTGGAGGCCTTTCGCTCCTCCTCGGCTTACCGGGCCGAGCTGACGGAGGTGGCTCTGGACTACTACGGGCCAGCTCGTGACCGCGGCTTTCGGGAGGGCTGGAGCGCTGCCGTGAAGGCCACAGCAGGGCACTTTGACCTCGTGGCCCCGGTCCTCCCTCCCCCTTTGGATCCCTATGGTTCGGAGGCCGATAACGAAGAAGAGGGGCCCGAACCCGTAGAGGGGGGCGCCGAGCGGCCGATGTTGAGCGCGGGTGAGCGAGCGCCCGTGGATGTTACTGTGGTGGTCTTGACCGACGAGCCACCTTCTCCTAGTGCAGCTGTTGCGCGTGCACCTGCTGAGCCCAGGGCACGTGATGATGTAACCGGGGCAGGTCCTTGAGAGGATGCCTCTAGTTGTCTTTCCTTTTTTTTTCTGTACTTTTCAAGGCAGTAGCCTCCTTTTTTGTAACTTCTCCTTTTTGGAAATGAAAAACTTCCTTTTATCTGCAAATCTTGAGATTTCTTCCGTGTATTTCCTTCTTCCTAAACCGTCGTGAGATCCTCTGGGGATATGAGACGGCGTCCTCGATGAGGGCTTCTGAAGGAGCGCGACTTTTGGGATTCGTCGCTTCGATTCCCACGGATTTGATTGAGGCGGTGAGAGTCCTCATACTCCTGGGGACTTTGCCTTCCCTATAAATGGTGGCTTCCGCAGCATTCCAGCGATCAGCTTCTGCAATAGAGAGCCTTTGTAGATAGCCTTCTTAGAGGATGTCCTCAGGAGAGTCTGGTACTTCGTTGGATGATGAATTTCTGTAGGCTCGTCGTCAACCCTTGGTCCTCCGGAGAAACCTAGCGCCGGTACCGTGGCGGCCGTGGCCTATGCCTGGAGAGGGTAGCCCGGCATCTGAGCAATACAGGCTCGGGTACCTGGATGGCTGGCAGGAGGCCTTGGAGAGGGTCAACCACTTGTATGCGAGCAGGGGAGTCCTGCTCCTTGAGCCAGATAGGATCCGTCCTTGAAAGGACGAAAAGTGTCAAGGTAATGCCGCTTTCCATTCTTCAGCTAGTTCCCCTTGCTTGTCTTTGCGGTATATAACCGTTGTTTGCACCTTGCAGGTGCTTGGCAAGATGCTCCTCGTCACTGGAACATCTTCATACTTTTTGGTAGGAAGGATCGTAAGGAAGGGTGGAATCTGTTTTCCATTCTTCCACTCAGTAGCCGCGGCCATGCGGCTTGGATGACGGCGGTGGGCTCCTCAGTTTGCAGGCATGGCCAGCACGCCGGGGTAGCCTTCCTAATGTGTTGGCCTCGTAGTACCGCTGTCGCCCGTTGACTTGGGTAGGTCTGCTGGCTCCATGTAACGGGTGGACCTTGCTGGTCTTCCACTCGGTAGCCGCGGTCGTGCGGCTTGGATGACGACGGTGGGCTCCTCAGTTTGCAGGCATGGCCAGCATGCCGGGGTAGCCTTCCTAATGTGTTGGCCTCGTAGTACCGTTGTCGCCCGTTGACTTGGGTAGGTCTGCTGGCTCCATGTAACGGGTGGACCTTGCTGGTCTTCCCCCAAGCAGGGGTGGTCGGAGCTACTGGCCTAGTTTTCCTCGAGCAGGCCTTCTACCAGTAAAGCCCTTTATTGGCCTGAGGGCTTTGTCCCTCTTCTATGGCATAGGAGGCTTCTCCGTAGGTACCCTCTCATAGAACAAAGATGGGTACCTGCGCCTGCTCGGAGACTCTGCATGATCGTTGGCAGAGGACGATGCCGAAGGAGTGAGTTGCTGGAGTTATATGTCGCCACTGTTGAGCACGTTTTGTTCCTCCATGTACTTGTATTTGGCCCATGTAAGGGTATTTTGCCAATTTCTGACAGCTTGTATTTTGACTAAAGAAATATAAATTCTTTATTCTTGAGCCAATACTATTGTGTACCTTTTACTGGAGTGCTTCTGCGTGCTTTTTTGGGGGATCCTCCGTGCTCGTGTTCACATTGCTCGCGTCTTCCGCAGGAACCCTTAGGTTACCATTTTATTTTCAAGGGGAGCAGTGCTCGCCTCTAAGAAACCCTTAGGTTACCTTCTTCGTTTTCAAGGGGAGCAGTGCTCGCGCCTTTAGGGAACCCTTAGGTGACCTTTTTCATTTTTGAGGGGAGCGATGCTCGCCCCTAGGAAACCCTTATGTTACCTTTTTCATTTTCAAGGGGAGCAGTGCTCGCGCCTTTAGGGAACCCTTAGGTTACCTTCTTGTTTTCAAGGGGAGCAGTGCTCACGCCTTTAGGGAACCCTTAGGTTACCTTCTCGTTTTCAAGGGGAGCGGTGCTCGTCTCTAGGAAACCCTTAGGTTACCTTCTTTATCATTGGCAACTTACCTCAGTGGGGTACTGCTGGTGATGTTTTACTGGAAGTATTTCCTGAGGTTGACAGAGTTCCACGTCCTGGGCACCTCTCTCCCCCCTAGCGTCACTAGCATGTACGCTCCTTTGCCGAGTGCTTCTGTTACCCGATACGGGCCCTCCTAGTTCGGTGCTAGTTTTCCTGCGGCCCCTCCCAGGTCAGCCATGCTTGCTCGCCATACAACCAGATCTCCGGGGAAGAAGTGTCTCTCCTTAACCCAGGCGTTGTAGTACTGCGCCAGCTTCTGCTGATATGCCGCAAGTTTTACCTGGGCGTTGGTTCTTCCTTCTTCGAGCAAGTCCAGGTTCTCTCGCATCACCTGGTTGTTCCTGGCCTCGTTGAAATGACCCACTCGTAATGAGGGGTTGGATATTTCCACTGGAACCACTGCCTCTGTCCCGTAAGTGAGATTAAAAGGCGTCTCCCCGGTGGCGGCTCTAGCGGTGGTCCAGTGAGCCCACAGAATATTGGGGATTGAATCAATCCATGCATCGCCTGCATGGTCCAGGCGGGTCTTGATGCCATGAAGTAGAGTACGGTTGACGTTTTCTACCAGCCCGTTGGCTTGGGGATGTCCCACCAAAGTGTAGTGGTTCCAGATCCCTAACTCCGAGCACTTCTCCTAAAAGGTAGTGCTCACGAACTGTCTGCCGTTGTCGGTAGTAAGAACTGTTGGGATCCCACATCGGCAAATGAGACTTCGCAACACAAATTTCCAGGCTGCTTCGATTGTTATCTTCCCCAATGGTTCGGCCTCGATCCACTTGGTGAAGTAGTCGATGGCGACTATTAGAAATTTCTTCCTTCCCTGTGCCTTAGGGAAGGGCCATAGGATGTCGATCCCCCACCGAGCGAACGGACGAGGCTCCGTCAAGGCGTGGAGCTACATCGCTGGCTGGTGGTGTAGGTGGGAATACTTCTGACATTGAGGGCACCTTCGAACATAATTGAGGTAATCTTGTTGCAAAGTGGGCCACCAGTACCCTTGTCGGATCAGCGTTCTCGCGAGTGCTCGCCCTCCCACATGGCTTTCGTAGAGTCCTTCATTGGCTTCTTGGATAGCCTAGTTGGCTTCCGTGGGGAAGAGACACTTGAGTAGAGGAGCCGAGAGGGACCGACGATATAGCTGGCCGTCCACCATGGTGAAGTGGGACGCTCTTGCCCGTGTGCGTCGTGCCTCGGCGTGGTCACCCGGGAGCTGTTGTCGAAGGAGGAAATCGAGCAGAGGATCCCTCCAGGAAGGCTCGTAGTCAATGGCGTTTACTTGGAGTGTTGGATGATCTATGCTCGGTGCTGACAGTTCCTCTATCAGGACCGATCTTGAACTGGAGACTGTAGTGGCTGACGCTAGGCGAGAGAGGGCGTCTGCTAGGGCGTTCACCTCGCGTGGGATGTGGACCACTTCAAAGTGGGCGAACTCTTTTGCCGCGGCCTTGGCCTTCTCTAAATATTTCATCATGGAGGGTTCGCGGGCTTCGAACTCCCCCCTGACCTGGTTGGCGATGAGCATAGAGTCGTTGTATGCTCGCACGCTTAATGCCCCAGGTGTTTCACCATGCGCAACCCGGAGAGGAGCACCTCGTACTCGGCCACATTGTTCGTGGTCGGGAAGTTGAAGCGTGGGGTGTACTATATCTCTACTCCTTCTGGTGAGAGTAAGACCAACCCCGCACTACTACCAGCAGCGCAGGATGATCCCTCGATGTATAGTTCCCAGGCAGGCCCCGAGGACTTCTCGGGTGAGTCTTCGGTGGGTAGAGTGCATTCCGTGACGAAGTCCTCGAGAGCCTAGGCCTTGATCGCTGTCCTTAGTTGAAACTTGATGTCGAATTCTCCCAACTCGATGGCCCATTTGACTAGTCTTCCTGATGCGTCAGGGTTTTGAAGAATTTACCGGAGGGGTTGATCAGTGAGGACGGCGATCGGGTGGGCCAGGAAGTATGGCCGTAGCTTGCGAGCAGCTGTAATCAGTGCGAGGGAAAACTTCTCGGTCCGCGAATATTAGAATTCTGGTCCTTGCAGTGCTCGGCTGACATAGTATACATGCTTCATGACTCCCATCTCCTCCCGCGTAAGCACAACACTCATGGTGCTGGGTGTTACGGATAGGTATAGGAGCAGCTGTTCCCCCCTTGGGGTTTGGCGAGGACAGGAGGTGTAGTCAGGTAGCGTTTCAGTTCTTCAA
Organism: Amorphophallus konjac; assembly: GCA_022559845.1. Classification (NCBI taxonomy): domain Eukaryota; kingdom Viridiplantae; phylum Streptophyta; class Magnoliopsida; order Alismatales; family Araceae; genus Amorphophallus; species Amorphophallus konjac. The sequence goes on along the minus strand of CM040122.1, from coordinate 367,077,167 downwards.
ATGCTTGTTTGCACTCCTGGTCCCAGTCGATCCATCCCTTCTTCTCTGGTGCCAGGTTGGCTTGCTTGATCAGCCGGAAGAAGGGTAGACATCGTTCGGTGGCTCGGGATAAGAACCGGGCCAAAGCTGCGACACGCCAGGTGAGGCACTGTATGTCCCTCACCCGTCTTGGTCGCTCCATCTTCAATACTGCTTTGATTTGATCGGGGTTGGCTTCGATTCCTCGGTGGGTGATGATGAATCCTAGGAACTTGCCTGATCGCACCCCGAATGCACACTTAGCAGGATTGAGCTTCATGTTGTACCTTCGGAGTGTGGTGAAGGTCTCCGCCAAGTCGCGTAGGTGCTCGGCTGCTCAGAGGCTTTTCACGAGCATGTCTTCGATGTAGACCTCCATGTTGCGGCCGATCTGTGAGTCAAACATATGATGGACTAGGCATTGATACGTAGCTCCCGCGTTCTTCAGCCCGAACGGCATGCGGGTGTAGTAGTATAAGCCGTGGTCGGTGATGAACACGGTCTTGTCTTGGTCGGGCTGGTGCATGCTGATCTGATGGTACCCATAATAGGCGTCGAGGAAGCTCAGCATTTCGTGCCCGGCCGTGGTGTCGACCAGTTTGTCGATCCATGGCATGGGGAAGCTATCTTTGGGCATGGCCTTGTTGAGGTCGGTGTAGTCCACGCACATCCGCCACTTCCCGTTGCTTTTTGGGCAGTAAGACTACGTTGGCCACCCAATCTGGATACTAGGTAGGCCGGAGCAGCTCTGATCCCAATTTTTCTCCCACTTACTCCCTAATGATGGCTTGTCGCTCGGGGTTGCACCGCCTCTGGCGCTGCTGTACCGGGCGGTAGGTGGGGTCCAACCTTAGTTGGTGCGTGATGACTTTCAGGGGAATTCCAGTAAGCTCGTCCTCGGACCAAGTGAACACGTCCTGATTGGCTGTGAGGAAGCTTGCGTACGCTTGCTTATCGTGTTCGGCTAAAGTATCGCCAATTTTTAGTGATCTGCTCGGGTCATCCCCAACCTGGATGAGGTATAAATCCTCGACTGGCGCGCTCATGCTCGGACCTGGATCTTCGGTCCTCACCTTCTTCTCAGGAGGCACTTCTTCGGGACGTCGATCTTGGGTGGAGATAAGGTAGCATCTTCTAGATTCTCGTTGATCACCTCGGACTTCCCCTACCCCGCGAGAGGTGGGGAACTTAAGCTTCTGGTGGTTGGAGGAAGGGACGGCTCGGAGCGTGCCGAGGATTCCTCGTCCGATGATGGCATTGTACCCTATCATTGCACGGACCATAGTAAAGTTGGCGAGGAAGGTTACCTCTTTCGGTGCCGTCCCGAACGTAATCGGGAGTGAGATACGCCCTTATGGGCGGACGGTCGTGTCGGAGAATCCATACAGCGGCGTGTGCAATGGCGCGAGTCGTGACACGTCCACACCCATAAGTACAGGATAGTCGTTCGTGATAACATCAGGTCCACTTCCATTATCCACCAGGATGCATCGCACAATACATTGATTGATGGTGGCGGAAACCACCAAAGCATCAGAATGGGGCGTCGTGACGCCTTCCAGGTCATCCTCGGAGAAGACTATGGGGTCTCCCGGGTGACCTGAAGGAGAGAATTCCCTTGGGGAACCGTCGCCTTGGTCCGCCGTGTTGATGGCCATTGCGTACGGACGCCTCCTGCTTGTGCTATCACCCCCCGCGGCGGGCCCTCCAGAGATCATCATGATCTCCTTGTCGTTGGGCCGATTATCGATCGGAGGGGGCGTCTTTTGTCATCTTTCGGCGGCTTTGGCGAGGAACTTGTTGAGGAGTCCTCTGCGGACGAGATCCTCGATGGTGTCCTTCAAGTTGATACAGTCGGCGGTGTCGTGGCCATGGTCACGGTGGAATTGATAGTACTTCTTCTTGTTCCGCGAGTTAGGATCTGACTTCATCTGTGATGGCCATTTGAGGAATGGCTCCTCGTGGATCTCCATCAGGATCTGGTCGGGTGGGGCCGTCAGGGGGGTGTAGTGGCGGTAGCCACCCCTTTCCTTCTCGGAGCGGTCGTGGTGGTCTCCATCGCGCTGCTCCCGCTTGCTCTGACCCTCTCGTGGTTGGTCGGCGGCCCTTTTTCGGTCAGGCTGGTCGGTCCCGACAGGGCGACGCATGGCCGCGGTGTTCTCCTCGCAATGCACGTGCTTCTGGGCCAGCGCGAGGAGGTCCGGAAGGGTCGTCGGGGCTTCGACTCCGAGCACGCGCCGGAGGATGTGGTCCCGCGTCCCCTGGGTGAGCGCCGTGGTGGCGATGCCGATGTCGAGACGGGGGATGCAGAGTGCCTCCGCGCGGAATCGAAAGACAAAGTCCCATAGCGCCTCTTCCTTCCCCTGCCTGAGAGCGAGCATGGTTACTGCAGACTTGGCTACCTTTCGGTAGCCCACGAAGTTCTCCTTGAACAGCTTCTTGAGCTGTTGGAAGGAGGAGATCATCCCGGCCGGCAGGGACTCGAACCATGCTCAGGCGTTCTCACGAAGGGTCGTAACGAACGCCAAACAATTCACGGTGTCCGAGGCCCGGTGGAACACCAGGTGGGACTCGAATCTATGCAGGTGGTCGACTGGGTCGGTGGTACCGTCGTAGGGGGCGAATGATGGCAGCTGGAGCTTTGGCGAGATGGGGGCTTCCATGATTTCCCTGGAGAAGGGAGCGTGGAAGTCTTGGTCGTCGTCGATGAGGCCGCGATTCTTGGCGGCCAGGAGGACGTCATCTAGGTACCGGACCTTGTCCTCTATTTCCTCGAACCGTTGGAGCCGGTGGTCCATGTCCGGGTTGGAATGGAGAGGGCTGCGTACCTTAGGCGCAGGCACGCTGCGTGACCGTTGTTTGCGATGGGATCTTTCCGTTCTCTCCGGTCTTCTTTCTTTGTTTGTTTATGATTATTATTTGGGTTTGTTTGGTTTATTTCACGTGTCGATCAATCAATTAACTGACTGGCAATTAACTGACTGATTGACTGCACGGGCGTGCCAGTCACGTGAGTGACAAATTTATTAGGCGCTCATTCTGACCCGTGTCGGGCGAAAGTGAGGTCGGTCTGGACCAGCAGTCTGTCACACCATAAAGGCTATGGCGTTAATTACATCCCCCATGAGGAGGGAAAACCTTTGATTAATTGCCGAGATAGTGGGCTGTCGAGACCGGAATAAAGATGCAGAGCATGCGAGTGGTCATGCAAGATGCTATGATCGACTACACACGATTTATTAGGGCGGACCCTCGGTACATGGCGGAGGACTTAGGCCCGAAGGCCACCATCACGCTTAACAAAACTTCCGATCGGGCGTAACCCGACTTTCCGTTAATGTCATTTAATATACCATGGATGTGCGCCCTCGGGCATGCATTGACGTGACATGAATGCTTAGACTAAAGCATGACGGCAACGATACGAAGCCGATTAATTCAAGCTTAGACAAGCTAATTTATTCAATTTATTGATCAAAAGGTTTACTTCGTTCTATTATTCACATTAGAAATCACCCCAGAGGCGGGGAGGAGATCGGAACGGCACAACGACACGATTCGGAATGAAACCGGCGCAGTGCGGGCAGAGAAAAGGCTTAAAATACTTGAAACGGTGCCACAAAACATAGGTAAAGGGCTTAAAATGGCGTGGGAATCATAGGTATAGAAGGGGGGTTAAAACGGCGTGACCCCTTTGGGGCACGCCGGGATGGGGCGCGCCGTTTTAAGGCGCGTCGGACGCAAACGGCGCCGATTTAGCCCAATTTCATGGAAACCGAGGTTTTATTTGTTATTTTTCGGGTTTATTAAAACACTTTGGGAAACTTTGAAAGTTTATTTAAGTCAGTTATTCAAAGGATCACCCCCGGGACATCCGGGAGCCGAGTCATAGGCTCGCGCGAGGTTCACACTCGAGCGCGGCGATTGTTCCGGGTCAGACTCGTTTGAGCCGGAATTTCGACATCATCTCCCCATCTCGGAGGATTGTCGGGGAGAAGCGGGGAATACTCATGTAGCGGAGCAACCCCTGAAGGCCGGGTGGCACAACGGCGGCCGACAAACCTGAACAGAAAGGAAAAACCTCGAGGTCCAGCCTGCTAGGGGCACCAAGTCCGTGGGCGGCAGTGAGCGGGTGAGTTGACTCATGACGGGAGCGAAAACCCCGAGGGCTAGCCTACGAGGGGCACGCGACCCGAGTTTACTCAAGGCTTGAATCGGGACGACCGGTAGAGAGGGAAAAACCTTGAGGGCTAGCCTACGAGGGGCACCCGTCCCACGGTCACCACAAGGTCCGTGAAGGACTATGGATTTTAAATGTCAGGATTAACCCAATTTTGATATTCACCCAATAGCCAGTAAGGACGCTTATCATTAATGGATGAGTTCCCACGACTAAGTGGCGGTTTGATGAAACAGTGGAGGTATATTCCCCTCCCCAGATTAGTGAGATGGGCTAATGGATTTAACCCTCTCGAATGAGCATGGATCGTATACAACCGATAAGAATGTAGATGCAGCTTACTCAGCAAGATTCGACATATTCAGCGAAAGAGAATGCTGTTACCATGCGAATCCATGGACAGAAGAATAAATGGATTAACCACTCGGCCACGAGGACTATCTCTTCACCTCTGGACAACTGAGGGATGCGGAGAGGCTCGATCGAAGCATCCTGGTGCCGTGATGGGTTGAGGGGCATATACAGATATGCCCTCAGCCACAAGACCATCGAGAAAGAAAGGAAGGAAAAGTAGAGCCAAGCACGGCCATGGTGCTAACGCGAAGACCCCGGGGAGGGGGATATTGTTGTAGCCCAGGGAGTCCGAGGGCGTATGCATTGGAGGAAAACCACGGCGGAAATCGTTCGAACGCATATCGTTCTGACGCCATGGGTGTTGGGGGTGGTGCGTGAACACACTTCGCCCATTCCCGGCACCGGCACTGTTGCACGACGCCGCGTTAGCGACCGAGAGAAGAAATGCAAAGGGGGAAGAAGAAGAGGCGATGCAATAGAACAGAACCATTCACGCAAGTATCACATTCATTCATCCCACAATCAAGAAAATATTACAAGCTCATATGTCGGCGCCGACGTTGTAGCACGGCACAACAGCTATCAATTGCAGGGAAGCCTACAGAAGGAGAAAGAGAAACAGATGGTGAAGGGGGAGATGGGCTCATATCATCGTCCCCTCCCCTTTCACTTACATTACGGCGAAAGAGGAAAACAGGCGAAGGAAGATCGACGGGAAACACCGTGACCCACCTACGAAAACAACAGAGGAACTCTTCTTCCCCGACGCCGATGAACTCGTGCGCAACAGAGGACGACGGCGGCTCGGTGGGGGACTCTCTAAAAAAAAAAACCTTCCTCCCCACGAAACCTAACCCTCTTATCTTGTGATTGGTCGTGGCTCTCCGGCGATCGGGACCTCTCTTCTCGTCTCTCTGACCGTCCTCTCCTTTTTGTTTCGAGGCCATGGCATATATAGAGCCACAGTTAATCCGGCGCCGTGGAAAGGGGCGCACCGGATTCAGTGGCGCTGGGAGACAAGTCTCCAGTTGATTCCGGCGTGCCAGATTAAAGGGCGTCGATGTCCTTTCGTGCGCCGGTTTAGCTTGTTCGCTCGACGCGGGCTAGACGATGGGTCCAAGGATGGTTTCGGAGGCTCCCATTGACTATTCCTCTCGCCTTGGTCCTTGGAAAACCTTGGTGGGTGTTGACGAAGCTCTCCCCACGGTGAATGGCCTTAATCGGAACTTCGCATGTGTTTGGCCCGAGCATGCGGGTCTCCTACCGGTACGGCCTTCGGCACTATGATTTGTGCTTCCAGCTCAGACGGACTCATGCTCGAAGCTTCCTTGCGGGATGGTACAACATCCGGGATAATTTCGCCTTGACTGGCGACCAACCGGCCACTAACGGGCCCACTATGGCAAGAAGCCGAACCCGTGTCGGGTGATCGGGACCTTCTGCTGACAGAACCTTCGGCTCCTTGTTGTAAATGGCCGAGGACGTTCTTCCTCCTCAGGAGAGTCTTCATTCAGGTGGCGAGCCATTGGGTCGACCGTCGTCCGTGGTCGGGCAACGGGTATAGGGTAGCGGCACAACGAAGTCGATGCCGGATCATTAGGCAGGCTTGGTCGCACCACCGGTTGGTTGTGGATTCGTCTCGACTTTCCTGAGGTGAAGTCCCCGGTGTTCACTTCCAGGTAACTCTGGGCTCTGGCAGCTTGAGAAGCCTTCAGTAAGTTGATCTTCATCGGCTTCTGTGCTTCAGTGGACCGTATCATTCGTCTTTGCTGCTTGGTCGCCGAAGGATCACATTTTGAGTGCTAATAAATGCCCCCCAGACGTGGGTGGTGCAAGCGAGGCAGGAGTGCATCAAGACCGACGGATGAGCTTCGTCCGGATTGATCTGCTCTGGTGACGGAAGCTAGAAACGGCACTTAATTCCGGCATCGGAAGCTAATCCGGCGCGATCGAAAGCTTGTACAGTGCCGTTTAAAACGGCGCGCCATTGTTTATTTGTTAAAACGACGCACCCTGACTGAAGTTTAAAACAACGCGCCTTCTTATTGAAACGGCGCGCCCTTTTGTTAAAACGGCGCGCTCCAAGGCGCGCCGGGTTAACAATGGCGGAGCCCCCCCTATAAAAGGGCTTCACCCTTTGTAAACTCTTGATCACTGTTCATTTGCAAAAAAAAAAAAATTTCTCTCTCCTCATTTCCTTCCCCCACCGCGGCGAGCGAACGGGCCAGAGTTTTTAGAGGGTGAGTGGAGTGTTATTCTATTTGGGTTCTGAACCCACTCTTCGGGCCCCGGGAGGCTCCTCGTAGGACTTGTCCTCGGAGCTAGATCCCTCAGGTGTCCCATTTGGCCTTGGCTTGGCGCCTCTGGCTGCTTTTAGGGGCTGCTCCCTTAGTGGACGACTTCCACTTTTCTTTTGGCAAACCCCCGAGCTAGGGAGATGCTGCCGAAATTTTGTCAGAAGTCTTGCTTTGATCAACTGATTTCTGACTTTGCTTGTTCTCTTCTGGACGCTGCCTTGCAGGCAACATGGCATCTGGCCCTTCTTCCTCTGCATCCCGAGTGGCTGTGACATGGGGGAATGTCCACTCCCTTGATCGGGGGTCCAGGTGGATAGCCGTGGTAGCTGAGTCTTCAGACTCGGAGACTGATACCGTCGACACCGGCCGCCTGTTGATTCACGATGGTAATCATTTCAAGTATGAGCGCGTCAGACTGGACCACCCCAAGGACCAACACCTGATGGCATTCCTCAGATGCTTCAACCTCGGTGGGAAGCGCGATATAATTCTTGTCCGTCGAGCCGAGGGGGCTTTACTGGCGGACAGGGATAGTCTGACCGAGTCGGTCACTCATGGCATGCCCATATATATTCCGGGCGAGCTCAGAAAATGGGGGGCCGTCCTTGGCGTGCAGGAGTTATCTCCAGAGGCCGGGCTACTGACAAGAGCACCACAGTTCACGCCATCCCGCTGGAATGAGACTGCCGGGCGCGTCGACAGGGAGAAGCCCATATATGGTTTGTTCCTCGCCCCGCTGCATTGGGGGTACCGAGATGAGCCTTTCCTTTTGGACTGTTTTGCGGTCCGGTTCAAGCACCAGATCTCGGTGGGATGGTTCGGAGAACTCAAAGCCACCGATGCTCATGCCTTCAGACCGGGAGCAGTCGAGTTTACAGATTTTGTATTGCGGCAGTACGCTCCCATCCTGGTACATGCAGGTGTCTATCAAAGTGTATATACTTCCCGGTATAGGTACCCGATCTCTCGAGGTCTGTGCTGCGGGATGATTGAGGTCTTCTGCCCAGAATACAACACCTTTTATACTGCAGAGGGTGAGACTTCACTGGACCTCTGGAGTCTTTCCCAGCTGAGCGGCTGTGAAGTTAGAGAGGGCAGATTGCCGCGCTGCTACTACTTCATTGAGGGTGACCGTGGAACAATTGAGAGATGTTGCTGGCAATATCTCAGAACATCGGTTGCTCCTCACAGTGCGGATGGAAGAGTTGCGCGTGGAACTTGCTAAGGTCGAAGCCGAGTTGCAGGGAGCCGAGCGCCTAGAGGTCCAAACAACGGAAGAAGCTGATTTGGCTGAAGGACGACTTGTCTCACTGGATGAGAGGTTATCATAGCTGACAGCTACCGAGGCTTGGTTGCAGGAGTTGACCCAATACCCCTTACTAAGCCTCTTGGAGTTGGAAGATATTTTCTGGCGCCCTTTGCCGTAGCTTTGCTTTGCTTTTCTTTTTGCGTCGAATTCTTCTCCTTTTTTCCTTCGGAGTTTATGTACCCCTGGGGAATGCCCCGGGCACAAATGTATTCTGACAACTCACATTAATGAAACATCTCTGTTTGTCACCTTAATCGTGACTTCTTTCCCTCTTTTCTTCTCTTTCTTCTTCTGACCAATCATCTAAGCCTAGGGATACGTGCCGATGGCGCAAGAGAGCGCTCACGCCTTCAGAGAAGGGGTGAGGTGTTCGTTCCATCGCAGCACAGCCGTTCCCGGATCCGGATTTTGGCCAGGGCAGGATATGGGTAGCATAGGCGGATGTGCCTTATGAACTTCGCCAATGATGACGAAAGGTGTATTCTAACCATCGACATGGGTTAGATGTCGACGCAATGATAGTTTTTTTATTAACGAGGGCGGAAGGCCCAGGTTAGGGGGTAGTTGACCTGGCTCGTCGATGGTGGCAAGGGTCGAAAGGGTAGCGACCGATCTCGCCGATGATGACAAGGGTTGAAAAGGGTAGACGGTCTTGTCGATGATGACAAGAACCGGAAAAGGGTAGCGACCGATCTTACCGATGGTGACAAGGGTCGAAAGGGGTAGACGGTCTTGCCGATGGTGACAAGAACTGGAAAGGGTAGCGACCGCTCTTGCCGATGGTGGCAAGGGTCGAAAAGGGTAGACGGTCTTGCCGATGGTGACAAGAACCGGAAAGGGTAGCGACCGATCTTGCCGATGGTGACAAGGGTCGAAAGGGTAGACGGTCTTGCCGATGGTGACAGGAACCGAAAAGGGTAGCGACCACTCTTGCCGATGCTGACAAGGGTCGAAAAGGGTAGACGGTCTTGCCGATGGTGACAAGAACTGGAAAGGGTAGCGACCGCTCTTGCCGATGGTGACAAGGGTCGAAAAGGGTAGCGATCGATCTTGCCGATGGTGACAAGGGTCGAGAAGGTAGCGACCGATCTTGCCAATGGTAACAAGGGTCGAGAAGGTAGTGACCGATCTTGCCGATGGTGACAAGGGTCGAGAAGGTAGCGACCGATCTTGCCGATGGTGACAAGGGTCGAAAGGGTAGGAAATATATATATACAGGTGGGACATTGGATGAAGACTCCGCTTCGACCCTGTAAAAGGGTCTTCAGGACGGATGATAGATCATCGCTATTCATCATTCATTTATATATATATATATATATATATTCACATTACTGACCTAGGCGCCCTTTCGTGTTTTCGCCGAAGCCATCCCCCTCTTGCTTTTTCCCACGTGCCCTCTCGGGTTTTCACGTGGCGTGGTATCCGATTTTACCTGCGACGCCCTTTCGGGTTTTCGCCACAGCTGGGTTATAGCCATTTTTGCACTTGTCCTAATATAGGAGCAAGTCTGGCGGGGTATCTCTATTTTTAACCCCATTTTTTTATTTCTCTTCTCCTCTTTTTTTTTTGAATCTGGAGTACAGAAGAACTTGACTGCTAGAATGCCGACTGGCCTTGCCGATGATGACAAGGGTTGGACCCTAGTTTAGTTCGTCGACACTGGTTAAATGTCGAAGCAAAGGACATAGTTCTTAACAGGGATAGAAGGTCCAGATTAAGAGTAGAGATCGACCGACCTCGCCGATGATGACGAGGGTCGGACACGGATTTACTCATCAGCATAGGTTACATGCCGAAGCAAAGGTAGGATTATTAACAAGGACGGAAGGTCCAAGTTAGGGGTAGAGATCGACCGATCTCGTCGATGATGACGAGAGTCGAACATAGGTTTGTTCATCAGCATGGGTCACATGCCGAAGCAAAGGTAGGATTATTAACAAGGACGGAAGGTCCAAGTTAGGGGTAGAGATCGACCGATCTCACCGATGATGACGAGGGTCGAACATAGGTTTGTTTATCAGCATGGGTCACATGCCGAAGCAAAGGTAGGATTATTAACAAGGACGGAAGGTCCAAGTTAGGGCTAGAGATCGACCGATCTCGCCGATGATGACGAGGGTCGAACATAGGTTTGTTCATCAGCATGGGTCACATGCCGAAGCAAAGGTAGGATTATTAACAAGGACGGAATGTCCAAGTTAGGGGTAGAGATTGATCGATCTCGCCGATGATGACGAGGGTCGAACATGGGTTTGTTAAAGGATCTCCGGTGGGACCTTTGATGATCGTCCTTTTTTGGAGTTTCATCGGGGGAAGAATAAAAGAGGAATTTTTTAAATTACCACTTTACTTACTTGAGCGCCCTTTCGGGTTTTCGCTGAAGCCAGCCCCCTCTTGCTTTTGCCCACGCACCCTTTCGGGTTTTCACGTGGCGGGGTACCCGATTTTACCTGCAACGCCCTTTTGGGTTTTCGCCACAGCTGGGTTATAGCCATTTTTGCACTTGTCCTAATACAGGAGCAAATCTGGCGGGGTATCTCTATTTTTAACCCCATTTTTCTTTTCTTTTCTTCTTTTTTTTGATATAAAGGGTGGTAGGTCGAAGTGTGATGTTTGACCCTTGGTTGACGGTAGACGGCTGTTGGCCAGAGCACCGGGCCTTGTGCCGAGCAGAACGGTTCATTCGTCAGCAAGGGCTGAATGCTAACGCAAAGGAATGATCTTCTCGCCGACTCGGGCGTAAGGCCCGTAATGGCAACAATGTGAGAGGGCCGGCTGGGATATGAATTCTTGAGCCGAAAGGGTTTATTCGTTAGCAAGATAATGCTAACGTAGGGGAAGGGTTTCATGCCAGTTCGGACGTAAGGTCCGTAATGGCAATGTGGTAAAAGATGGTTGGCTAGGACACAGAGTCTCGTGCGAAAAGGGTTTATTCGTTAGCAAGAAGATAATGTTAACGCAAGGGAGGTATTTCATGATATGCGCAGCGTAGAGTGATATAGAAGGGGGGGATGAGTAGATCACTCCCTAAAATTAAATTCTCAGCAGTAAATCACAACTTCCGTTTCTCAACCCTTCAGATACAGCGAAAGCAATAGCTAAGGCAGACAATAACCAAGACAGAAGAAAGAAGTGAGATCAAGAGAGCTGTTCACAGTGAAACAAAATGCCAAACAGAAGGAGAGCAACACAACGATAACATGCAAACCACAGAAGAGGCAGGGAGTTTTTAAGGTGGTTCGATTGCAGTCCACAATCTACATCCACCCCTCACTCCAAACCAGAGTGAGGCTTCCACTAGCGAAGGCTAGAACAGCAGACTCAGCCTACAAACATATGCTGCCGAACAGCTTGACAAACCAAGGGAAACAAATCCCTCAACCCAAGCTCTGCAACCCACAGAAGCTTGACACCTGGACCTGCTTCCCGCAAGACCAGAACCGGAGATGAATCTCCCTTCCTCCAAATTGGAGGGAACTTGCTAGTGACAGCCCGTCACTGGCAAACCAGAGATCACAGATCTCTCTTCCTCTGAAGCCCAGAGGGAAACCGGAGAATCTCTCCCTTCCTCCGAACACTGGAGGATAACAAGATGGAATAAGAAAGATGAAGTGAAAAATAGAAAAATAAGACAATCGATGAAGACAATCGTTTCTGAAAACCAAGAATAATGTAGCTTCCGAAGAAGCAGATCTTCACAGTCACAGACTCTTCTCTCTCTCTCAAATACTTTTCTCTCAGATCAATTCTCTTAAATTCTTCTCTCTGTCTTCTCTCTGGAACGTGGAGGCTCTCTCTATTCTTCTTCTGCTCAGGCACTAATTCTTCTAAGCTTTTCTCCAGTTCTGGTTCTTTTGATCGCAAAGGACATCCTTTTATATGGCTTTCGACCTAAATTCCATGGCTTCACTCGTGTGGTGAGTAGGGCTCATGCCCTCCTTTTCCAGAGAAACCTCGGATCACGTGCCAGGCACCAAACTCGGATCACGTGCCCAATCATCAGCCTGAATCATTCTGTAGGAAGAGAAGAAAGGGATGCAACGAGTTAGTTCAGGTTTTGAACTAGGCGTGTACAGACTTTAGATGCAGCATATAGGCAAGTATGTACATTGTGAGAATGTGTAGACTTTGAATGCCTTCATGCAACCTCAATGTACAGACTTGCGGGGGATGCACTTAGATGCCGTCAATAAGACGATGTACAGACTTGACAAATGATGCATGAGCATAACAGAAGGAATGTGCAGACTTTTGTGTGCGAGCATGCTGCAAGGCAACGTATAGACACTGGCTGTATAGACTTGCATATGCATGGAGGAATGTATGGACTTGCTATGTCGTGAGGCGTGCAACTAGACAATGTTCAGACTTGTGAGATGATGCACAAGGATATCAGCAGAGATTGTATAGACTTGGACGTTTATGTGCATGACAGAACAATGTATAGACTTGACCGATGCGAACACAGGCTGTGCACACTTTGATTGCGTGCATGAGAAAGTTGTGTACATACTTGCTGTAATGAACAATGCCCAAATGCAGTGTATGGACTTAGCGTGAATGCGAGAAGACACTAAGTGAGACGAATGTATAGACTTGATGTATGCAACGTTAATGATGTACAGACTTGAATGCGTGCATGGGAAAATAATGTACAGACTTGAATGCTCCATGCACAAAGACGCTGAGTGAGACGGATGTATAGACTTTAGTGAATGCATTCTAGGCAAACATTGTACAGACTTTAATAGACGATGATGCTGTACAGACTTTGAGAGACGACGATGCTGTACAGACTTTGATAGCGTGAGACGCTGAATGAGACGGTCGGATGTACAGACCTTGAACGTGTGTGTGCTAGATAATGTATAGACTTGATAAATGATGTGTGCACAAGGAGAGACAATGCATGAGATGATGCATGAGACGATGCATGCACAAGGGGTGTACAGACTTGGTCTTACAATGTGTAGACTTGCCCAACTATCAATTGATGGATGTATAGACTTTATGTGTGCATATGCCAAGACCATGTACAAACTTGAAGAAGGCATGTGCAGTGATGTATGGACTTAGTGTGAAATATGCAGACAATGCACAGCCATTGGAATGTACAGACTTTGAATGTGTGTGCTAGACAGTGTATAGACTTTGGAAATGCTTGAAGCACACAATGCAGCAATGTATAGACTTGATGCAGCAACAAAGTAACCATGTGCAGACTTTATGCAGTCTACAAGCAATGTGTAGACTTGTACATATGCATGAACATCACAGTCCTAAATGATCAAGCATGAATTGATCTAGAGATAAAAACAGATTGATTTATAGTGTGAGACATCATCAAAACCGTAGGGATGCAACAATCTCCCCCTTTTTGATGATGGCAACACTATGAATCAAGCAATATCAAGGCTTAAAAAAATAATAGCAGCTTTAACAATCAAAGCAAATTCAAAGCAAGCGCATGCAGATAAATTAAACACTTCAGCTGAAACTCTTCTTTCTCCAAAACCACTCCCCCACAACTCACTCTCAGATATTTACATGACAAACTATTCTCCCCCACAGCACATGAAAAATTCTCCCCCAAAACTCATGACAACTCATGACCTACCGATATTGCAATACCTCTCTCCCCCTTTGACATCATCAAAAAGAAATGCAGAATATATGAAAGTGCTGGAGACATGAGGAGGAAGTACAGTAACATCTTAGTGTAGAAAGACACGAGCAAGTCTTAAGAGAATAAGTGAGGTGCTAAACTCAAGTGAAGATTCTTGAACTCCAGTAAACAATAGAGAGCTAGAATGAGAGAAAAGTTTATCAACATACATAGTGTATGATTTAGAACAGGGGTGAACAAGTATGGCATGACATAGCTGAACATGCAACTATCCTAGTAGACGACAAGAGACAAAGTCAGGGAAGGTGTTCTCAAGGTATTGAGAACAAGCAATCCATTAAAGTGTATAATGGGAAGGGATTTTGAGGTTATTTTCAAGAAGACCAGTGAGTAAGTTGGTAATTCACTCTTTTGACATTAGGGAGACACCTTGATTAGAGGCCTGAATCCCCAGTTACTCAATGTGAGTACCTCATTACCTCTTTTTTTTTAAGGAACATAGTTAGTAATTGTGACTTTTGACATGAGGAAATACCTTGATTAGAGGCCAGAGTCCCCAGTTACTCACCAGCAAGCCAACATTGCTCTGTAATGGTCAGAATATTAATGTCATTTCTTTTCATTTTTTTTGTTAAGCATTAGACACCTCAGGACATAGGAAAAACTTCATTTCATTGATGAAGCTCCCAGTTTCTTAGTGACCAAATCAAGACCTTTCTTGATTCAGTTTATCCCTTGTGTTGAGAAGATGGAATGATTGAAAACAATACCCGAAGGACTATTTCTTGAAGTGAATCTTGAAGTCTAGATTTCAAGTTATTTTGGTCAGATATCAAGACATACAGGTTTTGGTCTGAACTGGAATCACTGACAATGTAGGAAGATATGCTTTATACAATTAATCCAGATCTCTGATAGACTACCAGAGGAAAGATTCTAGCTGGACTTTAGTTGATGCGGGATGGATGACCGACTCGGGCTAAGATGTACGACCGACTCGTGTGCGGTCAGCACTAGCACACTAAGGCAAGCCGGGCAGCTGACCACCGTGGTATTCTCCGGGTGGAGACGTCTCTCAACAGCGACTCTCTTGAGCCCGACAATCATCCCTTGCGTGGGAAACGTGGGGATCGCGGCGATTAAGAAACCACCGTCGCCTAGGGTGCTAATTCGCGCTCGATGCTCGATTGGAGCCACGGAACGGGCACTCACAACTCACAATCGCGGTGAATGTGAAACTAGCTATCAGCCCTATTCTCACAAACGCGGCAATATAGAAAGCATACTAAATAGCAAATGTAAAGATCGGAACGAGCACGTACCTCCACGCCTAGGCGTGGGGAAGACTCCCGGCCGATTTCCGAACAACCCCGATATACAAATGCAATAAGATTACACTTTCAGAAATATTTGCCCACTCCACGCAGGGAGGTATAGGGCTATAAATGCCAATTTTGGGGTTGCTGGAACCCGAGTTGATGGGCCACACTCGCAGGAGGCGAGGAACGCGTGCCGGAGCCGCTCGGGTACGCCGACGGAAAACTGATCCGGTTTCGCCCGCGTTGGTCACCCTGCGCAGCGAGCTTGCGAAGGTTGGTACGACCAGATCCGATGCCCGATCGAAGCGCTGTTTATTGGAGAATGTCGGCGACTGGATGTAGTATCTTCACTCCGAAGGGCGTGATCAGATGCTTTCAGATCTAGGCGCAGCGATGACACTTCTCAGGTTTTGGTTTTGTGCTCACAGAACTGCACAATGACACGGTAAAAATATGAAATAATGGTTTCCGATGTCGGATCGGGGCGCTCTTTGTGGGAGAACGTCGGCGACGCCCTGAGGAAGAAATACTCTGAAGACCTCTCACACGGATCTTGGCTGGATGAAGGTGGGGTAGGCTCTGAAAGTTGACTCAGATCTCAGCCAGACCTACTCAGACCAGCCCGCGTGATCCCACGAGATCTATCGTCACGATCAGCACCGGTCACGGATCGAGACGAAACCAGCGGCAACGCGAAGAGGACTTGAAATACTACGATTGCTCTTTAGAAACCAACTTCTGATGGAGTCAGGGTTGGGCTCCAGGAATTAAAACACAGATATCTTCAATTCTGGGCAGCATTCAGGAACTGATCTGCGTGCCTCCACGAGAAAAATCGCCACCGTTGCTCACAAACTCGGATCGACACGAAACCAAAGCTGAATCCTTGCTAACTCGTAGTAGTATCAAGGATAAATCAAGTGAAGCCATAAAATAAGAGAAAGAGGGGGGTAGATGGTCAAGTCTCACGACCTGAATACTGTCCAGTCACAGGACAGGGTTGGGAGTCACACCCAAGGAAGAAGAAGTGAATCACTCACTTAATGCAATTTCTCACAAAATCTTTTCATTAACCTTTAAACACACATTGTACAAGCCTTTAAATAGGCATTACAAGAGGTATAGAGGGGAGGGGCTGCGTGGGATACACAATGAGAGAGGGGGGGAACCCATTACAATGTGATAGTGAAAGGGGGGGACAAGGGGCAATGGTGGCTCACCTAACTTTGAATTTCTTGTAAAATGTTAGGTGGCAGCCATTGGAAAATTGACCAGCAGCCTTCTAATATCCCATGTGATAATTGGAGAAGAAAACAAATCAACCATCTAGCCTAATAAGCCAAAAAATGGGGCGCCCCCTTCTTGGGCCTAGAATGGGCCACTTGGTGGTCTTGGCTTAAGCCCACCTATCCACTCTAGCTTAAGGCCCTTTCCATCTTGAGAACCCAAGAGTAATAGAAGCCCATTCTAGTATGAGGCCTCTCCCACTTAGAGAGCCCATGTAGGAAGGGAGCCCATTTGGGCCTTGCTAGGCTAATGGGTTCTTCATATTGGTCCAAGGCCTTTCCTTTCTTATGGAATGCTTAAGGGCCTTTAACCAATTGGCCTTTTAAGGGTCTAGCAACCAGCCCAATATGAAAACCCATGTATAATCTTCAATACAAGCCCAAATTTAATGCAAAAAGTGTCCAAATGGAAGCCAAATTATCCCCAATTCGATGGGAAGCCGATGTAGTCCACTTGGCGCTCCGCGTATGGCACCGTCGGTTCGCCGACGTGTCACGTGATCGCCCTGGTGTCCGCACCATTAGTAACACAGACTTATAGACTTAAGAGATGAGTGAGATTCTACTGTCTGAGAGAACCGCACTTGTTCAGTCATGAGAACAGCCATGACACACATCTGGTCAGTCTTTTTGAATCAGTCAAAGAACTCCCCCTCTCACAGCTCAACCAGCTCCCCCTTAACCATATCATTACAGAAAGCTAACCATCAGACACACAGAACTCCTCCTCACAATAGGAACAGACTTCACAATTAAGACAACTTGAATAAGCCTAATTCTCTTCTCAGTGAACTGAATTTTTCATTACCCAAAGGTTTGGTGAAGATGTCAGCAATCTGATTTGCAGTGCCTACATGAATCAGTTCAAAGTTGTTCTTAGAGACCTCATCTCTTATGAAATGATGCCTTATCTCTATGTGTTTGGTGCGGGAATGCAACACAGGATTCTTGGCAAGATTGATGGCACTGGTATTATCACAATAGATAGGTGTACACCCCAGGTCTACTTGGTAGTCCTGAAGCTGGTGTTTAATCCAAATGACTTGTGTACCACAACTCCCTGCAGCTACATATTCAGCCTCTGCAGTGGAGAGAGCCACAGAATGTTGTTTCTTGGAGCCCCAAGACACTAAACACCCACCCAAAAATTCATAGTGACCACTAGTGCTTTTCATGTCTAGTTTACATCCTTCATAATCTGCATCTGTGTATGCAACTAAATAAAGTGTGTGTGAAGCAGGAAATCATAGACCAAGAGAGTGTGTAGCAGACAAGTATCTGAAAATTCTTTTCACTGCAGCTAAATGTAATTCAGTGGGTCTAGACTGATACCTTGCACACATACCTACACTGAACTGTATATCAGGTCTAGAGGCTGTCAAGTAAAGTAGAGATCCAATCATACCTCGATAGAGCTTGGCATCTACCTCTTTACCTGTCTCATCTGCATCCAGTGAGGTATTGGTACCCATGGGTGTTGTAATGTGCTTCAGGTTGTTCATACCAAACCTCTTGAATAGTTCCATTGTGTATTTGGTCTGGTTGATGAAGCATCCATCCTCTAACTGTTGTACCTGCAAGCCAAGGAAGTACTTTAGTTCACCGACCAAACTCATCTCAAATTCAGCAGACATCATTTTAGAGAATTCATCACATAGTTCACAGCTAGTTGATCCAAACACAATGTCATCTACATATACCTGAACTATGATGAGATCTTTATTTGTACCCTTGGTAAATAAAGTTTGATCAACCTTACCTCTGTTGTAGCCCTTGCTGATCAGAAATTCAGTCAGTCTTTCATACCATGCTCGAGGAGCTTGCTTTAGACCATACAAGGCTTTGTTTAACATGAAAACTTGATTAGGTTGAGGAGAGAATTGAAATCTAGGGGGTTGTTCAACAAAAACCTCTTCCTCAATAACTCCATTTAAGAAGGCACTTTTAACATCCATTTGTTGGAGTTTTATATTCTTGGAACATGCAAAAGCTAGCAATATTCTTATTGCTTCCATCCTAGCAATAGGTGCATAGGATTCATCGAAGTCAACACCAAATTCCTGACAGTAGCCCTTGGCTACTAGTCTGGCCTTATTCCTAGAAATTATTCCATCTTCATTCATTTTATTTTTAAACACCCACTTAGTTCTTATGATATTAACACTTTCTGGTCTTGGAACAAGCTCCCAGACATTATTTCTTTCGAACTGACCTAATTCCTCACACATAGCATTGACCCAAGATTGATCAGCCAAGGCCTCTTCTACTGATTTGGGTTCAATTTGTGAGACCAAAGCAATTAGGTCTTGATTATTAACATTCCTAAAATGAGACCTAGTCCGAAGAGGATCTTCAGGGTTGCCTATGACATTATCTATCGGATGATCTTTAAGAAATCTAACATTTATTGAAGACTCACATGTTTCTTCTGGCCCTTCCTGGTTGGGAGGTTTTGATGTTCCACTCGGCTGAGTCTTCTCTTCTTCTTGATCTTCTAGGAAATCCCCATTGTGATTGGAATCCCTGTCAATATTTTCAATGTTAGTAACACCTTTCTCATCACTAAAAAGGATGTGTGGAGACTCTTCAACTTTCTAGTCTATTTTGTTAAAGACCCTATATGCCCTTGACACTTCAGAGTATCCTAAAAATATTCCAGGGGAGCTTTTAGCTTCAAACTTATCTAAGTCTTTCTTGTCATTATTATGAATAAAGCATTTATCTCCAAAATTTTTGAAATGAACCAAGTTTGGTTTCTTATCTTTTAGTAGCTCATAGGGTGTTTTCTTGTGAATAGGTCTTACCATGGCCCTGTTGATTATATAAGTTGCTGTATTGGCCGCCTCTGCCCAAAATTTCCTTGGTAATTGACTCTTAATCAGCATGGTTCGGGCCATCTCCACAATAGTTCTATTTCTTCTCTCCACAATTCCATTCTGTTCAGGTGTCATGGGAGAAGAAAACCGGTGTGTTAGTCCCTCTCTTTCACAAAGATCAGAAAACATGAAATTTTCAAATTCACCTCCATGGTCAGATTGAATTGTACAAATCTTGTATTTTCCTTCTTGTTTGACCTTATTGAAAAAATGGTTAAACTTTTGAAAAGCATCGCTTTTATTGGCTAAGAAAAAGATCCATGAAAATCTAGAGTGGTCATCAATGATCACATAGCCAAACCTATTCCCATTAAGACTCTGAGTCCTTGTAGGACCAAATAGGTCCATATGAAGAAGTTCCATTGGTCTAGAGGACAATGGCTCAGATCTTAGCTTGAAAGATTTTCTGGTATGTTTACCGAGAGCACAAGCATCACAGGATTTTGAAATAGAATTGAACTTAATTCTAGGCATGCCTCTCACTAAATCATGCTTGACCAATTTATTTAAAGTAGAGAAACTAGCATGGCCTAGACGTCTATGCCATTCAAAAGCATCACTTTCAGAATTAGCAGATAAACAAAGATTATGTTCAGATTCAGCATCCAAGTCTATCATGTAGACATTATTAGTCCTGTTGGCTACAAATTTAACCACATCAGAATTTATTTCAAAAATTTTGCATGAGTCATCATCAAACACAACCCTGTGACCCTTGTCATATAATTGACTAATGCTAATCAGGTTGTGTTGAAGACCTTCCACAAGTAGAACTTTTTCAATGGAATTTGTGGAAGACTTACCTACTGTGCCAATTCCAATTATCTTACCTCTGTTCTTTCCTCCAAATTTGACCAGACCCCCTACCTTCATCTCTATCTTGCTGAACTTGGATCGGTCTCCTGTCATGTGCCTGGAGCAACCACTGTCGAGGTACCACTTGTTATCTTCAGCTGCCAGGCCGACCTACACAAACAAAATCAAGCAAAATGATTTGGAACCCAAGATGAGTTGGGTCCAAAGACAGTATTCAAATCTCTAAGCAGATGTTTAGGAATCCAGAATTGCTTCAACATGGTTTTCCATGGCACCTTTACTTCGGGTTTATTGAAATTATGACCGGGGTTATGTCCAGCTGGTCTGGAGAAGTAAGCTCTATTCCAGTCATTGGGCTTCCCATTCCTGGGATATGTCCTGTGAGCTTGTTGATTAACAGATTTTTGAGGATGATTGTTATTTCTCCAGTAGGTCCTGTTTGGACCCATCTGTTTGTAGTAATTCCAGCTTTTATCCTGATCCATTTGCTTGGTCCATCTTCCATTTATGTTCTGGTGAGTGGGCTTAGTGAAGTTCTTCACAAAATTCATTCCCATTTTAAGTGGTCGACCAGCATTGTTTGTTAAATTTTCTTTCGGACGTTGAGCTCCTTGACTGCTATTTGAGCTGGATGGTGTGTCCAACTTCTCTTTTCCCTTCTCTGGGCAGAAGGTGGTGGTTTTGAATTGAAAGGGTCTCTTGTTAGTTGGGTCATAGCCCCTATTGAAGTTAACCCTTGTCCCTAGTATAGCATCCAGACTTATTTTTCCTTGGACAAACTTTTCCAAAACCTTCTGTTTATCTTCCAGCTCTTTTTGAAGAGACTCAGAATTTTTTAGAAGTTCAGCGTTCACTTTCTTAACAGCTTCATATTTCTCTGAGATCACTCTATTTTCATTTAGGCTTTCTTCAATTTTGATTTTGAGTTCTGGGTGTGACTCTCCTGGTTTTCTCCCTTGAGCTTTTCATTTTCTTTTCTTAGAGAAGTCATTTCTTCTAGTTCTTCTTTTAGTTTCGGATTTTCCTCACAGACTTGGGTTTGTTCTTCAACATTGGTATTGAATTTTCTCTTCAGAACCCTATGCTCTTTACTAAGTGAATTGAACTTATCTAATAGTTCTGCATAGGCGTCTTCCCAGTCATCAATAGAAAAATTTTCAAAGACATTTGTTACCTCCTCTTCACTATTTGTCATTAGGCAAATTCCTTCTTCATACTCCTCTGAGGAAGTGTCTTCGGGATCTTCTTCCTCATCGCTCCATGTGCAGATCATTGCCCGTGGCTTCTTCTTTTTCTGCACCTTTGAGCTCTTCTTCTGAAAGTAGGGACCCTTCTTCTGGAGATCTAGGCAGTCCCCTTTCATGTGCCCCTGTTTGTTGTAATGAAAACAAGTCATTCTCTTAGTATTTCTGTCCTTATTATTGCTAGATTCAACGTTCTTACTAAAGGAGTAAGGCTTCTTCCTCCTAAAGGTCTTCCCCTTAGTCTTTAAAATTTTCTGAACTGTCAAGTGAGCATTGCCTGCTCCTCCTGATCGAGATCGAAAAAACCATCGGACCCGGAGCTACTGCTACTGCTACTGCTACTGCTACTACTGCTGCTACCCTTGTTGCAGGATGGCTTGAGAGCAATATTCTTGCCCTTCCTGTCACTTCCTTCACCACCTCTTTTAAAGTTCATCTTATAGGTCATGAGGGATCCTATGAGTCCATTCACTGTCAAAGTCGTCAGATCCTTTGACTCTTCTATCACGATGGCCCTTGTGTGCCATACTGGGGTTAGAGATCTAAGAATCTCCCTGACTACATCTGCCTCAGCTATCTCTTTCCCTAGCCCCTTAAGAGTGTTCATGATCAAGGACAACCTGGCATACATTTAAGTGATATTCTCCTCTGGATTCATCTTAAACAATTCATACTCAGAGGTGAAGAGATTTACCTTCGTGGCTCTCACTTGAGCTGTACCTTCGTAGATTAGTTCCAGCTCATCCCACATTCTCTTGGCCGTCCTATAGGCTGATATGCGGGCGTATTCGTCTGGGTGTACAACACACTGGATGATGTTCAGGGCCGTCCAGTTAAGTGAAGACAACTTGACATGATCATCTGTCCATGCGTCCTCGTTCGGTGGCAGGTCATACGACCCTGTAGTGATTACCCTCCACAGCTTGTGGCTCTGTGCCATGATGAACACCTCCATCCTATTTTTCCAGAAGAGATAATTATTACCATTAAAGAATGGAGGGCGACTGATGGATTGTCCCTCAGGCATGAAAGTTCGAGGACCAGTAGGATTACCCTGACCGTTGGCCCACATGATGCAAACCTGCTCTGATACCAATTGATATGCGCAGCGTAGAGTGATATAGAAGGGGGGATGAATAGATCACTCCCTAAAATTAAATTCTCAGCGGTAAATCACAACTTCCGTTTCTCAACCCTTCAAATACAACGAAAGCAATAGCTAAGGAAGACAATAACCAAGACAGAAGAAAGAAGTGAGATCGAGAGAGCTGTTCACAGTGAAACAAAATGCCAAATAGAAGGAGAGCAACACAACGATAATAGGCAAACCACAGAAGAGGCAGGGAGTTTTTAAGGTGGTTCGATTGTAGTCCACAATCTACATCCACCCCTCACTCCAAACCAGAGTGAGGCTTCCACTAGTGAAGGCTAGAACAGCAGACTCAGTCTGCAAACATATGCTGCCGAACAGCTTGACAAACCAAGGGAAACAAATCCCTCAACCTAAGCTCTGCAACCCACAGAAGCTTGACACCTGGACCTGCTTCCCGCAAGACCAGAACCGGAGACGAATCTCCCTTCCTCCAAATCAGAGGGAACCTGCTAGTGACAGCCCGTCACTGGCAAACCAGAGATCACAGATCTCTCTTCCTCTGAAGCCCAGAGGGAAACTGGAGAATCTCTCCCTTCCTCCGAACACTGGAGGGTAACAAGATGGAATAAGAAAGATGAAGTGAAAAATAGAAAAACAAGACAATCGATGAAGACAATAGTTTCTAAAAATCAAGAACAATGTAGCTTCCGAAGAAGCAGATCTTCACAGTCACAGACTCTTCTCTCTCTCTCTCAAATACTTTTCTCTCAGATCAATTCTCTCAAATTCTTCTCTCTGTCTTCTCTCTGGAACGTGGAGGCTCTCTCTATTCTTCTTCTGCTCAGGCACTAATTCTTCTCAGCTTTTCTCCAGTTCAGGTTCTTTTAATCACAGAGGACATCCTTTTGTATGGCTTTCGACCTGAATTCCAAGGCTTCACTCGTGCGGCGTGAGTAGGGCTCGTGCCCTCCTTTTCTAGAGAAACCTTAGACCACGTGCCAGGCACCAATCTCGGATAACTTGCCCAATCATCAGCCTGAATCATTCTGCAGGAAGAGAAGAAAGGGATGCAACGAGTTAGTTCAGGTTTTGAACTAGGCATGTACAGACTTTAGATGCAGCATATTGGCAAGTATGTACATTGTGAGAATGTGTAGACTTTGAATGCCTTCATGCGACCTCAATGTACAGACTTGCGGGGGATGCACTTAGATGCCGTCAATAAGACGATGTACAGACTTGACAAATGATGCATGAGCATAACAGAAGGAATGTGCAGACTTTTGTGTGCGAGCATGCGGCAAGGCAACGTATAGACACTGGCGGTATAGACTTGCATATGCATGGAGGAATGTATGGACTTGCTATGTCGTGAGGCGTGCAACTAGACAATGTTCAGACTTGTGAGAAGATGCACAAGGATATCAGCAGAGATTGTATAGACTTGGACGTTTATGTGCATGACAGAACAATGTATAGACTTGACCGATGCGAACACAGGCTGTGCACACTTTGATTGCGTGCATGAGAAAGCAGTGTACAGACTTGCTGTAATGAACAATGCCCAAATGCAGTGTATGGACTTAGCGTGAATGCGAGAAGACACTAAGTGGGATGAATGTATAGACTTGATGTATGCAGCGTTAATGATGTACAGACTTGAATGCGTGCATGGGAAAACAATGTATAGACTTGAATGCTCCATGCATAAAGACGCTGAGTGAGATGGATGTATAGACTTTAGTGAATGCATTCTAGGCAAACGCTGTACAGACTTTAATAGACGATGATGCTGTATAGACTTTGAGAGACGACGATGCTGTACAGAAAGCAGTGTACAGACTTGCTATAATGAACAATGCCCAAATGCAGTGTATGGACTTAGCGTGAATGCGAGAAGACACTAAGTGGGACGAATGTATAGACTTGATGTATGCAGCGTTAATGATGTACAGACTTGAATGCGTGCATGGGAAAACAATGTATAGACTTGAATGCTCCATGCATAAAGACGCTGAGTGAGACGGATGTATAGACTTTAGTGAATACATTCTAGGCAAACGCTGTACAGACTTTAATAGACGATGATGCTGTATAGACTTTGAGAGACGACGATGCTGTACAGACTTTGATAGCGTGAGACGCTGAATGAGACGGACGGATGTACAGACCTTGAACGTGTGTGTGCTAGATAATGTATAGACTTGATAAATGATGTGCGCACAAGGAGAGATGATGCATGAGATGATGCATGAGACGATGCATGCACAAGGGGTGTACAGACTTGGTCTTACAATGTGTAGACTTGCCCAACTATCAACTGATGGATGTATAGACTTTATGTGTGCATATGCCAAGACCATGTACAGACTTGAAGAAGGCATGTGCAGTGATGTATGGACTTAGTGTGAAATATGCAGACGATGCACAGCCATTGGAATGTACAGACTTTGAACGTGTGTGCTAGACAGTGTATAGACTTTGGAAATGCTTGAAGCACACGATGCAGCAATGTATAGACTTGATGCAGCAACAAAGTAACCATGTGCAGACTTTGTGCAGTCTACAAGCAATGTGTAGACTTGCACATATGCATGAACAGCATAATCCTAAATGATCAAGCATGAATTGATCTAGAGATAAAAACAAATTGGTTTATAGTGTGAGACATCATCAAAATCGTAGGGATGCAACATTTCATGCCAATTCGGACGTAAGGTTCGTAATGGCAGTATGGTGTATTCTTTTGAGAGCTCGGCCAGGGCGGAGTGCCACTAGACCAAGGGAAGGTAGCTCGATCAGGGCGGAGTGCCTCTAGACCATGAAAGGATAGCTCGATCAGGGTGGAGTGCCACTAGACCAAGATAAGGGTAGCTCGGCTAGGACGGAATGCCACTAGATCAAGATAAGGGTAGCTCGGCTAGGGCGGAGTGCCACTAGACCAAGGAAGGGTAGCTCGGCTAGGGCGGAGTGCCACTAGACCAAGGAAAGGTAGCTCGGCTAGAGTGGAGTGCCACTAGACCTAGGAAAGGTAGCTGGGCTAGGGCGGAGTGCCACTAGACCCAGGAAAGATAGCTCGGCTAGGGCGGAGTGCCACTAAACCAAGGGTAAAGAATTACGGTCATTCTGGGAATGCCGTTTGAGCTGTGTGGTACAGCTTTATATGCTTTCCGTTGAGGGGAGAGAACTGGACGACTCCTTTGTGGTCCACCAGGACGTAGGCACCCCCTTCATATACTCGGTGGACGACATATGGCCCGACCCAATTTTTGACCAGCTTCCCTTTGGGTTTGGAGGCCATCACTTCTCTTCTTTTGACCATCACCAGGTCTCCTTTCTTGAATTCTCGACCTTTGACCAGCTTATCGAAAGCACGGGCCATGCGAGCTTGGTAGAGTTGGATGTTCTGTTGTGCCCGGAGGTGTTTTCCTTCGAGCTTGGCGAGCTCTTCCAATCTTCTTTCTGCATTTGTTTGTTCACCGCTGGATAGTCCATGCTGGATGGTGACTCGCAGCGAAGGAACTTCTAATTCGATCGGCACCACAGCCTCCGACCCATAGACGAGGGAGAAAGGTGAACAATCGGTTGGGGTTTTGTAGACAGTACGATAGGCCCAGAGCACTTCGTACATCCTTTCTTCCCAATCTTTTTTATTAGACTTGACAGTCTTTGCCAGCAACGTGCATAGTGTCTTGTTGAAGGCTTCTGCAAGTCCATTGGCTTGAGGGTTGTAGGGGGACGATGTCCTCCAGTCAATCTTGTATTTATCGGCCATCCGATAAACCTTCTGGTTTCTGAAATGGCTGCCATTATCAGAGATGATTCGGCTGGGGATCCCGAACCGGAATATTATATTCTGACGGAAGAATCTTGCGACCAGTTCCCCCGTTACATCTCTCAATGCGATCGCCTCTGCCCATCTGGAGAAGTAGTCTATAGTTGCTAAGATATATCTGCACCCTGATGAAGATGCTGGTAGCGGCCCTACCACGTCCGTGCCCCACTGAGCAAACGACCAGCTTGGTAGGGTCAGATGTAATGGCACTGGAGGTCTCCTTGCCACGCTAGCGTGCTCTTGACATTTTTGACAAGCCTTGGCGCACTTGCAGCAATCGTCAAACATAGTGGGCCAATAGTAACCCAATTTCTTTATCTCGATTTTCATCTTTGGGCCAGCCTGGTGTGCTCCAGCTGATCCCGCATGGATTTCTTGCATCACCTGTCCCGCTTCTGTTGAAGACAAGCAACGAAGTAGGACCTTTCTTCGGGCGTCTGCCATTATTCGAAACAAGGTTCCGTTCCTCATCTCGTAAGAATCTTTGACCCTCAGGAGTTTCATTCTCTGCTCTTTTTCTTTTGGAAGTTGCTGGTGTTGAAACCACCGCAGGAGATGTTCTCGCCAATCGGGCTGCTGAACCTCCATGACGACTACCACCTCAATCTCTTGCTCGTCGGCTAAAACTTCTATTACACTGGGGACTTGCTGGCGGTTGATCACCGTTATATTCAGGCTTGCGTCTGGCGGGACCGCCAAGGAACTGGCCAGCTTAGCGAGGGCATCCGCCTGAGCATTCTGGCCTCGGTTAATATGCTTGATGCTGATGAAGTAGAATCTTGACATCAGGCGGGTTGCCAGCTGATGATAGGGGAGAAGTTCTTACTTTCACACATCGAACTCTCCTTCCAGTTGTTTTATAACTAGCATGGAGTCTCCGAATGCTTCCATCATTTGAATTCCCATGGATAAAGTAATTTGCAACCCGATTATCAGGGCTTCATATTCTGCTTCATTGTTTGTGCAATGTTTGTTTATGGAGCAGGATGTGTGCACCACTTCCCATTTTGTGGACTTCAGGACTATGCCTGCTCCTGCCCTGACCCTGGCCGATCCAGTGGCAGAGGTGTCAATTCTGGAAGCGCCATCGAAATATAGCTACCATAAGGAGGGCTGCACCTGAACGGCTTCCAGGGTTTCATCTTCAGGGAGCTTCGGTTCCAGTGGGCAGTCCCCGGGTACTGGGTGCTTAGCGAAGAAGTCTGCAATAGCTTGGCCCTTGACGGCCTTGCGCGGCACATAGGAGATGTCAAACTCCATAAGGATTAATGCCCATTTGCCCAGGCGACCTTTGAGTGCCGGCTGGGACATAATATATTTCAGGGGATCCTCTTTGGATACCAAGCTGATTTCATACGACAACATGTAGTGTCGAAGCTTCTTAACTGCGAAGACCAGCGCCAAATAGATCTTCTCAATGTAAGTATATTTCTCCTCAGTTCTGACCAGTCTCCGACTGAGGTAATAGAGGGCTTGCTCTTTCCCTTCTTCATTATTCTGGGCCAGCATTGCCCCCAGGGAGTTATGTGTAGCTGCAATATATAGTATCAATGGCCATCCTTTCACCGGTGCGCCCAGCACTGGAGGAGTCTTCAGATAGTCTTTCAGCTTGTCGAAGGTTGTCTGGCAATATTCATCCCAATAAAAGGGAACATCTTTCATCATCAGTTTGTGAAAAGGCTGGCATCACCCTGAAAAATTGGAAATGAACCACCAGATATAAGCCAAGCGGCCCTGTAGTGACCTAAACTCGGAGAGGTTCCTTGGTGGAGGTAACTCCTAAATTGCTTTGATTTTTGCGGGGTCTATCACGATCCCCCGATATCAGATAATGAAGCCCAAGAACTTTCCGCTCGATACTCCGAACGCACACTTCATGGGGTTCATCTTCAGCTCATGCTGCCTTAGCCTCTGAAAGACAATCCGGAGGTCTTGCAGATGATCTTCTTTTCTTCTGGTTTTGACCACCAGATCATCTACGTAGCACTCGACCTTGCAGTAGAGCAACTCATCAAAGATTTTGGTCATTGCGCGCTGATAAGTTGCGCTAGCATTCTTTAGTCCGAACGACATCCTCTTATAGTGATAAATGCCCTTAGGGGTTCGGAAAGCGGTATGGACCCTGTCATGCTCCGCGATCCAAATCTGGTTGTAACCGGATGACCCGTCCATGAATGACAGGGCCTCATGACCGGTTGTAGCATCGATCATAACTTCCGTTATTGGCACCGGAAAGTCATCTTTGGGGCAGGCTTTATTTAGATCTCGGAAGTTGACACATATCCAGATCTGTCCAATCTTCTTTTTCATGGGGACGATATTCGCCAGCCATGTGGTGTACTGGTTTTCTTCAACAAATCCCATGTCGATAAGCTTGTCGACTTCAGCACAAATTTGACTAATGAGTTCTGGCCTCATGCGCCGCGGTGGTTGCTTCACCGGCTCGGCCTCAGGGCTGATTGCCAGCTCATGTTGTGAGACAGCGGGGTTTAGACCCGGCATTTCTTTGTAAGTCCAGGCGAAGCAATCCTGGTACTCTTGCAGCAGCTGGGTGTACAACTCCCGTTCTTCTGGGGACAATTGGGCACTGAGGAAGGTAGGCCTAGGGTCCTCCTCATTTCCCAAGTTGACTTCTATCAGTTCGTCGACTATGGCTTGGCCTCCATCTTCTATCTCTAGAGGTGCCGGTCAGAGGTCAACGAAGTCTGGAATACCATCTTGATGGTCGAGTACTTCGACTTCCTCGTCAGACACCCCCAGAGCTTCTTGAGGATTCTCTGTTTCTTGTGCTAGCGTCTGCGCAGATTGTTCTATTAGCAAATCCACTACCGTTGCAACTCCCAAGGGTGAGAGAGCAGCTTCAGTCTTTGTAGATGAGGTTACAGCCGCGACAGGCTGGTAGTTGTTTATTGCCGGGCCTAGACAGCATCCCGGTTTTGTAGCAGAAGTTGAGGAGGTCTCACCTTGTGGGGCAGTTGTATCTTCCGTAGAAGTGGCCTTTTCTTTTTGGTAGCTTGTTCCCCTTGATCGGAGTCGACCGAGGTTTCCCTGATTGGCAGAAGGGGCGTTGAAGTTACCATCAGTAGGGCTCCACTGGAGGGAGAAATTCCTGCTTCTTCAGTATCTTCGGCTTCACTGCTGCTAGCAGTATCAAATTTGGCTTGAAGGGCCGCCTCTTCAGGGTAGACCTGCTCCCAGCATCGGCAGGGGACCGCGGTCTCTACTTCTTGATTTCTGGGTCGAGCCAGTTCAACATGCTCAGCTTCCGCCGGGTATTCATCAAAAGTTGCCCCCAGCGGGCTATCTTCAACAGGGTAGAAGGCAGAGATGGTGTCCACCTCGTATCGCCCATTGTAATAATATTCTTCCAGGGTGAAGCTCAACCCCAGATGTTGGGAGACACGTCTCATTTCCTTATTCAGATTTGTGGGATACCACATTTTCTGGAAAGCTTCCTTGCGCTTTTGAGACTGATCAGGGGGGATGTGTTGCTTCTGAAACATCCTGCCATCCGCTCAGTCGTGAATGCCAGACCCTTGATGGGAACCGGCTGGTTGCTTATATATTCGGGGAGGCTGCAGTCTGTGTCTTCCCGAGTAGGGTGCTCTTCAGCCGTATAGAACAAGCTGCTAGGTCCATCTTCCTGTGTCACCTCCCAAGTTTTGAAAGGCTCGACAGTAGGGTTATCAAGGCCGGGAGTTGGCTTGGTGAGACCATCCGGGATTTCAATATGATTGTGCCGCCGAGCGACCCGCACTTCATTAGCTTCAGGGTATAATGTTGGGGGTGTTATTCTGCCCACGCCCCCGGACGCTGTGATATGGGAGATCACCTTGGGCTTGACATATCTGCGCGGCGGTGGTGGATACCAACTACCGCCGGACGCACTTCTGGATGCCCCCGCAGGGGTATTAGCTTCAGAGGTCTTCTGGGAAGGCCCTGTATATAGGTTGGCATCCGCCAAATGACATTCAAATACCTCGAACGGGTGGGGGTCTGCAAATATCCTCTCCTCCTTCCCTTCGAGAATGTACTTGATACATTGGTAGAGCATGGAGGGCACCACCATATTTTCATGCAGCCATGGGCGGCCGAGCAGTGCCTTGTACGAGGTGCGGGAGTCAATGACATGGAACTGCACCGTCGTAGTGAAGTCTGCTAAGGTGAGGGTGAACTCCGCCACCCCCATTGACACTTCACATTTCTGATTGAAGCCGGCGATACGCATATCCCCGACTTTGTCGAGATGCACGTTAAAGTGGTGCCTTTCGTATATTCTATAAGGCAGGATGTTGATCGCTGCACCGGGATCAACCAAAATCCTGTTCAGCTCCCTTCCATTCAGGTGCCCCTTCATATACAGCAGCCTGTTGTGGCTGATGGTGGGCAGCAGCATATCGTCTGGAGTGAAGGTCATGCTAGCCTCCGGCATTGCTTCGGCCAGACATGTCTCAAAATGAGCAGGTGTCTGGAGAGCAGTAATAATCGCCTGTCGTGTCTCTTCACTTAAAGAAAGGATCTCCCAGATTGTAAATCGAGCGGGGAGCTTCTTGAGTAGCTTCATTATTCGGCTCCCAGCTCGGACATTGGAGAGCTTCATCTCTTCAGCCCATCTGGGCTTGGGGAAGTCTTGGTTTGCGGGCCCTGACGGACTTGCTTCATCTTCCTCGGATTCGGCACCCTTCTGGCTGGTACCGACTCCTGGGTGTTCTTTGTTAGCTGCTGCGGGGCAAGCTCCATCTGCATTTGGGTCTTCGGTAGATTGTGCTAGCTGCGGGTGAACGTCCCCGGGTGTAGGGTCAGCCTCCTGGCAAGGCTGCTTCCCCTTGGACATCTTCATGAATTCAAGAAATGAAGGGACCCCCTTGCCCACACTCTTGTTATATAGGCTTGACGGAGGAGGGATTTGGACTCCCTTGACCTCCGGTGGAGGTGTTTTGTAGGGTTGCTCCCCCCTGAACATGATGTTGTGGTTGGGTGGCGGTTGGCGCCCCCATTTTCGACCTGACCGGGTGGCATGTGCAGTAGTTGCGGCCTCGGCTTTGCCTCCCCCAGCACGGGGTGTGAAGCAGATTTCCTATTCTTCCTCCTCTCCGGGCAAGTTGAAGAGTGCTGATAGAGTATGACAGGAAACAACCTGCACTTTATCGGCCTCAGCGGCCTTCCTTTTCTTCTTCTTTTGCTTCTTCTTCTTTTTTTCTCCAGCGGGCGGGTGCCCCCAGAACAGACTGCCCTCTTTATCGGGTGCCGCTTCAGCTTCCTCCTTTTGTTCGAGTGAGAGCTGCTCCAGTTCTTGCCACGTGACGTGGTCCCGCACCAGTAGAGGCTTCAATTCGGGCTGCATGTACTCGTCTAGCCCCTCAATGAGGTTTTGCAGTCGACGGACCCCCGGATTGGTCTCTTTAATCATTGGCAGCGGAGTTTGTCTCCTCCGGTTGTGTGTAGGTATGCTGACAGTTGTAGGTGGAGTGATCCATACGGGTGCTACCACCAGCGGAGCCGGCCGGGGTGTAACACCACGGATATGTGCCCCCTCTTTCAGGCGGGGTGCCCTCTTTTTCTTGTGCTTCACAGGGACGTGCTGCCATCCCTGCTGTTCTTTCGCGGGCTCCAAGAAATGAGCTTCATAGGTGCTCCGCGTACTTGTTTCAGAGATCTCCTCGGGCAATGCCTGGTATAGGGAGATCATGTTGACTCCTGCCCTCCTCCGAGGGGATTCATGTGGCTGAGGAGGGTACACTTTGTACTCTCCCAGCTCGATCTCATTTTTCTTCACCATCCCTTCGATGATGTCCTTGAAAACATAGCAGTCTTCGATTGGATTCCCCAACATCTGGTGGTAGGGGCATAATCTTGGGCTATCTTTTCTATTTAGGTCCTCCGGCCTCCTCGGCTCTTGCAGGGTGACCATGCCATATTTCGTTACCCAGTCGAACAGAACTCGGGTCTTGTCCTTTGGAAATGAATAGGCCTTCTTCATCTTGTCCCTCAGCGAAGGACCTTCCTTGCTGTCTGGGGCTTCTGCAGGCTGTGGGGTGACTCCCTTCTTGCCGTCACTTTTCTGTTGTTCGAACGCCTTTATGTCAAGAGCATTCGCTTCTTTAGGCAACGAGCGCCGGTCCACCGCCTTGCCCTTCTGGGTCGTGCCGGCGGCAGATGTAGGGGCAGGTCTGGCCAAAAAAGCTTCCACCTCGGCCAGGACATTGTTCAATCGATCAAACGATCGTATTTCCATTCCGATCATCTTTTCTAGAACCTCCATTCTGAGATTCTATTTGCATATTTGCACAGCGTCCTCTTGATGCGGGGGCCGCTTGCACCTCATTCTGAGGTTCCTCCACCTCTTGATATAATCGAGGGTCGTCTCATCGGCCCTCTGCTTTGTTGAGTAGAGTTCGGCCACTGTGACCTCCCTCTCTGTAACATGGAATCTTTCTCTGAACTTCTTCTGCATATCTGGCCAGTCGCTGATCGACCCGGCCGAGAGGCTGGAGTACCATTCAAATGCGAGCCCCGTCAGCGAGGACTGAAAAACTTTAGCAAGTATGACTCATCGGTGGCCAAGTCACCATGACAGTCATATAATAGGCTATGTGTTCTCTCGGGGACCCCTTCCCATTGAATTTGTCGAACTTGGGTGGCTTGTTGATTCCCGGGGCAAGCCGCTTAGCAGCATGGTGTTGCGGGTATGGCACCCGGTAGGCATCAAATGCGACGTAGTCGCCTTCACCCCTTTCTGTGAGCTTCAGCTCGATCATTCTTTCCACCATCATCGGTTCATGACTGCAGGGTCAACTGGCTCTGGATAGAAGTGTGCCGGCTGTAGGTACGGGGTGACCAGGGTGGTCGCCTGTGGAGGACGCAGCAGCGGGGGTGTCTGGTGCACTTGAGGGAGCACTGGTGGTAGCAGCGGCTGGAGCTGTGGTGGCCGTTGTTGCGTTGTCGCCATGCTTGGTTCTGACGACTGAGGCAGTGTGTAGAGCGGCAGAGGGTCGTCATGACGAACCGCTCCCCGGGATGATTCACCCTAGACTTCGGGTGGTTTGGAAGCTGAGGACTGTTCAGTTTTCTCCATCAGCTGCTTCTTTAGCAAGTTTATCTCTTGCCGATATTTCTGAAGTAGTATCAAGACTGATGGGTCCATAGTGGCTGTAGTGGGGATAACTTCTGCTGCCTCCCCGGACGTACCCTCGGGCAGGATGTCGAGGGGGATGTCATCTTCTTCTTCCGCCGTCACCACATTGGCGGTCAAGATAGCAGCTTCGTCATCCCACTGGTGGTAGACCGGGGGTTGTTGTCCTTCAGCTATTGCCAGGAGTTGCCTCGCGGCTTCTGTTCTCCGAGTGCTAAGCCCTGTCCTTGCGGCCAACTGAGCCAATTCTCGGGGATCTTCGGGAAGCCCTCCGTATCGGCTGAACACGCCAGCCGTGTTGCAAGTGAAGACCTGCATCCTTCTCCTTTGTTGATGGACCCTCCTTTTAGCTTGATGCGGGAAGGTCAGCCTCTCGAACACAGAAGCCCTTCTTGTCTTCTTCCCGCTTGGGGGCGGTTTCATCGGCCTCGATCTCGAAGCCGTTGTCATAGCCATTGTCGTCGACTGACGACACCATCATTCTTTCTCCTACATCTTCTTCATCTACCATTGATGGGCAGTAGTCTTCACTGGCGGCGGCTGCTTGCATCAGTCGCTGTTGCCCAAGCGAGGGGTTGCCTAACCCTCGAAAATAGTTCCTGACCAGACAGGTCATCTCTTCTTGACCCCGCTCTTGATGCAGCACGGGGATAGTTGTCGACCTCCCGCAGGAGGGATATAAGCTAGCCGAACTCTGTCGGCAGGTTGTTGGAACCTTCGTCCCACAGCTGGGACATTGGCTTGACGGGCACAGGCCCGGAAACTTTCGCGGCGCGGAGGGTCCGCAACCACTTCTTCCTCTTTTGGGGCCAGGCCCCTCCTCTCTTTCCTTCCACTCCGTCGTGAGCAAGACGGCGGGGGATAGGTGCAGCTTGATGAACAGGTTGGACCCTCTTGGGGACCCACACCTGCTTAAATTTCCTTGGCCTGGGGCCAACTTCTCTCGACCGTAATGGCCGGCTTCTTCTCTTTCTGCCCTCCTTCCAGCGAGGGCTTGATATGAGTTGCGGACGGGGATGGAAGGGACGACCCGATCCGGAACTATCCGCATGTCACGTCCGTTGAGGAAGACGCGCATGCCACCAACCATCATAGATTTTCCGGATTGGGAGAGGGTTCCGGTAACCACAGCAGTACTCCTCCGGATCTGCTTCGCTGACGCCTCCGGGGTTCTGTTGACAGCATTGGGGCGGGCCCCACAGATAGCATGGTGCACCAGGCAGCTGGCGACCGTGGTTGGACTCTTGAGCGAGTCGTGGCAGCATCGAGCCTTCAGAGGCTCCATGTTCTTTGTAGCTCCCTCGACAGGCTCCGAGGGTTCCACTCTAGCATATCCACAAAGGCCAACCCCAAGAAGTTGGGGAAGCCAACAACGGCAGGGAAGCTGCCGAAGCTCCATGGGCACCGCCAGGTACCCTTGCGCATGACCGGCAATAATCGAAGGGCCAAAGCTGACACCAGTCAACCCAGTCACGTCATCGCTTGCCTACAAAGACAGACAAACCAACGATCAGCAGCCTTTGGGAGGGCCTCGAAGCCCAAGTATCTCGGCAAAGAGATGAAAGGTGACACTGGTCCCACCAGGCATGCCAGACTGTTTGCGATGGGATCTTTTCCGTTCTCCGATTTTCTTTTATTTGTGGTTATCGTTTGGGTTTATTTGGTTTATTTCACGTGTCGATCAACCAATTAACTAACTGGCAATTAACTGACTGATTGACTGCGCGGGCGTGCCAGTCACGTGAGTGACAAGTTTATTGTGCGCTCATCTGACCCGTGTCGGGCGAGAGTGAGGTCGGTCGGGACCAGCAGTCCGTCATACCATAAAGTCAAGATGTTAATTACATCCCCCACGAGGAGGGAAAACCTTTGATTAATTGCCGAGATAGCTGGGCTGTCGAGGCCGGAATAAAGATGCAGAGCATGCGAGTGGTCATGCAAGATGCTATGATCGACTACACACGATTTATTAGGGCGGACCCTCGGTACATGGTGGAGGACTTAGGACCGAAGGCCACCATCACACTTAACAAAACTTCCGATCGGGCGTAACCCGACTTTCCGTTAATGTCATTTAATATACCATGGATGTGCGCCCTCAGGCATGCATTGACGTGACATGAATGCTTAGACTAAAGCATGACGGCAACGATATGAAGCCGATTAATTCAAGCTTAGACAAGCTAATTTATTCAATTTATTGATCAAAAGGTTTACTTCGTTCTATTATTCACATTAGAAATCACCCCAGAGGCAGGGAGGAGATCAGAACGGCACAACGACACGATTCGGAATGAAATCGACGCAGTGCGCGCAGAGAAAAGGCTTAAAATACTTGAAACGGCGCCACAAAATGTAGGTAAAGGGCTTAAAATGGCGTGGGAATCATAGGTATAGAAGGGGGGTTAAAACGGCGTGACCCCTTTGGGGCGCGCCGGGATAGGGCGCGCCGTTTTAAGGCGCGCCGGACGCAAACGACGTCGGTTTAGCCCAATTTCGTGGAAACTGAGGTGTTATTTGTTTTTTTCAAGTTTATTAAAACACTTTGGGAAACTTTGAAAGTTTATTTAAGTCAGTTATTCAAAGGATCACCCCCGGGACATCCGGGAGCCGAGTCAAAGGCTCGCGCGAGGTTCACACTCGAGTGTGGCGATTGTTCCGGGTCAGACTCGTTTGAGCCGGAATTTCGGCAGCATCTCCCCATCCCGGAGGATTGTCGGGGAGAAGTGGGGAATACTCATGTAGCGGAGCAACCCCTGAAGGCCGGGTGGCGCAACGACGGCCGGCAAACCTGAACGGAAAGGAAAAACCCAGAGGTCCAGCCTGCTAGGGGCACCAAGTCCGTGGGCGGCAGTGAGTGGGTGAGTCAACTCCTGGCGGGAGCAAAAACCCCGAGGGCTAGCCTACGAGCGGCACGCGACCCGAGTTGACTCAAGGCTCAAATCGGGACGACCGGTAGAGAGGGAAAAACCCCGAGGGCTAGCCTACGAGGGGCACCCGTCCCACGGCCACCACAAGGTCCGTGAAGAACTGTGGATTTTAAATGTCAGGATTAACCCAATTTTGATATTCACCCAATAGCCAGTAAGGACGCTCATCATTAATGGATGAGTTCCCATGACTAAGTGGCGGTTTGATGAAACAGTGGAGGTATATTCCCATCCCCGGATTAGTGAGATGGGCTAATGGATTTAACCCCCTCGAATGAGCATGGATCGTATACAACCGATAAGAATGTAGATGCAGCTTACTCAGCCAGATTCGACATATTCAGCGAAAGAGAATGCTGTTAGCATGCGAATCCATGGACAGAGGAATAAATGAATTAACCACTCGGCCACGAGGATGATCTCTTCACCTCTGGACAACTGAGGGATGCAGAGAGGCTCGATCGAAGCATCCTGGTGTCGTGATGGGTTGATGGGCATATACAGATATGCCCTCAGCCACAAGACCATCGAGAAAGAAAGGAAGGAAAAGCAGAGCCAAGCACGGCCATGGCGTTAACGCGAAGACCCCGGGGAGGGGGATATTGTTGTAGCCCAGGGAGTCCGAGGGCGTATGCATCGGAGGAAAACCACGGCGGAAATCATTCGAACGCATTTCGTTCTGACGCCATGGGCATTGGGGGTGGTGCGTGAACACACTTCGCCCATTCCCGGCGCCGGCACTGTTGCACGACGCCGCTTTAGCGGCCGAGAGAAGAAATGCAAAGGGGGAAGAAGAAGAGGCGATGCAACAGAACAGAACCATTCACGCAAGTATCGCATTCATTCATCCCACAATCAAGAAATATTACAAGCTCATATGTCGGCGCCGGCGTTGTAGCACGGCACAACAGCTATCAATTGCAGGAAGCCTACAGAAGGAGAAAGAGAAACATATGGTGAAGGGGGAGACTGGCTCATATCATCGCCCCCTCCCCTTTCACTTACATTACGGCGAAAGAGGAAAATAGGCGAAGGAAGATCGACGGGAAACACCGTGACCCACCTACGAAAACAACAGAGGAACTCTTCTTCCCCGACGCCGATGAACTCGTGCGCAGCAGAGGACGACGGCGGCATGGTGTGGGACTCTGTAAAAAAAAAACCTTCCTCCCCACGAAACCTAACCCTCTTATCTTGTGATTGGTCGTGGCTCTCTGGCGATCGGGACCTCTCTTCTCGTCTCTCTGACCATCCTCTCCTTTTTGTTTCAAGGCCATGGCATATATAGAGCCACAGTTAATCTGGCGCCGGGGAAAGGGGCGCGCCGGATTCAGTGGCGCCGGGAGACAAGTCTCCAGTTGATTCTGGCACGTCGGATTTGGCGGCGCTGGATTAAAGGGCGCCGACGTCCTTTCGTGCGCCGGTTTAGCCTGTTCGCTCGACGCGGGCTAGCCGATGGGTCCAGGGATGGTTCCGGAGGCTCCCGTTGACTGTTCCTCTCGCCTTGGTCCTTGTAAAACCTTGGCGGGTGTTGACGAAGCTCTCCGCGCGGTGAATGGCCTTAATCGGAACTTCGCGTGTGTTTGGCCCGAGCATGCGGGTCTCCTGCCGGTACGGCCTTTGGCACTATGATTTGTGCTTCCAGCTCAGACGGGCTCGTGCTCGAAGCTTCCTTGCGAGATGGTACAACATCCGGGATAATTCTGCCTTGACTAGAGACCAACCAGCCACTAACGGGCCCACTATGGCGAGAAGCCGAACCCGTGTCTGGTGATCGGGACCTTCTGCTGACAAAACCTTTGGCTCATTGTTGTGAATGGCCGAGGATGTTCTTCCTCCTCAGGAGAGTCTTCAGTTAGGTGGCGAGCCATTGGGTAGACCGTCGTCCTTGGTCGGGCGACGGGTATAGGGTAGCGGCACGACGAAGTCGATGCCAGATCATTAGGCAGGCTTGGTCGCACCGTCGGTTGGTTTTGGATTTGTCTCGACTTTCTTGAGGTGAAGTCCCCGGTGTTCACTTCCAGGTGACTCGGGGCTCTGGCAGCTTGAGAAGCCTTCAGTAAGTTGATCTTCATCGGCTTCTGTGCTTCAGTGGGCCATATCATTCGTCTTTGCGGCTTGATCGCCGAAGGATCATATTTTGAGTGCCAACAATCGTCGGGTCCTTGCGACGGAGGCATGGGAAACCTCCCGTACATGTCATCCATTTTCTCCGGCCTGGCCTCCTTCGCCCTCCCGTCGCTTGGGTGGGGCGTATTGGGGCCTATGGTCCCGAAGCTCTCGGCAGAATTCCGCCAGGGCTCGGACTTCCTGCGGAGCTCATCTAGGTCACCTGGGGTGACCTCTTGTCGGGCGCGCACGGAAGAAGCTTCCTACGATCCCCGGCGAGAGTTGGGTCCCTGATGGGAACCCCGCCCCCGGTTGATGGCGTTACGGAGGCTTCCACGGGACGCCATAGCTTTTTGCTCGTGTTCCCACAGACGGCGCCAAGAAGTGTAGCGGTAGGAAAATGGTTCCTAGGCCACGTACCACCTTCTCTATTTATTTGTTGGGGAAGTCGTCTTGCGCCCGTGGATGCCTGCACACACCAAAAACTAGAAGGGCGTCAGAAGGAGTCCCGGGTGTTACCCAAGGGGACAACCCTCCGATGCTTAAGTCAGCAAGGGATTAATGAGCAATAGAGAGGAGCAAAGTAAGAGAGAAGTAGAGGCCGTAGTTGTCGATCCAGGAAGCGTGTAGATCCCCTACATGCATGCTCGCCGCTCCCAGTGGGCTCTGGAAGAGTGCTTGCTATATGGTAAGGCCGTGCAGGAGGAAGTGGCTCTCTGGACGTAGTAGATGGCCTCTCTGTCGTAGTTGCAGGTTGGATCGCTCTCTTCTCAGTAGGAAGCTCTAGTGGCGGAAGTATCCACCGTATCTCCTCTTGCGTAGTAGTGTGGGATTTAGTAGAAGAATCTACCGTGCTCTTCTCTTCTGTCGATATCCCTTTTATATGGGTTGTCTTGGAGCGAGGGACCTCATCCCTTGATAGGAAAGGGTCTGTTTAGTAGAGTAACGTTCCCCGCTATGTTGGTGGGAGTTTTCCGTTGGAGGGCGATACCATCGGCATCGGTCAGTCCCTGGGCGAGTCTTATGGCACTCATGGCGCGTGCTCGCCCGTTACGGGGTCAAGGCCGACGTAGTGGGGGCAACGGTTGGTCGTCAGAGTGTCCTCCGGCAAGAACTGCCCTTGGGCCGGCCTTATCGGCGTCATGGAATCCGATACTCTGTTGGGCCGGTGATCCTCTTATTAGGTTGAGCATGTACGTTGGCCCTTTGCTTGGGCTTAACACGTCCCAACCTTAATGGGCCGCTCGTGCTTGGGCCGTTCCTGGGTCAGACCAGATTTACCCTCCTCAATTATCATAAATGAATAGAAATATGTGTGTAAATTTTGACATATTTCCGACTGAATAAGATTCCGTCGGAAACACCTGGAATAGCTTATGTTTAACCGTAATACGTATATGTAATCAATAACAAAAATAAATATAAATATATCAATAGTTTAGCTGGATAATATTTGAATTCGAATCCGTATTAATTAGCGGATAATATTCTGAATCGTATTTATTATTTTGGATACGGATAATATTAGAATTTGAATCGGACCGGATATAGATATTATAATATTCGTTTCATAAAATATCAGTTCGTAATAATATATATCATATAATATATATTTATGTAAATAATATATTATAAAATATAAAATATAAAATATAAAAAATATGATAAGAAGGAAGATTGTTACACTTCTCGAAATTATAATAACTACCCCATTTTAACTATTTGACTTCTAAAATTAAAACCAGCCGTAGTGAGACCCTTCGTCTTTAAAAATCTTAACTCATGAGTAGTTGGCATAAGTTGGGAGAGACCCTTCGTCTTCCACCGACTTTAGGTCTTCCACCGACTTTAGTAAACAAATACGAATACTTTACCAGCAACAGGAGTGCAGGACAGCATGACTGCAGGAGGGAGAGACGTGTGCCAGGAGCCACCATTTTTTCTGTTTGTTAATCCCCCCCCCCTCTCTCTCTCTCTCTCTCTCTCTCTCTCTCTCTCTCTCTCTCTCTCTCTCTCATTTGTCACCACTACAACTATTTTTCACGTTTAGACACCCATTTGTTACCCTTAGAAGCTATTTGTCACCCTTAGAACCCATTTGTTACCCTTAGAAGTATTTGTCACCCTTACGACCTATTTATCACCCTTGCGACGTATTTCTTACCCTTAGAAGCCATTTGTTTTTCCCCCATCCCTTACTTTTCCCCCCTCGTCGCAGACTATTGCCACCTTGTCCCCATGTGCCCACGGGTGCCCTGCGCACCCTCCCTCTCCTCCGCGAACCAGCACCGCCGTGAATGCCGGCCAACCCACCGTCGCGCTTCCCCTTGCAGCCACTCCGACAGAGCATCGCTGCCCCTCCGGTGCCTTGCCGTGGCAGTCGGCCACTGTTCTAGCCGGACCCGCCCACCGGCTGTCGTCCAACACCGTTGCAGCCATGGTCCTCGTCTGCCCATCGCCATTCCGCCACCGCCGCCCGCACAGTGTCTCTATAACATCACATCCAAGGTGTCACTGCCATGGTTTAATCCCTTATGTCATGATTCCTAATTTCATCTCTCAGTTCACATGTTGGATGTATTTTTATTTTATTTAATATAATTTTTCATGATGTACAAAAGTGGAAAATAGTCAATTTTTAAGGGAGATGCTGTTGAAATTTCTTAGAATACTTGCTCCATTCAAATAATAATTTTGAAATAAGCTCTTTTCGGAAGTAGGTATCATGATCTCTCTCTTCTAGAGAATCAGCAGCGATCAGCATGTATGTGTAAACCTTCTTGGTCTGTCCTAGTCTAAA
Source organism: Amorphophallus konjac (assembly GCA_022559845.1). Taxonomy (NCBI): domain Eukaryota; kingdom Viridiplantae; phylum Streptophyta; class Magnoliopsida; order Alismatales; family Araceae; genus Amorphophallus; species Amorphophallus konjac. The sequence goes on along the minus strand of CM040122.1, from coordinate 367,035,940 downwards.
AGTAGGACCAATGGCTTGGCGAGATACCAAAGCTATTGTTCGTGCTTTTAGACCAGGACAGACGAGGAAGGTTTACACATACAGGCTGGTCAATGCTGATTCTCCAGAAGAGAGAGATCATGATACCGGCTTCAGAAAAGAGCTTCTTTCAAAATTGTGATTTGAATGGAGTGAGTATTCTAAAAAATTGGTGTCTCAGAGGATTCTAGTGCCGAAACTTTTCAATCAGACGAGGGTGACACTGCAGAGTTGGTTGCTTCTAATCTTCATCTGATCGAATCTGCCGAGTCACTTCGGTTGTGTATAGAGGACGAAGTGGAAGAAGTCGATCCAACTGAGCTAAATGAAGCAATTGTTAGGCAGGAGGAGTCGTCTGAGAGAGGGGATTCTTCTGCAACTGGTGATGGTGGAGGATGATCCAACGGATATCTGTTGATTTGTAATTGTAATTGTAAAAAATGATATATTTGAATTAGTGTAATTGTAATTTCTTTTATTCATTGAGTTATATGTTGTGTGGATTTTATCGGGGGATGTGTGTTTTATGTTGAGTTGTGTAGGTTGCGTGTATAATTGTAATTTTAAAGGGTGATAAATGGATAACAGAAGTAAAAGATATATTTTGAAGCGAAACAAAGGCGATGGCTGGCGAGCGATAAGGATGACAAATAAATGTTGTGAGTGATAAATAGCCGTTAGCAGTGACAAATAACTCTGCAACGGTGACAAATATCTCATGGCAGTGAAATTTGAAGAAACTCAAGTTCGTTTGAAGGGTTTAACCGTGTATGGGTTTCCTAACTCTACCAACACGGATCTGAAGCTTTCCTAGTCATCAAACGACACTGATTAAATGAAGCGAAACATTTATATTATTTTTCTATCATTTTTCACAATTAGATGGTTTTATATTATTGTTATGGTGTTACATTTATTAATTATCAATTTTATATTTTTTTATCAATTTTAAAATTAATTTATTATTATACCGGTACATTTATTAATTATCATTTTTATGACTTTTTATCATTTTCATAATTATTTTACTATTATTATGCTGTTACAATTATTAATTATCATTTTTATATTTTTTTCTCATTTTGAGTTATTTCATTATTATTTTATCGTAACATTTATTAATTATCATTTTCAATTTTTTTGATTTTTGTCATTTTCACAATTATTTAAATATTATTATGATGTTACATTTATTAATTATCATTTTATATAATTTTTATCTTTTTTATAATTATTTTATTATTATTATTCTGTTATATTTATAAAATTTCAATTTGTATGGTTTTTTGGTATTTTTATTTATTTTATTATAATTACAGTATTATATTTATTAATTATCACTGTTAGATAGAAAGAAGAACAAGTTTTAAAGTTTTGGAGCCAATAAGTTAGATAAGTCAAGATCAAGCGCGATGGTTAACACCGCATAGTGGTGACAAATAGTCATCAATGGTGAGAAATAGGTTTCAGGGCTGACAAATGTCTCCTAAGAGTGATAAATGGATAACTGAAGTAAAAGATATGTTTTGAAGCGAAACAAAGGCGACGGTTGGGGAGCAGTAAGGGTGACAAATAGATGTTATGAGTGACAAATAGTCGTTAGCAGTGACCAATAACTCTGTAATGGTGACAAATAGCTCAGAAAAATGGGAAATACCGACGATATTATCCGACTAAAAAGTTTTCATCAGAAATACGTCGGATTGATTCGACTTTCATGGTTTGTTTGTTATTTTCTTGCCTATGTGACAAATTATTTTATTTATTGATTATCTTTTTTTATAGATTTTTTTATTGTTATATTTGTTTTCTCTTTTGGGTTCACCTTCTGTATGTGAGAGCAACGAGTAAAATGAATGATAAGGGTGATGAATGCATATTATTGGTGACAAATAAGTTGACAGAGACAACAAATGTACATTAGTGGTGACAAATAGGTTGACAGGGGCGACAAATGTGCATGAGGGGTGACAAAAGGCTCTTAACGGTAAAAAAATGCACAAAGGCGACGGCTCCCAGGGGCAAAGGCGGACGGCTCCTGCATGCTATAAGAGTGAAGGATGCCTATTAGTGGTGACAAATATATCAACAGGGGGGACAAATGCGCATGAAGGGTGACAAATGGATCCTAACGATGAACTATGAGCATGAAGATAAGCCCTACTAATATTAGAACCATCGACAAACCCTGCTACTTATAGAGGAAGAACTCCCCTTCGTAAAGGTAACCCCTACCTGCGATGGATGGTATCCTTCATTTGACGGCAACCACATCACACAAAGATCAAGCATCCATCATGCAAAGAAAGGTTGCAGAAAAAGAAATTATATTGATAGGGGAAGAGGGTACAAGCGGTTACTCGTCCTCTTTGGGACAGAACATGTCAGGTTGGAGGCTCAACACCCCCTTGTTACAAAACTCGCGGTCCACCTTCGCTAAGGCGTCCTGCCACCATTGCAGATACCCCTACTTGTATTCCTCCAAAAAGTCACCGCCGCTGCTTTCCCCTGATGGTTGGTCCGGCACCGGCAGGGCTTCCTTTCGGAAGTACAGCCTTTTGGCGGGAACCTGCCCTGACGAAGAATCTGACTTCTCAGACGATAACATCTTCACAAGAGTGTCTTTGACCGCCAAAGGAACTCATGATGTCCTTAGGGTTCCCCACAGAGTCTCTATATATAGGAAGGAGACGAAACCCCCAGCGGGCAAAAGAGTCTTCGTACCTCCCCAACTTTGTGGAAATCGAAGCGACGGGACCGCGAAGATCGTTCCATCTCCCCCAACTTTTCTAACTCTCGGTCCTTCCTTTTTGTCAGTCATGAGATCGCTTGGACCAAGGTTCCTTTCGTCCAGAAACATCAGCTGCATAGTAGATGAGAGGACGGAGAGAGATACTACAACGACTAATACCGCATAGTGGTGATAAATAGTCATCAGTGGTGACAAATATGCTTCAAAACTAACAAATGTCTCGTAAGGGTGATAAATCGATAATAGAAGTCACAATATGTGATGAAGCGAAACAAAGGCGACGCCTAACGAGCAATAAGGGTGACAAATAACTCTGTAACGGTGACAAATAGCTCATGGCAGTGAAATTTGAAGAAACTCAAGTTCATTTGAAGGATTTAACGGTGTCAACGAGTAAAATATCCAGTACATTATTTTCCTATGCAGACCAAGCGTAGTACACTTCCTTACCTACAAGAACAGTAATAACAAAGTAACTAATATGAAGAGGAGCAACATGACTAGAGTACATAATAGAACAACAATAATACAAGGCACATTTGACATTTGTGTAGTCTGTTGGCGTAGTGCTTGGTTCCTTGAATCATAGTCAGGCCCGGGACTTGCATGATATGTAGGCATGGGCCTTTCCTGTAATTGAGGATGATCAACATACGTATGCCTGCTATTGCCAACCCCATTTATAGCAGCATGTGCTTCCTCTACCGAGTAAAAACCCTTATAACAAGCTCCAGGGTATCCATTCACTTGGACAAAGTATTCGGGCCAACTATAATATACACAGGGTTCACGACCAACCCACACTACATAGTATTTATACCTTCCCATTTTCTGAACCTCAATTCTCTGCATGTAAGGTGTTATAAAAGACAATAGGTATGACAGACATAATAATTGCAGCAAATTTAATATGAAGTCCAATACATAAGAGCAAGTTTGTAGATCAGAAAGCATGTACGTTTAAGGTTACACTGTATAAAGCATGATATAGTGGGGTATGTGATTTAAGTCTGCAAGTTCAAGTGCATGAACAAGGTTTATGTCATGTGAATTAACACCCAATCAACCCTAAGCAATAGTATGTCTTAATATGGTGGAATAAAATTTGAACATATTTACATGCTTTCCTGACAAGTAATAACAATATGGAAGTCCATTTCCGTGTGCTCTTATCAAAGTAAGGTAGATGTTAGGCCCAATACAGTGTACAGAGCATACACAAAGCATGGTAGAGGTCCAACGAAATATAATACTTGTGCAGAGGTTAAGAACAAAACAACCACTCCATCCGTTTAATATGAAACTACCTAGAGCATATCATATACGAACATATGAAAGGCCTGTAAAATGCATAAATATGGAAGAGGATTAAAAAAAAGGAAGAGGGCATCTGCAGCAGGCACCAGTGACGACAAGGGACCGAGGATGTAAAGACCCACAATCCGAACACCGGGAAAGCCCGATAGCCCGAATCTCGAACCGCCACCAATGAGCTCGAAGACTCGAAAGGGTTGAAAGGAAGGTGTGGAGATACACAAGAATCTAAAATAATTGCAGAGCTACGCAGATTAAATAAATTAAGCAGGAAGCAATTAATGACATTAATTAAATTACATGGTCCACAGTAATAATAGCAGTCTAAAATATAACAGTAGTCCACAACTAGTACAGTCCAAAGAGAAAAGTACAACTACGCGGGACATACTGCGGAATTGGCAACTGGCAACTAACCCTGCGCACCTGAATCACGTGGAGCCTCGAAAGCGCTCCCCTGAAGCCGCATCTCACCTAAAACATGGAAAACACGTAGGGAATGTGCCTCAAAATAGAAGGCTCAGCATGGATCATTTGGTCCCCACCTCGCAAACCGAGAAACAGCGCGGAAAGTAACTGCAAGCTACCACTACGGCTAGTACCGAATGCACGACATGAAAATCGAGACAACTCGTCAAGACGGGAGAGAACCCAAGAGTCGCTACCATACGAAGACAGGAGTACCAACCCACTAGAAGCAAGGCCGGATGCGTCCACTGACGACTTAAACCGCGCCTCGGGTGTCTCCCTCCGGCCCAGTGGGAACTGAGACACCGTACAAGTAACCACAGAACAAGTGACTAGCTGGGGTCGCACTCGTCAGCGCGGGTCCAACCGCCCCTAACCATGTGTGCACACACAGACCATACGTCCTAGGTCTAGCCCTCTGACTGGTTTTTCCCTCAGCCAGACTCTGACGTCAAACATGGGGCCTAACGAAAATCAGTCTAAAAATTATCTCTCAGGGTAGCCTCGTCACCACTCCTTGGTGGGACCACTCGCGTGTCAGAAGGCTACGACTAGTGGAGGGTCACTGAAAGAGTAGACTCTCTAGTCAACGGAAAATAACATCTAAACCGGACAAAGTACAAGGGCCGCTCCTCATACCGACACTGACTCACGGTGACATAAGCCGAGAACACCAACTCCCAGGATCCCACGGCACCCAAACGTGTGGTCCCCACATGATGCCCAACATCAGTCAGATCACGGGTCAACACGTGGATCGAGATCCACTAACCAGGGACTCGAATCGACAAAACATAACTCCGGTCAGACATGAACCTCTGGCGGTCTACCTTTAGGCCGTCACAGAGGCTGGCGGTCTAGAATTGGGCCGCCACAGGGATTGTAGCGGTCCAACGATAGGCCGCCACACTCTGGGTTGCGAAAGAACTGGCGCTCCTACCAAAGTCTGCCAAAGGGATGAGGCGGGCATACCTTCGGCCGCCAGACCCAAAAAGCTTCCAACAGTCAAAACACCTCGAAGGCCACGCTGGCCGACTGGGCTTAGCGGTCGGACCTTCGGCCGCCACCTGGGCTCTGGTGGCTCATCGTGAGGCCGCCATGCCCAACCCACGCACGGAAAGACTGAAACGGTCGAATGGGGACCGCCTGAAGGGTATGGTGGTCACTGGAAGGGCCGCCACAGACCCTAAAAATCGAGAACGGTGGGAAAACCCCAAATTCGCCATTCCACGCCCCATTCACCCCCGAGTGAAGGGGAAACAAAAGGGAAACTTGTTCCCAAGCCCCCAATGCATCTTTTGATGCCCACAAACCACGAAAACATGCATTGGAACGCTAGATCGGGCGCTCACACCCCAAAACATGATTTTTCCTTCCCGGCTCAAAATAGCCCACACTCGACCTCGCCTCGGCCTATAAATCACGGGGAAGGTAAATACCGAGCTCAGGACCGTCACCCTACCTCGGATTCATCCGAAACGCGATGGATCACCGCCGATCTTTAAAAACCCGCTTAAACCTTCACGAGCTCCCACGATCTCACCGAGCACCAAACGCCACCACGATCACCATGCCACCGCCACACCGTCGCCCACCGCCGTCTACAGTCGGAGGGGAGCACGCCGTCGCATCCCCGAGAGAGGGGGGCCGGTCACGGCCGTGTGCGCTCACGGGAGAGAAAGGGAGGAAGAAGAAGAAGAAGAAAGAGAAAGTGGAAAAGAAAAAGAAAAAGAAAAAGAAATGGTATTATATAGAAAATCCTGATTTTCTAAAAAATACGAAAAAATAGAAAAACATACCGCCGCGATCGTTGGAACACGCTGATCGCCGTGGTACCATCCCTGAGTAGGTGAACAACCCAGTTTACCCGCTACGGGGTTCCGTAGGTCCTGTCAGGGAAAAATACGGGAAACCGCGGAACACGTTCTGTGACCTCCGAAAATGATCCGAAACGCACGGATCCGAACCCGAAAATTGCCCGCAATATAATTCTGGACAAAACGACAACAAATTCTTCGAGAAAATAGATCCGGGACCTAAAAAGAAGGATCCGAAGGGTCTGAGATATTACAGCCCTCCCCCCTTAAACAAAGTTCGTCCTCGAAATTTAAAATGAAGCACAAGGGAAGAAAAGAAATGGGAAACTCACTCGAACATGTAAGGGAACTGATGACGCATCTCGTCCTCACGCTCCCAAGAAGCCTCACCACCATAGTGCCGCTGCCACACCACCTTAACCAGAGGGGTAACCTTGTTCCGCGGGTGCTGCTCTCACCGATCCTCAATACAGATAGGGAACTCTGGTGGAGACAGATCGGGAGTCACCTCGGGCCAAATCAAATCCTCCAACACATGAGAAACATCGGGCATATACTTCCTCAACATCGAGACATGGAACACATCATGCATCGCTGCAAACTCAGGAGGTAGCTACAACTGATAAGCAACCTCGCCAATGCGCTCCATGATGATGAAAGGACCAACATAGCGGGGACTCAGCTTCCCTCGCTGTCCAAATCGCATCACTCCCTTCATGGGAGAAACCCTCAAAAATACTCGATCACCGACCATGAAACTAAGTGGCTGTCTCCTCCGATCGACATAACTCTTCTGCCGACTCTACACCGCCAACATGTTCTGATGGACCAGATGCACTACATCAATGCACTGCTGCACCAGCTCCGGTCCCGTCACAACACGCTCACCAACCTTAGACCAATCGAGTGGAGTCTGACACGAATGCCCGTACAACGCCTCATAAGGAGCCATCCCAATGCTCGAATGATAGCCGTTGTTGTAGGTAAACTCCACCAATGGTAGATGGTGAATCCAACTCCCTTGCCATTCCAGGCAATAGGATCTAAACATGTCCTCTAACGTCTGAATGGTCCTCTCCGACTGACCATCTGACTGAGGATGATATGCTGAGCTAAATGCTAATTCTGTGCCAAGAGCTTGCTGGAAACTCCTCCAGAATCATGAAGTGAAACACGGATCTCAATCTGACACAATTGAAATGAGAATCCCATGCAACGGTACGATCCGCTCCACATAGAGATGAGCCAACTTCGGCACACTCCAGCTGACTTTGATCGGAAATAACCGAGCCACTTTCGTCAGCCTATCCACCAGCAACCAAATACTATCCTGTCCACTCGAAGTCCTCGGCAATCCCACCATAAAATTCGTGGTCACGTGGTCCCATTTCCATGTGGGAACCTCCAAGTGCTGAAGAACACCTCCTGGTCATTGATGCTCCGCCTTCACCTGCTGGCAAGTCAGGCATCTGGCCACATACTCGGTAATATCTCTCTTCATGCATGGCCACCAGAACTGCCTCTTCAAGTTTCGATACATCTTCGTTGCACCCGAGTGCACAGTGTACCGACTCCCATGAGCCTCTAGTAACACTGCACGCCTCACCTGCTCCTCGGATGGGACATATAGCCCACCACGGAACCTCACAGCTCCGTCCTCGCCGAAATCCACATCAGCCAAAGCCAAAATCCGGGGTAACTCAGGGTCTGCATGCTGAGCATCTGTCACCTGACGATGAATAGCTGGCGTGACAGTCAAGCTCGCAAGAATAGCTGACCCAGACTCTTGAGGAACCTTGAGCCTAAATGTCACAGCTGGCATCTGTTCCTAGAGCCTCCACTTCCTCATCATCATGGTGCTGACAACGACCTTCCTACTCAAGGCATCGGCAATGACATTCATCGTGCCCGGCTGATAAGATAGGGTGAAGTCATAATCATTCATATACTCCATCCATCGCCTCTGCCTGAGGTTAAGGTCCTTTTGAGTGAACACATACCTCAAACTCTGATGGTTTGTGAACACCTCGAACTTCTCACCGTACAGATAATGCCTCCAAATCTTCAATGCGAAGATCACAGCTGCTAACTCAAGGTCATGGGTGGGATTGTTCTCCTCGTGTGGCTTTAGCTGCCAAGATACATAAGCCACAACTCTACCGTGCTGCATCAGCACAGCACCCAACCAGACCCCGGAAGCATCTGTACACACAACAAAACCTCCCGATCCAGAAGGCAACACCAACACTGGTGCCGAGGTGAGCAACCTCCTAAGCTCCATAAAGCTCTGCTCACACTCACCAGTCCAGACAAACGGAACATCCTTCTGCGTAAGCCTGGTCATCGGGGCTGCAACACAAGAAAAATCATGAATGAATTTCTTGTAATAACCTGCAAGCCTCAAGAAACTCCGAATCTCCGTCACAGACCTTGGCCTCCGCCACTGCATCACTGCCTCGACCTTGACTGGATCTACAGAAATACCATCACCAGAAATCACGTGCCCCAAAAGGTGCACCTCGTGAAGCTAAAACTCACACTTGCAGAGTTTAACATACAACTGGTGATCTCGCAAAGTCTGTAACACCACTCTCAAATGATACACATGCTCATCTGCAGACTGCGAATAAATAAGGATGTTGTCCACAAACACGACCACGAATTGGTCCAGGTAGGGACGGAACACCCTCTGCATCAAATCCATAAATGATGCGGGGGCATTGGTGAGCCCAAACGGCATCACCAAAAACTCATAATGCCCATATCTCAAGCATAACGCAGTCTTCTCCACGTCAGACTCTCGAATCCATAACTGATAATAACCGGACCGCAAATCAATCCGCGAGAACACTCGAGCATACTGAAGCTGGTCGAACAAGTCATCAATCCGCGGTAACGGATACTTGTTCTTAACGGTCACCTCATTCAACTGCCGGTAGTCAATGCACAACCTCAGACTACCATCCTTTTTCTTCACGAACAACACTGGTGCACCCCAAGGGGAAAAGCTAGGATGAATGTACCCCTTGGCCAGCAACTCCTGCAACTGCGCCCTCAATTCCCTCAACTCAGCGGGAGCCATACGGTAAGGAGCCTTCGACAAAGGTCCTGTACCAGGCATAATCTTGATCACAAAATTAATCTCCCGCTGGGGAGGTAATCCAGGTAGGTCCTCGGGAAAAATATCATGAAACTCGTACACCACCGGAATGTTCTCCACATCCGGCTCCAACTGGTCCACCGCGACCACAGAAGCGAGAAAACCCTGACAACCCGCAACAAGCAAACGACGAGCCCTAATAACCGAAATAAGAAAGTGGGAAGAGGAAGACCTAATACCTTGGAAATAGAAGGTGGGTCCACGAAGTTGCCAGAAATAAACCTTCTTCGAGCCATAATCCACCAAAGCATGATGTGCCTCGAGCCAATCCATGCCCAAAATCACATCAAAATCATGAAGTGGCAACGCATAAAGCCTGGCCGGCAAACTCCACCCTTCAACCCACACAGGAACCTCATCGAAATAATACGAAGTTATCATAAAATCACCAGAAGGCAACTCCACTGCCAAATCACAGGACAACTGGGTCACCGGCTCCTCAATACTCAGCGCGAAATCTTCCGAGATAAACGAATGAGACATGCCAGAATCAAACAAAACTCGAGCCGCACAACCCAAAATCCTAACGGTACCTTCCACGAGCTGTGATGCCACTGCCTCTGCCCTAATCATGTGTGTGATCTGGCCTCGGGACCTCTTCCTCCCCTCCACACATGCTGACCTGGGTAGCGGCGGATACTGCCCCTGCTGCTGCTGCTGTAGCCTCTGCTGCTGGGGGTGCTACTGTTGAGGGTACTGCTGCTACTGCGGCCTCTGGGGATAGTCACGCGCCATGTGCCCCGACTGGTCACACCTGAAACAAATCACCGGTGCCGTGCACTGCCTGCCTGGATGCGACTCGCCACATCGGGGACACGGTCCCCGCGATCCACCCACTGATCCCTGACGCTGAAAAGGAATCGACTGCTGTACACTGTCAGTAGATGCCTGCCTATGATCCTTGCACTTCTTATAGAAACCCTTCTTGAGAAACTTCTTGACCTTGGAGCCAAAAGACGCATATCCTACCACTGACGCTGCCGGTGTCGATGCTCCCGAACTACCCATAGCGTACTGGAAAGTACTCTGCTACTGGGTAGCCGAATGCTGACTATGGCCTGACTGGGACTGCCCATGGCGTCCCTGTCCTCGGACCTTCTGCATATCTAGCTCCAAAGATGCTGCCACACGAGATGCCGTCTCCAAATCAGTAGCAGTATTCACCATCAAAAGGTGCCTCAGCTCCTGCCTCAAACCCTGGATGAACTGCTCCGTCTTCACTCCCTCATGCTACATGATATGGGCAGCATAATGGCCTAACTCCATAAACTGAGCCATGTACTGCAACACCGACATGTCGCCCTGAACTAGCTCCAAGAACTGACACATCTTCTACGTTCCAACATAGGATGGGCAGTAAGTACGCTTGAAGACCGTAACAAAGTCCTTCCACACGATCTCCTGAAGTGGACGAGACTGAAAGGACGTCTTCCACTCTGAAGACCACCAATCTCGAGCCGTACCCTGCAACTGGTTACAGGCCAACATCACCATGTCCTCCTCAGCACAGCTCATAGAACTGAACACTCTCTCCATCTCATCAAGCCATCTCCTGGCCACATCGGGATCTGGCTGGCCATCGTAAAAGGGTGGGTGAAACTGCAAGAAGTCACTCACAGCACGACTGGGACCACCCCTGGACGACGAACCCTCGCCAGCATCACCGCCAAACTGCTGAGCCATGGCCTAAAACATGCTCCGAAAGAAATCCTCATCCCCCGGAACTCTCGCTGCATCCCCTGCCTGGGCGGTAACTGGTATCACTCTGGTCTGCTCCGCCTGCTCCTCTGTCGACTGTCCCTGCTGAGAGCGAGTCCTCCGCCTCGGCGCCATACTCGCCTACTGCAAAAAGACAGAAGACACGAGAAACGGTGAAATCAATAAAACACATAATGCCCTAAGCCAGTGCCGACTGTACATCATCATCGTGGACTAGTGGACCACTACAACTATTTAGGATTCTCATATATATCCACAATCGTGCTCTGATACCCGCTGTAACGACCCGAAATCCGAACACCGGGAAGGCCCGTTAGCCCGAATCTTAAACCGCCACCCACAAGCCCGAAGACTCAGAAGGGTTGAAAGGAAGGTGTGGAGATACACAAGAATCTAAAATAATTACAGAGCTACGCAGATTAAATGAATTAAGTAGGAAGCAATTAATGACATTAATTAAATTACATGGTCCACAGTAATAACAGCAATCTAAAATATAATAGTAGTCCACAACTAGTACAGTCCAAAGGGAAAAGTATAACTACACGGGGCATACCCCAGAACTGGCAACTGGCAACTAACCCTGGGCACCTGAACCACGTGGAGCCTCGGAAGCGCTCCCCGGAAGCCGCGTCTCACCTGAAACACGAAAAACACGCAGGGAATGCACCTCAAAATAGAAGGCTCAGTAGGGATCATCCGGTCCCCACCTCGTAAATCGAGAAACTGTGCGGAAAGTAACTGCAAGCTACCACTACGGCTAGTTCCGAATGCACGACATGAAAACTGAGACAACTCGTCAAGACGGGAGAGAACCCAAGAGTCGCTACCAGGCAAAGACAAGAGTACTAACCCACTTGAAGCAAGGCCGGATGCATCCACTGACGACTTAAATCGCGCCTCGGGTGTCTCCCTCCGGCCCAGCGGGAACTGAGACACCGTACAAGTAACCACAAAACAAGTGACTAGCTGGGGTCGTGCTCGTCAGCGCGGGTCCAACCGCCCCCAACCACGTGTGCACGCACAGACCATACGTCCTAGGTCTGGCCCTCTGACTGGTTTTCCCCTCAGTCGGACTCTGGTGTCAAACGTGGGGCCTGACGAAAACCAGTCTAAAAATCGTCTCTCAGGGTAGCCTCGCCACCACTCCCTGGTGGGACCACTCGAGTGTCGGAAGACTACGACTAGTGGAGGGTCACTGAAAGAGTAGACTCTCTAGTCAACGGAAAATAACATCTAAACCGGACAAAGTACAAGGGCCTCTCCTCTTACCGACACTGACTCACGATGACATAAGCCGAGAACACCAACTCCCAGGATCCCACGGCACCCTAATGTGTGGTCCCCACATGATGCCCAGCATCAGTCAGATCACGGGTCAACACGTGGATCGAGATTCACTAACCCGGGACTCGAATAGACAAAACATAACTTTGGTAAGACATGAATCTCTCACGGTCTACCTTTAGGCCATCACAGAGGCTGGCAGTCCAGAATTGGGCCGCCACAGGGACTGTAGCGGTCCAACGATAGGCCGCCACACTCTGGGTTGCGAAAGAACTGGCGCTCCTACCCAGGTCCGCCACAGGGATGAGGCGGGCGTACCTTCGGCCGGCAGACCCAAAAAGCTTCCAACGGTCAAAACACCTCGAAGGCCACGCTGGCCGACTGGGCTTAGCGGTCGGACCTTCGGCCGCCACCTGGGCTCTAGCGGCTCATCGTGAGGCCGCCATGCCCAACCCACGCATGAAACGATTGAAACGGTCGAACGGGGACCGCCTGAAGGGTGTGGCGGTCACTGGAAGGGCCGCCATAGACCCTGAAAATTGAGAATGACGGGAAAACCCCAAATTCACCATTCCACGCCCCATTCACCCCCGGGTGAAGGGGAAACAAAAGGGAAACTTGTTCCCAAGCCCCCAATGCATCTTTCGATGCCCACAAATCATGAAAACATGCATTGGAACGCTAGATCAGGCGCTCACACCCCAAAACATGATTTTTCCTTCCCGGGTCAAAATAGCCCACACTCGACCTCTCCTCGACCTATAAATCACGGGGAAGGTAAATACCAAGCTCAGGACCGTCACCCTACCTCGGATTTGTCCGCAACGCGGCGGATCGCCACTGATCTTCAAAAACCCGCTTAAACCTTCATGAACTCCCACGATCTCACTGAGCACCGAACGCCACCGTGATCACCACGCCGTCACCCACCGCTGTCTGCAGTCGGAGGGGAGCACGCCGTCGCGTCCACGGGAGAGGGGGGCTGGTCACGGCCGTGTGCGCTCACGGGAGAGAAAGGGAGGAAGAAGAAGAAGAAAGAGAAAGGGGAAAAGAAAAAGAAATGGGATTATATAGAAAATCTCAATTTTCTAAAAAGAATGGAAAAATAGAAAAATATACCACCGCAATCGTTGGAACATGTTGATTGCCGTGGTATCATCCCTGATTAGGTGAACAACCCCGTTTACCCGCTACGGGGTTCCGTATGTCCTGTCAGGAAAAAAATACGGAAAACCGTGGAAAACGTTCCGAGACCTCCGAAATTGATCCGAAACACACGGATCCGAACCTGAAAAATGTCCGCAAGATAAATCCGAGCAAAATGAGAACAAATTCTCTAAGAAAATAGATCCGGGACCCAAAAAGAAGGATCTGAAGGGTCCGGAATATTACATAGGAGGACGCAGAGGAGACGGGCTCTTCTGTTGGGGAAGCCACTGCTATGCGCACTGATGAAGGGGATGACATTACGGAGGAGCCTTAAGAACTTAAAATAGAAGACCGGGTGTCAATGTAGGGTCACGAGCGGGATCAGTGTGTCGATTTAACACATCGCTGCAATGGAGGTGGTAACACAGCCCCTCGGGAGCAGAAAAAAGGGGAACGTCGAGAACCCTAGCCGAACGATCGTCGCTCGATCGGAGCATATTGCTGAGGTGATTGGACAATAGAGGGTGTAGGCAAATACACTGGATAAGGGTGAAAAATACCTATCAGTGGCGACAACTAGATCTGTAGAGTAGACAAATACACTAGTAAGTGTGAAAATATATATCCTAAAGCTAACCAATGAAAAGCAGAAGGAGCTAAAAGGAGGAGTCAAGTTCACAAGAGGACAAAAATGTGAACAGTGTATCAAGAGTTTATAGAGCAATCAGAAGAAGAACGAAGGGACTTGGTCAATGCCAAGACCGTCAATGTCAACTCGTCAAGGTCAATGCCTGTCAAAGAGGACTCCTAAAAGCTCAACGTTTTCTTGACTACAATCATGAGGTCCCAGTCAAAGTCGAAGGTTAATGAATAGATTAGTCAGCTACAGTGATTCAGGTCAAAGACAAGCAGCCAATGGAGAGAAAAGAAGGCAACGACTGGTCATGTGGTAAGATAGGAGTGATAAATATGCAGTAAGGGTGACAAATAGCCCGTATGACTGACAAGTGGGCGATAAGCGTGTAAATTAGCCAGTAAGGCTGACAAATGGGTTGAAATGGTGAATCACAGGCTCGGTGTGTCTGGCACATGCTCAACTCGAAGGCCAGGGGCCCAGGCTTTGCACGTGATCCGAGGCTACCCAGTCAGAGGTATATTCTCTCTCATGGGACAAGGATATTTTCATATTTCAGCCTGATCATCTATTATTCACCCTTTGTCGCCTCTTTTACACCAGTAAGGCCTATTTTTCACCATTGGCCACCTATTTGTCACCCTTAAAGCGTAGCCAAAGTCCTTTTCATCCAGCGGGTGACTTGGGTTTTTCTCTTCAACAGCCTGAACTGGAGTCGGCCCCACGGTCGACTCTAGTCGACACTTGTGCAAGTAAAGCCTTCATCTTTTCACACTTTAGCCTAGTTCCTTAACCAAACTTGAATCCGTCTTCATAAAACTCATTGATATTCATGAATTAACATTATCAAGCACACACATTAACATCATTAAACCATATAAAACTTTGAAGATCAAAATGTATGACAAAAGAAATATCATTGAAGATAGGTATGCCACATTCTGAGGTTTGAGACGTGAAATATTTAAGATCTTGTATTTCCAAAGGTAATGAGGTCGGCCCCAAACCGGGCTCTAAACATATAATAATTACCCTCATTAAATGTCCATGATGTCTCCCCCTTCCTTGATAATTCTTGAATATATTTCAGTACATAAATGGCACAGTTGAGGCTTCCATCTTCCTATTGGTGACATTCGTTATCGAATACAAGATTCCATTTCTCAACTCCCTCGAATGTCCCATAGAGCTTCAGAGACCCCTGTACAACTGCAGCCTGCAAATGAAAGATTATAAATTTTAAGGAATAATTAAAAGATAATATAAATATCTATGATTTCAGGTACATGGATAAGAAAAAGTACCCAATTTCTTGTAGTGGCATCATGGATGGCCATGCATCTCATGGAATTGTATGAGACAAAGCGGTGATTCTCCGTGTCAATAGTAAGTAGATGCCAGTGACCTCCATAGTGTAACACGAAGAATAAATATTTGTTCTTATGCAGTTCTGATAATTCAACATTCTCGTAGGCGCACTCCAACAATTCATTGGATTTTTCGTAGTTGGCCGCTGTCCTGCCGTTTATGTGATTCACTAAAGTGGTGGGAAAACAAACACATTGATGAAAGGTGTCAGATTCATTGAATCGTGAGTGGAGGAGGTACATCATGGCGTCGATCACCTGCAAATTAACAATCACGATTCTATTAGCAGTAGAAACACAAGTTCAGGGTAGGGCGAGTGACAAAAAAATTTCACAATTTTCTAAAAAAATTATCGTATCATCCATCATCTGGCTGTATAATAGATCAATGACATGACGATGGTTCAAAACAATCCCGTTCTGTAATTGAAATATGGGGCCACTATATTGGACAAAAATTTTCATGGTAGTCAGAGTAAGGCGGATAAGGATAATTATAGAAAATATAAGAGGACAACTTACTCAATATCTCCCGAGGCACAAGCCTCGATGAATTCATTCATAATCATGTTATCTGTCGGCTTTGGTCGGCCTTTGCAGATCCAATCAGTACTCTATATGAGCTTTCTGTAATGGTCGGCTTCATATCCCTTCTACATTGATGCCAATATACCAATCTTAGATTCTATACTGTAATAAGTAGGAACAACGCATACTCACCTTCTTCTTCCCCCGTCCTGTAGTTTTCTTTGCAGGTGCCTGCCACTTCTTCCCGGGATTCTCATCCCATTGGTGTAGGGACTGAGAAAAGACACCTTGACAACGGTCACCATGCCCATTGGTCGCCTCCATCTGAGCTTGGATATAGGCTTGCACATCCTCTTCAGGGGATACCTTAGATGGCACAGTATCATTCGTACTTCGTTGAAGGGGCCTTGGAGGTGGGACATCGGTGGCAATGTCCATTTCAGAGGTTTGACATATACTTTCCTCAACATTTTCAGCCCCTTACACTTCCTTGACAGGGGCTGCCAGAGGTGGCATGACATCAACCGTCACCTGTTCGATGGGCCTAGGAGGTGCTGCATCAGCGGCAATGTGAGTCTCTTGCACCCTAGTCAGAAAGAAGGCCCTCATTTCCTCAAGTAGCCACTGCTGGATCTTCAATGTAGCAGCAATATCTTGTAGCACATGCATGCATGGAGCTGATGAGGAAGTCTCCTGAGCACTGGGTCGGGTCATCATCTGACCACCGTACCCCGCGTCCCTTTCACTTGGCTCAATAAGGAGCCCTTCGATCACCTGCATTTTAAACCACATCACTTCGGTTATTCATTAATGTTGAATGACAAAGAAGAAGTTTTTAGTACTCATAATACATGTTGGCCTCGTAGGGATCCAATAGAGAATTTTAATTTCCTATCTAGGAATGGCCACCACCAAAATAGTCGGGGGAATGTCACCTGCCATAGTGGCTGCCGCGCCCACATGTGCTCAAAAAATCAGACCTGTAATATGAAATATATCAAGTTATTTTACAATGCAATAGAATTGATGATTGACACATTAATTATTACACAATAAAAATAAAAAAACTTACAACAAGTGTGGCAGAACAACCAAATATAAATGTATGGGCCTGGGATGCATCCCCGGCTCTTCTCTTAGCACGATCAATTGTACCTAACCGTCGTTTCTGGACCGCCAACACTAATTTCTCAAACTTGTGCATCGTTACCTGTTGCATGGCGGCTGCCCAGTTGTAATCTGAAACTCTATCAATGTCATCTAAGCATGACAGCATTTGTTGTGGATAAGAATGCGTCGACCGTGGGCAAAGGAAAGGGGATAGTAAGAGTACAATCACAGCCGGACAGTGTCGGTCACATCCTACTCTTCATCGGACCCAACAATTTGCTGGATGAGAGAGCACACTTTCTTCTGGTCAAATGTTGCTACAAATCCAAATAGATGTTGCAACTTCGACTTTTGTTTCGCGGATCCATAATGTTGAACCGGCTGACTGGAGCAAGGTAATCTTAAACTTATGCCCACATCTTCCACACTGAATGCGACCTCCTTACTACCCATACGGAAGTAATTTCCTCCACTATGGGCGCAAATAATCTTCTCCAATAGTGTCATGGTGAAGGTGACGGGAGAAGCATTGTCAACATATGGACCAAAGTGTGTGGTCCTCATCAATGACTTGTGGCATTCCCGAAATGCCATCTGATCTATGTCCTTCATGTAAATGTCCATAGAACATCGGGCGGAGATGACCCTTGTGTTCACTAGATTCAAAAAAATGTGTAAACAAGAAATTCAGTTAATTGGCTGATCAAGAAATACAAAAAATATTAAGAGTAAGACAAGGGTGACAAATGTATAGACAAGGGAGTTTAGGTGTGGCAAATAGGTGCTTAAGGGTGACAAATGTATGAAATTCGGAGACATGTAGGTCTAAATCTGACACAAATAGGTAGATATAAGCGTGACAAATAAATAGGTCGATAAGGGGGGCAAATAGCTATGTAAGGGAGATAAGGAACCACACTACCTTTAACTTGTCATCCTGAAGTGGAGGCCTTAGAAACCCTATGTATGTGAAACGTTTCTTCTTCGACCGTAAGAACCGGTACAATTTCCTTAGATGCAGGTGGGACATCCAGTTTACGGCGGACGGAGCATTGCATGGGTGTCTCCTTCGGCTCCATGGCTGTCAGTGATGAAAGAGAGGAAGCAATTCAGGAGTGCTCGAATAGCAAATGACGGAGAGGTCGCAAATGGCACCGCGAGGAAGACGAGACGCTGAGCACGATGGAGAGACGAACCGGCTTCTGGTAGGTTGCGTAAGAGCCAAGACATGGCAGGAAGGGTAAATAGGTAATTGGGGATTTTTAATTTTGAGAATCTAGTTCGGCGTCATCATTTCTATTGATGTGGCCTGCGGCAATACGCGAACAACACCCACGCGTGGCCGACGTGTCCTATTTTCCACGTGGACCAATTGGAGCTTAAGGGCGACAAATGTGTCTACACTGGTGACAAATGCATTTGCAAGGGTGAAAAATACCCTACTAACGGTGACAAATAGGGCTCAATAGAGACAAGGCTGACGCGCGGCTTTCAAGGCAGTGTAAGAGTAAGGGCGACGTCTTGTGGACTTTAGTGGTGACAATTATGTGAGTGTGGGTGACAAATGCTCAATTGGAGTAACAAATACCTTCCTTAAGTGTATCGTTGTTAATCGTGAGGTGCCGGCTTCGAAACAACGTTCTGTCGTGTTTTCATTTACAATTTTAAATAAGTTATATTAAAAAAACTTAAGGAAACATTAAGCTGAAGCTAAGATTCGAACCTGGAGAAACCCATTCAAACGGAAGAACAATAAACCAAATGATACAACATGTCATTTCAATTTGTTTATTCCATTATATATATATATTATAGTTTTCCGTATCGGTACGCAATGTCCAATCTAGTCTCGAGCCGTGACCGGGACGACCGGTTCGATAGGGACGGCCACACCTGCCCTGAATGATGTGCATGTGACTCAAGGGCGACGTTGATTATTATCCTGAGTGCTTCCACGTGGTATTCCCTGCGAGGAGCCCTAGCTTCCGAAAATTCATTATAGACGTGACGGTAAATCCAAAACACATGAGTTCGATGGGGGTAAGGAACAATAAGGAAATGGTCAACATGTGACCGATACGCCTCTACGTACCTTTTCGCACCCCGATGTGGGCCTTTCAAGGTAGCTAGGCTTTTCAACACGCTGTCTCTTCCTTTTATAGGAATCGACTTATCGGCCATGCATCCCCATTGCTTGGCGATTAATCAAACGTTTTCCCCTCTTATCGCCGTGATAGACCTTTATGGCACGGCGGGTCACCAGTCCCGACCCGATGCCCACCATCGTCTGCTTAGTGATCAGAAGGAGCACACCTTCGGTTAGTCCAGACCATTCTAGTCTTAGAACCTGAACACATTGTCACACACAAGTGATTGGCACGCCTTATCGTGAGTAAAACCGATAAAAGATACAATGATATTTGATTATGGCACATGAGTGCTTCCACGTGGCATTCCCTACGAGGAGCCCTAGCTCCTGAAAATTCATTATAGACGTGATGGAAAATTCAAAACACATGAGTTTGACGAGGGCACGGAACAATAAGGAAATGGTCAACATGTGACCGATACGCCTCTGAGTACCTTTTCGCACCCCAATGTGAGCCTTTCAAGGTAGCTAGGCTTTTCAACACGATGTCTCTTCCTTTTATAGGAATCGACTTATCGGCCATGCAGCCCCATTGCTTGGTGATTAATCAAATGTTTTCCCCTCTTATCGCCGTGATCGACCTTTATGGCACGGTGGGTCGTCAGTCCCGACCCGATGCCCACCATCGTCTGCTTAGTGATCAGAAGGAGCGCACCTTCGGTTAGTCCAGACCATTCTTGTCTTGGAACCTGAACACATTGTCACACACAAGTGAATGGCACGCCCTATCGTGAGTAAAATCGATAAAAGATACAATGATATTTGATTATGGCACCTGAGTGCTTCCACAAGGCATTCCCCGCGAGGAGCCCTAGCTCCCGAAAATTCATTATAGACGTGACGGTAAATTCAAAACACATAAGTTTGGCGGGGGCACGGAACAATAAGAAAATGGTCAACATGTGACTGATACGCCTCTGAGTACTTTTTCGCACCCTGATGTGGGCCTTTCAAGGTAGCTAGGCTTTTCAACACGTTGTCTCTTCCTTTTATAGGAATCGACTTATCAGTCAAGCAGGGTTTGACGTCCCGCTCCGGGATGCCTCGACCCACACGTCCCGACCCCACCCAAGTGGTGGGCGGGAGGCCCGGGTCGTGGGTCGTGACCGGGACGCTTCATTATTTTAATATTTTATTTTATATATATTATATATATAAAGAGTCTTTTTTTTACTTTGTTGTATTATTTTATATATATATTATACATAAAGAGTCTTTTTTTATTTTAACATTTTACGAGATGGACCGACACAGAGCAAATATGCACCGACCCGACCAGTCCCAGGCCGTGACCGGGATGGGCGGGTCGGTCGAGACCACAAACCCTGCTTTCAAGGTAGCTAGGCTTTTCAACACGCTCTCTCTTCTTTTTATAGGAATCGACTTATCGGCCATAAAAAAAGTTAAAAAATTTTAAATTACAGATCTTAAAATATTAAGTAATATTTTTTTTAGATCTAATGATATTTTTTACTGAGGGATATTTTATGTTTTTATAGGAAGAAATGAATGAATGCCAAAAAATCATGACTGAATGAATGAAAAGATGACGCCAAATGAAAATATGGCGTCAAATGAAAAGAGACAAGAACATGCAGACGACCCCTCTCTTGACCTCCTTAGTCCTTCCCCCTTCCTACTCCTTCAACCACTGCATCCCTTTCCTCTCTCACGATCGCACCCGCCTCTCAATCTCTTACCCGAGGGCGGCGGAGTGGCGAGGGCAGGCGGAGGTGAGCTCCGGCAGCGGCAGCGGTCAAATTCTTTCCGGCGGACACCCCCCTGTTGGCACTCAAAATATCACTCGCGGCGATCAAGCCTCGAAGATGAATGACACGGCTCACTAAAGCACAGAAGTCGACAAATATCAACATATTAAGGACTTCTCAAGCTGCCAGGGCCTCGAATCACCCGGGATAAACGCCAGGGACTTCGCCTCAGGAAAAGTTGAGATGAATTCACAACCAACTGGCAGTGCGACCAAGCCTGCCCAATGAACCGGCATCGACTCCGTCGTGCCGCATACACTACACCCGTTGTCCGACCAAGGACAATGGTCTACCCGGTGGCTACCCACCTCATGAAAGACTCTCCTGAGATGGAAAAAGCTCCCTCGGCTCTTCAGGACGGAGGACCGAAGGCTCTATCGGCGGAAGATCCTAGCTACCCGGCGCAGGTACAGCTTCTCGCCAAGTTGGGCCCATTAATGGGCGAATGATCACCCAATCAAGGTAGAACTATCCTGGGTGTTACTCCACCCTCCAAGAAGCTTTGAACACAAGCCAGGCCGAGCTAGCAGCACGGATCATAGTGCCGAAAGCCGTGTCACCGGAAAACCTGCATGTTCAAACCAAAGATACTCGATATTCTGAGAAGGCCGTACGCCATCCTGAGAGCGTTGACAAGGCTTCTCGTCAAGGTTTCGAAGAGCGGCAACAAGATGAACGGTCACAGTGACTCCCGGAACCATCCCCGGACTCACATGCTAACCTACAACGAACGGGAGATGCTAATACGGTGCGCCCTTATCCGACGCGCCCCCCTTAAACTGGCACCCTAAAATCCGGCGCGCCTATGGTAGAAGCCCCTTCTCTGGCGCGCCATTCTCCGCGCCGGATTAAACTTCGAACCCATTCCTGTATAAATGGCAATTCAAAACAGAAAAAGAAGAGAGGCGAAGAGGTTTTCGAAAGAAGAAAATCGAGAGATAAGAGAAAAGGGTCTGAGAACCAATCTCCGGTGAGAGAGAGGGGGTTTCTTGCGAGCGAAGCAGGGTTCCTCTGAGCACCCTTCGCCGCCATCTTCCATCCTCAACCTGAAGCCCTCCGGAGCCGGAGAAGAAGAAGGTGTCCCGATACTATGTTCTCAGAACAGGTGGGCGTCTGCATTTCTTATTTCTTCTCCGCCTTGTTTTCTCTCCGTCGAATGTAAGCGAGAGGGGTGAGGGATGGCGATGATATGAGCCAACCCCTCCCCCCTTCTTCGCCATCTTTTCCCTTTGATTGCTCTCCTGTGAGCTTCCCTGTAAGTGAAACGGTGGCCGTGCCGCGATGCCGGCGCTGAACTTGTAACATATGTGCAGTTTCCTCGATGGGGTGATGACATGCATATATGAATATATTGGTGGATTGAATGCTCAACGCCTTGTTCTCTTCTTCCACCACTGTTTCATTCGGAGGATATATATTAGCGTCTTCCCATGCATAGTTTTACGATTCCGGTTTTCTCCGATTTCGCATACGCCTTGGGATGCCATGGGCTACAGAGATGACCCCTCCCCGGGTCCTTCGTGTCTGTGCCGGTGCATACACTTCTCCCCGTTTTGATACGAGATCCAACCTTGGCCTTCCTCCCTCTTTGCATTTCTCTATTGCTTAGAGGAGGCAGGTGCTGCTTCTGGGATAGTGGAGTCCGCCTCGTGACTACTACGTTCCAGCCATTCGTGTATATGCGTGTGTAGGCAAATTGTCCTAGCTGCATATCGACTGCCATTCTCCGTGACTGCTGTTTGCATTCTCTTCTGTGGATGGCAACCCAGTCTCGCGAGCATCAACACCTTAGCCCCATGAGTGGTGATCTATCAATGCCGAATGTCTTCATTCATCTCGTCTGTGGTTTGTAGCCACTGAACCATTCGAGTTCTGTTGTTTTGGTCTCAGCCACCCGGGGAGGAGGATATTCCCCACCGTTTCACAGAACTGCCGATCGGCCAAGGGAACTCCACTTTTGATTGATGGATGTTTCTCATGAGTCACAGAGCTAACAACAACTGGGGCCCCAGCCCAACAATTCCAAACCCACAGTCCTTCGGGACCCTGTGGTGACTAAGGGACAAATGCTCCTAGTAGGCTAGTCCTCAGAGCCTCTCTCCCTAATGGTCTCTCTCTAGTGGATGCAGTGCATGCTGTAGGTCACCCACCCCTTATAGGCCAGTCCTCGGGGTGTTGCTTCCGTCACTAGATGTCTCGTTCCTCTGTTTCCACCAACGGAGCTATGGTGCCCCTCGCAGGCTTGTCCTCAGGGTATCCTGTCCGATTGGGGTTTTGCTGGCTGCCACCATACAGACCGGCTGTTTAGGGGCTTACTCCACGAGTGAGTATGACCATGTTTCTCCCCTGTAGTCCTTCAGGGACGGGGGAGATGCTGCCTAATTTTTGGTAGAACTCTTTTAGCTGATAAGAGCACTTGTGTGAATGGCTCCAATAAAACACTTGTTCTGAGATAAAGGACCCTAGTGCTCGAGTATGGACCTCGCACTAGCTCATCACTTCATTCTAGAAGGGCTCTGGACATCAATTAAACAAGCAATCAGCCCAATTAACTTCAAAACGCTTAACAGAATCCCAGTAAACTTAGATAGTTTCAAAATTCATCAAAAATCAGCTAAAGCGGCGCGGTCCTAATCCGGCGCGCCTTAATACGGTGCAGTACCCCCCTGCGTCGGAATAACCTTACACTCATAAAAATTTGTTTTCAAGTGGCTCGTTCTCGACGCACCCTAAACCGGCGCGCCCCAAGCCCACCACACCGTTTTTACGTTTGTTAAGGCCGCGCCGGATTAAGACCATTCACCTACGTTTGGCCGCGTCGGGAAAACCTATCCCTACGCGTGGCCGCGCCGATTTTGAACCATTATGCTGTTTTAATCACTCCCCCGCCCTTAGAGCGATCCTCTTCTCCCGCGGTCGAGGTCAATTACCCTAACTAATAATAAATCGAATAAGAAAGGGGCTATGCATGCCCGAGCCATCTTGCTTTTACTACCATGTTTGTTAGCATTTTACTTTCGTCATCACGCTTACGTTGCCACTTTCGTCCCCTTAGCGGAGTCTATTAAACTTGATTGATCATTGTTCATCTTTGCAACTCTGCGACTATGCTTAACGTTGTCATGAGCATCATGCATGCATGCCTGCATGGATTCCCTCCTGTATATTAAATGGCATTGACGAAGGTCTGGGTCACTCCCGATTGGAAGTCTTTGCCATGCGCGATGGTGGTCTTTGGACCTATGTCCTGTACCACGTATCGAGGGTACCCAACTTAATGAACCATGCCTCTTTCGCATGACATATAGAAGCACCTCACGTGACCTGGTCACGTTTATACCTTTGCATCTTTATTCCGGCATCGACAGCCCACTATCTCAGCAATTAATCAAAGGTTTTCCCTCCTCGTGGGGGATGTAATTAACGCCATAGCCTTTATGGTATGACGGACTACTGGTCCCGACCGAACCTCTCTCTCGCCCGACACGAGTCAGAACGAGCGCATAATAAACTCGTCACTCACGTGACTGGCACGCCCGCGCAGTCAATCAGTTAGTTAATTACCAGTTAGTCAATTGGTTGATCGACACGTGAAATAAACCAAATAAACCCAAATGAAATAATAATAATAAAAATAAAATTCCCATCACAAACAGTCTGGCACGCCCGGTGGGACCAGTGTCACCTTTCATCTCTTTGCCGAGATAATTGGGCTTCGAGGCCCTCCTAAAGGTTGTTGATCATTGGTTTGTTTATCTTTGCAGGCGAACAATGACGACAACTGGGCTGACTGGCGTCGGCTTTGGCCCTTCAATTGTTGATGATCATGCGCAAGGGTACCTGGTGGTGCCCACGGTGTTCGGAAGCTTCCCTGCCACCGTTGGCTTCCCCAACTTCTTGGGGTTAGCCTTCGTAGACATGCTGGAGGTGGAACCCTAGGAGCCTGTCGAGGGATCTACGAAGAACATGGAGCCTCTAAAGGCTTGATACTGCCACGACTCGCTCAAGAGTCAAACCTTGGTCGCCAGCTGCCTGGTTCACCATGCTGTCCGTGGGGTCCGCCCCGATGCTGTCAACAAGAACTCCGGAGGATGTCAGCGCAAGCAAATCCGGAGGAGTACTGCTGTGGTTACCAGAACCCTCTCGCAATCCAATAAATCTATGATGGTTGGTGGCAAGCGCGTCTTCCTCAACGGACGCGACGCGCGGATAGTCCCAGATCGGGTCGTCCCTTCCATCCCCGTCCGCAACTCATATCAGGCCCTCGCCGGAAGGAGGGCAGAAAGAGAAGAAGCCAGCCATTACGGCCAAGAGAAGTTGGCCCCCAGGCCAAGGAAATTTAAACAGGTGTGGGTCCCCAAGAGGGTCCAACCTGTTAATCAAGCTGCACATGTCCGCCACCGCCTTGCTCACGACGGAGCAGAAGGAAGGAGAGAAAGGGGCCTGGCCCCGAAAGATGAAGAAGTGGTTGCGGGCCCTCCGCGCCGTGAAAGTTTCCTGGCCTGCGCCCGCCAAGCCAACGTCCCTGCTGTGGGACGAAGGTTCCAGCAACCTGCCGACAGAGCTCGGCTAGCTTATACCCCTCCTGCGGGAGGTCGACAACTGTCCCCCGTGCTGCATCAAGAATGGGGTCGAGAAGAGATGACCAACTTGGTCAAGAACTATTTTCGAGGGCTAGGCAACCCCTCGCTTGGGCAGCAACAGTTGATGCAAGCAGCCGCCGCCAATGAAGACTACTGCCCATCAATGGCAGTTGAAGAAAATGAAAGAGAAGGGATGATGCTGTCGTGAGTTGATGACAACGGCTATGATGACGGCTTCGGGATCGAAGCCGATGAAGCCGCCCCTAGGCGGGAAGAAACAAGAAGAACTTCTGTGTTCGAGAGGCTGACCTTCCCAGATCAGACTAAGAGAAGGGTCCATCGACAGAGAAGAAGGATGCAGGTCTTCACCTGCAACATGGCCGGCATATTCGGCCGATACAAGGGACTTCCTGAAGATCCCCGCGAGTTGGCTAAATTGGCCGCACGGCTAGGGCCGAATACTCGAAGAGCAGAAGTCGCAAGGTAGCTCCTGGTGATAACTAAAGGAAAACAACCCCGGGTCTACCACCAGTGAGATGATAAGGCTCCTGTCTTGACCGCCAATGTGGTAACGGCGGAGGAAGAAGATGACCCTCCTCGACATCCTGCCCGAGGGTACGTCCAGAGAAGCAACAGAAGCCATTCCCAGCGCGGCAACTATGGACCCAACGGTCCAGATGCTACTCCAAAGATATCGACAAGAGATAAACTTGCTGAAGAAACAGCTAATGGAGAAGACCGAACAGTCGTCAGCTTCCAAGCCGCCCGAAATCCAGGGTGAATCATCCCGGGGAGTGGTTCGTCATGCCGACCCTCCGCCGCTTTACACCTTGCCTCAGTCGTCCGAGCCGAGCATGGCGACGACTCAGCAGCGGCCACCACAGCCCCAGCCGTTGATGCCACCGGTGCTCCCACAAGTGCACCAGACACCCCCGCTGTTGCGTCCTCCACAGGCGACCACTCTGGTCACCCCGTACCTACAGCTGGCACACTTCTATCCGGAGCCAGTTGACCCCGCTGTCATGAACCGGATGATGGTGGAAAGAATGATCGAGCTGAAGCTCGCAGAAAGAAGTGAAGGCGACTATGTTGCATTTGATGCCTATCGGGTGCCCTACCCGCAACACCATGCTGCCAAGCGGCTTCCCCCAGGCGTCAACAAGCCGCCCAAGTTCGACAAGTTCAACGGGAAGGGATCCCCAAAGGAACATGTTGCATATTACATGACTATCATGGGTGATTTGGCTGCCGATGAGTCATACATGTTAAAGTTTTTCGGGTCCTCGCTGACGGGACTCGCATTTGAATGGTACTCCAGCCTCCCGGCCGGGTCGATCAGCGACTGGTCGGATATGCAAAGGAAGTTCAGGGAGAGATTCCATGTTACAAAGAGGGAGGTCATAGTGGCCGAACTCTACTCAACAAAGTAAAGGGCCGATGAGATAGCCCTCGATTATATCAAGAGGTGGAGGAACCTCGGAATGAGGTGCAAATGGCCCCCGCATCAGGAGGACGCTGTACAAATATGTAAACAGAACCTCAAGAGGGAGGTTCTAGAAAAGATGATCGGAATGGAAATACGGTCGTTTGACCGATTGAACAATGTTGTGGCCGAGGTGGAAGCCTTTCTGGCCAGACCTATCCCTACATCAGCTGCCAGCACAACCCAGAAGGGCAAGGCAGTGGAGCGGCGCTCGTTGCCTAAAGAAGTGAACGCTCTTGATATCAAGGCATTCGAACAACAGAAAGATGAAGGCAAGAAGGCGGTCGCCCCACAGCCTGCAGAAGCCCCAGATGGCAAAGAAGGTCCCTCGCTACGGGACAAGATGAAGAAAACCTATTCATTTCCGAAGGACAAGACCCAAATTCTGTTCGACTGGGTAACGGAATATGGCATGGTCACCCTGCCAGAGCTAAAGAGGCCGGAGGACCTAAAGAGAAGAGACAGCCCAAGATTCTACCCCTACCACCAGATGTTGGGGCATCCAATCGAAGACTGCTATGTTTTCAAGGATATCATCGAAGGGATGGTAAAGAAAAATGAAATCGAGTTGGGAGAGTACGAAGTGGACCCTCCTCAACCGCATGAAGCCCCTCGGAGGAGGGCAGCAATCAACATGATCTCCCTATACCCGGCACTTCCCGAGGAGATCTCTGAAGCATGCACGCGGAGCACTTATGAAACTCATTTCTTGGAGCCCGCAAAGGAACAGCGGGGGTGGCAGCAGATCCCTGCAAAGCACAAGAGGAAGAAAGCACCCTGCCCGAAAGTGGGGGCATATATCCGTGGTGTTACACCCCGACCTGCTCCGCCGATGGCAGCACCCATGTGGATCACTCCACCTGCAACTATCAGGATACCTACACACAATCGGAGGAGACAAACTCCACTGCCAGTGGTCAAGGAAACCAACCCTGGGGTCCGTCGACTACAAAACCTCATTGAAGGGCTAGACGAGTACGTGCAGCCCGAATTGAAGCCTCTGTTGGTGCGGGACCATGTCCCATGGCAGAAACTGGAGCAGCTCTCACTCGAGCGAAAGGAGGAAGCTGAAGCGGCATCCGATAAGGAGGGCCGTCTGTTCTGGGGGCAGGCGCCTACTGAAGCAAGGAAGAAGAAGAAACAAAAGAAGAAGAGAAGGACCGCTAAGGCAGATAAAGTGTAGGTTATTTCCTATAATACTCTATCAGCACTCTTCAACCCGCCCGGAGAAGAGGAAGAAGAGGAAATTTGCTTCACACCACTTTTTGGGGGAGGCAGGGCTGAGGCCGCAACTACTACACATGCAACCCGGTCAGGCCGGAAATGGGGGCACCAGCCGCCACCCAACCACAACATCATGTTCAGGGGAGAGCAGCCCTACAAAACACCTCCGCTGGAGATCAAGGGAGTCCAGATCCCTCCTCCACCAGGCCTATATAACAAGAGTGGGGGCAAGGCAGTCCCTTCATTTCTTGAATTCATGAAGATATCTAAGGGGAAGCAGCCTTGTCAGGAGGCTAACACTGCACCCAGGGATGTTCACCCGCAGCCAGCACAATCTGCCGAAGATCCAAATACAGATGGAGCTTGCCCTGCAGCAGCTAATGAAGAGTGCCGAGGATCCGATATCAGCCAGAAGGGCGCCGAATTCAAGGCAGATGAAGCAGGTCCCTCAGGGACCGCAACCCAGGAGTTCCCCAAGCCAAGGTGGGTTGAAGAGATGAAGCTCTCCAATGTCCGAGCTGGGAGCTGAATAATGAATCTACTCAAAAAGCTCCCTGCTCGATTTACAATCTGGGAGATCCTTTCTTTGAGTGAAGAGACTCGACAGGCAATCATTACTGCTCTGCAGATGACTGCTCATTTTGAGACATGTTTGGCTGAAGCAATGCCGGAGGCTAGCATGACCTTCACTCCAGAAGATATGCTACTGCCTACCATTAGCCACAACATGCCGCTGTATATGAAGGGGCACCTGAATGGAAGGGAGCTGAATAGGATTCTGGTTGATCCCGGTGCAGCGGTCAAAATTCTGCTTTATAGAATATACGAGAGGCACCACTTCAACGTGCATCTTGAGAAAGTCGGGGATATGCGTATCGCCAGCTTCAATCAAAAATGTGAAGTGTCGATGGGGGTGGCAGAGTTCACCCTTACCCTAGCGGATTTCACTACGACGGTGCAGTTCCATGTCATTGACTCCCGCACCTTGTACAAAGCACTGCTCGGCCGCCCATGGCTGCATGAAAATATGGTGGTGCCATCTACGCTCCACCAATGTATCAAATACAGTCTTCAAGGGAAGGAGGAGAGGATCTTTGCAGACCTCCACCCGTTCAAGGTATTTGAAGGTCATTTAGCGGACGCCAACCTATATACAGGGCCTCCCCAGAAGACCTCTGAAGCTAAGACCCCTACAGGGGCATCGAGAAGCGCATCCGATGGCAATTGGTATCCACCACCGCTGCGCGGATATGTCAAGCCCAAGGTGGTCTCTTATATCACAACATCCGGGGATGTGGGCAGAATTGCACCCCCAACATTATACCCTGAAGCTAATGAAGTGCGGGTCGGTCAGAAGCATAACCCCAATGGAGTCCCGGACGGCCTCACCAAGCCAACTCCCGGCCTTGATAACCCTACTGTCGAGCCTTTCAAAACTTGGGAGGTAACACAGGAGGATGGACCCAATAGCCTATTTTATACAGTTGAAGAGCACCCTACTGAGGAGGACACAGATTGTTGCCTCCCCAAAGATATAGACTATCTGTCAGTTCCCGTCAAGGGTCTGGCATTCACAACTAATCGGATGGCCAGGATGTTTCAGAAGCAACACATCCCCTCCGATCAGTCTCAAAAGCGCAAGGAAGCTTTCCAGAAAATGTGGTATCCCGCAAATCTGGATAAGGAAATGAGACGCGTCTCTCAGCACCCGGGGTTGGGCTTCACCCTGGAAGAATATTATCACAGTGGCCGATACGAGGTGGACACCCTCTCCGCCTTCTACCCTGCTGAAGACAGCCCGCTGGGGGCAACCTTTGATGAATACCCAGCGGAAGCTGAACATGCTGACCCGGGCCAGCCCGGAAATCAAGAAGCGGAGACCGTGATTCCTTGCCGATGTTGGGAGCAGGTCTATCCCGAAGAGGCGACCATGCAAGCCAAATTTGATACGGCTAGCAGCAGCGAAGCCGAAGGTGTTGAAGAAGCAGGGATCTCTCCCTCCTGTGGAGTCCTACCAACAATGACCTCCGCACCCCTTGTGCCAATCGGGGAAGCCTCGGCCAGCCCCGACCAGGAGGTGTGTGCTGCCGACAATGGGACTGCCACTCCTATTGAAGATGCAACTGCCCCAGAAGGCGAGATCTCGTTACCTTTTGCCATGAGACTGGGTTGCTGTTCCAACCCAACAACAAGCAGTCACAAGTCTGGCACGACTGCAACCCCATCTGCAAGGACTGAAGCTGCTCTCTTACCCTGGGAGACTGCAATGGCAGCAGATTTGCTAAAAGAGCAATACACGCGGCCACTATCAAATGAAATAGAGGACTTCCAAGAAGCTCTGATGGTGTCGGATGAGGAAGTCGAAGTACTCGGCCCTCAAGATGGTATTCCAGACTTCGTTGACCTCCAACCGGCACCTCCGGAGATAGAAGACGGAGGCCAAGCCACAGTCGACGAACTGATAGAAGTCAACTTGGGAAGTGAGGAGGACCCTAGGCCTACCTTCCTGAGTGCCCAACTGTCCCCAGAAGAACAGGGGCTGTACATCCAGCTGCTGCAAGAATACCGGGATTGCTTCGCCTGGACTTACAAAGAGATGCCAAGTTTGAATCCTGCAGTTTCACAGCATGAGTTGGCAATCAGCCCTGAAGCCGAGCCGGTGAAGCAACCGCCACGGTGCATGAGGCCAGAACTCATCACTCAAATTTGTGCTGAAGTCGACAAGCTTATTGACGTGGGATTTGTCGAAGAAAACCAGTACACCACGTGGCTGGCGAATATCGTCCCCGTGAAAAAGAAAAATGGACAGATCCAGATATGTGTTGACTTTCGAGATCTAAATAAAGCCTGCCCTAAGGATGACTTTCCAGTGCCAATAACGGAAGTCATGATTGATGCCACAACCGGTCATGAGGCCCTGTCATTCATGGACGGGTCATCCGGCTAAAACCAGATTTGGATCGCGGAGCATGACCAGGTTTATACTACCTTCCGAACCCCTAAAGGCATCTATCACTATATGAGGATGACGTTCGGACTAAAGAATGCTGGCGCAACTTATCAGCGCGCAATGACCAGAATCTTTGATGAGTTGCTCTACCACAAGGTCGAGTGCTACATAGATGATCTGGTGGTCAAGACCAGAAGAAAACAAGACCATCTGCAGGACCTCCGGATTATCTTTCAGAGGCTGAGGCAGCATGAGCTGAGGATGAACCCTATGAAATGTGTGTTCGGAGTGTTGAGCGGAAAGTTCTTGGGCTTCATTGTCTGATATCGGGGAATCGAGATAGACCCCGCAAAGATCAAAGCAATTCAGGAGTTACCTGCACCAAGAAATCTCTCCGAGCTGAGATCACTACAGAGCCGCTTGGCTTATATCCGACAGTTCATTTCCAATTTTTCAGGGCGATGCCAGCCTTTCCACAAATTGATGATGAAGGATGTTCCCTTCTACTGGGATGAAGATTGCCAGATAGCATTTGACAAACTGAAAGACTATCTGAAGACTCCTCCAGTGCTGGGCGCACCGGTGAAAGGACGGCCGTTGATATTATATATAGCAGCCACACACAATTCCCTGGGGGCAATGCTGGCCCGGAATAATGAAGAAGGGAAAGAACAAGCCCTCTATTACCTCAGTCGGAGACTGGTCAGAACTGAGGAGAAATATACTTATATTGAGAAGATCTGTCTAGCACTGGTCTTCGCAGTTAAGAAGCTTCGACACTACATGTTGTCGCATGAAATCAGCTTGGTATCCAAAGAGGACCCGCTGAAATATATTATGTCCCAGCCGGCACTCAAAGGTCGCTTGGGCAAGTGGGCAGTAATCCTTATGGAGTTTGACATCTCCTATGTGTCGCGCAAGGCCATCAAGGGCCAAGCTATTGCAGACTTCTTCGCTGAGCACCCAGTACCCGGGGACTGCCCGCTGGAACCGGAGCTTCCTGAAGATGAAACCCTGGAAGCCGCTCAGGTGCGGCCCTCCTTATGGCAGCTATATTTCGATGGCACTTCCAGAATTGACACCTTTGCCACTGGATCAGCCAGGGTCAGGGCAGGAGCAGGCATCGTCCTGAAATCCCCAGAAGGGAAAGTGGTGCATACATCTTGCTCGATAAACAAGCATTGCACAAATAATGAAGCAGAGTATGAAGCCCTGATAATCGGGTTGTAAATTGCTCTATCCATGGGAATTCAGATGCTGGAAGCATTCGGAGACTCCATGCTGGTTATAAAACAACTGGAAGGAGAGTTCGATGTGCGAAAGCAAGAGCTCCTCCCTTACCATCAGATGGCAACCCGCCTGATGTCAAGATTCAACTTCATCAGCATCAAGCATATCAACCGAGGCCAGAATGCTCAGGCAGACGCCCTCGCTAAGCTGGCCAGTTCTTTGGCGGTCCTGCCAGACACGAGCTAGAATATAACAGTGATCAACCGCCGGCAAGTCCCCAATGTAACAGAGGTCTTAGCCGACGAACAAGAGATTGAGGTGGTAGCCGTCGAAGAGGTTCAGCAGCCCGATTGGCGAGAACATCTCCTGCGGTGGTTCCAACACCAGCAACTCCCAAAAGAAAAAGAACAGAGAATGAAACTCCTAAGGGTCAAATACTCTTACGAGATGAGGAACGGAACCTTGTTCCGAATAATGGCAGATGCCCGAAGAAAAGTCCTACTTCGTTGCTTGTTTTCAGCAGAAGCGGGGCAGGTGATGCAAGAAATCCATGCGGGATCAGCTGGAGCGCATCAGGCCGGCCCAAAGATGAAGATTGAGATAAAGAAATTGGGTTACTATTGGCCCACTATATTTGATGACTGCTGCAAGTTCGCCAGGGCTTGTCAAAAGTGTCAAGAACACGCCAATGTGTCAAGAAGGCCTCCAGTGCCACTACATCCTACCTTACCAAGCTGGCCGTTTGCTCAATGGGGCACGGACGTGGTAGGGCCACTACCAGCATCTTCATCAGGGTGCAAATACATCTTAGCAGCTACAGATTACTTCTCCAGATGGGCAGAAGCAGTTGCGTTAAGAGATGTGACGGGAGAACTAGTTGCAAGATTCTTCCAGCAGAACATAATATTCCGGTTCGGGATTCCCAGCCGAATTATCTCTGACAATGGCAGCCATTTTAAAAATCAGAAGGTTTACCAACTAGCCGAAAAATACAAGATTGACTGGAGGACATCGTCCCCCTACAACCCTCAAGCCAATGGACTTGCAGAAGCCTTCAACAAGACACTATGCACGTTGCTGGCAAAGACTGTCAAGTCTAATAAAAAGGACTGGGAAGAAAGGATGTACGAGGCACTCTGGGCCTATCGTACTGTCTATCAAACCCCAACCGACTGTTCACCATTCTCCCTCGTGTATGGGTCAGAGGCTGTGGTGTCGATTGAATTAGAAGTTCCTTCGCTACGAGTCGCCATCCAGCATGGACTAGTCAGCGGTGAACAAACCAATGCAGAAAGAAGATTGGAAGAGCTCACCAAGCTCGAAGTTAACTTTAAAATATGAGATGCTCCATTTCGAATTGAGTACCTAGTTTCTTTGAGACTACCCTAGGCTATTTTTCTGGAAAAGACCCTTGTTTGGATTTATCCTCAACTATTCCTTTTCTTTTACTCCATTGGACCCACTTTGGCCGTAGCACTTCCACATTGGCTGGTGACTGCTCCCCAATGGTGAAACCTGTAGGTTCACGACCCCAGGTACTTCCACACACGAAAGTTGGTCCCTTTTCCTTGTCGTGCCTGAGCGCACATTATGTCCTTCCTCGCTTGTTTACCATCCAAACAATCGTCGATTTCGGAAAGCCTTCTTCAAGGTTGCTTCATTGTAAACTCCTAAAAATTTTCAATTGTGTATTGTTGAAAGCGTGTACCATCACACATTGGCATCTACTTATCAGTCCATTCTCACTTCGTTCTAATACACTTCAGTTCGTTCCATTCCACTACGTGTCATTCCCCTACAAAGTAGACGCCAAGGCGGGACAGTTGTAGACACGCCATTTTTGACATTATATTGAGTAAATCTCATATTACACTATGATGCCCCAATGTGGCTCTCACATTTAAGTTATTTGTTACTATTTTTCTGGTATTTTTCTCTCATTTTTAGAAATTTTTCGGGAAAGAGTCTTAAATGCGGGTGTCAGCCACCAAAGACGCATTCTTGAGCCCACGTGCAACACACGTTCGGTGCTAGCCCCGCCGTTTAATTTGACGTTTCAGATAAATCCAAAATAAGAAGATGTCTTGCTGACCAGACGTGGCCTTAAAAGTCAAGGTTAGGCGTCGAAACCACTCGCTTTCGACGCTTTTGGCACCTTTCGACGCCATTTTTTGTGGAAAAGGATGAACACGTCCAGGACCCTGGACGCATTTAATAAACGCGTCCAGGATAATGGATGCGTCCTTTTAAATAAAATTAATTTTTAATTGGTTAACGCGTTTCGTCAACGAGACTCGTTCACATGAACACGTCCTTGACCCTCGACGCGTTCACATCAAATTTTCCTATAAATAGAGGACCCCCTCTCATGAAAT
The DNA here is from genome assembly GCA_022559845.1 of Amorphophallus konjac. Classification (NCBI taxonomy): domain Eukaryota; kingdom Viridiplantae; phylum Streptophyta; class Magnoliopsida; order Alismatales; family Araceae; genus Amorphophallus; species Amorphophallus konjac. The sequence continues at coordinate 367,000,854 of CM040122.1, read as the reverse complement.
CAAGGGCTTCAAATCCTCATTAAGGGGAGGGGGAAACTCTGGAGAAATCACTCCAAGTTTGTGAGGTTCCATTTTGGGTTAAGGGGTCACCCTGCCAAAATTTTGGGTCTTCGATCTTTTAAGAGAAGGATCTCTTCATCCCCTGCATGTGCATGTCGTCCTCACGCTGTCAAAGCCCTCCTCGAAGCCCGCCATCGGCATCGCCAATAAGCTTTTTATCACCCTATCTTTCTTTCTCGTTTATTCTTGTAGTCTTGCATGCATCATCTATCATTGTTTGTTATTATCCTCTAAGTGCAATTCTTGCACAAATCTTCATTCATCATATCATTTTCCCACCCTTTGCATCCAAAAGGGTTTAAAACAACACCAACCAAGTGTGTAGCTATTCATGATTTCATCATTTTTATCACAAGGGATTGATACTATATTGCTTTTATTCTGATCCACTTGGTGTTTGTTTATTTTCTTGCAAGGGTAACCATAGAAAGCCCTCTTCATCGACCGGCCGAAGGAAGAGGAAGAAGGAATCTACAACAATCTCCCACTTCTGAGATATAAACGCGATCACTTGCTCTTTCATTTTTGGGGTCCTTGACCCCAGGCGATCACACAACCAACACACACGCACTCACGCGTGTCTTTTCATTTCCTTTCTTTTCTGTCAAAACCCATGGAGAGTAACATCCCGCAGCGGTTCCCTACCCTTTATTTCTGCACATTTCTATTTCCTATTAAAACCCGTGGAGAGTAATTTCCTGCAGCGGTTCCCCCTTCCCTTATTTCCGCACATTTCCATTCCTGTTGAAACCCGCGGAGAGTAACTTCCCACAGCGGTCCCTTACCCAATTTTAATTACATAATTTTCATTCCGCACATTTCATGTTTTCACCCCGCGAGGAGTAACTTCCCGCGCGGTATCTTATTCCGCATCATTTGTTCTTCGTGCTTTTGCGTGTGTTTCCCCTTCTTTTCTCGTGACGTCATTCACACCAGCCTGTCCGAATCTTTAATGTCACTTCTTGAAGATCCTATGACTGGGAACTTTTAGAACATATGTCTCTGGATGACTGATCTCATTATCATAATCTCATTATGATCCAGTCATCATCGCACAGGTTCAGGGACTTCATTGCATTCATATTATTGATACAAATTAAATGCAACGAATTAATGTCATTAATATAAATACAAATGAGATATTACAAGAAATGTCACCATCATGTGATTGGCTAGTAGGGCATACATTTCTATCAATTAATTTCATTGATAGAGCCGCTGTATGAGGTATTGAGGTGTGGGGACGGGAATAGAGTACCAACCATGTGGTTAGTGTACAAAAAAATTGAGGCTATAAAGCAGAAGATTCTTACAACATCCAAGAAATATGGACCCACAATCTTACAAATTATGGAGGACAGATGGGATAGACAAATGAGCTGCGATCTTCACATGGCAGATAAACATACTTGACTCTAATGTCGGTATCCCTAGTCACATGACAACCTTGTTTTTAATCTACGGTGATTATAGCATAGTACCTACACCCAGCCTTTCAATATGCTCGCGATCTTGCTTATGATGATACTTTGATAGAATCTATCAACATTGTGGTGGATCGACTGTCTCACATGCGTTAAATAAGGTATATTGGGATACTTCATCCTATTAGACATGAAAATAATTCTGTAACTATTTTTTACCCATAAATGCATATGAAAATATTTAGAGAGATAATTGGTTCATTTGCGACACATAATGCCATTGTCAGCCGTAAGAGACTCGATGTAGGTAATTTACTTGTATGGTTGGACAAGTAATTATTACATCTAATTTTTATACTGTTCATCCTCCGCCTTACTAACAGTTGAGTGGTGGCTCAATTACGGGACAAGCACACCGACATTAAGAAATATTGTAATGAAAGTTCTATCCCAAACATCCTCCTTGAGTGGGTACGAGTGAAATTGGCCAACATTCTCCTTATTACATACCAAGCTCAGGAATAGGCTAACACACAGAAGGTTAGATAAAATAGTCTATGTTTATTACAACATGAAGTTAAAGGTTAAGCATGTGCAGATGGATGTAAGGAGAGAAGAGGGAGACTATGACCCAATAGACTGTGCGCCTGCGAGACGATGATGACCCTATGGTTTCATGGGTTGCAAGAACAACAACTGAGCATGGTGATGCGGAACTTGAAGAGGAGGCCAAAGAGTCAAGAGAGACACCATAACCTAATATTTTTCTCGTAGCAGCTGTGTAGCAGATAGTGGGGGAGGGACATGACATCGATGTGTAGATGGTTGGAGGTGAGTCAGTGGCGGGATGTGATGAGAAAGTTAACTTGGATGAAGACCTCATCATTGGGGGTGGGGACACATCATATGCATATGATGATGCAGCATGGGAGTGATTAATGCAACCTTCATTAGACCCACGTCTACCAGCATCTCAGATGAAATAATCTATACATATTAAATCACATATTTGATTAGAGAGTGTAGGCATATATTTATGTACTATGATGTAAGAAAAAAAAAATAGGCCAATCCGACACATGAATAGTGGTCTCGGGTTGTTGCACCGCGACATTCAGTATCTACAAAACCTAGAAGGACATCCACTTCTAGAGAGGCTAGGAGGAGTTCATCTTTTAGAGAGATGAAATTATATTAGATGATAAGATTTATATGTTGAAATATATTTCATTGCTAATTGCATTTGTTGGCTTTTCAATTCTATAGCTTTCGGTAGCATCCAAACAACCATTATAATCTGCTGCGCTACGACGCTCGATGTCTAGGGCATCCACTCAGCCGTCTCAGGTATACTCATACCCATTGAGTTACATAGTACAAAATTACTTGAAGTTCTTATTAAACACGACTTCCGCTTCTCAGGCATCCAGAGGGAGACAACATGCTGCAGAGAAGCCGCCGCCTCCTCCACAGAAGAAGAAATCATCATGGACCACATTATTCAAGAGCAAAAAGGACACAAAACCACCAGTAAATCAAATGGACATTGCAGACTTGGAGATGTTATTTCCTAATACAGATGACGACACTCCCGAGCCATCCGTAGAGCCCCGTATTAGTGGGAGTCATGACTCCTATGATGACAGTGCACCGGTAGGTTCTTTGTCCCATAGTGGTGGCAGTTCTCATGGTGGTCAACAGAGTCATCATGGAGATACTAGTACTGGTGGCCAAGAGTATAGCAATGGTCAAGATAGAGATCATGGGGGCCACGAACGTGGTCATCATGAAAGTATGGTATGGACAGAGGAGTAGCACTTCACACATGCCACACAAGATGAGGACCATGATGCTCCAAAACCAGGGGCGAGGCGGGCAACTGATTATTGGGATCCCTACTATGGAAGCTCTGTTGCAGACAATACCAGCTATCAAGGCATGCTTTCTGATTTTGAGGGGATGAGCACACATGACTCTCAGGGATCTGGTAGTGAGTATGGATGATCATGGCAGCAACAACCAAGATATCATGACGATTCTGAGAACAATAGTTCATTTTTCACATCGTACATATATCCTCATGGCTATACTTCAATGCCGCAATATATCAAAGGATATAGTTAGCTCTCAGTAGGGCCACCACTGATCGTGTACCTACAGGGTTCCCAAGAGTATGAACACTACTTGCACATGTACTGGGAGCCCTATGCAGGTTCTATGGAATATGAAGACTACTTGTCCTATATGCGGAGCGCACATAATGTCAGATTATTTGGACATGGGATGTGGGCGAGTTTGGGCCCATATGATTAAGAGTATGTATTATTTGCATATATTTGTATGCAACTATAAATTAATCATTTATTTCTTCACATCTTGACTTTTGCACTTGCCCTTCAAGTTATTAATGCAAAATTGTTCAACACTTGCAGGTCATCATGGATGGATGATGCTACCTTATGTGGGAGCGCAGGTACACTGTTGAGGGTGATCGACATGTGCACTGTAGATACTGCGGACATCGCGTCACTGGTATACACAGATTTGTAAAGCACCTCGCAGGAGTGGGATGGGATTACCGTGCATGCTCCTCAGTTCTAGAGGATGTCCGAAATTACTTTCAGACACAGTTACGGGAGGGATATTTTCTCGTAGCAGAGTTGGGGCATCGTGTAACGCTCAAGATTTTCGAATCAAGAATATGTGGGTTTCGAAGCATTTCTGTGGGTCCCGGATTTCGTTTTGTAATTAAATTAGATTTTTGGCTATCAGGCCTTCGGATCCCCTTATAGGGTGAATCGATGTGTTTTTGGGCTCCGGGAAGTTGCAGGCGCGTTGTGCATTTTTAGAGGATCCTGGGGATGATTTTTGTCCTATTTTTTCTATTTTTTGGATTTTTAAAACTCCAAATTATTTCTTATAAAAACCCCTTAACACCCCTCACTCCTCATTCTCTCATTTCTCTCTCTCTCATCTCGTTTCTCTCCTTCTCTCCCTCCCTTCTCTAGGCGGTGATGTGGGTAAGGTGGCGAGGCACATGGGGTGACGATCGGCAAGGATGGAGCAAGGATTGGAGGCGGTGGCGTGGTGGAGCTCATTCGCGAGTTTGTGAAGTCGGCGTAGGTTCGAGGCATGTTTTCACGTGGAATCAATGTCCTCGACGTGGGATCGATCTCGTTGTGAGAGGTAAAGGGATGGATCCCTGGCCCTTGCATTCTATTTTCCCGCGGTTTGTAGGCCGAGGCAAGGCTGAGAGTGAGTTTTCCTTCAATTTAGGGTGATTTCTCCATGTTAGGGCGAGTGCCAGTTTTTGCCGAATTAGGTGATGTTTCACTGTTTATTTTCGTGCATTTAGTGGTTTGGGAACTGGGGTAAGGTCCCTAATGTTTTCCCCCTCGATCGGGATAGAGTGGGGCGTGGAATCCCTGGAGAAACGCCGATTTTGGTTGACCAACCGGGGGAGTTCGGTCGATCGAACCAGTTTGCCACGAGATGGGCGACCGTGTTGGTTCGATCGGCCGACCCCTGAGGGATGGTCGACCGACCCTCTGCTGGGAGGTCGACCTACCCCTGTCGATCCTCTGCTGGGAGGTCGACCGACCCTAGCGATAGGTTGACCGAACCCAGCCCCTTTTGCCTGTTTTGGCCCCCAGTCGACCCGGTCGAGACCCTTTGGTCGACCTTTGGCCCTGTGGATGTCCCGAACACCCCGTGGGGACCGAGTTTGTGTTTTTAGGGGTTCGGAGGAATCATGATACCTCGATTAGTGTTCTCGTGTTATTTTGAGACTCCGGGTGATCCCGTGTGTTCCGGGCTTTCTCGTTACGCTAGTTCGAGTCACCATGTACCACTACAAGAAAAATGGGAAATTCTGACGTCCATTTGCCGTCGCAAATATGTCGGAGATACGTCGCAAAGTGAATTTTCGACGTATTTTCGATTTATTTGCGATGAAATATGGACGTCGAAAATCTTACATTGCAAAATTTTGACGTATTACAATAGCGTCGCCAATTCGTCCGAAATTACTGACGAAACTATATCGTCGAAGTTATGGTGGCTATTTATGTCGATAATTAATAATACAGAAATTAATTAATCATTACGACGGAACATAATTTAGTTGAAAATAGGTCTAAAGCTTTCGACGTATTTTCGACAGAAACATTATATCGTCGCAAACATTTGGGTTTAATTAGTTCCGACGAAAGTTATTTTGGTGGGAAATACGTCGTTAATTTTTGACATATTTCAATCGGATAAGTAATACGTTGAAAATATGTGGGTCAAATTAGTTCCAACGAACTGTTATTGTGTCGAAAATACGTCGTTAATGTTCGACGCATTTGAGCCGTATAATTAATACGTCGGAACTAATGTGGATCAAATTAGTTCCAACGAAACAACCTTGGGTCGAAAAGACATTGTTAATGTTCGACGTATTGGAGACGGATAATTAATACGTCTGAAGTCATGTGGCTCAAATTAGATCCGACGAACATTTACTTGGTCGAAAATATGTCTAAACCTTTTGACCGATTTACGCTGGAAAATAAATACCTCAGGAAATAAGTGCGTGAAATTGGTTCCGACGAATTATTATTTGGTCGAAATTCCGTCGAAAACTTTCTCCACATTTTTTATATATTTTAAAATTTGAAAAACCTGTTTAAAGCTATAATTATACACCACAATCGACACAACTCAACATACAACACGCAATAAACAACATATACAACACACAATAGGATAAAGTCCTATTGTAAATTATAATAAAGAACGTCCACAACACATAAATCTTTGAATAAAAAAAGTTACAGTTACATTAATTGAAATGTATCATTTTTTCACAATATCATTAAAAAAATCAAGAGATATCCGATGCATCATCCTCATTCGTCATTCGTAGCATCTCCACCATCACCGATTGCAGGAGGATCCTACATCATAAAAAAATTAATAATAAATAGATTTAAATAAATATAATTGATGTGACACCACCTTGGGGGTGATAGTCACAAGACCGATGCACCTTGGACCTTAACAAGCAAGCACAATTTACAATAGAAACGAACCGATATCGGCGGCCACTCACCCGACACTCACCCAAAACCCGGGGTAACTCGGTGATGCCGAGTGGAGGTTGTGAGGGCTGGGCCCTGGCTGGTAGAGGGCCAGCAAGGCCAAGGTTCTTCCCAAGGGTATGAAGGCCCAATTCAATGGGGCCGACTTTGTGTCGAGAGCACGAGTCAAACACTCTTCCCCACGGCGGCCACTCGAAAGCAAAGGTGCTAACGGGATCGGGCGCTCACTCTCTCGGGCCAGCAGAGTTATGAACTAATATTGAATGAACAAACACCAAATGAGAGCAAGGAGTAGAGCACTGATAAGTCTCTATCTCTTATGATAATTCATCGCATAAACACCATTTTATGTGCATATAATTAGGTAATTATGCATATTTCATAGTTAACCTCAACTCCGCATTTAAATTGGAGCTTTCACGTAAATTGATTAATTTGGTAATTTTATCTAATAATCTGAAGTTGAGGACCATGAGCATTAAATCTCCATTGCATAACCATGAGCATTTGAGATTGATGTGCACATTATGGTAATTTTTATGGACTAAAGTGTAATTATGTGTGTGTAGGACACCAAAGGTAATTACAAAAGAAGCCGGGGGCAAAAGGGTCATCACCATTTTGACCAAGTCAAATAAAGAATTCAAATTAATTTGGTTGGAGGGAAATGAAAGTTCAAAATTTCGAATTCAAAGTTTGAAAAGGAGGAATCCAAACTTTAAGTTTGGAAAGGAGGAAAAGGACATTCAAAGTTTGAAATAAAGGAGAGACATGATGAGCCTTGGGAAATGGGGTGCCTAAAGTCCAAGAAAGGGGGTGCCCACCTACTTTTTCTCTTCCCCATGCATCATATTCCACTTAAATCTCAGCCATCTATCTCCTTTTGATACAATCTCCACCCTCCATCTACCTAACTTTCCCTATAAATAGCCCATGGCAAGGAGGAGAAAGGGAGTCTTTTCTTTTGGCAATATTTCACTCCCCCTCTTTCTCTCCCAACCTTAGGCCTCCGGTTTCTCCCATGCAGCTTCAACGATAAAGGCGACTTCCTCCCGGTGTAGATGACATCTTCCACAAGGTGGTTCGTGATCCAAGGCCAAGAGAGGACGGCGCCGTCATCACCATTGCGGCTACCATCTTCACATCTCAGGCTCCTCTTGTTGCTATTGCTTTAGTTTCATTTTACTTCATTGTAATCTCATCACATCTTTATTGTAAGCTCGTCTTGCACTTCATGTAATTATTTCTTTATGTTAATGAAAGAAGTGTTCATTTGATCTAGAGTTTGTTCATCTTCCCTCTCTTCCTACTTTTTCTACCTCTTCTTCCCAATGTTATGCAATTATTTCCCATGGCATAGACTCATAATCATAGGCATTTTGATTTAATTGTTGGAATCATTCTTTGTTTAATCATTCTCTTCAAGCTACAAAAAATCACAAACATTTTCTAAAAGGTTACAAGGTTTTTAACTCTAAAAGTATCTTCTTCCCTGTGGATTCGACCCGTGCTTGCCATAGTACTACGTTCTCCTTTGATCATTTTGTGCGAGTTCGGTTTTAAGATTGTTATACGCTTGTTTTAAACGACAAACTTTCGCGTTATCAAATTTTGGCGCCGTTGCCGGGGAGAAATGATGATTTTTGATTTAAGAACTTTGTTTTCCTTGTGTATATAGTGTACTAATAAAGCTCTCTTTTCTTTTTTTTTACAGGTTAAAAAAATCAGAAAAAAAAGAGGTAAGTTTGTATTTCTTTCTTTCATTTTTTTGTCATTTCATTTCAAAAAAAAAAGGAACGGGGGAACGCTTTTCAAGTAAGTATCCAAACTTTTCCTCTTTCATTTCAATTTCATTTCTCTACATTTCATATCTTGTGGTTAGATAGGTTCATTAAATAAAAACAAAAAAAAAGCATCACTTGAACTTCAATAAAAATGTTCATTGCAAGAGTAGAACCCATACTTCCATGTTTTAGGTCATGCATCATTTAGGATAGAATTTATTTTTCCTTGTTGTTTAATTATTGTTAATTGCATTATTGAAGATTGCGGGAGGCAAGGTGAGTACTCTAATTTTTTTCAAAAGCATACTCATGCATTTCCATGCTTGCATAGAATCCCTTGTTTGAACTTGGTTTGTTGCATATCATTTCTAAAATATTCTAAGGGCAACATCCATAAACAAGATAAGGTGGGGATTTCATCACCCTTCCTTAGCCCACAAACCATAATTTCCTTACATCTTTGCATCACCTAGACCTTAAATAAAATTCAGTAGACATTGGCCCTAGGTTCACACTGTGGTTCTTGTGTTATTTGGGCTTACCCTCTTGTGAAAATCGGTGCCTAAGGTAAGACGGTCGGACGGCAAACGCCTTAAGCGGGCTAGTGGTTTGGCATAATTAGGTCCCTACGAAAGTAGGGGGAACCTCCCACTTCCCCACCCCTTACCTGGCCGGTGAAAACATTGAGGGTGAACTTAAGTTTCACTTTAATCATTTTGTGAAACATAATTTATAGGTCTAGGTCACATCTAGGTCATTAGGAAATTTGTGTGATAACTTATTTGTGATTGCATAAAAAAATTTAAAATAAAAAAAATCAAAAAAAATTCTCCTCTTCTCTTTCTTCGTCCTATTTTGCATCAAAAAAAATAATAAACAAACAAAAATCATCATAAAAAAATCTTTCATTTCTCTCTTCGTCCTAGTTAATGCAAGGTAGAAGATCTCAACATCCAAACCTACTAGGACCCATTCAAGAAATTGAGAGAGTCTTGTATCCAGGGAACGATCTCCAACAAGATCTCATGGCCGAAAATCAAGGACCTCACCACCAAAATCTTATGGCCGGAAATCCCAGTCCTCCAAAGTAAATGAAGGATTATTTCATTCCCAACCAATATCAACCTCCATCTTGCATTTACATTCCTCAAAATCAAGCCATCCATTATGAGATCAAGTCAAGCACAATTCAAATGCTCCCCTCATTTTATGGAAATACCAATGAGGACCCCTACAAGCACATTGATGAATTTTTGGAAATTTGTTCCACGGTAAAAATCCAAAATTTCTCGGATGATGCCCTTAGATTGACCCTCTTTCCATTTTCTCTTAAGGATAAGGCTAAATATTGGTTAGGCACTATAGGGAAGCCAATGAGAACTTGGGCCGAGATGCAACAAGAATGTTTGAAGAAGTTCTACCCTATAGGCTGCACCAATACCATGAGAAGGGCAATCACGGGTTTTACCCAAACTCCAGGGGAACAAATGCATGAGTCATGGGAAAGACTCAAGGAATTGCTTAGGAAGTGCCCTCACCATGGGTTGTCCAAATGGCAAATAGTCCAAGCTTTTTATGAGGGCCTATCCGATCAATTTAGACAAATGGTACATGCATCATGTGGAGGGGCATTCATGAGCAAAAGTGAGGATGAGGCGTATGATTTGTTCGAAATGCTTAGTGAGAATTCTATCAATCATGCTTCTTTATCATCCTATGAGAGATCCATTGGGCCCTCCAAGCGGGCCGGATTATATGAGGTCAAGGCCCGGGGTGATTTTGAACCAAGATTGGACATAAGTCTCATCACTCAAAAGTTGGATAAAGTAGAGAGTCTGACTCAAAAGTTAGACCAACTCTTGACTTTGAAAGACCCTTCTTGCCAACCATCATCCCATTCCTTCTCGGGTCAATCTGTCACTCCACATGAGGCATGCACTCTATGTGCAAGCCCATCCCATCACATCACGGAGTGTCCAACTGCGGCTCAATTACCCCCTGCCATCCAGGAGCAAGTCTTTGCAGCCCAAGGATTCTCTAAGCCCAATAATGACCCATTTTCAAACATATACAATCCGGGCTGGAGGAATCACCCGAACTTTTCTTGGAAATCCCAACAATCTCTACCTCAAGCAACCAACCCCTCTATTCATCAAGCCCAAAAGTAGCCCATGCAAAGTCAATTTCAAACCCAACCCAACAACTTCAATCCATTTGGTAGAGGTCCACAAGCTCAATTCCTTCCTATGGGCTATTCACATTTTTAATCTAATCAAGGTCAACCCACTTACCAACCTCCGCCTCAATCCAACTTTGAAGATAAATTCAATCAACTCCAACAAATCATCTTGAATCAACAATAATCAATTTCCAAGTTGGAAAGTCAAATAGGACAATTGGCGGAAGCTACAATGAGAAGAGAAGTGGGTCAACTTCCAAGTCAACCCGTGGCCAACCCAAGAAACTAACCCCCGGGATTTCCTCCATAATCGGGCCTCCTACCTCAACCCATCCCACAAGCCCAACCTAAAGGCCCACAATTTGAAAATGTCAAGGCTATTTCAACTTTGAGGAGTGGGAAGGTGTTAGATGACCCATACAAGGATGGAAAGGAGTTGAAAGATTCCATGGAAAAGAATCAAGATAATGAGGATGCAAGTAAGGAGGATTGCACTCAAGATAAGTTGGGGGGAGATCCTAAAGGGAAAGGAAAGGCCCATGAAGATCCAAATTTCTATCAACCTAAGGTCCCATTTCCTAATGCCCTAGAACCCAAGCCCACTAAGACTAGGCCGGCCCAAAATGAGGAATTCATGGAACTCTTTTCACAAGTTCACATCAATATTCCACTCCTAGATGCCATAAAACATGTTCCAGCCTACGCCAAATTTCTCAAAGAGCTTTGCACTCCAAGAAGAGGGCCCAAGTCGACCCCTAAGAAAATTTGGCTCTCCGAGGATGTTAGTGCGGTCTTGATGAACAATCTCCCTAGAAAGTTGAAGGATCCCGGTGCTCCCCTCATCTCATGTGATATAGGTGGTGTAACCTTTGACCGAGCCCTCCTTGACTTAGGAGCTAGTGTCAACCTTTTACCCACCTCTGTTTATGATCAATTTGACATAGGAGAACTCAAGCCAACCCCCGTCATTCTTCAACTGGCCGATCGTTCAGTTAAGACCCCTCGAGGTTTAATAGAGGATGTGATTGTGAAAGTCCATGATTGCTACTTCCCCGTTGATTTTCTCATTCTTGACATGGCCTCCTCCTCGGAGGTAAGTCACACACCAATAATCTTAGGCCGCCCATTCCTTGCTACTGCCAAAGCCAACATTAATTGTGCTACGGGGACGATGGACATCTCATTCGAAGGTCAAAAAGTTTCTCTCAATGTGTTCAAAGCCTCCCAATATTTGGACCTAGATGAAGAATGTCACTTCATAGACATCTATGATGAAATTATTGAGGACGATCTGGGCATGGGTCAAATAAGCGAGGTCAATGCTCTTCAAGATTCCACACATCATAGTAGCAGTTGGCATAAGGTTGAACCACTTCCAGCTTTGCAAGATGAACCAGCCCTTCCATCACATGAAAGCCCTCCTAAGCTTGAGCTTAAGCCCCTTCCGGACTCCCTCAAGTATGCATTCCTAGGCCCCGATCAAACCCTTCCTGTTATCTTAGCTTCCAATCTTACCCCTACCCAAGAAACACTTCTCCTAGAAGTCCTTAGGACTCACAAGGGTGCCATAGGTTGGACAGTGGCCGATCTTAAGGGGATAAGTCCGTCTATTTGCATGCATCACATTTACATAGAGGACAACGCCAAACCTAGTCGGGAAATGCAAAGAAGGTTGAACCTAAACATGAAGGAGGTGGTGAAGAAGGAGGTTGTCAAATGGCTCGATGCGGGAATTATTTATCCTATATCGGATAGCCAATGGGTGAGTCCCACTCAAGTGGTTCCGAAAAAATCGGGACTCACCGTGGTCCAAAATGAACAAGGAGAAGATGTGCCCACTAGGCCCACCACGGGATGGAGAGTGTGCATTGATTATAGGAAACTCAATGCCATGACCAAAAAGGACCATTTTCCACTCCCCTTTATTGACCAAATTCTGGAGAAATTGGCAGGCCAAAGATATTTTTGTTTCCTAGATGGATATTTTGGGTACAATCAAGTGGCCATTTATCCAGAAGACCAAGAGAAGACCACATTCACTTGCCCATATGGAACATTTGCCTTTCGGAGAATGCCATTCGGTCTTTGCAACGCACCGGCTACTTTTCAAAGGTGCATGATGGCCATTTTCTCCGATATGGTAGGAGAATTCTTGGAGATCTTTATGGATGATTTTTCTGTGTTTGGGGAGTCATTTGAAAATTGCTTAGAAAATTTGAAGAAAGTGCTTGCAAGATGTATTGAAACAAACCTTGTTCTTAGTTGGGAAAAGAGCCACTTCATGGTTCAAGAGGGCATAGTCTTGGGCCACATTGTGTCTGAACGTGGTATAGAGGTAGACAAGGTAAAAATTGACCTCATTTCTAATCTCCCTCCTCCAACCTCGGTGAAGCAAATCCGTTCATTCCTTGGCCATGACGGCTTCTATCGCCGGTTCATCAGCAACTTTTCTAAGATTGCCCGCCCGTTAACTCTTCTCTTGGCCAAAGATGCCCCATTCCATCTAGATGATGCTTGCTTAAGGGCTTTTAATACCCTTAAAGAGACTTTGACCAAGGCACCCATTCTCCGATCTCCCAATTGGTCTTTACCTTTTGAAATCATGTGTGATGCCTCCGACTATGCTATCGGGGCAGTTCTAGGCCAAAGAATTGACAAGTGTCCGGTGGTGATATATTATGCAAGTCGCACCCTCGCTGATGCTCAACTTAACTACACCACCACAGAAAAGGTGCTGTTAGCTGTTGTCTTTGCCCTTCAAAAATTTCGATCATATCTCTTAGGGGCAAAAGTCATTGTGTACTCTGATCACTCAGCTCTCAAATATTTATTCTCCAAGAAGGATGCCAAGCCTAGACTCATTAGGTGGATCCTCTTACTCCAAGAATTTGATCTTGAGATCCGTGATAAAAAAGGTTCTGAGAATAAAGTTGCCGATCATCTTTCTCGGATTCTCACAACTGATAATGCTCTTTTGCATGATTCATTTCCAGATGAACACCTCTTGTCCATCACCCATAGTCAAGTCCCATGGTTTGCAGACATTGTCAACTACTTAGCTGTGGGACAAATTCCTAATGGGTGGTCTAAACATGAAAAAGAACATTTCTTTGCCAAAATCAAGCACTATTTCTGGGAAGATCCTGAATTGTTCCACATGGGTCCGGATCAAATAATTAGAAGGTGTGTCCCCGAGGAGGAACAACAAAGCGTTCTGAACTTTTGTCACACTTTAGGTTGTGGGGGACACTTTGCGGGAAAGAAAACAGCCGCTAAAGTGTTACAAAGTGGATTCTTCTGGCCCACTCTCTTCAAAGATGCCTATGAATTTAGCAAGACTTGTCTTAGGTGTCAAGCCATTGGAAACATGAGCAAACGGGATATGATGCCACTCAACCCCATTCTAGTGGTCGAAATCTTTGATGTTTGGGGAATTTATTTTATGGGGCCCTTTCCGCCATCATTCGGACATGAGTACATTCTTGTGGCAGTCGACTATGTGTCTAAATGGATTGAAGCCATTGCCACCCGAATTAATGATCACAAAGTTGTCATGAAGTTTGTCCGAAAGAATATATTTTCAAGGTTCGGGTGTCCGAGGGCGATCATTAGCGATGGAGGTTCTCATTTCACTCATGCCCAATTCCGAGCTCTTCTAGGGAAATATGGGATAACTCATAAGATTGCCACCCCCTATCACCCCCAAACAAGTGGTCAAGTGGAGACATCCAATAGGGAGATCAAAAACATCCTACAGAAATCTGTTAGGCCCGATAGGAAGGATTGGTCCGAAAGATTGGATGACGCTCTTTGGGCCTATCGGACAGCATACAAAACCCCCATTAGAATGTCTCCATGTAGGTTAATCTTTGGAAAAGCTTGACACCTACACGTTGAGCTTGAGCATAGGGCCTATTGGGCTATTAAGTAGTTCAATTTTGACTTAGCCCAAGCTGGATCTCATAGGGCCCTACAACTAAATGAGTTGGAGGAGTTGAGGAATGAAGCCTATGAAAATGCCAAGATTTACAAAGTCAAGACCAAAGCTTTCCATGATAAACACATTGTGAGAAAATCATTTCAACCTGATCAAAAAGTTTGGCTCTTTAATTCAAGGTTGCGCTTATTCCCCGGAAAATTAAAGTCTAGATGGGATGGACCATTTGTTGTGCTCAAAGCCTTTGATCATGGTGCTGTTAAAATTCTAGATCCTAAAAATGGTCAAATTTTCACTGTCAATGGTCAGCGTCTCAAACTCTACTTGGAGAACACACAACTTCCATCAAAGGAATCAATCCCACTGAGTGACCCATGATAAATACAAGAATGTTGTCTAGCTGAAGACGTTAAACTTAGCGCTTGTTGGGAGACAACCCAACCATTTCTCTTCAAAAATCTAGTGAGTCATTTTCATTTATGTTTGTAGGAGCTGGAAGAAGTCGTTCGTAAAACTGTCTGCCAAAATAGTCACGTCTACGCACCCCAGGTTGTACCTTTCCTTCCCAAACATTCATGTATGCATTATCTTGTTCATATATTCTACATGCCATTGAGGATAATGTCATTCAAGTTGGGGGGAGAGAAATATTTTCATGATGCATATAGTTCTGTCTTGCATGTCATCATAAAAAGATGTAAACCCCATTTTGAGTTTCATGAGTCATGCTTAAATTAAAAGTAATTCTAGAATAGAAAAGGCTAGGGAGAAGGATGATGGAAAATTTAGTCAATCTAGTCATGGAAAACTGATGTAAGAATCTCTTTAAAGTTCATGTGCACTAAAAAAAAAAAATTTACATTACACACTAATGAAACAAGCAAGACAAGTCCTCTGCTATTTTAGGTATATTGTCTGATATTCTGTACTTCTTAAGAAACGAGATCTTTATACAAAGCTTTCTTCCAAATTGTCTATCAAATAAGTGCAATGGCACTATAAAAAAAAAGAAGAAGAAAAAAAAACACCATGAAAAATGCCCCTAATCTTAGTAATCGGGCCCACTTCACCTAAGACGTGTTGAGGTTCGCGTAAAACGGAAAAGAGAACCTGGATCTGCGAAACTGGGCCTGCTTCTCCTAAGGCAAGAGTCGAGATTCACGTTGAGCAGTAAAGGGTAGTGCAGCATCATGTGTGGTATAAAAGATCCCAAAGGGACAAAATAATAAGGCAGACAAAAAGCTAATATACTTAATGCTCTGATCTAAGAGGTGCAGGGTTGAAAGGCATTTACTTGGAATATCGAATGGGGGATGCAATTGTCTAAGCTGTGGATTTGGTAGTTACACATGCACAAGTGCTATTGAGCTTTAATTTATATTCTTAATCATGTACTATTAAGTTCCTACATAAGGCTAGTGCGCATTGATGATTCCAGATTCCTAATCTTTGGTTGATTCTATGAAGGGATAACTGGACATGAGAGCATGAATTTTACAAACTCTTGTTAGTCCTAAATTTTAATTTATTGGCATTGCTAAGGGACTAGCAATGAGTAAGTTAGGGGGTGTGATAAGTCTCTATCTCTTATGATAATTCATCGCATAAACACCATTTTATGTGATGAATTATCATAAGAGATAGAGACTTATCACACCCCCTAACTTACTCATTGCTAGTCCCTTAGCAATGCCAATAAATTGAATTTTAGGACTAACAAGAGTTTGCAAAATTCATGCTCTCATGTCCAGTTATCCCTTCATAGAATCAACCAAAGATTAGGAATCTGGAATCATCAATGCGCACTAGCCTTATGTAGGAACTTAATAGTACATGATTAAGAATATAAATTAAAGCTCAATAGCACTTGTGCATGTGTAACTACCAAATCCACAGCTTAGATAATTGCATCCCCCATTCGCTATTCCAAGCAAATGCCTTTCAACCCTGCACCTCTTAGATCAGAGCATTAAGTATATTAGCTTTTTCTCTGCTTTATTGTTTTATCCCTTTGGGATCTTTTATACCACACATGATGCTGCACTACCCTTCACTGCTCAACGTGAATCTCGACTCTTGCCTTAGGAGAAGCAGGCCCAGTTTCGCAGATCCAGGTTCCCTTTTCCATTTTACGCGAACCTCAACACGTCTTAGGTGAAGTAGGCCCGATTACTAAGATTAGGGGTATTTTTCATGGTGTTTTTTCTTCTTCTTTTTTTTTTTTATAGTGCCATTGCACTTATTTGATAGATAATTTGGCAGAAAGCTTTGTATAAAGATCTCGTTTCTTAAGAAGTGCAGAATATCAGATAATATACCTAAAATAGCAGAGGGCTTGTCTTGCTTGTTTCATTAGTGTGTAATGTAAATTTTTTTTTTTAGTGCACATGAACTTTAAAGAGATTCTTACATCAGTTTTCCATGACTAGATTGACTAAATTTTCCATCATCCTTCTCCCTAGCCTTTTCTATTCTAAAATTACTTTAATTTAAGCATGACTCATGAAACTCAAAATGGGGTTTACATCTTTTTATGATGACATGCAAGACAGAACTATATGCATCATGAAAATATTTCTCTCCCCCCAACTTGAATGACATTGTCCTCAATGGCATGTAGAATATATGAACAAGACAATGCATACATGAATGTTTGGGAAGGAAAGGTACAACCTGGGGTGCGTAGACGTGGCTATTTTGGCAGGCAGTTTTACGAACGACTTCTTCCAGCTCCTACAAACATAAATGAAAATGACTCACTAGATTTTTGAAGAGAAATGGTTGGGTTGTCTCCCAACAAGCGCTAAGTTTAACGTCTTCAGCCAGACAACATTCTTTTATTTTTCATGGGTCACTCAGTGGGATTGATTCCTTTGATGGAAGTTGTGTGTTCTCCAAGTAGAGTTTGAGACGCTGACCATTGACAGTGAAAATTTGACCATTTTTAGGATCTAGAATTTTAACAGCACCATGATCAAAGGCTTTGAGCACAACAAATGGTCCATCCCATCTAGACTTTAATTTTTCGGGGAATAAGCGCAACCTTGAATTAAAGAGCCAAACTTTTTGATCAGGTTGAAATGATTTTCTCACAATGTGTTTATCATGGAAAGCTTTGGTCTTGACTTTGTAAATCTTGGCATTTTCATAGGCTTCATTCCTCAACTCCTCCAACTCATTTAGTTGTAGGGCCCTATGAGATCCAGCTTGGGCTAAGTCAAAATTGAACTACTTAATAGCCCAATAGGCCCTATGCTCAAGCTCAACGTGTAGGTGTCAAGCTTTTCCAAAGATTAACCTACATGGAGACATTCTAATGGGGGTTTTGTATGCTGTCCGATAGGCCCAAAGAGCGTCATCCAATCTTTCGGACCAATCCTTCCTATCGGGCCTAACAGATTTCTGTAGGATGTTTTTGATCTCCCTATTGGATGTCTCCACTTGACCACTTGTTTGGGGGTGATAGGGGGTGGCAATCTTATGAGTTATCCCATATTTCCCTAGAAGAGCTCGGAATTGGGCATGAGTGAAATGAGAACCTCCATCGCTAATGATCGCCCTCGGACACCCGAACCTTGAAAATATATTCTTTCGGACAAACTTCATGACAACTTTGTGATCATTAATTCGGGTGGCAATGGCTTCAATCCATTTAGACACATAGTCGACTGCCACAAGAATGTACTCATGTCCGAATGATGGCGGAAAGGGCCCCATAAAATAAATTCCCCAAACATCAAAGATTTCGACCACTAGAATGGGGTTGAGTGGCATCATATCCCGTTTGCTCATGTTTCCAATGGCTTGACACCTAAGACAAGTCTTGCTAAATTCATAGGCATCTTTGAAGAGAGTGGGCCAGAAGAATCCACTTTGTAACACTTTAGCGGCTGTTTTCTTTCCCGCAAAGTGTCCCCCACAACCTAAAGTGTGACAAAAGTTCAGAACGCTTTGTTGTTCCTCCTCGGGGACACACCTTCTAATTATTTGATCCGGACCCATGTGGAACAATTCAGGATCTTCCCAGAAATAGTGCTTGATTTTGGCAAAGAAATGTTCTTTTTCATGTTTAGACCACCCATTAGGAATTTGTCCCACAGCTAAGTAGTTGACAATGTCTGCAAACCATGGGACTTGACTATGGGTGATGGACAAGAGGTGTTCATCTGGAAATGAATCATGCAAAAGAGCATTATCAGTTGTGAGAATCCGAGAAAGATGATCGGCAACTTTATTCTCAGAACCTTTTTTATCACGGATCTCAAGATCAAATTCTTGGAGTAAGAGGATCCACCTAATGAGTCTAGACTTGGCATCCTTCTTGGAGAACAAATATTTGAGAGCTGAGTGATCAGAGTACACAATGACTTTTTCCCCTAAGAGATATGATCAAAATTTTTCAAGGGCAAAGACAACAGCTAACAGCTCCTTTTCTGTGGTGGTGTAGTTAAGCTGAGCATCAGCGAGGGTGCGACTTGCATAATATATCACCACCGGACACTTGTCAATTCTTTGGCCTAGAACTGCCCCGATAGCATAGTCAGAGGCATCACACATGATTTCAAAAGGTAAAGACCAATTGGGAGATCGGAGAATGGGTGCCTTGGTCAAAGTCTCTTTAAGGGTATTAAAAGCCCTTAAGCAAGCATCATCTAGATGGAATGGGGTATCTTTGGCCAAGAGAAGAGTTAACGGGCGGGCAATCTTAGAAAAGTTGCTGATGAACCGGCGATAGAAGCCGTCATGGCCAAGGAATGAACGGATTTGCTTCACCGAGGTTGGAGGAGGGAGATTAGAAATGAGGTCAATTTTTACCTTGTCTACCTCTATACCACGTTCAGACACAATGTGGCCCAAGACTATGCCCTCTTGAACCATGAAGTGGCTCTTTTCCCAACTAAGAACAAGGTTTGTTTCAATACATCTTGCAAGCACTTTCTTCAAATTTTCTAAGCAATTTTCAAATGACTCCCCAAACACAGAAAAATCATCCATAAAGATCTCCAAGAATTCTCCTACCATATCGGAGAAAATGGCCATCATGCACCTTTGAAAAGTGACCGGTGCGTTGCAAAGACCGAATGGCATTCTCCGAAAGGCAAATGTTCCATATGGGCAAGTGAATGTGGTCTTCTCTTGGTCTTCTGGATAAGTGGCCACTTGATTGTACCCAGAATATCCATCTAGGAAACAAAAATATCTTTGGCCTGCCAATTTCTCCAGAATTTGGTCAATAAAGGGGAGTGGAAAATGGTCCTTTTTGGTCATGGCATTGAGTTTCCTATAATCAATGCACACTCTCCATCCCGTGGTGGGCCTAGTGGGCACATCTTCTCCTTGTTCATTTTGGACCACGGTGAGTCCCGATTTCTTAGGAACCACTTGAGTGGGACTCACCCATTGGCTATCCGATATAGGATAAATAATTCCCGCATCGAGCCATTTGACAACCTCCTTCTTCACCACCTCCTTCATGTTTGGGTTCAACCTTCTTTGTATTTCCCGACTAGGTTTGGCGTTGTCCTCTATGTAAATGTGATGCATGCAAATAGACGGACTTATCCCCTTAAGATCGGCCATTGTCCAACCTATGGCACCCTTGTGAGTCCTAAGGACTTCTAGGAGAAGTGTTTCTTGGGTAGGGGTAAGATTGGAAGCTAAGATAACAGGAAGGGTTTGATCGGGGCCTAGGAATGCATATTTGAGGGAGTCCGGAAGGGGCTTAAGCTCAAGCTTAGGAGGGCTTTCAAGTGATGGAAGGGCTGGTTCATCTTGCAAAGCTGGAAGTGGTTCAACCTTATGCCAACTGCTACTATGATGTGTGGAATCTTGAAGAGCATTGACCTCCCTTATTTGACCCATGCCCAGATCGTCCTCAATAATTTCATCATAGATGTCTATGAAGTGACATTCTTCATCTAGGTCCAAATATTGGGAGGCTTTGAACACATTGAGAGAAACTTTTTGACCTTCGAATGAGATGTCCATCGTCCCCATAGCACAATTAATGTTGGCTTTGGCAGTAGCAAGGAATGGGCGGCCTAAGATTATTGGTGTGTGACTTACCTCCGAGGAGGAGGCCATGTCAAGAATGAGAAAATCAACGGGGAAGTAGCAATCATGGACTTTCACAATCACATCCTCTATTAAACCTCGAGGGGTCTTAACTGAGCGATCGGCCAGTTGAAGAATGATGGGGGTTGGCTTGAGTTCTCCTATGTCAAATTGATCATAAACAGAGGTGGGTAAAAGGTTGGCACTAGCTCTTAAGTCGAGGAGGGCTCGGTCAAAGGTTACACCACCTATATCACATGAGATGAGGGGAGCACCGGGATCCTTCAACTTTCTAGGGAGATTGTTCATCAAGACCGTACTAACATCCTCGGAGAGCCAAATTTTCTTAGGGGTCGACTTGGGCCCTCTTCTTGGAGTGCAAAGCTCTTTGAGAAATTTGGCGTAGGCTGGAACATGTTTTATGGCATCTAGGAGTGGAATATTGATGTGAACTTGTGAAAAGAGTTCCATGAATTCCTCATTTTGGGCCGGCCTAGTCTTAGTGGGCTTGGGTTCTAGGGCATTAGGAAAGGGGACCTTAGGTTGATAGAAATTTGGATCTTCATGGGCCTTTCCTTTCCCTTTAGGATCTCCCCCCAACTTATCTTGAGTGCAATCCTCCTTACTTGCATCCTCATTATCTTGATTCTTTTCTTTGTGCAATCTTTCACTCTCCCTCTTTCTCTCCCAACCTTAGGCCTCCGGTTTCTCCCATGTAAGTTCGTTTTCTCCTTTTGTGTTCTTCATAAAAGTTCTTCATTTTTAAGTCCTCTACAATTTCTTATTCTTGATAAACTTCTAATTCCTTCTGATTTTTAAGATATTTCATGTTTTTCACTGTGCTGTCCTGTTCATCTGCAACCTAGTATTATTGTCTGTTTGTTCCCTTATTTATCCCTCTTCTAGTCATTTTTTGCTCTTGCTGTCTTCATGAAAGTTCTTGATTTTTACGTGTTCTACAACTTCTTCTTCTTGCTCAACTTCTAATTCCTTCTGGTTTTGAAGTTATTTCTCGTTTTTCAACTTGCTATCCTGTGATTTCACAGTTCATCCGAGGTGCTAGCTTCGGTTATGTCTCCATTTTGAAGCCCTTCTTCTCTTCTTTTCTCCCTGAGTTCTTCATTAAAGTTTCTCCTCTCTTCCCCCTCTTCAACTTCTTCTTCTTGGGCATCCCCTAATTCCTCTTGGGTTCAAAGTTATTCACCCTCCAAAGGCAGCTTCAACGACAAAGACGACTTCCTCCCGGTGTACACGGCGATCTCTTTTAAGGTGGAGCGATCCTTTCCAAGGCTCGGCAAGGAGGAGACGACGGTGTCATAACCATTGCTGCTACCATCTCCAAACTCCAGGCTCCTCTTGTTGTTATTATTTTTGTGTTATTTTACTTTATTGTAATCTTGTCTCCTCTTTGTTGTAAACTTGTCTTGCACTTCATGTACTCTTTCTTTTAAGTTAATGAAGAGAGTTGTTCTTTTGATCTAGTTCTTGATATTCTTCCCTCTCTATCTCATTCTTCTATCTCTTCTTTTCACTTCATGTAATTAATTTCTATAGCATAGGCGCATAATCACAGGTGTTTTTTATTAAGTGTTTAGTTTGTTCTTCATTTCACTATTTTCTTTAAGCAAAACAAATCAACAAGTGTTTTTTAAAAGACTCTAAAGTTTTTAACTCTAAAAATCTCTTCTTCCCTGTGGATTCGTCCCGTGCTTGCCATAGTACTACGTTCTCTTTTGATCATTTTGTGCGAGTTCGGTTTTAATATTGTTAGCGCGCGTGTTTTAAACGACAAACTTTCGCGTTATCAAGCACTTACTCGACCGATTTGATGAAACCGATCCCGCTCGGAGACATGGGCGAGCGGGGAAGCGTGGATTCCCTACCCGCTGCGCCGGTGTAGCTTCAACCTGTTTAAGAGATTACAACACTACTCCCCATGCAAGGGGGTTGAACAAGGGGAGGGGAAGCCAAAGTTACATCCAATCACTACCTCCCACAGGGAGGGGCGGTAAGCCGGCCAGGCGGGGAGGGGAAAATGAACTAGGAACTAAATGAATGGAAGATGCCGGTTCAGTCCGCACCCTGGAGCAGGAGACAGGCTGTCGGTGTCGACGAGACTCGGTTGTCGACGAGACTAGTGACAAAATCTTGGGGATTGAATTAGGATGATGTCCAATTTTTGGGGAGATTCATGGTTGGCAGTGCTGGTAAGGGAAGAGCTGCAAACAGGGTCCCTGCTTTCTGGATCTGTCTGCTTCGGTACCACTTCAGCAGGAAGGCGGGGCCGCCGCGAGCGCTCCTGAGCTCTGAATCAGGCGTGGCCAGAGTCGTTGGAATCGTTGTTGAGTCCTCTTCGAAACGAGACCTGCGGGGACACCGGAGGAGGTCGGAGTAGGCAAGGGAATCCAAAATAGTGGTCAAGTGTCTGTTCAGTCCCAAAGTGGACAGAACAGCGCACCAAAGGGAAAAATTTTGGAACTCATTTGTCCGGGGTCCAATCGGGGAGCCGCTTCTTGGATCTGGAAGGTGACTCGTCGTAGAAGGCCTCAGCTAAGCCCCGCCACCAGATCTTCAAAAGAATGGCCGTGGGAGCCTCTGCAAGTCACCTCAAGTTGACTATCAGGAAGCTGATGCGCAATCCGGCGATGACGGCTCCCCTTGTCAGCCACGAGCTCAGAACGGGACGAGACCATCACTGTTGCATAGAGGACTTGAAGACTCTTCCGACGGTGCCTCTTGAGCACCCAGGAACGCCAGGATGAAGTCGTGATCGGCTCTGCAAGTCACTAGTGCTCTACTACCTGCGAACTGGGAAGTGCAGGCTGTAGATGGGAGGTGGGAAATGAAGTAAATGGGAGGGGAAAGGGGGTAGACGGGTGTGGAGGCAACCCTTGGCTGTTATGGGGTCTGGAAGGGGGAAAACCAAGGTGAGGAATGGGGAGAATGGGGGCAAGAAGGTGGTCTAGTAGGTGGTGAGAGAGTGAGCTATGAATTTGGGACTAGGAGGGAGGGGAAGAGGGATGATGGTTTCCCTATTTGGGGTGATCTAGGGCTTGTGGGAGGAGAGAGTGGAGGGGAAAATATTCAAAGTTCTCTTGGGAGTTGGAAGATTGCATGGGGAAGAGGGAGGATTGTGTTGGGAAGACCAAGATTCTCCTAGGGAGGGAAGAGATTTGGTGGAAGTTGGTAGAGGGGTAATGAGTGCACCTAGGGAAGTGGGAGGTGGTGGAGGTGGCAGCTTTGGTGGGGAAAAGGAGAGGGATTCTCACTCTAGGGCTTCACACCCACTAATGGATTCTCTCCACTAAGAAACTTGAATTTTGAACTCAAAGAAATGGCAATTTCATTAACATAAAATGGGGGGAATGGGGTCCTATATATAGGCAACCCACATTTTACAATAAGCCCCTAACTTTTGGTACAATGACAAATAACCAAGGGGGTAGGGGCGCCCCTGGGCCTAGCTCACTGAATTGGGCCCAATAGCTAATCTAATCAACCTAATGACACACAAACTTGGGGAAATAAATCAAAGACCTAGGGAAATGACTCAAATAAAAGGGAAAATACATCAAATGACTCAAATAGAAAGCTCAAAATGGATAATTGGGCCCACATAGAGTGAAGCCCGAGCTCAAACAACTCCGGGGTGTGTGGATGACCCGAGCTAGAGGGAGTCGTGGGTGATGCTTCCATCAATAATTATTAATAAATCTAGTTAAATATCTTTTTGATTTTCTAAATTCAAAAGTAGATAACATGAAGATGATTTCTTTCACTCCCAAAGCTGAATTCTTTGAACTAAGTAGTAATGTTATTATTGTGCCATGTGGTTTTGATGATGTCAACACTATGAATCATATTATGATAATGATTTTTTATATCATGAATTTGATGTGTGCTGGCTAATGTCCATATGTTTTCTAATGCCTTGAACAACATTTTCATATGAAGGCTTGAAGAGTTGTAATGTCAATGCTATGAATGCTTGAATTGTTATGTCTGTATGCTTGAAGAATGTCTGTTTGAAGAACTGTAATATCTGAGAAATTCAGGTAAGCATAAGTATGACAGTGTCACAGCAGCCCTAGAAGCAACTTTGCAGAAGAAGTCTCCAATCGTTGAAGAAACAAGCTGATATATCACCTTAAGATAGACTTTGTACCCGCTGAAGAATAAGGGTGAAAAATATCCCTTAAGGCTGACAAATGTGCATTACGGGTGACAGATACTACTTTAAGGGTAACAAATAGATGGACTAGGTGAATAATAGGCAATAGTGGTGACAAACAGCAGTGCAAAGGTGAATAATAGGCAGCAAGTGTGAAACAGCTGAAAACCAAGAACCTCAAGCCGACTCCGAAGGGCTTACAAGTCGACTTCTGACAGAAGAATTCACAGAATGAAAGAAGACTTTTTAGCTGCGGATTAAGGGTGAAAATGGGTGGACAAAGTAGACAAATGGCTGTATAGTAGTGTGAAATGACTGTTTAGTGGTGTAAAGTGGCTCATGGCTATGACATTTGAAGAATGATCAAACTGGTTGAAGAGAATGATTCCCTCTGTGCTTCAGAGGAAGAGAGGACTGGTCCTCTGGTTGTGGGTAACTGGGTGTTACTCACGGTTCCTTCTAATTTGATCAGAAGAAGAGAGGAGAGTGTTCTTCTAGGTCAAGATGTAAGTCAGCGTTTGTTTACAGACTAAGTCTGCGATTATTGTTGTTACAAGGGGAAGCCACACTCAGGTTTGAGTGTGGGGTGGAGGTAGATCTGCGTGTCAGATCAAATCACCTAAAAATTCTGTGTGCCATGATTTGTATTGGTGTGATTGGCCCTTATCATCTTCCTCCATTCACATGTTTTTGTATGAACAGATCTTCCCCATACGCTAAGTGGTTGTATTAGAGTCTGTTAGATCTGTCTGGTCTGAGTGGATTCTATGAGATAACATTCTCTTAGTTAGTGCATTCTTGTCACTTTCATTTATATTGTTCTCACAGATATCATCTGAGCTCGTGGTTTGATAGCTGAGTGTTAAATCGTCTTAGGCTTAAAAATTGAGGTTAAAATTTTTATAGGATCTATTCACCCCCGCCTCTAGATCCTGCTGCGCACACATATACATATACTTGCTTCCGGCTTTGCCTATAGAGCACACAACATTGGTATCATAGATACTCCTCTATTATAACTCTAAAGTCTACGAAATTAAAAATTAAATTAAATACTCACATGAGAGGGCGATGGTGTGCTCGAGGGTGCTCCCTGAGACAAAATCCCTGCCTGGGCCAGGAGGGTAGCAACCACCCGAGTAAAGCGTGCCTCCATGCGTTCCTCGACTAGGTCTACCGCATGTTTGATGGTGGATGTAATCTGGCTCGTAGAAGTGCCGATGAAGGGAGTAGAGAAGGAACTACTACCGGGATAGGACGAAGCTGAGCCCGAAGAAGATGCTAGAATCCGGCCGGTGTCCAAGCTCTGCCCAAAACCGTATACTCTTTTTTTTTTCGGTGGGCCGGCTGCTGCTAACCATGCCTCAGGATCTAGTTGTGGCCGCTGCGTCTCCTCGTCCCCATACTTTTCAGTCATATGCCTGTCATATGACTGCTGCAAATTGAATAAAAAATATTGTAAATGTCATATTAATCAATCATATTTAAAAATAGAAATAGAAAAGAAATGTGTATGTATATAATCTTACCATTACCGAGCAAGCTCTCTCACTTACATACTGATCCGTCCCCTTCTTTTGGTGAACTGTAGCAAATAAATCGCGGTACAAGACCATACCACCCCTCTTCTTTTCCTATTATACATGTTATAGAGAATAAATAGGGACATATAAGAAATAAATTATAATAAAATTAAGATGATTACTTACCAATCTCTCCTTCTGGGTCGCGAAGAAAACGGATCCCAAAGTATGGAGATGCATGTCTCGATGTAACGCACGTGCGGCTTTGGCTTTTGCGGATTTTCCCATCCAATTAGGCTTGGCCCATCTATCACAGAGTTCCTCCCAATGCTCCCTCCTCATCCATGCGGGGCCGTGTGCCTCCCAAAGGCCACGGTCCTCGCTCCCCCCGGCTAGAGCCTTAGCACGTTCCCGACAGCCGTGTAAATGATGCTTATAATTTACAGTTCCTGTGGCCTCCCATACACGTCGAGCTCGTCCGGCGTAAACTCGCCTCACAAACTGATGTCCTTGCTATCAAGAATTCAAATTTTATAAGTTAGTCGATTGAAATTGTGGAGTTGGGAAATATGTAATTTAAAAGATTAAATCGTATACCAGGAACTCGTCATACAATCGATCACGGATATCCTAAGGAAACTTTCGAAATGACTTATATGGGCCGGTCACATGTCGCTCAATAATGTTGATAATAAAACGAGAAGCCTCACTAGGCTCTACTTTATCCCTGCAATTACAAATGTTAAAATGATAGCCAACAATTATATATATAGTTGATGGATAGATAACGAACATAATTCATGAGTTTAAATATTTACCTAGACACCCAACATGGCTTGCGTCCCTCTTGCAACACCACCTGCTCGCCCTCGTGATGGCTAATAGCATCGTCTGTCTGTTGTGTACCCGGGTGGGCGGACGAGCCAACTATCGCAGGTGGTGTGCCCGACATATCTGTTACAAGTAAAATAGAAGTAGTTAATTAGAATTTAGCTCATTATTAAAATTGTTGGCATGGGCGGTGCACTCTGTGTACCTGGTGCGGAGACATAAAATATCGTGAGCAAAATAAAGTGCATATTCACTACTCATTTATCTAAGTGATGTGGGGAAGGATAGGATATAGAGGGGTGGTGAATATATCCCCCGATTAAAAACTATGCCCAAATTAACATAAAAAATCTGGCACTACCCAATTTTAAAACATAATGAACAATATGTTAACAAGAGTTTGCGTAGAACATACGTCGAACACTTAAACACTTAAGCTAATGTCTCCATTGACACCTATTTTTCACCCTTAAGAGGGTATATGTCACCCATAGCAGTTTATTTGTCAGCCTTATGTGTGCATTTGTCGTCTTTAGCTTCTTCTGCTGGCGGGTAAACACAAGTGGACTTCCCCTTCATGCAGCTTCAACACTTCACACATATTCAGTGCTACAACCTATTTTTCACCCGTAGAGAGTTATTTGTCAACCTTACCTCCCTATTTGTCACCACTAATGAGTCATTTGTCTGCCTTATCTTCCTGCCTTCCCTTGTATGAATCTTAATAGATTTGTTCACCATTTCTAAAGAATTCATACTTTGACTACACAGACTTGGGTTGACCACTGTCCTAGCTCCATTGACTGTGCGTTGACTACATTACCACGTTGCCTTTTCTTCGTTTCTTGAGAAAATAACTGGCTTTCAGCCTGTTCTATGTGCAACTGTCAACCTATTCTTTGTGCAATTTAGAAGTAAACTATACACATAAAATCATTATAGCTCCATGGATGATTCTACATCAACAAAACACATTGAATATCTACATGAAGAGTATACATGAATCTAAATTTTGACAGCATCAAAACATGGAGCCGAAACACTGAGGATTTAAATAAACATATGCACAGCAGTTGGTTGGGGCGGTGCACTCTTTGTACCTGGTGCATATATTTAAAATATCGTGAGCAAAACAAAGTGCTAAGTCACTACTCATTCATGAACGATCTTAAATAAACACACCCGCAGCACATGGTGGGGTCGGTGTACTCTGTGTACTTGGTGCAGAGACATAAACTATCATTACCAAAACGAAGTGCATATTTACTACTCATTTATCTAAGAATTTAAATAAACAGACCCGTAGAAGGTGGTGGGGGCGGTGTAGTCTGTGTACCTGGTGCCATAAACACAAACTATCATTACCAAAACGAAGTGCATATTCACTACTCATTTATCTAAGAATTTAAATAAACATACCAGTAGCAGGTGGTGGGGGCAGTGTAATCTGTGTACCTGGTGCAGAGACATAAACTATCATTACCAAAATAATGTGCATATTCACTACTCATTTATCTAAGAATTTAAATAAACAGACCCGCAGCAGGTGGTGGGGGTGGTGTAATCTGTGTACTTGGTGCAGAGACATAAACTATCATTACCAAAATAATGTACATATTCACTACTCATTTATCTAAGAATTTAAATAAACAGACCCGCAGCAGGTGGTGGGGGCGGTGTAATCTATGTACCTGGTGCCATAAACACAAACTATCATTACCAAAACTAATTGCATATTCACTACTCATTTATCTAAGAATTTAAATAAACAGACCCGCAGTAGGTGGTGGGGGCAGTGTAATCTGTGTACCTGGTGCCATAAACATAAACTATCATTACCAAAACGAAGTGCATATTCACTACTCATTTATCTAAGAATTTAAATAAACAGACCCGCAGTAGGTGGTGGGGGCGGTGTACTCTGTGTACCTAGTGTAGAGACATAAAATATCATTGCCAAAATAAAGTGCATATATTCACTACTCATTTATCTAAGAATTCAAATAAACAAACCGATAGAACCCCTCCCAAAACCACCTCTCCTCGAAGATCCGGTACGACCTCGAACCATCTAATTATTGACAACAATTAAAGTAGTGCATATTAGTCCACAACTAATTACAAGGGGAGGTAGCAATTAATAGTGATAAGAAGTGCATATATGTTAAATTTCTTACAAACTATTCACTCATTATCTATTTCATCTTCAGATGCAGAACATATATCAAACTCAGCCTCATCTTCGTCATCTTCCTCATTCTCACTAGATTCATACTCTTCCTCCTCAGAGGACTCCTCCTGCCCAACAATTGCTTCATTTATCTCAGTTGGATCGACTTCTTCCACTTCGTCCTCTATAGACAATCGAAGTGGCTCATCAGATTCGATCAGATGAAGATTAGAAGCAACCAACTCTGTAGTGTCACCCTCGTCTGATTGAAAAAATTCGGCACCAGAATCCTCTGAGACAGCTTCAATCAGATCTAACTCATCATTAGGCACAAGCCTTGGTTTTACCCTATAAACTGCCCACCAATCTTTATTCTTGGACGATAAATAACTTGAATAATACACTTGCTGGACTTGTGCGGTCAAAATGAACGGCTCATAGGTATTAAATTTTGATATATGTTTGACATCGATAATCCTATATATTGCATCGTTTCGAACTGAATGAGGATCAAACCAATGACACTTAAAAAGGAATATATGCTTGTCTTGTCCGAGATACTGTAATTCTATGACCTCCTCAAGAATACCATAGTAATTAAGATCATTTTCATTGTATGTACTACCTTTCACGCATACGTCACTATTCATCGTAGACTTATTTCATCCATAATCTCTGGTGTGAAATCTATAACCATTCACAAAAAATCCTAGATAGACATGCACGACCTTCGAAGGTCCATAACTTATCACCCGGACTCTTTCATCAGTAACATAACCGCCTTCAACCTATGAATATAAACTATGTTACTTTTCTTTTGATACGTGCATACACCTCAAGCTTTGTGGAATTGGTAGATTGACACTTACTTGACCTTTAAGCCGTCTGGCAAAAGATCTCTCTCGTTCATTTTGAACCTCCATGTCATTGAGGTGTGGACATTGAGTAATTAATTCTGAATCAAATTGCCTATAATGATGAATGCAACATCACCGTAAATGGGAGGAAGAACGTCAAGATGCTTATAATTTTTCGGGAGCTGTGGAGTTGACGACTCACTCAACATAAGGTTCGATCTTAGCACAGTTCAGGAGAACATATATCTCTGCGGCCAACAACTCTCTGTCCTCTAATATGCGATTCAAACAACATCCGAATGCATGTCCTAGATACTTAAATATGGATAACCGGTCGGACGGACCCACCTCTCCTCCATCATCATTACGTGGAGGTCGATTGCGGCGAGTTTGAATTTCGGGTTCGAAGTACATCGAACAGAAGTTTAAAATTTCTTCAATAATATACGCCCCGGTAATCGAACCCTCTACTTTAGCCTTGTTGCGAACCTTCATTTTCAGGTCATGCATACACCTATGACAACAATTCATATGACAATGACATACAGTGACAATGACAGACACATGTAACTACTGTCAAATAATCAGTAAATACATACTGATTACCTCTCAAATGGATACATCCATCGAAATTGTATCGGTCCTCCAACTTTGGCCTCGTATGGCAAATGGATAATCAGGTGCTCCATGGAATCAAAGAACGCAAGGGGAAATATCTTCTCCAACTTGCATACCGTTGTGACCACATTCTGTTCAATAGTTTGCACGTCCCCAAGTTTGAGTTCTGATACACATAGAATTCTGAAAAATCGACTCAACTCAGTCAATGCTCCCCAAGGCTTTGGCAATATGTCACGGAATGCAATGGGCAGAAGTCTCTCCATGAACACATAGTAGTCATGACTTTTCAATCCATATATTTTTCCCTCATTGACATTCACACAACGGGCTATGTTAGACACATATCCATTAGGGAATCTTAATTGCTTCAGCCACTGGCACAGTTCATTGATCTGTGTCTTTCAACATGCAAGCTACTTTAGGTTGCACAAATTTGCCCCGTGCCGGCCGCAAATCCAACTCTGGTCGTTTGCAAAGTATCTTCAAGTCCGCTCTCATCTTAGCATTTTCCTTTGTTTTGGCTTTCACGTTCATGATGGTGTTGAACACTATTGTACCCGGACTATTTCCCCAGCAAAATACCCAGAAATAAGGGTTCGGGAATTTCCTCGAACACCTTCAAGGCATGGGCTACCCAGCCCCTCCGACAACCCAGTGGGCCCGACCAACGGCCCCAACCCGCTACCCGAAGCGTACGGGGGTACTAGCAATCGATTGGGACCACTCCCGACTCCTAAGTTGCGGACTTTGCCCGCCTTCTACACGACCACCCGGGCCATCCCGGGGACACTCCGACTACAAGCCACACCACATGGCACCCAGTGAAAAGGCCAGGGGCCTACCCCAGGACGCCTTCTTTCAACCCTCCAAGGTCAAAGGGAGACCCAAATAGGTCAACCACATGCTCAGAAGGCCCGTAGTACGCGTGTACAGCTCACACACGCGTGATCGACATTCTGCCGAACACCTTGTGGGCGCACGTGTTTCAACCCTTCTACACCAATCCACAGGCCACCCTGTGATTCCAGTACACCAATTGGATCCTACAACAACCCCCCGGCAAGTCGGGGCCACCCCCGACCCTCAGACACGTGGCAATAAGCCACTGAACTTAGCTCTCAGGCCAACCCGAGGCTACCCTACCAACCTGCCGTACAATGTGGCACGTAGCACGAGGCAAGGCCCATCAGCCCATGGTGCCTCCTCCCAGCCCCTATGGACTTCTACCCTTGACCCTAGGCCAAATCCAAGGCCCGTCGGCCACTTACGCGGCTCGTTCGGTAACCAGGGGTGTGCCGGGCATTCGCCCGAACATCTTGCGAGCGGCCACTACAACTCGAAGAACAATGGCTCTCATGGGCCATTTCAACATCCTAGAACTTCATATCCCCCAAGGGATATCCCCAGACGATGAAGGAAGACCCTCGGGGGCCATCCCCCGGGGTTACGGCTTTGCTCGGGGCCTGTGCACCCCAGGGCGTGGCCGCGCCCCCGGGGAGAGCGAACTCCCCGGGGGGCTGCGCCCTCTCCCCAGCCCGGAGGCCCGATGGCCCTCCCCAGTCCCAGTCCGTGCAAACTCTCTGTTTTGGGGTCCGAGGTTTGTGCAAGGTTCGTTCGTCATACCTGTACGTGGAAGAACTCGCGAAGACGAAGCCCCAGGATTACGTCAATCACAACACCCACGTTCCTCGCACGCACGTGGCCGGTCAACCAGTATCCTGCCAGTATCCTCCTGTCCTTTTCTTCTTAGCCAATTTAGGAAGAAAATAACACAAAAAACTGGGTTTTATAGAGGTGGGACCACTCCCCCTCTCTCTCTTCTACCTGGTCCACCTAAACCCCCCAGGGGGGGGGGTTCGGACCAGCCTAGACCCCCAGGCTGGTCCGCCTAAACCCTTGGATAATAAAAAAAAAGATTTTTAAAATAAAAAAAGAAGGATCAACTTGGTCTGCCTAAACCCCCTGGGGGAGGGGGTTTAGGCAGACCAGCTTGGACCCCCAAGCTGGTCCGCCTAAACCCCTCCAAAAATAAAAAAAAGGAATTTCACCCTCCGAAGAGGGGTTTAGGCATACCAGACCAGCCCTTGGGGCTGGTTCGCCTAAATCCCCCCTTGGAGGAGGGGTTTAGGCGGACAAGACCAGCCCTTGGGGCTGGTCCGCCTAAACCCCACCCCTTCCACTCCGACACACACACACAAAACACATAAAAAATACAAATAAAATAATAATAAAAATACTATTTGGGGAGTTTACCCGGACCAAGTTGTACCCTCAACTTGGTCCGCCTAAACCCCACCCCCCACCCCTTCAACTTCTATAAATTGCCCCTCTTACCAAAGCATGCAGGGCAAATGGTATGTGAAGCAACCTAAGACGCACGGACGGACGAGCAAACTTGCCCGGCCTAATTGTTGCACCCTCGGATTCCCGAGGCTTTCGGCAAGGGTTGGGAACGTAGGAACACAAGTGCGTGCGCGGTTGGCTTGCTGGTCGGCTCACACACGCCGAGAGTATGTCGCACGTACTCCCCTAACGCAGTGTTTAGTCATCTCACACCAAGTCCATCCCCGCCACATGTAAGATGACCGTACCAAAGGCAAGTACGCCCGCACCCCGGGTCCGCCCGTGTACGTCAACTTACGACACTTACGACGGTGACGAAGGGTACTTCACAACGCCGCGTCGGCCCTTGACACAGAACCGCGTGCCCACTGTTCACCTCCCAGTCGGTCGTCGGCCCCTCAGATTGACAAATCAAGTCTAGTCGGACCTC
Source organism: Amorphophallus konjac (assembly GCA_022559845.1). NCBI lineage: Eukaryota > Viridiplantae > Streptophyta > Magnoliopsida > Alismatales > Araceae > Amorphophallus > Amorphophallus konjac. The sequence goes on along the minus strand of CM040122.1, from coordinate 366,967,386 downwards.
TAACTCGGGAATCACAATCCCGGGGCCGACCTCGACTCTCCAGCTTGACAACGCTTGCTGTCCGAAACCCGGACCCGACCGCTCACACCAAACCGCGTCCAACCTCCGCCAGGCGCCGGCCCGTGTCCGTTCTGACCACCAAGGCAGTCGGACCCACACCAACTCCTCTATAAAGAGTTCCAGCAGAACACGCGGTCATCCGCTTTGTCACGCAATGACCCGGGGACCGACTCACATGTCGGAATTATCCCGCAGCTTGCTCTAGTTGTACTTCGGCCCATTAAGGCCCGCTTGTAAAGCCCATGTGGCACATCATAAAACCAGTGAAATACATACGTCCGTATTCGGGCCTTCAGCTTCCTACCCACTTCACTCGGCATCCGTGCCCAACACCCTGACCTCAGTTAACACCCCTCGGTCTTACGCTTACCCTTGGCTGCTGAACGCCTCTGGCCCTCCACCCATGGCCTCAGACACACATACAGACTTCTCTTCAGCTTAGAACGAAGGTATTCAGATTCAATCCGATGTAAATAAACATCGGTCCCTTGCGGCCGGTGGGGAAAGGCGTCTTGTACATGATTCTCGCAATCGCCTACGCACTCGCACCCATGGAATCCCTTCTCTCCACGTGTCGCCCGATCACCCGAGACCACGTGCCGCGCCCTGGTGGCGCTTCCCCGGTCAAACCTTGGTTCCATGAGTGATTGTCGAGAGATCGACTGGCACACCCGTACCTGTCCGGTTAACCTTTATCCTGACACTTACGTGTCATTCGACCCTTTTCGACTTTCCATGAAAGGAGAGTACCTGGTACCACCATGAGAGGCATGCACCCGTAAGGAGGATACCCGAGATACATCAAACTCCCATATTTTCCTTCACCACTGTATCCCTTCCCTCACCCCGGTAATCGACATAAAAACCCGCACTGTTATGTTAGATGGACGCAATCTATCTCCACAAAATGTGGATCTAGAGGGGGGTGAATAGATCTACTGCCTAATTAAAAACCAGTAAGAGGTTCTAATGCAGAATATAGGCAAATCTATTAAAACACTAACTCGAGTGTATAAACTGAGCAGAAGCACAAGCAATCTGTGAAGATAATCAAAAGAATCAGTCACGCACACAGTTCATGGACAATCACACAAACACAAGGCACCCAAGATTTTTAGGTGGTTCGGTCAAAGACCTACGTCCACCCCACACTCAACCGAGTATGGCTTACTGCTGCGCAGTACAGCTTGCGTCTGCTGGGCACTACAGCTTGGCCTACAAACCACTGAGCAACACAGCTTGCTGTCCGAGACAAGTCTCGCCTGTTGAGGATTACAGCTTCACCTGTCCAGTGGAATCCTCCACTGCAACTACTGGGGTTTACAGCTTACCCGACCAGAGGCAGCACCTCTGCTAACAGCTGACTCACAACTTGAAGAAACAAGTTCGGAAAATAAAAGACAGAAGCAAATGAAAATAGAAAACCCAAATGGGAATGTAGCTCGAATGAGCAAAGGCTCAGCTCTGGTATCTGAACCAAGAGTCTGAGATGCAACCTCTCAATCAAACTCTCCCAATCTCACTCTCTCAACTCATCTCTCTTTTCTTCTCTTCTCTCTTTTTCTTCTTCTCTGTTTTTCTTCTCTCTGTGGATCGGTGGCTCTCTGCTGCTTCAGGCTTCTACCTCTCTATATAGACTCTGCCACTGGTTGATCGATCAGCCTTCATATGAAGATGAAGACTCATATATATACAGCAGCAGATTGGATAAGGGCGCGTGGCTTCCACATTTCTCGCCCAGAGAAATTTCCAGATCCGAGGCAATTTGATCCACATGGCAGCATCCTGTGATGGGCTGCTTCCACGTGTCACCATCTGATCACCTCGTCCTTCCTTGGATCACGAGCCAGGTCATCAATCCCTGCAGAGTATCCCTATCAGACAGACGAAATAGGATTATTATTTTAAGTGTAAACCCTATACAGACTTTGCAAGATGCAATGCATTGTATAGACTTCACTGTATGGACTTTGTGAACTTGAATGCAATGTACAGACTTCGTGAATGTATAGACTTCCTATATGTAGTGCTGTGCGATGTACAGACTTCCTATATGAAGTCACCCGCTGTACAGACTTAGGCAATGTAAAGACTTGCCAGTGTATGGACTTGATGAGCATTTAGCAATGTGCAGACTTTATGCATGAAGAAGCAATGTGTAGACGTGCAACAATGTATAGACTTAGCCAGCAGACTAGTCCGATGTACACACTTGCTCGTTGTTCAGTCTTCATGAACGATGTACAGACATGCCAAGAGAAACTCTGTACAGACTTGATCAAAGAAAGACAATCGAGTGTATAGACATCCACAATGTATAGACTTGCCAAGCGAAAGGGCTGTACAGACTTGATGAATGATGCAAGGCAAACGAATGTATAGACTTCCAATGTATGGACTTGCCAACTGGGCGATGTACAGACTTGAGCAAGGCAAAGTCTGTACAGACTTGAAAGTGCACAATGTATAGAGTTTGCTAAGATAACTGAACGATGTACAGACTTTCACAATGTGTAGACTTTGGCAACACAACGGCTGTACAGACTTCCACTCAACTGCGATGTATAGACTTGCCAAGGGAAATGACAGTAAAGCTATCAGTGTATAGACTTCAAGTGCAACGCCGGTAAAGCTACCGATGTATAGACTTGCAAGTTGAACTGGTGGATGTACAGACTTGGAAGTTCACTGATGGATGTACAGACTTCACCTCGAGCAAGCAACAGTGTAGTGTATGGTCTTTAAAGAATGATGCATGACGCTGTACAGACTTCACTTGAAACAGTCCGATGTATAGACTTTGCCTAACACAGTCCAATGTACATACTTGCTGATGCATTGTATAGACTTACATGAGACGCTCAAAGAGACGCTCAATGTACAGACTTAGTCTGATGCATTGTATAGACTTGCATGAGACGCTCAATGAGACGCTCAATGTACAAACTTCAAGTCCAGTGTATAGACATTACCTTAGACGCTAAATGAGACGGACGTTGTGCAGACTTGCTGGTCAAACAGACACAGACTCTGTACAGACTTTAGCGTGCAAACATACAGATAATGTGAATGTATAGACTTAACACAATGATGCAATGTATGGACTTTACAAATGCAAGCAATGTAGCAATGTATAGACTTTGGGCTTGCCATGCAATGTATAGACTTTGAACACAAACGCCACAATGCAATGTATAGACTTGCTAGTTAAGTGAGCTGCAATGTATGGACTCTGCTATGCATGAAGACGAGTGTATAGACTTGGAAATCTGGGGGCATCGACGCATCTAAGAAGGGGAACAATGTACGGACTTAGCTAATGCAATGTATACACTTACTGCGTTGACGCTGCAGACTTAGCCAATGCAATGTACACACTTACTGCGTTGACGTTGCATGAGACACTAAATAAGATGGACAGTTGTATAGACTTGGATATCTGGGGGGAGTCGACCCATCAAAGAAGGGGGTCGACCCATGATGCATGAATGTATAGACATGTTCTAAGCGATGCACAAACACAACACAAAGCAGTGTATAGACTCTACGTGCAATGTGTAGACTTTAAGTGTGTGTGCAGTGTGTAAACCTGTAAAATGCATGGAACACACATACAATCTGATAAGAACAATTTTATCAAAGCATAAACAGTTACCAATCAATCAAAACAATGTGTTGATAATGAAGTAAAACATATTGTCAACATCATCAACACAGAGGAGTCACAACAATCTCTCCCTTTTTGATGATGGCAACCCCCTATCATATAAAATAGCAATTACCTGTCATACAGATGATGAAAGACATGATTTGTTATTCAGATTGTCATGCAGATGCTATGCATGCATGCTATGAAATGTAAGCAACTCCCTGCTAACAAAATCTCCCCCGTTGCCATAACATAATGCATACACTTCCCCTGGAATGAATTCAGAATTCATACAATATTCTCCCCCTTTGCCATCAACAAAGAGGAGGGAAAGTGAGTACAAGGGAAGCAACAAGAGATATCATCTGACTGGCATTCTGAACAAGTAGTTCAGGAATAAGCATTCTAAAGCACAGAGTCTTCAGTCATATGAAGTTATAAACTACTTTCAGATAGAATTCTGGTTTAAATACTATAAAATTTTGAGTTCATGCACTACAATCAATGGATAAGTTTTCTGTGCATGATAAAACAATAAACCAGAATCACATTTGCATGAGAGATTCAGTTTCAAAATATCTTACTTTCATAGACTCATTAAAAAGATGATTAAGAGATACCAGGTCATGTATTGAAAATAAACAAATTGACATCAAAGAAATTTCTTGTGAAGGAACAACATTTTCAATATTAGTTCATTTAGGGCATTCAGGTACCATTTTCCTTTTTACGTAAGGGTATACGTTTATCAGACACCAATGCCCCTAGATACTCAACATCATGGACCATTCTGCCTATGATCAAACATAATAAAACTGATTTACAACTTTTTGTGTGAGGGTACATGTTTATCAAACGCCAGTTACCCCCAGGTACTCAGGAAACCAACCTACTGGTTTGATCATTTTATATAGAGATAGCTGATACACCTCATGACATGAGTGTTGTCCACTTCTTTGATGGATAACTCAATTTCTCAGTGATTTACCAGTCATTACTCTGCCAATGTTATTTTTCAAGTAGTTTTCAAGATTTTCAACATTATCTTAGCTGTCCTTTATTTGTTTCAGAATGACTTGTTTACGAACAATACACATGCTAGGCTTCTCTAACATGATTTCAGATGAGTTTTCAGATTTCAGATATAAGTAGCTTTGTCTGACATGAAATAAGAAAAGGGTTGAAAGGTTTATCAATTTTCAACTGATTGCAATCTTTAAACTCCAAAAATTATAAAATTAAAACCATTAAGTCAGTCTTTAAGCAATTGAAATTCTTATAACTGAAGAAGTCTGTTTTCTATTGCTTGGAAATCAGAACTGACTAACAGATTGCCATATGTCAGATTCAATCATTCAGAGTTAGAGAATGAATGAATTCAAGTAAGTTGATGACCACTCTGAATTTCTAATAATACTCCCCCTGTCTATATGCATGCAGTTTTGCTAATGAATGGCAAGAATTAGATACCAACTGTTATAATATGCATTACTCTGCTCTGTTCTATATGCATGTGGTTTTAGATGAGAGAAAGCTTAGACACAATCATAACTAAATGATATGCAATGAATAATATGTCATGAAAAAATATGTCATGCATGCATGGTCTAGTCTAACATTCAACAATCACAGAGTTTTATTCAAGCTATCAGATGCAAGTCAAAATCAGAAATTTTATTCAAAGCAGCTAAAAAAATCATTCATCATGCTGAAATTTACACAAGCCAAGTTCTCTTCTAAGAAATTTGAACCTTTCATTCCCAAGAGGCTTAGTAAAAATATCAGCAATTTATTTTTCAGTTTCAATGAAGTTCATTTCAATTTCATTTTTATTTACAACATCTCTCAGAAAATGGTGTTTATCTCTATATGCTTAGTCCTAGAATGATGAACATGATTTTTAGCAAGGCATATAGCACTAGTATTATCACATAACATTGGAATACATCCTAATTTTATCTGATAATCATCCAGTTGGTGCTTGATCCATAGTACTTGGGCAGCACAATTACCTGCAGCAACATATTCAGCTTCAGCTGTAGACAAGGCTACAGTGTGTTGCTTCTTAGATGCCCAAGATACTAGACAGCCACCTAAGAATTGACAGTAGCCAGTAGTGCTTTTTCTATATACTCGACACCCAGCATAATCTGCATCAGTGTAAGCTAGAAGTTCTAACTCACACTTGGCAGGATACCACAGACCTAACTCTTGGGTGCCTAGTAAATACCTAAAAATCCTTTTCACTGATTTAAAATGTGATTCTCTAGGACTAGCCTGAAATCTAGAGCATAAACACACTGAAAATTGAATATCAGGCCTAGATGCTGTAAGATATAGAAGGGATCCGATCATATCTCTATATAGCCTTTGATCCACTGGTTTACCTTTAGGATCTTCATCCAAACTGGTTGAGGTACCCATTGGAGCAGCTATTTCCTTGAGGTTGTCTATTTTGTACTTCTTCCATAAATTCTTTATGTACTTGGACTGAGAGATGAAAGTTCCATCCTTTGTTTGTATAACCTGCAGTCCAAGAAACAATTTGAGCTCGCCCATTGAGCTCATTTCAAACTCATTAGTCATTATCTGAGAGAATTCCTCACACAATTTGGGGTTAGTTGACCCAAACACAATGTCATCCACATAAATTTGAATGATAAGAATATCTGAATGATTCACCTTGGTAAACAATGTTTGATCAACTACACCTCTTGTGAAGTTCTTGTCAGTGAGAAATTTGCTCAACCTGTCATACCAAGCTCTAGGAGCTTACTTTAAACCATAGAGAGCCTTTTTGAGTTTATAAACATGATTGGGGAAGTCTAAGCATTCAAACCCAGGAGGCTGCCTCACATAGACATCCTCACTAATTTCCCCATTTAAAAAAGCAGATTTCACATCCATCTGCTGAAGATTTATTCCTAGGGAGCATGCATAAGCCAATAATATTCTGATTGCTTCTAACCTGGCTACAGGGGCAAATGACTCTTCAAGTTCAATTCCAAATTCCTGATTATACCCCTGAGCTACAAGTCTGGCCTTATTTTTAATGACATTCCCTGATTCATCAGTTTTATTTCTGAACACCCATTTAGTCCCTATGACTGTTTCATGATCAGGAGGTGGAACCAAATGCCACACCTTATTCCTGTCAAATTGATTAAGCTCTTCATGCATGGCATTAATCCAATGCACATCTTTGAGAGCACAGTCAATGGACTTGGGTTCTACTTGTGAAACAAAAGCAAATGCATTCAATTCATTTTGAATTCTTAAGTGACCTCTAGTCCTAGGGGGGTTATGCAAATTTCCAATCACATTATCTACGGGATGATCTTTAAGATATCTAATGTTAACAATTGGATTATCATGAAGTTCATTTACCTCCTCCTGAACTGTAGGCTCTTCTTCATTAGGCTCTTCATTTCCTTCCTCATTTTCGGATTGGTCTGCAGAATTTCCTTCTTTTAGAATATCACCACTGTCTTCATTCCTTTATTGACCAATATTAGTCTTTAATAAGGATTCATCAAAAACTATATGTGGAGATTCTTCAACAGTTTTGGAATTCAGATTGTACACTTTATATGCTAAGGTATTTTCAGAATAATCAAGAAAAATTCCTGGTTCACCTTTAGGTTCAAATTTATCAAGGTCTCTTTTATCATTTATATGAATGAAACATTTACAACCAAAAATCTTAAAATGAGCAATAGAAGGTTTCTTACCCTTTAAGATCACATAAGGTGTTTTCTGAGTAGAAGGTCTTACCATGGCTCTGTTAATTACATAACAGACAGTATTTACTGCTTCAGCCCAAAACTTTCTTGGTAGACCATCTTCAACCAAGAGTGTACGACCCATCTCCACTAGGGTTCTGTTCCTTCTCTCCACTACTCCATTATGCTCAGGTGTCCTTGGTGAGGAGTACCTATGGTTAATTCCATTTGACCTGCAGAATTCATCAAACTGTGAGTTTTCAAACTCACCTCCATGATCAGTCAAGATATTTTCAATTTTCTGATTTATTTTAACATAGAACTCCTGAAATTCTGAGAATGCATCACTCTTATGAGATAAGAAATAAACCCAAGTATACCTAGAAAAGTCATCTACCATGACAAACCCATACTTCCTCCCTGATAAGCTGATAGATCTGGTTGGCCCAAAAAGGTCCATGTGTATCAGCTCATAGGGTTTAGAAAATAAATTTTCTGTTCTAGACTTAAATGACTTTCTAGTTATCTTTGACTGAGTGCATGCATCACAGATTTTATTTTCTTTCTTGAAGAAAACTTCAGGAAGTCCTCTAACCATGGCATACTTATTTAGTTTATGCAAAACAGTGTAACTAGCATGACCTAACCTACGATGCCATAAAAATGCTAAATCTTCTCTACTAGCAGTAAGGCATAGGTTAGAATCTTGAATATCATCTAAATCTATCATGTAAGTGTTATTTATCCTCTTACCAGAAAATTTAACAGTCTCGGAATTAGGTTCAAAGACCTTGCAACATTAAGAGTCAAAAAGCACTTTGCATCCTTTATCACATTGTTGGTTGATACTAAGTAAGTTATAATCTAAGCCTTTAACCAACATAACATCCTCAATGCAACAAGTAGAACACTTACCTACTTTACCTGATCCGACAATTCTACCTTTTGTGTTGCTGCCAAAGGTGACAAGGCCTCCTTGTTTCTCTGTCAGCATGCAGAACTTGGCCTTATCCCCTGTCATATGCCTGGAGCAGCCGCTATCCAAGTACCACAAGTTGTTCTTGGCTGCCAGACATACCTGCATACACAATTAGGAAGAGAGGTTTGGAACCCAAGACTGATTGGGCTCCAGAACAGATGAAATAGAAGCAAAGCAAGAAAGCAGACTTTTCGGAATCCATATTTGTTTAAATGAATTTTGTTCAGTGGATTCTACAGATTTCCTTCTGTTGTTGTTCCTCTTCTTCTTGTTGTTTGTCTTCTTATTGTTTGCACCAGCATGATTATTGATAGTGTTTTTTCTTTGCCAGTGCCTTGGCCAGGGTGCATTCATGAAGTTGTGGCCATAGTAGTTCCTGGGCTGGCTAAAGAAATTCAGATTCCTAGGTGTCCAATTGCCATACCCATCAACCCAATTTCTAGGGTAAGGTCTATAAGACTATGTAGCCTGATGTCCAAGATCTGTAAACCTTCCTTGAGTCCTAGTCCATCCTGACCTATTTGGATAGGTTGACTGTGCAAAGAAGAGGGACTGGGCTCTAGGTTGGTAGAAGTGTTTGGGTTGAGCTCTAACAGCATTCTGCCTCCCCTGCACCTTGGACCCTGCTGACCTATTCATAGGAGTGTATTGGGTCTTCTTCAGAGGTGGTGGTGATGGTGGAGACTTGGTGACCTTAACATGGGGTTTATAAGACTGTTTAGGTTGACCCCTAACTTGAGACTGAGCTTTGAGATTCTGCTTGGATGTGCTAGCTCTACTAGGCTCACTCAATTTTTGTTTGCCCTTCTCCTCAGCACTGGGCTTTGTCAGATTAGCAGTTTTATTCATTGAAATATTTGAATTCATGCTAATTAGAGGTCCTTTTTCTTTTTGTGCAACAAATGAAATAGTTTTCATTCCAAAGGTTTTTGTTGCACTAGGATTAAATCATAGTCCCTCTTTTCTGAAATTGACCTTTGACCCTAACAAAGCATTTAGATTATATGTTCCCTGGGTCATTTTCTCAATAGTCTTAAGCTTGTCCTCATTATCCTTTTGAATGTCTTCAATGGATCTTTTCAGTTCTGTATTCACACTTAGGACATCTTGATATTTTTCATTCACTATTTTTATCTCACTTTCATACTTCTGGATTTTCGGCTTCCATTCATCAGCTTCTTTTTCTAACCTCTCATTATCTTCTTTAGAGGCTTTTAACTCATTTTTGACTTCATCTAATTCAGAACATGTGAGTTTCAAATTTTTATTCTCAGATTCTAAACATGCAATTTTATCAATTAGAGTCGTATCATTTTGCATGTAGTTAATCTTTTTTCTTAGATGCCTATTTTCTTTTCTAATATCATCAGCTCTATCAGCTATGTCATGGTAAGCATCTACCCAATCAGCAATTGTGAAATTTTCAAATCTAGTGATTACCTCATCTGAGTCCTCTTTAAACACAGCAATTTGTTTCTTCATCCATTCATTTTCATTATAGAGATCTTCATTACGTTCTCTTAGAGCTGAGCACATATCACAGCTTGACTCTACAGAAGAGATATGCATTGCTTCCTTGTTGATTTTCTCTATTTCAGATTCAAGATTTTTATTCTTCCTAAGAATTTCTACATTCTCAGCTTTCGATTTCTTCATATCAACCTTAATCCTTTCCAACTCTTCCAGATTCATCAAATGTTCATTAGTTTTAAGTTTCAGCTGACTTTCTAATTCGGAGATTTTATCGAAACCTTCTTGGTTTTCCTTTTTCAATAGGCACATTTGTTTCATATTCAAGTGATTCTCAGAAAGACATTTATCATATAATTCATTTATCTTCGGGCACTTTTCACAAGATGAATTAGAATCACATTTCTCAATTTTCTTTTTCAACCTTTTATTCTCAGATTTTAATTTCTTGGATACTGTTAACAAATTTTCATACATCACTATCAATTCATCAAAAGAGTATCCATCTGATCCGGAGCTTACCTGAGATGAGGTCTCATCATCATCAATTCTCCGATCAGCCATCAAGCATTGATCCTCATGCAGTTGATCAGAGATCACTCTGTCATATATCACCTTTCCAGAAGTGCACCTGAGCGCAAAAGGATATATGTCAGTATTAATAGCAGCTCTCATGATATTAAGAACTATGACATTATCATGGTTCTTTATTTTATCCTCTCTAGACCACTTGGTCTCATCATGAGGTAATTTGTGTGGGCCTTTAGACAGTAGACTCCACAGATTTGGATCAAGTGAGTCTATGTAAACACATAGGCCGCCTAGCCAACTATTTAAGTTAGAACCATCAAAAACAAGAGGACGACCCATCGAGAGATGATAAATGCACTGAAATTAAGAGAGCAAATCAAGACACTAACTAGGTGAAACAAAACACAGAACACAGGAAGCACACTCTGAAATGCACCAAACAGAAATGTAGGATCTGCTACGGATTGTTAGATCCTATGCACAGCAACCCGCTCTGATACCAAGTGTTATGTTAGATGGACGCAGTCTATCTCCATGAAGTGTGGATCTAGAGGGGGGTGAATAGATCTACTGCCTAATTAAAAACCAGTAAGAGGTTCTAATGCGGAATATAGGCAAATCTATTAAAACACTAACTCGAGTGTATAAACTGAGCAGAAGCACAAGCAATCTGTGAAGATAATCAAAAGAATCAGTCACGCACACAGTTTATGGACAATCACGCAAACACAAGGCACCCAAGATTTTTAGGTGGTTCGGTCAAAGACCTACGTCCACCCCACACTCAACCGAGTATGGCTTACTGCTGTATAGTACAGCTTGCATCTGCTGGACACTACAGCTTGGCCTACAAACCGCTGAGCAACACAGCTTGCTGTCCGACACAAGTCTCACCTGCTGAGGATTACAGCTTCACCTGTCCAGTGGAATCCTCCACTGCAACTGCTGGGTTTACAGCTTACCCAACCAGAGGCAGCACCTCTGCTAACAGCTGACTCACAGCTTGAAGAAACAAGTTCGGAAAATAAAAGATAGAAGCAAATGAAAATAGAAAACCCAAATGGGAATGTAGCTCGAATGAGCAAAGGCTCAACTCTGGTATCTGAACCAAGAGTCTAAGATACAACCTCTCAATCAAACTCTCTCAATCTCACTCTCTCAACTCATCTCTCTTTTCTTCTCTTCTCTCTTTTTCTTCTTCTCTGTTTTTCTTCTCTCTGTGGATCGGTGGCTCTCTGCTGCTTCAGGCTTCTACCTCTCTGTATAGACTTTGCCATTGCTTGATCGACCAGCCTTCATCTGTAGATGAAGACTCATATATATACAGCATCAGATTGGATAAGGGCGCATGGCTTCCACATTTCCCGCCCAGAGAATTCGCCAGATCCGAGGTAATTTCTTCCACATGGCAGCATCCTGTGATGGGCTGCTTCCATGTGTCACCACCTGATCACCTCATCCTTCCTTGGATCACGAGCCAGGTCATCAATACCTGCAGAGTATCCCTGTCAGACAGACGAAATAGGATTATCAGTTTAAGTGTAAACCCTGTACAGACTTTGCAAGATGCAATGCATTGTATAGACTTCACTGTATGGACTTTGTGAACTCGAATGCAATGTACAGACTTCGTGAATGTATAGACTTCCTATATGCTGTGCTGTGCGATGTACAGACTTCCTATATGAAGTCACCCGCTGTACAGAGTTAGGCAATGTAAAGACTTGCCAGTGTATGGACTTGATGAGCATTCAGTAATGTGCAGACTTTATGCATGAAGAAGCAATGTGCAGACGTGCAATAATGTATAGACTTAGCCAGCAGACTAGTCCGATGTAAACACTTGCTCATTTTTCAGTCTTCATGAACGATGTACATACATGCCAAGAGAAACTCTGTACAAACTTGATCAAAGCAAGGCAATCGAGTGTATAGACATCCACAATGTATAGACTTGCCAAGCGAAAGGGCTGTACAGACTTGATGAATGATGCAAGGCAAACGAATGTATAGACTTCCAATGTATGGACTTGCCAACTGGGCGATGTACAGACTTGAGCAAGGCAAAGTCTGTACAGACTTGAAAGTGCATAATGTATAGAGTTTGCCAAGACAACTGAATGATGTATAGACTTTCACAATGTGTAGACTTTGGCAACACAACGGCTGTACAGACTTCCACTCAACTGCGATGTATAGACTTGCCAAGGGAAACGACGGTAAAGCTATCAGTGTATAGACTTCGAGTGCAACGTCGGTAAAGCTATCGATGTATAGACTTGCAAGTTGAACTGGTAGATGTACAGACTTGGAAGTTCACTGATGGATGTACAGGCTTCACCTCGAGCAAGCAACAGTGCAGTGTATGGTCTTTGAAGAATGATGCATGATGCTGTACAGACTTCACTTGAAATAGTCCGATGTACAGACTTTGCCTAACACAGTCCAATGTACATACTTGCTGATGCATTGTATAGACTTACATGAGACGCTCAAAGAGACGCTCAATGTACAGACTTAGTCTGATGCATTGTATAGACTTGCATGAGACGCTCAATGAGACGCTCAATGTACAGACTTCAAGTCCAGTGTATAGACATTACCTTAGACGCTAAATGAGACGGACGTTGTACAGACTTGCTGGTCAAACAGACACAGACTCTGTACAAACTTTAGCGTGCAGACATACAGACAATGTGAATGTATAGACTTAACACAACGATGCAATGTATGGACTTTACAAATGCAAGCAATGTATAGACTTTGGGCTTGCCATGCAATGTATAGACTTTGAACACAAATGCCACAATGCAATGTATAGACTTGCTAGTTAAGTGAGCTACAATGTATGGACTCTGCTATGCATGAAGATGAGTGTATAGACTTGAAAATCTGGGGGCGTCAACGCATCTAAGAAGGGGAATAGTGTACAGACTTAGCTAATGCAATGTACACACTTACTGCGTTGACGCTGCAGACTTAGCCAATGCAATGTACAAACTTACTGCGTTGACGCTGCATGAGACACTAAATAAGATGGACAGTTGTATAGACTTGTATATCTGGGGGGAGTCGACCCATCATAGAAGGGGGTCGACCCATGATGCATGAATGTATAGACATGTTCTAAGCGATGCATAAACACAACACAAAGCAGTGTATAGACTCTACGTGCAATGTGTAGACTTTGAGTGTGTATGCAGTGTGTGAACCTGTAAAATGCATGGAACACACATACAATCTGATAAGAACAATTTTATCAAAGCATAAACAGTTGCCAATCAATCAAAATAAGGTGTTGCTAATGAAGTAAAACATATTGTCAACATCATCAACACAGAGGAGTCACAACACGCACAACAGAGAGGATGGCATGCCCGGTGAGGCGTCTCCCGCCTTCTTTCTTCTTTGCTGATGAAAAGTATGTGCTAGCCCTGAAGCCCGGTGCCCTTTCCCTGTCCTTGTAGGAGAAGCAGAGGAGGGTACTTGTGCATATTCTCCAGCAGCTCCCAGTTCGCGTTCTGATCGTCAGGCCGTTCTTGGCGACTGTCAACGACCACCACCTCCGCAGCACTCAGCATCTCAACAACCATGCCGGCCGTCACCTACGGCCCCAACGTCATTGCCACCCATGCCCTGGTGGGCTACTTGGCGACGCCGATTGCTTTCGGCAGCTTCGCCCCAGCTATCGGATCACCCTACTTCCTGGGTGTGATCCTTATGGCTGCTTCTCAACCAACTCCAGTCTCTCCAGTGGCCCCTGCGGCCAACGCGCCATGCGCACCCCCAGCTCCAGTGTCCCGCCTGAGTGCCGGGCGCCGGACTGTCGCGGCAGGCCCCCGCGGGGCCCCCACATCAACGCTGGCCCGGGTGAACATCACCTCCCAAGACCAGCTTCGTCCGATCTCCAACACGGGCCCTGCGCCCCGGACTTCGGTCACCATCACGGCATCTTCGTCGGGTCCTCAGCCCCGAGCCGTAGCCAAGCCGGCACCTAACACGGGCTTCCTGCCCCGGGTCCACGGCATCACAGCATCTTCCTCGGGTCCTCATCCCCAAGCCGCAGCCAAGCCGGCACCCAACACGAGCTTCTTGCCCCGAGTCCACGGCTTCCCAGCATCTTCCTCGGGTCCTCAGCCCCGACCCGCAGCCAAGCCCGCACCCAACACGGGTTTCTTGCCCCGGGTCCATGGCTTCCCAGCATCTTCCTCGGGTCCTCAACCCCAAGCCGCAGTCAAGCCGACACCCAACACGGGCTCTCTGCCCCGGGTCTGCGGCTTCACAACATCTTCCTCGGGTCCTCGACCTCGAGCCCTAGCAAAGCCGGCACCCGACATGGGCCTTCAGCCCCGGTTCTACGGCTTCTCAGCATCCGCATCGGGTTTATGACCCCGAATCCTGGCAAGGCCGACACTCGACACGGGCCCACAGCCCCAAGTTCACGGTTTGCCAGTGTCACACTCGGGGCGCCAGTCCCGAGCTCTAGTTGAACCGGCTCTCCCTGTGGGTCTTCCACCCAGGGGGCAGCGCTCCTCAGCACCTCCCTCAGGTCCCCCGACCAGAGCCCAGACTAGCCGGCACCTACCACAGGTCTTTGACCCAGGGGCGTTGGCACCCCAGTACTTCCGACGGCGTCGCCTCCCGGTGCAAGAACGTCATCTCAAGCATCGGCGACACTCCTATCAGCGTGGGTGAAGGCTTACACCCGAGTCACCCAACCATCGACTCCCGACGTGGGTTACTTACCCTGGGGACCGATCCCGACACTACGGGCTGACGGCTTCATGTTGCCGGTCGCCCCGGGTCATGTCTTCTCAGTCTACCATCTTGGGGCGGAGTCTTCCTCATCTCCTCAGATGAAGCGTCGCCATGGCCGCAAAGGCAGGCACCTCACTGCCGTGCCCAGCAACTCCAACAAGATGGTCCTTGTCGCCGACTTGCGGATCCGTCTCGACGGGGGTGAACCAATCATACCCCGAGAATGGACCGTTCCCACCATCCCCACTTCCAATTGTTTTGACCTCTTGCGTCAAACACGAGAGGACGGGGCAAAGCTCAAAGGAGCGGGTTCCTCGGCGGCAGTCCGGGGGCACCCACCGTAGCCAGGCACACAGCCTCCCAAGACAGCTTGTCGAAAAAGCGGTGACAAGGGAGATCAACAACCTGACCTGAGAAGAATCTGGGTCACCCCAGAAGAAACTCAAGCTGTTCGAAGGGCGCGGATCACCAACCCCCTGCGAGCACTCAGATGCGACATCAGATGGAATGCAGCTGGCCATACAGTAGCACAGTCTGACGATCCAATCGTCCAATGTCCCCCGAACAATCGAGCGGAGGCAAAGGCGAGCCCATCCCCGGGCCCTCCAGCAACCTGGTCAGGGTTCTCCTCGGGCTGACACCGGGAGCGAGCCCCCTCCGCAATGCATCTCGGTCTTTGACAGATTAGGGACGCCTGTCCACCCCGAGCGACACCCGCGAAGGAAGAGGATGGCCCGGTTTATCAATGACGCAGTGCGAGTGTTTGCGTGCTATGCCACCGGACACCAGCCAGACACCCAGTCTGACGACTTGAACCAGCCTCTATCCCACTTCAGGAGACCGTGCCACCAGGCTCCGCCGCCTCCCTCAACAGGTCATACTGGCACTTCTGCCGGACTGCAGGCGTCGGAACATGCGGAAGAGGTCCCGGTGGAAGGCCGTGACCACCCTCCTATCAACGTAGTGTCGGTCAACAATGACCCCCCTGCGAACGAGGTTCAAGAAGTGACCCTCGACACTCTCATGAAGGAGAACCAGCACCTGAAGGCCCTCCTTTAGGACCACCTCCAGGAGTGAGACCTTCATCCGTAGCAACCTAACAGGCCTGAGACCGAGGCACCGGCACCCCCGACAGCCTGCGATGCTGCCAACACCTCAGCGGCGATTGCCCGAACTCCGTTGGCAACTGGGTTTGGCACACCTTCGGTTGATACTCAACCACGAGCCTCCAACACGCCAGTGCCGGAGGATCTCTTGGCACAACGTCAGATGATTGAGCGTATTGTCGAGACAAAGCACGCCCAGTACGATGAAGGGACGGTCACGGTGGATCTCTACAGTGTACCCTACCCGCTTCACCACCAGTTGAAAAAGCTTCCCCCAGAGTACTCCAAGCCCCCAAAGCTGCAAAAGTTCGATGGGCAGGGGTCGCCACATGAACACTGGGCCTACTATGTCACGGCCATGGGTGAGTTGCCGTTGGATGAATCATATCTCCTCTGCTACTTCGCCACTTCACTTACGGGAACGGCCTTCTAATGGTACTCCCGCCTGAAGCCCGGCTCAGTCGTCGACTAGGCCAACCTCCAGAAGAAATTCCTCGACCGATTTCAAACGACTGAGCGAAAGGTCTCCCTAGCCGAACTCTACTCCCTTTGGCAGAAAAAGGGCGAGGGCGCCCTCGACTTCGTCAAAAAGTGGCGAGACCTCAGCATGAGGTGTGTCAATCCACCCGTTCAAGAGGACGCCATCACCATATGCCGTCGAGGTCTGGCGGCCAAAGTCAGCAAAAAGCTTCTCGGCACCAACATCAAAGGCTTCGATCAACTCAATTCGGTTGTCACCGAAATAGGGATGTTCTTTGCTGATAACCTTAGCTATACTATAGCAAAGGGTAAGTAAGCGCGAGAATGCCAGCCCGGCAAGGAGGTGAACATTATAGAGTTCACCCCTGCCGCCAAAGCCAGTAAAGGGGCCGAGTCTAGCGGCTCTGACAAAAAGCCAGCGGATAAGCCGACTGCTCCTTCCTTCTCAGAGCGCATGAAGACACCCTTCTACTTCAATAAGGAACACACGAAGATGCTCTTCGACCTCTGCATGGCCTAGAAGATCATCGAACTGCCAGAAATTCGCAAGCCGGATGAGGCCCTGAAGACCGACGATCCCAGTTACTGCTAGTACCATCGCATGTTGGGTCACTCAATTGAAGATTGCTACGTCTTCAAGACTCAGGCGCAGAAGTTGATCCGAGACGACCTCGTTAAGATGAAGAGCGGTCTTGTCGATCCTCCGCAACCACATACGTGGGCCTGGCCGGCTAAGGCCGCACGCGTGGCTCACCCCTCAGCCAATGTCATCCACATGATGGTCGCACTCTCTCTCTCTGATGACGAGTCAGAGGAGCCCAGGGCTAATCGAAGGGAACGCTCGATCTGGTACCCAGGGTGGAGGCCCTGGCATGATCGGAGACCTCTCTCTTTCCCCAGGGAGAGAACCCGGCATCTCTTCGATACCCTCATCGAGAGGGGGCAAATCATGCCCCGCGACTCGCCTACCAACTACACCCATTGGGATCGTAGTCACCCCCAGTACTGCCCCTTCCACGCCAGAATCTTCCACCCGATCGAGTCCTGTGAGGAAGTTTAACACCTCATCCAGGAACAGATCCGATGGGAGCAGATCGATGCGGAAGGAAACTCCATGTTGCTCGTCATGCTTCGGCAAGCTATCGAAGAGACCCTGCGCATCGCCAGGGATGCGCCAGAGCGGCCAGACTCTCCTCAAAAAAATGGGCACGGGCTGCCTTACCAGCATCCTCGAGAATGGCTCGAGTTCCGGACGGACAATCAAGAGGCGCTCGAGCGACTGCGAAGGCGTAGGGAGCAGGATGCCAGTCAAGAGGCAGAGCTGACTAACTTTTCAGTCAACGTCATCCATTCTCCTGCTCCTTCGACCCTTGAGGGCTCCCAGACATCAGCACCTAGCCAGCCAATCCCGGCCACTTCGGCCGTGCAGTGGCGGTCCTGGCGGGAGCTAAAGTCTCTCCCTTTCCCTGAAGTAGACACTGCCAGGCTCCTCCGGGTCCTTCTCGGCCGAGAGGACGTTCTGGTGGGCAAGATGACGACAAGCTCTTCGGCTCTTTCTTGTCCTCCTCCCGCCCTATCTTCGTCATCGACAGCCGCGGACAGGAAGGGAAAGCAAAAATAGGGTGAGTCCCCGCCTCAGCCTCGGTGTACCTCCTCAGCGGAGGAGCCGTCGGGTCTATCCCGCCTACCTGTTAACACAATTCGGAGTATAAAGAAGACATCTTCGGAGACTTCAGCGGCTTCGCTTCAAGTGGCGGGCCCACCGCCACAAGGCTCCTTCATTCCGCAGAGTCGGGATAACTGTGTAGAACGATAACATCTTGCAACGCGGTCAGTCGTCGCTAGGCCTAGCTCTCAGCACGGTTGCAAAGGCAAGGCTAAGGAGTAGGACGACCAGTGCCCCTCTCTGTCCGCTCCTCAACAAAAGCCACCGCCACCGTGGGTAAGCCATCAAACCACGCATATGTCCCCCAACACTAGTTCCAATGTACCTGCTCAGCGAAAGACATCTTCATCGCCACCGTGGTTAAGGCATCAAACCGCGCACACGTCCTCGGATGTCACGCCCCGAACCGATAGCAGCGGAACGTGTCGTTTCCTCGGAACGTGTCGTTTCCTCGGAACGTGGCAATTAAACAGTCGTGAATAATCAAGAGCAATCACATAAGTCCAAATAATTTGGAACAACAATAAAATTTTATTTCTAATATAAGTCTCTTACAATCTCAATTTAAAATCTTGAAGACTCAACTACATCACAATGAAAGAAAAGAAAAGGACGCTCTAACAGACTTAGACAAGATAACTAAATAAGAGGCACCATGCTAGAAAGGTTCACTAGTTTTCGAAGCTCGCTTGCACACTTGTCCCACCCATGTGAGTCTCGGTCTCGCTAGCCACTTGATTACTTGAAAAATGTTGGAATAAAACTGGGTGAGCGAACGCTCAGTAGGAATTATATCTCAAGAACAAGCAATGGGTTTAAGTAATTACATCTTTCACATGTAAATGCAGTAAGGCTATGCATGTAGAATTAACCGAGCAAGTGAAACAAAACTAGTAAGAATTTGACAATTTCATGTAAAAACTTTCAAGCAAGAGATATCCAAGAGAGATTTATAGAATATTGGCTATTTCACGCAAGTACTTTGCCCATTTCGGGCCACGCTAGTAAAGTCATGCAAGTCCAGTCACGCACGCAAGTCACGAGAGAAAGAGAGAGAGTGTGGAATGCCAAAGATCAAGAGAGACAAGTACTTCGGTGTAATGCCAGACACCGTGATCAATATAACTCCCATGGGCACTAGTACTTTTGGGTGCTCCTCCCAGGACCAGATCGGGCCCTATATGCACATCATTTAAAGATAGATCTAGACATCCACGATAGTTTATAGTCAATAAGGAGTTTCAAGATCAAGCTTTAAATAGAATGATAACGTAGAATTCACGGAATTCAAGGATAAAGCCCTTGAGTAGGGACAGACTTGCGATAAAATCCACGTGAAAGCATAGAAACTATGACATGTCAAAAAATTGGGTGGAATTGACACCTAGATAGGTTGCCATGAATAACTTGAATAGATGACTAGCAAGATAGTCACCAGTTCAATGGGCATGATGCAAGCTGAATAATTGGTACTTAGCAATAAGTTACCCATTTCAATGTATCACCTAGTGGAATGATCACTCATTCCACCGGCTAAGAGAATTTCTCCCATGGGCCAAGAATAGCACCATGAAAGGGCCGGGTTACCACGTTTCTCCAGAGTGACGTGACATTAAAATGGGTACAAGGTGTTTAAGGTACAACCAGCTCAGTCAGCCTTGAGGGAATCCAAGGTTACGAGGAGACTTACGGAGGTCCCGATGACTAACTTGCTAGTCCGAAGGAACGGAATGTCCAACGGAGAGCTCGTATGTCGCCGAGAGTTGAAGTGTATAATGTGAACCAATCATGAAACATGGACTCCATCTACGGACGTGAGATGAGAGTGCCAGAAGACCCGCGGTATGGGTCAAAATCGGGAGAAAACGGTGAGAACATGAATGCGTTAATTATAGAATTCATGTCCATCCAATTCTATAATTAACTATAGTTAAATAAACTTATAATTATTTGACGCCCGTGGGTGGCGTCATTTATTAATTAGCGTCCTCTTGGAGGGACGTTAATTTTATGATTTTTAACTTAATTTATTTAACAAGAATTCACATTTATATCTATTTAATTGAATAATTTTAAAAACATATATTCAAAGACATATTTATTTATATAAAATAATTAAGAAAAATAGAATATATGATAATTAGGAGAAAAATTCAAGGATTTCAAAAATGTATTTTTTATAATTTTATGTTACATAGTTTAATAGATATGGATTTTTAAAGATATAGTCACAAGTTATATATATATATATATATATATATATATATATATATATATATATATTATAATATAGGAATTGACGCCTTTGCACTGTCGCGTCAAAAGCATTTGACGACATCTAGTTGGTCGTCATTTCAATAAAATGTCAAACTTCAAGCCTCCGGTTCTCGACGTACACATGTCGGAATCACGCGTTCTATATATCGAAATGACAGGCTAAAAAAACTTTACCTAACAGGATGTTCAAAATAATTTTTTGTTGAGAGATTGGGGATCTTGAGATAGGGGGCACGAAAAATGGTGCAACCACTCTCACTACCTCGGTCACCTCTCCAACAATACACTCATAAAATTTCATAGTCAAAAGACGCTCCGGCGATTAGAAACAAGTTGTCAAAAGAAAAACATATAACTAGCATGCTACAGTAACCTTTGGAATTCGTCGGGTAATGTGATCATATATATTAAATGATTTAACTTGTTTAAACTTATAGTAATATACCATATAAGGCATGGAAATTTAGGAATAACCATGAAGATTTTAGAAGTATATTTATCCAAAATTTTGGTGTGTGATTACTTGGGTATAAAATTTTAACATGATGTAATTATTTAATTTATTAAGATAATTAAACAGTAAACTACACTTAAGCAAGCGATGATAACAAAACATGAGTTTTAAACATGCAAAATTAATTACTACTATCTTTGGGCTTCAATTCTTGAGAAAACCTACCTTTTGGAAGATTGGGCCGATGAACAGTGATGTCTTCTCAAGGAAACGGTACTCTGTTCTCCTTGCGCAGGAACAGGGGATGGAGAGGAGGCTTCCAAAGTAGGGGAAGAAGAAGAAACTTCTTCTTGCGTAGGTACTTAACAGGATGAAGGGGAAGAAGCCTCTCCACGTAGGTAGCACCACCAGGAAGAAGAAACGGATGTAGGGTGTCCTCTTCGGGGATTGCTCGGCAACAGGAGGAAAAGGAAGAAGAAGTGGAAGTAGAGCCTTCCACGCACGGCCACGGCAGGCGGAGGAGAACGTAGATTGGCAAACTCGAATGCGGCAGCAGCTGGAAAGGAAGGGAATGGAGGTTCGTCCAGCAATTAGTTATATAGAGACGTGATGTTCTGGAGGCTTCCCTGGTTCAGAAACGGAAAGGCTTTTACGTTCACAATTGGCAGGGCTTGAACCTACCGTGCATGGTCCTCTCCCTTCCTAGATAGCAGCCGCATGCCTCCATTTGCATGGGGAAACCCTAAAACTAAACCATGCATCGACCGAGCATGCCTTAATGGTTATTTGGGTGGTCCCTTGGGTAAGATAGCGCATGGTGTGGGCTTGGCCGAATGGGGTTTGCATGGCACTTGGGGTGAGTTCCACGTGAGCTTGCTATGAGTGTGTTGAGTGGCTTTGCATATATGGGCTCACGTGGGTATATGGATTGGCCTTTGGTGTATACATGGGTGTGGGTTTGAACGTTCATGGGTTTTAGACCTTCATGTTTGGGTGCAAGTGGTGTTGGGTTGGCCTTGTAAGAGGCTCTCTTGGGCTTTGGTTTATAACAGGGTTTGGGCTTTTAATATATATGTATGGGTTGCTTTATTTTGCTTGAGTTTTATTGGGTTTAGGGTATGCTCACGTGGGTTTTTGCTGTGTGGGTTTTGGTTTGAGCTTGAAAAATACAATTTATTAGCAATTGAGTTTGTTTGATAAGTGGGCTTGTATTTATAAGACCCTCGTTTCTCTGCTAAAGCCCATTAGCTTGGAATGCTTTGGGTTGGGTTTGGGCCAATGGAACTTAACATTGATTTCATGTTTTTAGGGTTAAGCCTTAATCCTTTATTAAGGCCCATGCCACCTATATATCTATATCTACATATATATCTTAGCCCATTTTAGGTATTTATATACTCTTTTAAAAACCCAAATCATTATCTTCAAGGCCCATTAATTGTATTCATTAGAATTGTAAATTGTTTTACTCTAAGTTAATTGGTAGAACTATACACATATAGTCCTTAGTTCCTATATTTAATTATTTTCCTTGTTAGCTACCATTGTAGTCTCGGGTATCGAAGTCGGGTTTGATCCTATGAAATCTTTATACATATAATTATATTTTGGAACGATATTCCTTCTAAATACTTGAATGATATTTCTCATAGATAAAAGGGAATATTTAATTTCTATTCTACACTTTAAATTTCTGGGGTGCTACACCCTCCCCTACTTAAAAGAATTTGGTCTCCAAATTCACATCCCATTCTACTCTGGATGGGGGATAAGCCATAATTCATTATGGTACTTCACAGGTGAAAGAAGAAATCTAAAATATATTGAATGGAAAAGAATCGATTTAGGATCGAGGACGAGGGATACCTTCCATAACTTTTCCTTTGGCAGACCCGTCTTCCACTAAGGCTTGGGCTCCCTCTTGGAGTTTCGAGTTCTGAATAGGACACTGGGCTATCCTATGTACGAGGCTCTCACATCGGAGACACGCTCCCGTCCTCCGATAACAGACCTTCGATTGGGGATTAAACTTCCCGCAAAACTTACATATTTCTTGCGATGGGTCAATAGGGGCTACCACACCTTTCCCCCTCTTACATTCCTTGTACCTTTGGGAATGGTAGTCCTCATTGGGCCTCTTCTTAGCCGGGACAGGTATTTTAGAATTAACGACTTGGTTCCTTTCTTCAACTTTCTCTTTTTCTTCTACCACCCTTTCTAACTCCTGGACCCTTCTAACGAGGTCTGCATAAGCTTGAACGTCCACTAAGACCATCTCGGGGATAAAGTTTGGCTTAGATGTCTCCATTCTATTTATGTTCCTGTAAGATTAATTGGGGAGAATTAATTATTGACATACAAATTTTGATGATTAATAGGAATGAGACTTTAATATTTTATCTTTTATTTATAATATATCCCAGGCTCTACCCACTCTCACGGAATTCCTATAGGGTGACCAACAAAGATGACTCAACCTATCACTGGAACCTAATAATTGGAGGATATGAAAGCCGAAGCACTGATATTACAGACAAGGATACTTGACCTATCATTGGAACCTAATAACTTGAGAATGTGAAAGCCGAAGCTCTGATACGACTGACAAGGATACTTGACCTATCATTGGAACCTAATAACTGGATGATATGAAAGCCGAAGCTCTGATATGACTGACAAGGATACTTGACCTATCATTGGAACCTAATAACTGGAGGATATGAAAGCCAAAGCTCTAATACCACCTCTGTCATGTCCCGAACCGATAGCAGCGGAACGTGTTCGTTTGCTCGGAACGTGGCAGTTAAACAGTCGTGAACGATCAAGAGGAATGGCATGAGACCAAATAATTTAGAACAACAATAAATTTTTTATTTCTAATATAAGTCTCTTACATTCTCAATTTAAAATCTTGAAGACTCAACTACATCATAATGAAAGAAAAGAAAATGACGCTCTAACAGACTTAGACAAGATAACTAAATAAGAGACACCATGCTAGAAAGGTTCACTAGTTTTCGAAGCTTGCTTACACACTTGTCCCACCCATGTGAGTCTCGGTCTCGCTAGCCACCTGATTACCTGTAAAATGTTGGAATAAAATTGGGTGAGCGAACGCTCAGTAGGAATTATATCTTAAGAACAAGCAATGGGTTTAAGTAATTACATCTTTCACATGTAAATGCAGTAAGGCTATGCATGTAGAATTAACCGAGCAAGTGAAACAAAACTAGTAAGAATTTGACAATTTCATGTAAATACTTTCAAGCAAGAGATATCCAAGAGAGATTTATAGAATATTGGCTATTTCATGCAAGTACTTTGCCCATTTCGGGCCACGCTAGTAAAGTCACGCAAGTCGAGTCACGCACGCAAGTCACGAGAGAAAGAGAGAGAGTGTGGAATGCCAAAGATCAAGAGAGACAAGTACTTCGGTGTAATGCCAGACACCATGATCAATATAACTCCCATGGGCACTAGTACTTTCGGGTGCTCCTCCTAGGACCAGATCGGGCCCTATATGCACAGCATTTAAAGATAGATCTAGACATCTACGATAGTTTATAGTCAATAAGGAGTTTCAAGATCAAGCTTTAAATAGAACGATAACGTAGAATTCACGGAATTCAAGGACAAAGCCCTTGATAGGGACTGACTTGCGATAAAATTCACGTGAAAGCATAGAAACTATGACATGTCGAAAAACTGGGTGGAATTGGCACCTAGATAGGTTGCCATGAATAACTTGAATAGATGACTAGCAAGATAGTCACCAAATCAATGGACATGATGCAAGCTGAATAATTGGTACTTAGCAATAAGTTACCCAATTCAATGTATCACCTAGTGGAATGATCCCTCATTCCACCGGCTAAGAGAATTTCTCCCATGGGCCAAGAATAGCACCATCAAAGGGCCGGGTTACCGCGTTTCTCCAGAGTGACGTGGCGTTAAAATGGGTACAAGGTGTTTAAGATACAACCAGCTCAGTCGGTCTTGAGGGAATCCAAGGCTACGAGGAGACTTACGGAGGTCCCAATGACTAACTTGCTAGTCCGAAAGAACGGAATGTCCAACGGAGAGCTCGTATGTCGCCGAGAGTTGAAGTGTATAACGTGAACCAAACATGAAACATGGACTCCATCTACGGACGTGAGATGAGAGTGCCAGAAGACCCGCGGTATGGGTCAAAATCGGGAGAAAACGGTGAGAACATGAATGCGTTAATTATAGAATTCATGTCCATCCAATTCTATAATTAACTATAATTAAATAAACTTATAATTATTTGACGCCCATGGGTGGCGTCATTTATTAATTAGCGTCCTCTTGGAGGGACGTTAATTTTATTATTTTTAACATAATTTATTTAACAAGAATTCACATTTATATCTATTTAATTAAATAATTTCAAAAATATAAATTCAAAGACATATTTATTTATATAAAATAATTTAGAAAAATAGAATATATGATAATTAGGAGAAAAATTCAAGGATTTCAAAAATATATTTTTGATAATTTTATGTTACATAGTTTAATAGATATGGATTGTTAAGGATATAGTCACAAGTTATATATATATATATAGATATATGTATGTATATATATATAATATACTATAGGAATTGACGCCTTTGCACTGTGGCGTCAAAAGCATTTGACGACATCTAGTTGGTCATCATTTCAATAAAATGTCAAACTTCAAGCCTCCGGTTCTCGACGTACACATGTCGGAATCACGCGTTCTATATATCGAAATGACGGGCTCAAAAAACTCTACCTAACAGGATGTTCAAAATAATTTTTCATTGAGAGATTGGGGATCTTGAGATAGGGGGCATGAAAAACGGTGCAACCACTCTCACTACCTCGGTCACCACCCCAACAATACACTCGTAAACTTTCATAGCCAAAAGACGCTCCGGCGATTAGAAACAAGTCGTCAAAATAAAAACCTATAACTAGCATGCTACAGTAACCTTTGGAATTCGCCGAGTAACGTGATCATATATATTAAATGATTTAACTTGTTTAAACTTATAGTAAATATACCATATACGGCATGGAAATTTAGGAATAACCATGAAGATTTTAGAAGTATATTTATCCAAAATTTTGGTGTGTGATTACTTGGGTATAAAATTTTAACATGATGTAATTATTTAATTTATTAAGATAATTAAATGGTAAACTACACTTAAGCAAGCGATGATAACAAAACATGAGTTTTAAACATGCAAAATTAATTACTACTATCTTTGGGCTTCAATTCTTGAGAAAACCTACCTTTTGGAAGATTGGGACGATGAACAGTGATGTCTTCTCAAGGAAACGATACTCTGTTCTCCTTGCGCAGGAACAGGGGATGGAGAGGAGGCTTCCAAAGTAGGGGAAGAAGAAGAAACTTCTTCTTGCGCAGGTACTTAACAGGATGAAGGGAAAGAAGCCTCTTCACGTAGGTAGCAGCACCTGGAAAAGAAACGGATGTAGGGTGTCCTCTTCGGGGCTTGCTCGGCAGCAGGAGGAAAAGTAAGAAGAAGTGGAAGTAGAGCCTTCCACGCACGGCCACGACAGGAGGAGGAGAATGTAGATTGGCAAACTCGAATGCGGCAGCAGATGGAAAGGAAGGGAATGGAGGTTCGTCCAGCAATTAGTTATATAGAGACGTGATGTTCTGGAGGCTTCCCTGGTTCGGAAACGGAAAGGCTTTTACGTTCACAATTGGCAGGGCATGAACCTACCGTGCATGGTCCTCTCCCTTCCTAGATAGCAGCCGCATGCCTCCATTTGCATGGGGAAACCCTAAAACTAAACCATGCATCGACCGAGCATGCCTTAATGGTTATTCGGGTGGTCCCTTGCGTAAGATAGCGCATGGTGTGGGCTTGGCTGAATGGGGTTTGCATGGCACTTGGGGTGAGTTGCACGTGAGCTTGCTATGAGTGTGTTGAGTGGCTTTGCATATATGGGCTCATGTAGGTATATGGATTGGCCTTTGGTGTATACATGGGTGTGGGTTTGAACGTTCATGGGTTTAAGGCCTTCATGTTTGGGTGCAAGTGGTGTTGGGTTGGCCTTGTAAGAGGCTCTCGTGGGCTTTGGTTTATAACAGGGTTTGGGCTTTTAATATATATGTATGGGTTGCTTTATTTGGCTTGAGTTTTATTGGGTTTAGGGTATATTCACGTGGGTTTTTACTGTGTGGGTTTTGGTTTGAGCTTTAAAAATATAACTTATTAGCAATTGAGTTTGTTTGATAAGTGGGCTTGTATTTATAAGACCGTCGTTTCTCTGCTAAAGCCCATTAGCTTGGAATGCTTTGGGTTGGGTTTGGGCCAATGGAACTTAACATTGATTTTATGTTTTTAGGGTTAAGCCTTAATCCTTTATTAAGGCCCATGCCACCTATATATATATATATATATATATATATATATATATATATATATATATCTTAGCCCATTTTAGGTATTTATATACTCTTTTAAAAACCCAAATCATTATCTTCAAGGCCCATTAATTATATTCATTAGAATTGTAAATTGTTTTACTCTAAGTTAATTGGTAGAACTATACCCATATAGTCCTTAGTTTCTATATTTAATTATTTTCCTTGTTAGCTACCATTGTAGTCTCGGGTATCAAAGTCGGGTTTGATCCTATGAAATCTTTATACATATAATTATATTTTGGAACGATATTCCTTCTAAATACTTGAATGATATTTCTCATAGATAAAAGGGAATATTTAATTTCTATTCTACACCTTAAATTTCTGGGGTGCTACACCCTCCCCCACTTAAAAGAATTTGGTCCCCAAATTCACATCACCTTCTACTCTGGATGGGGGACTAGCCATAATTCATTATGGTACTTCACAGGTGAAAGAAGAAATCTAAAATATATTGAATGGAAAAGAATCGATTTAGGATCGAGGACGAGGGATACCTTCCATAACTTTTCCTTTGGCAGACCCATCTTCCACTAAGGCTTGGGCTCCCTCTTGGAGTTTCAAGTTCTGAATAGGACACTGGGCTATCCTATGTACGAGGCTCCCACATCGGAGACACGCTCCTGTCCTCCGATAACAGACCTTCGATTGGTGATTAAACTTCTCGCAAAACTTACATCTTTCTTGCGATGGGTCAATAGGGGCTACCACACCTTTCCCCCTCTTACATTCCTTGTACCTTTGGGAATGTTAGTCCACATTGGGCCTCTTCTTAGCCGGGACAGGTATTTTAGAATTAACGACTTGGTTCCTTTCTTCAACTTTCTCTTTTTCTTCTACCATCCTTTCTAACTCCTGGACCCTTCTAACGAGATCCGCATAAGCTTAAACGTCCACTAAGACCATCTCGGGGATAAAGTTTGGCTTACATGTCTCCATTCTATTTATGTTCCTGTAAGATTAATTGGGGAGAATTAATTATTGACATAGAAATTTTGATTATTAATAGGAATGATACTTTAATATTTTATCTTTTCTTTATAATATATCCTAGGCTCTACCCACTCTCACGGAATTCCTATAGGATGACCAACAAAGATGACTCAACCTATCACTGGAACCTAATAATTGGAGGATATGAAAGCCGAAGCTCTGATATTACAGACAATGATACTTGACCTATCATTGGAACCTAATAACTTGAGGATGTGAAAGTCGAAGCTCTGATACGACTGACAATGATACTTGACCTATCATTGGAACCTAATAACTGGAGGATATGAAAGTCAAAGCTCTGATATGACTGACAATGATACTTGACCTATCATTGGAACCTAATAACTGGAGGATATGAAAGCCAAAGCTCTGATACCACCTCTGTCACCCCCCGAACCGATAGCAGCGGAACGTGTTCGTTTGCTCGGAACGTGGCAGTTAAACAGTCGTGAACGATCAAGAGCAATGGCATGAGACCAAATAATTTGGAACAACAATAAAAAATTTATTTCTAATATAGGTCTCTTACTATCTCAATTTAAAATCTTGAAGACTCAACTACATCACAATGAAAGAAAAGAAAATGACGCTCTAACAGACTTAGACGAGATAACTAAATAAGAGACACCATGCTAGAAAGGTTCACTAGTTTTCGAAGCTCGCTTGCACACTTGTCCCACCCATGTGAGTCTCGATCTCACTAGTCACCTGATTACTTGAAAAATGTTGGAATAAAATTGGGTGAGCGAACGCTCAGTAGGAATTATATCTCAAGAACAAGCAATGGGTTTAAGTAATTGCATCTTTTACATGTAAATGCAGTAAGGCTATGCATGTAGAATTAACCGAGCAAGTGAAACAAAACTAGTAAGAATTTGACAATTTCATGTAAAAACTTTCAAGCAAGAGATATCCAAGAGAGATTTATAGAATATTGGCTATTTCACGCAAGTACTTTGCCCATTTTGGGCCACGCTAGTAAAGTCACGCAAGTCAAGTCACGCACGCAAGTCACGAGAGAAAGAGAGAGAGTGTGGAATGCCAAAGATCAAGAGAGACAAGTACTTCGGTGTAATGCCAGACACTGTGATCAATATAACTCCCATGGGCACTAGTACTTTCGGGTGCTCCTCCTAGGACCAGATCGGGCCCTATATGCACAGCATTTAAAGATAGATCTAGACATCCACGATACTTTATAGTCAATAAGGAGTTTTAAGATCAAGCTTTAAATAGAACGATAACGTAGAATTCATGGAATTCAAGGACAAAGCCCTTGAGTAGGGACAGACTTGCGATAAAATCCACGTGAAAGCATAGAAACTATGACATGTCGAAAAACTGGGTGGAATTGGCACCTAGATAGGTTGCCATGAATAACTTGAATAGATGACTAGCAAGATAGTCACCCGTTCAATGGACATGATGCAAGCTGAATAATTGGTACTTAGCAATAAGTTACCCCAATTCAATGTATCACCTAGTGGAATGATCCCTCATTCCACCGGCTAAGAGAATTTCTCCCATGGGCCAAGAATAGCACCATCAAAGGGCCGGGTTACCACATTTCTCCAGAGTGACGTGGCGTTAAAATGGGTACAAGGTGTTTAAGGTACAACCAGTTCAGTCGGCCTTGAGGGAATCCAAGGCTACGAGGAGACTTACAGAGGTCCCGATGACTAACTTGCTAGTCCAAAAGAACGGAATGTCCAACGGAGAGCTCTTATGTCGCCGAGAGTTGAAGTGTATAACGTGAACCAATCATGAAACATGGATTCCATCTACGGACATGAGATGAGAGTGCCAGAAGACCCGCGGTATGGGTCAAAATCGGGAGAAAATGGTGAGAACATGAATGCGTTAATTATAGAATTCATGTCCATCCAATTCTATAATTAACTATAGTTAAATAAACTTATAATTATTTGACGCCCGTGGGTGGCGTCATTTATTAATTAGAGTCCTCTTGGAGGGACGTTAATTTTATGATTTTTAACTTAATTTATTTAACAAGAATTCACATTTATATCTATTTAATTGAATAATTTCAAAAATATATATTCAAAGACATATTTATTTATATAAAATAATTTAGAAAAATAGAATATATCATAATTAGGAGAAAAATTCAAGGATTTCAAATATATATTTTTTATAATTTTATGTTACATAGTTTAATAGATATGGATTGTTAAAGATATAGTCACAAGTTATATATATATATATATATATATATATATAGGAATTGACGCCTTTGCACTGTGGCGTCAAAAGCATTTGACGACATCTAGTTGGTCGTCATTTCAATAAAATGTCAAACTTCAAGCCTCCGGTTCTCGACGTACACATGTCGGAATCACGCGTTCTATATATCGAAATGACGGGCTCAAAAAACTCTACCTAACAGGATGTTCAAAATATATTTTCGTTGAGAGATTGGGGATCTTGAGATAGGGGGCACGAAAAATGGTGCAACCACTCTCACTACCTCGGTCACCTCCCCAACAATACACTCATAAAATTTCATAGCCGAAAGACGCTCTGGTGATTAGAAACAAGTCGTCAAAAGAAAAACCTATAACTAGCATGCTACAGTAACATTTGGAATTCGCTGGGTAACGTGATCATATATATTAAATGATTTAACATGTTTAAACTTATAGTAAATATACCATATAAGGCATGGAAATTTAGGAATAACCATGAAGATTTTAGAAGTATATTTATCCAAGATTTTGGTGTGTGATTACTTGGGTATAAAATTTTAACATGATGTAATTATTTAATTTATTAAGATAATTAAACGGTAAACTACACTTAAGCAAGCGATGATAACAAAACATGAGTTTTAAACATGCAAAATTAATTACTACTATCTTTGGGCTTCAATTCTTGAGAAAACCTTCCTTTTGGAAGATTGGGACGATGAACAGTGATGTCTTCTCAAGGAAACGATACTCTGTTCTCCTTGCGCAGGAACAGGGGATGGAGAGGAGGCTTCCAAAGTAGGGGAAGAAGAAGAAACTTCTTCTTGCGCAGGTACTTAACAGGATGAAGGGGAAGAAGCCTCTCCATGTAGGTAGCAGCACCAGGAAGAAGAAATGGACGTAGGGTGTCCTTTTCGGGGCTTGCTCGACAGCAGGAGGAAAAGGAAGAAGAAGTGGAAGTAGAGCCTTCCACGCATGGCCACGGCAGGAGGAGGAGAACGTAGATTGGCAAACTCGAATGCGACAGCAGATGGAAAGGAAGGGAATGGAGGTTCGTCCAGTAATTAGTTATATAGAGACGTGATGTTCTGGAGGCTTCCCTAGTTCGGAAACGGAAAGGCTTTTACGTTCACAATTGGCACGGCTTCAACCTACCTACCGTGCATGATCCTCTCCCTTCCTAGATAGCAGCCGCATGCCTCCATTTGCATGGGGAAACCCTAAAACTAAACCATGCATCGACCGAGCATGCCTTAATGGTTATTCGGGTGGTCCCTTGGGTAA
Organism: Amorphophallus konjac; assembly: GCA_022559845.1. Classification (NCBI taxonomy): domain Eukaryota; kingdom Viridiplantae; phylum Streptophyta; class Magnoliopsida; order Alismatales; family Araceae; genus Amorphophallus; species Amorphophallus konjac. Next base: position 366,935,293 of record CM040122.1, on the reverse strand, counting down.
GATAGCGCATGGTGTGGGCTTGGCCGAATGGGGTTTGCATGGCACTTGGGGTGAGTTGCACGTGAGCTTGCTATGAGTGTGTTGAGTGGCTTTGCATATATGGGCTCACGTGGGTATATGGATTGGCCTTTGGTGTATACATGGGTGTGGGTTTGAACGTTCATGGGTTTAAGGCCTTCATGTTTGGGTGCAAGTGGTGTTGGGTTGCCTTGTAAGAGGCTCTCGTGGGCTTTGGTTTATAACATGGTTTGGGCTTTTAATATATATGTATGGGTTGCTTTATTTTGCTTGAGTTTTATTGGGTTTAGGGTATGCTCACGTGGGTTTTTGCTGTGTGGGTTTTGGTTCGAGCTTGAAAAATACAATTTATTAGCAATTGAGTTTGTTTGATAAGTGGGCTTGTATTTATAAGACCCTTGTTTCTCTGCTAAAGCCCATTAGCTTGGAATGCTTTGGGTTGGATTTGGGCCAATGGAACTTAACATTGATTTCATGTTTTTAGGGTTAAGCCTTAATCCTTTATCAAGGCCCATGCCACCTATATATATATATATATATATATATATATATATATCTTAGCCCATTTTAGGTATTTATATACTCTTTTAAAAACCCAAATCATTATCTTCAAGGCCCATTAATTATATTCATTAGAATTGTAAATTGTTTTACTCTAAGTTAATTGGTAGAACTATGCACATATAGTCATTAGTTCCTATATTTAATTATTTTCCTTGTTAGCTACCATTGTAGTCTCGGGTATCGAAGTCGGGCTTGATCCTATGAAATCTTTATACATATAATTATATTTTGGAACGATACTCCTTCTAAATACTTGAATGATATTTCTCATAGATAAAAGGGAATATTTAATTTCTATTCTACACTTTAAATTTTTGGGGTGCTACATCGGACGTCAGCACCAGCCTACTGACTCCTCGTAGGCTCCCGTCGCCATTGGGGGTAAGGCACCAAACCCCGAACACGTCTTTGGTCGCCAGTCCCAGCATTCCGGCGTACCAGGAATTGCCGCTCGAGGTGATCGAGCAGGCGATCAACACCACCTTCCAGATACAACAAGCGGAAGGCGCCTAGATCGAAATCCGGGCGAGGAAGAGTCATCGACCTCGCCCCACAAGGGCGTCAGCTCGGAGATATCCCCATCAAGATTTGTCAACTCCGACTCCAGCACCTCTCCCTCCTACTGCCTTGGAGACGGCTATCGCCAAGAGACAAGAGAAAAATAGGAGGAAGAACCTCAGAAGGCGGCTCAAGAAACAGGTTGAACAAGCTGCTGCCCTGCAATCCCCGGCCGAGACAACGCCTCTTCAAAGGCTCCAGCATCTCATTGATGACTAGGAGGAATACGTTCCCCCTCGTCCTACCGATGCTCTCCCACTCGACAGCTACATCCCATGGGAAGAAATGTAGAAACGAGCCCGCCTCAGAAATTGGGTCCAAGAGATGATCCAAAAGCTCAAGGACGGTGAAAGACTCGTGATCCCTGACGAGCTCTCCCTGTGCTATAAAGATAAGAAGATCACCACAGAGCAGCTGGAAGAAATGCTTCGGTGCTGCACCTGTAACATGGTGGCCATTCCACCTCCTGACAATATCAACGCTTCTCGGCGAGGCGAGCCAGTAGCCTCGCGGACAAGACAAAGGGCTACCACCCCCCTCGAGCTACAGCCAGCTCCAGAGCACACCGTCCGCGGCCAAGGTCGTGGCCGGGGATGGGGTAGAGGCTGTGGGAGAACTCCCGAGTTACCCCTCTCCCCGTCGACCTTCGACCCGGGGTGAATTATCCTCTTTCAAGGAGAGGAACCAGCCACCATTCTGGAAGTAGAAATTCGGGGCGAACCCGGTGTCTTCGACCCTTCTGACATCGAAGAGGCTACTGTCAGCCTCCCAGCCCCTGCACCAGTGCCGGCTTCTGTGGTAGAGCAAGCGGGACCGTTCGGCAAGGATGAGCCAGCCCGTCAATCACCCCCAAAAGAGCTGTCATTGGCATCCCTATTCCTAGAGCCTGCGGGCGATCGAGGTCAATCTGACCCCGATGGTAAGGGCAAGGCAGTGCAACTCCCCGACGGGGAATAGCACGGCAGCTTGCAGAAGGTTCAACCTGACATACTACCCTCTATGGAGGATGCTCGAGCTTGAGCTGACCGGAAGGTCCTCCACCAGATGAAGAGCTTCCCCGCCAGCATTTCAATCTGGGAAGCCATCGCTTGGAGTAAGGATCTAAGGGAAACCCTTATTAAAATACTCCAAGAGCCGGAAGTCTATGAAGCACGTGCCGCGGAAATGAAGGCGGCTGCCTATGGAGCCTTCACAGCCACCATTTCCTTCACGGAGAAAGACATGCTGCTTTCCCGTCCGTGCCACAATCGTCCTCTTTACATGAAGGGGAAGATCAACGGGCATGATGTGAACCGGATCCTGGTAGATGCTTGTGCCGCAGTCAACATCATGCCACTCAAGACCTTAAAGTCTCTATATTTGACCCCATACCACCAGAAGGTTCAAGCGGTCAAGATATCTGACTTCAACCAGAACATCGAGGACGTCCTCGGCCGGGTGGACGTCGATCTGGTGCTCGATGATTTCACCTCTAAGGCGACTTTCTACATCATCGACTCCAACACTTCTTATAAGATGCTACTGGGTAGACCCTGGCTCCATGAAAACTGGGTCATCCCGTCGACTCTCCACCAATGCATCAAGTATGCCAAGGACGGGGAGCAACACAAGCTCTTTGCAGACCTGTCGCCGTTCGCACCGGCGGAATGCAACCTAGCCAACGCTATGCTCTACTTCAAGGGGATTAGTACATACCCCGTGATCAAGAGTAAAAGCAATAGTTGGCTCTCAGAGGAAGACGACGATGATCACTTCTCTGTTGACGAGGAAAAGGCCAAGCTTCACCGGCTGCGCCTCGACTCCAAGTCAACCTCAAATCACCCTGAAAGGTGCCAGATCGACTTCGAGGCTAATCTCATTAGCCGAGCTATCGGCAAGAGTATATGCTTGCCACCATAGTACTTCCAGCACCCGTGTGCATCCGAGGAGCACAGTGTCGAGTCGCTGATGACCTTCATTGTCACCTTCAAGCGACAACGCCAGAACAAAAGGAAGGCTAACAGGAGAAAACCCATTATCTTCTACAAAGGAGACATGGTCCCTCAAGCCTCGCCAGATGATGACTTCGGCTGGTCTTGGCAAGCCGATGATACCCTGAAGTAGTTCAGGTGTGGGCGACCTATCGCCGCATATTCAAGAAATGTGTTTGAAGCAACACATTCCCCTGTTGCAAACTCCTACCCAATAAAGATACTTTCGTCGACTGTGGGACCCTTCCCAGGGCCGGGGGGCAACCCATGTCCTTCCATAAGGATACCAGGGGGATTGGTTACGACCAGGAACCAGACTTCCGTGTCCACTATGCAGTTAACATCATAGGCTTGGCGCTACCAGCCGACGACCAAACAAGAGTCGAAACCAAATTCGACAGCTCCGGGGATGAGGAAGAGGAAATTCTGATCCCGATCTCCACCAAATCCAGAACCCCGGCTCAAGCCGTCGGGGAACCTTCTGCGCCTCCCTGCCAAGACAAAGGGGCGGGAGAAGCTTCCCCAGTCTCTCAGCCAGTCAAGGGACTCAATACAATAAGCCCTCTTGAAGGGGGGAATCTTGCTGGTCCTAGCTACGAAAGATTGTCAACTTCGCCAGGCAACCCCGAGGAGATCTCAGCGACCCCAGTTGACAACAGCTTGCCGGGAGTCGGCGGCCCAGATCAATCTTCGATGGATCCCAGCAACAACCACTCTCCGGTCCCCTCAGCATCAGTCGATGGCTTCGAGAACCAAGAAATTCATGAAGCCAACACCGATGATGAGGATTTCATCGACTTCCAACCCGCTCCTCCCGAGCTGGAGGACGGCAGCCAGGCCACCGTCGATGATCTTGTGGAGATCAATCTGGGCAACGATGAAACCCCTCAGCCTACATTCGTCAGTGCTCTCCTCACCGAGACAGAGAAGCGGGATTATAAGCAACTCCTGCTTGAATACAAGGACTACTTCGCCTGGACATACAAGGAGATGCCAGGGCTAGATCCCTCCGTAGCGGAGCACGATCTAGCCATTTCTCCCTCAATCACTCCTGTCAAGAAACCTCAGCGGTGCATGCGCCATGAGCTGGAGCTCCAGGTTTTGGCCGAAGTTCATAAAATGGCGGAGGTCGACTTCATCGAGCCGTGCATCTACCCGATCTGGCTCGCCAATATAGTTCCAGTCAAGAAGAAGAATGGTCAAGTCCGCGTCTGCGTCAACTTCCGGGGCCTCAACAAAGCTTGTCAGAAGGACGACTTTCCAGTCCCCATCAAGGAAACAATGGTCGACATGACCACTGGCCATGAAGCCTTGTCTTTCATGGACGGGTCATCCGATTATAATCAAATCCGGATGTCCCTCAAAGACAAGAACCATACAGCCTTCAGGTCCCACAAGGGAATTTTCAATTACAAACGCATTCCCTTCGGTTTGAAAAATGCCGGTGCTACTTACCAAAGGGCCATGACCAAAATATTTGACGAGATGCTACACAACATCGTCGAATGCTACGTCGATGACCTCGTCGTCAAGACTAAAAGGTGCGAAGACCATTTGCATGATCTTCACCAAGTCTTCGAGCGTCTCCGGCAATATGGGCTCAAGATGAACCCCACGAAATGCGCATTTGGCATATCCAGCGGCAAATTTCTTGGCTTCGTCGTCAGATACCGAGTAATCAAGGTGGATCTCAGCAAGATCAAAGCAATCTGGGAACTTCAACCACCCAGCAACATCACTGAGCTTAGGTCCTTCCATGGGAGGCTGACCTACATTCGGAGGTTTATCTCTAACCTTTCCGGTCGATGCGCGCCTTTCAGCAAGTTAATGAAGAAAGATGCCCCATTTACATGGGACTCAGAATCCCAGGCAGCTTTCGAGCAAATCAGGGAGTACCTCCTTACTCCCCCAGTTCTCGGAGCACCAGTCAAGGGTAAACCCCTCATCCTTTACATTACGGCCATGGACGCTTCGCTAGGAGCTCTGTTGGCGTAAATTAATGAAGAAGGTAAAGAGCAACCCCTCTATTACCTCAGCCAGAAGCTAATCGGTGCCGAGTATCGCTACTCCCCCATGGAGAAGGTCTGCTTGGCATTAGTGTTCGCAGTTAAGAAGCTGTGACATTACCTCCTGTCTCATCAAGTCTAGCTTATATCCAAGCACGACCCTCTAAAGTATCTCTTTCGACGACCTGTCCTCTCGAGCAGACTGGGGAGGTGGGCTCTCCTACTGATGGAGTACGACATTACCTATGTCCCCAAAAAACCAATCAAAGGACAGGGTATGGCTGAATTCTTGGCAGCCCATCCAGTGCCAGATAATTCACCCTTCTGCTAGGAGCTCCCGAACAAGGAGTCCCTGGCTACTCAATCACAACAACCCGTTGAACATGTCTTGCATTATTGCCAGCAAAATGCTCTCACAACCAGCGTGCCTTGCTGGGAGCTTTACTTCGACGGTGTCTTCCCGAGGGATCACCAGAAGCAACCAGGATCCAGCCACTACGGCAGGTGCCGGCATAGTCTTCCTGACTCCTCAGGGCGGAGTTTTGTACAAGTCTTGTGCCCTCATGAAGTCCCTGACCAACAATGAAGCCGAGTATGAAGCTCTACTCATTGGGATCCAGATGGCTCTCCACATGGGCATTAAATGCCTCAAAGCCTACGGGGACTCCCAGCTGATAGTTCGGCAGGTCCTCGGCATCTACGACGTGCGGAAGCCAGAGTTGGTTCCATACCATACCGCTGTCACCAGACTAGCCCATAAATTCTATTTCTTCGAAATAGATCATATCCCTAGAGGCAGCAACGCTCAGGCGGATGCCTTAGCAAAATTGGCTGCGGCCATCAAGCTTCCGCCCGAGGGCGAGGTCGACATCGTCATCAAGCATAGAAGACTGATGCTGAGCTCACTCGAAGGCAACACCAGTCTCACCATTTACGAGGTCCATGACCTTGACCGGAACACACCTCCAGAAGAGGATGATTGGCGTGCGCCCATCATCAAGTTCAAGAAAGGGTGGTTTCTCCCTAACCGAGCTCAAAGGGTCCAGCTACTCCGTCGAGCAACCTCTTACAAGCTGATCGGCGACTCCCTGTACCGACTCGTCCACGAGAAGGACAAGTTGATCCTCCTGAGATGCGTCTCCCTCGTCGAGGCTCGAGCCATCATGTAGGAAGTCCACTCCGGATTGTGTGGCGCGCACCAGGCCGGAGATCGAATGAAGCACAACATCAAGCTCAAAGGCTTCTACTGGCCAACCATGTATGCGGATTGCATCCAGTATGCCCGTACGTGCCATCAATGCCAAGCCTTTGGCCCAGTACCTAGAAAATCTCCCAACCCACTGCGTCCTATAGCCACCACTTGGCCATTCGCTGAGTAGGGTATGGACATCACGGGGCCTTTTCCGCTATCTTCCAAGGGCCATAAATACATCTTGGCCGCCACTGACTACTTCTCTCGTTGGGCGGAGGCTCTCCCTTTGCGAGAGGTCACCGACGAGGTGGTTGCCAGATTCATCCGGCACCACATCATATACCGATTCGATACTCCTAGTCGCATCGTGTCTGACAACGGGACACCATTCAAGAATAAGGCCGTATACCAACTAGCGGCCAAATTCCACATCGACTGGAGAACCGCTTCGGTCTACAACCCTCAGGCTAACGGCTAGGCAGAAGCCTTCAACAAAACCCTCTGTAAGCTCCTGGCTAAGATGGTTAGCCATCAGAAACACGACTGGGGTGAAAAGGTCTTCGAAGTATTATGGGCCTATCGGACGGTCTACAAAACCCCCACGGGGTACTCGCCGTTCTCCCTCGCTTACGGGGCAGAAGCAGTTATCCCCAACGAAGTCCAGTTAGCCTCCTATCGTGTGGTAATCCACATCGGCCTTGCCGGCTTTGATGAAGATGAGTACCGGAGAAGGCTAGAAGAGCTCACCGATCTCGAAGGAAAGCGAATCGAAGCCTATAAACACTTGTAGGTATACCATGCTCGCATGGCTCGGGCCTACGATAAGCTCGTCAAGCAGCGGGCTTTCAAGTAAGGCGACCTCGTCATGATCAAAGAAAAAGAGGTCATGCCAGGGAGCTCCAGTGGAAAACTACAGCCAAACTGGCGAGGTCCATACATCATCCAGAATGTCTATGAGGGTGGGGCCTACACGGTTGTCAATCACAAAGGTCATAGACCGTTCCCGCCTCTCAACGGCAAACACATGAAGCTATATTATGCACTGGAACATAAATTCGTGCGCCAGCTAGACTAAGGCGCACGTCCCAGCTTGCACCAATAAGGCCGATCCTTCCCCGTAAAAGACCTAACCAGCCAGTCCTCCCGGTCTACAATCCCCAGTCAACCAGCCAGCTTGGCTCCTCGGAATCGCCGCCAGGCATCCGCTGGGACTGATCTCCTGCCCTCATTCCCGTCGCCACGGGAGCACGGGCACCTCCGCACCGGCACTGGTCTAGCCGTCAGGCTCACAGGTAAGTCATATATATATATATATATATATATTAAAAATAGAGATGCCTCGGCAGACCCGGTCATCTTCTCCACATGGGGGTGATTGGGGGCAAAAAGGTTAGTAACCCGGCTGAGGTGGAAACCCGAAAGGGCAACTCAGGCAAAATCGGGGAACCCCTCGACGTGAAAACCCGCAAGGGCGCGTCGAAAAAAGCTAAAGGGGGTCGGCTCTAGCGAAAACTCGAAAGGGCGGTAGAGCCGATAACGAGAAAATCTTCTTCTCCCTACCAATCTACACGGCGTTCCACCTATTCCTTAGTGGGCCGTTGGCTTCATCCAGAGCCAGTCCTCAATCAATTTGCATTGCTACGGCGCAAACCCTTCAATCCCCAGTCAACCTTGCATTGTTCCTGCTTGGCTGGGCCAACCTTTGGCCCTTACCTCAACATCACATTTTAACCAATCCCTGTGACCTCCAAGCTTCCAGTCACTGTCTCGGTAAACTCATATCCCAATACATTCTGAGACATTTATCATCCTCTGCCCCTACATCCCACATACCCTGCAAATCCATAGCCTTCCAGTTCATCATAGTCCCAGTTCCCCCATACAATCCTCAATTCACTAGTCAGAACTCCAGTCATACCCTGCCATGACAAAGTGGCTCTTCACCACCATGGCTTGAAGGGTTCCGAAAAAAAACCCTTCCTAATGGTCAGACAATATTCGGCCATCCACACCTTCCAGTTTTAGGTTACGTCCCCTGACTGCAATATGCTATGACGACAGTCTCAATATATATATATATATATATATATATATATATATATATATATATATATATATATATATATATAAATGGGGTTAAGAATAGAGATACCCCGGCGACCTCAGTCAACTCTCTCTACAAGGCGACTGGGAGTAAAAATTGCCACCAACCCAGCTAAGGTGAAAACCTGAAAGGGCGCCTTAGGTAAAATCAGGTAACCCCTTGGTGTGAAAACCCGCAAGGGCGCACTAGAAAAAGCTAAAGGGGGCCAGCCTTGGCGAAAACCCGCAAGGGCGGTAGGGCTGGTAAAGAGAAAGAAAAAAAAACTCTCTCCCTCTCCACTCTTCACTTACAAAGCCACCGGCTACGACACGCCCCGATGGCAAGCTCAACCTCACTCCACAACAATGATGGCCACTACACCCCCGAGGGTCGGTCATCGCCAGTCTCCAACTTCCAGTTTCGGCTACAACGCCTTCACAGGCCAGTCGCCAGTCTCCAACTTCCAGTTTCGGCTGCAAAGCCTTCACAGGCCGACCGCTAGTCTCCAGCTTCCAGTTTGGGATACAACGCCTTCACAAGCCAGCCGCCAGTCTCCAGCTTCCAGTCTCGGCTACAACGCCTTCACAGGCCAGCCGCCAATCTCCAGCTTCTAGTTTCGGCTGCAACGCCTTCACAGGGTAGCCGCCAGTCTCCAGCTCCCTGTTTCGGCTACAACGCCTTCACAGGCCAGCCGCCAGTCTCCAGCTTCCAGTCTCGGCTACAACGCCTTCACAGGCCAGCCGCCAGTCTCCATCTTCCAGTTTCGGCCACAACGCCTTCACAGGCTAGCCGCCAGTCTCCAGCTTCCAGCCTCGGCTACAACGCCTTCACAGGCTAGTCTCCCAGCCTCCAGTCCCAGTCTCAGCTATAACACCTTCCGAGGCTAGCTATCTGACCCAGTTCCAGTTCCCAACCATTGCACCTTTCTAGGTCACCCAGCTGGCTTCAGCTCCAGTCCCAACTCCCGGTCACAGTCCTAGCTTCAATCTCTGGTCCCTCTCCCCATTTCGGTCTTGGTCGCCATGTCCGCCTAGGTCGTCTAGCCAGCTCAATCCCAGTTTCCCAGACACATACGAATTCCATTCTTTGGCTAGCGACATAATGTTAGCCGACATTCCACCATCCAGCTCATGGTCAATATACACCCTCCAGAATCACCTCTACAACCCTAAACCACCTAAGTTGCCTCGTTCTTACGGGCCTATGTTGGTTCTCCGATATGCGGGCTTTCATTCCCCGAGAGGATCGGCCCCCACATATAGCCTTTATTTCCTCTACTACCCACCACTCAACCACCAGCTTCTAACATCGAGTTCCTTAAAGTCGGTCCCTGTTATCACTCATGATAATGCGTCGTAGGACAAGCAAGCACGACTAACAATAGGTGGTCGTCAGTTCACACCCATCATTCCATTCCATCAAAAAGGGGAGGGAACAACCCAGTAAACAAAGGAGCTGGAATTTGTCATTAATACTCTATAAAAGGAGCCCAAGACATGCCCTTGGGGTAACAAAATTCATACACTCCAGACAAAAGAAAAAGGGGGGGAGATACAATCAGGGCTCCGCCTCAGCCCCCTCCAGCGCCGCAAGATGAAGTCCGCTGCTGCAAGCTCCGCCTCCAAGGTGGACAAGAGCTGGGCACTGGCTCCGGCTGTGGTCTCAGCCGCCTGCCACTTAACTCGAACGCGCTCGGCGACTGCCTGCCGCTCCTCCCAGGCCTTTCTCAAAGCCTCAGCCTGACTCTCCACCTCCCTCAGCTGTGCGGCTCACTCCTGAGCTGCTGACGCGGTCACTTCGGCGTGACTCCTCTGCTCAGCTATGGCTGACACGAGCTGAGCCCGCTGCTCCTGCGCCTCCCGGATCGCATCTAGTCTCTGAAACATCTGCTCCTGTACCTCGCAGAGCCGCAGGTACTCGGCCCAGATTTCAGCTAACAGGACATCCAGAGCTCGCGTGGGAATCCGAGTGCGTGATAGCCCTGGATGCACTCCCGCAGTCGCTTCCTCAGGTCCTCCGGAGAAGGGAGGGGCTCACTCTGTGAGTAGCCTCACGCCCGCTGGAGTAGAGCGGCACCTACACTCGCCTCCAGCAACGGCTCGGGCGAAGAAACGAATGGAGGCCACTCCACCCCTAAATCTAGGGAGAGGTCTCCGGACACAGCCAGCACTCCAGTGGAACCTACATAGTTCCAACAAATACCAAAGGGTGTCAGTAACACATAGAAGGCTTCCTTCGACAAACAAGGTGAAAAACCTGACAAAAAGAAGGAGATAAATCCTGACTCCTTACCTGGAGCAAGTCCAGCCGACTCTGTGGCATCACCTGTCGGGGTCGGGGAAGGCAACTGCACCTCCGCCTCCATAGCATCACCTACCGAGGTTGGAGAGGGCAATGGTTCCTCCACCATTCGGTCATCTCCAGCAAGCACAGGTGGGACAGGAGGCCCCTCCTGTCCGCCTTCATCAGGAGCCGATGCATGCTCCTCCCCAGGATCCGATGCTGCAAGTAACTCAAGAACGTCAGCACTCTACCTTATAGAGCATACAAGCACTAAATAAAGGCGAGAGGACCACTACATACGTCCAGAAGTGGTCCTCGTCGGAACCTCCCTACCAGCCGAGGCCCTAGAGGACGAAGAGCTCGAGCTCGAACTCTCCTCTGTCTCCATCTCCGAGCCGCCGTCATCTGAAGGGCTCGATGAGGTCCCCGACGAACTCCCAGAGGTGGCCGAACCAGAAGTTCCTGCAAGCCAACGTAGCAAAAAAGGTCATCACAAGACCCAGTTCTATATAAGGAGGCCTCTCCAGCTAAGAGTTGCAAACAGAAAACTCACCGGCCGGAGCACTCCCCTCCGAAACCTTTTCGATGTCGACAATCTCTTCGTCGCCCTCAGCAGGGGCCACTTCGGTGACCCCTCCTCCACCATCTCGGCCCTATTGCAGGGCAGCTCACCTTCTTCTAGAGGCGATGGTATACCTGCAAACAACATCGACAGCACCTCAGCACTAGAAGACAACCAACAACGAGAGGCTTAACAGAAATGATTAAGTCCCCAGCCACATACTTGAGGGTCCCATGCTCGAAGACCCAACCAGCCCCACAGTGCAGGCCGACACCACAGCTGGCAGGGAAGCTCGCTCCACCCCCGCCAAAAGCTGCGGAAGCAAGCTAGACACTTCCTCGGTCGTGGGCGGCATTGAAGCACTCCTCCCCTCAGGCTCCCCCTCAAAGGAGGGGAGAGACACGGAAGGGCCGGTACGGACCAGCTCCTAAATCATCTCCAGAGTGGCGGCTGGATCCTCACCTAGCGAAGGACATCATAAAGTCAGTCAGTATCAGCATCCCCGCAACTATACAATGGAAGGGCAATGCCCTCCGTAACAGTTCAATACTTACCCATGCCATCCTGGGTCGCAGCGGGCTCCTGCCCGTCGACAGATGGGGGCACCTCACCTCCCATCTTTGAAGAAGCTGCGGTCTCTGATGCCCTGGCCACCTCTGCACGACACCAGCAACTATGTCAACTCCCATAAATAGATACAGCCATAAACACGACACTCTCGATTCCAGAATTATTTACCTGGCTGAGCATCCTTTGAAGCCTTCCATGGCTCAAAATAGGGGAAGGTCTCAGCATTGGGGGCGGTCTCGTCCATCATACGAAGAAGCCCCTTCATATCTGTCTCATGATCAACCCCCTTGTCAGGAAGTGGGTCGACTTCCTGAGGTGGCGAGAAGGCCACATCAGCCCTGGTCTCCAGTGGCACTGTGGAAAGCAAATCCAATTACAGAAGGTTAGCCAATCGTAAAGGCTGAATCAATATAAAGCAAGTAGGTGAATGTGGCACTAACTCAGAGCCGGCTCCGCCTCGATATGCTCCCTGGCAGTGGGTCCCGAGAGGACTCACCAACCTCCCTGACTCCGGTCTCCACCCGAGGGCGCTTCCTCCGGGGCTGAAGGGCCCCATCACCATCCCCAGAAGATGTCCCTATGGAGAGGGGATCCATGTCCACCGCGGAACCTGCCAAACACAGCCACACAAGATCCTTCAGCCATATGTCCTAGAAAACAACAAAGCAGGACTAGCAGGCTAACAAAGAGGTCTTACCTGAAGTCACGAAGGGGGTCAGTGGTAGAGGAACTAGCTGCTCTGGCTTCAAACCCACAACCCGTGCGGCCTTCGCAACTGCCTCCTTCACGTCCCTCAGGGTGTAGGCACACTCAATGAGGGACACGAGCTCTACAGGTCCAACTGACCCGATTGCGTGGGCAATATGACGCCTCCAATCGTCAGCCACCGTATCTGCAAAGCTCCCCTCAAGGAGCAGTCAGTCCAGCGAACCCCGCTGCTCGAACCCGTAGTCAGCCAGAAATTGGGTCCACCAAGTCCTCGACGTCCCGGGTCGAGGTGCCCGGACTCTGGTACCTCCAGGCGCCGCCCGCACCTGCTTGAGGGGCTTTAGTGCCTCGTTGCCGCTCCACCCTATCGACAAAGAGCCTCGGCTCCCCCGGGGCGCCTGCTGCGCCAGCCTCTCTACCTCCCGGCTGATCCGAGAAAAGCGAGTCCACAGATACCCGTCATCTAGTGCGATGAGAGGCAGATTCTCCCTAGACGGGTCTCCTCGGCTTTTCGAATCGCCAAGGCCTTCTGTCGGTACTGATGACTATGCTCAAACCACCACCTGGCGTAGTGGACGTCAAACCGTCCCCTGCGTCCCGGCACAGGCGCCGGCAGTCGCTCCGGCTCTCGGTGACAGTAAAAGTCCCACCATGCCGCGGCTAGCAAGTGGGTGTCCCGGCCTCTGTACTGACGACCCGCCAAAGGAAACTCCTAGTTCGGCGGGATCCCCTTGTCGTACCCTGAAGTTCCGAGCGAACCTGTGCGGGTAGTACGGCTCTAAGAAGCTCGTCACAGATCGGTGTAAAGGCAGCACCACTGGTCGGGTGCTCATCACCCACTCTGTGTACAATGACGCGTCCGGCTCCTGCTGGTAAGGTAGGGCGCAGGCCGCCCCACCATCCGAAGGCACCATGATCAGGTGGGAGTCCCTCATGACACTGTCAAAACGAATGCCCTCCTCGCCCCTGCTGGGCAAGTAACACAAAACTCTCCTAGCCTCCTCCAGCTGTACAACTGCGTCCCCATCTGGCTGTCCGGTGAAGCTAAACAACAAAGGTGCCGCCTGGTTCGCTACGGACCCGCAAGACGCCAACCCTGGGAATAGCAGCCCAGCCCATGCACTGAGGTAGTAAGTCGGCAGAAGTAGGCTCCGCTCACGTGGCGCCGGGTGCGCCGCCAGTACCCCCAGTCTCTGATAGATATTAGCCAAAGCCGCTTGGGCTAAGTCCAACCTCCGTCCCTCTGCCAGTTGGCACGCAGGTTACAACAGCTCTATTCTCAGCTGGCCGTCCTCCCCGTGGGAGACCACAAACGTCGCCAACCAGTATGCCAAGTACGCGGCCAGGTGGGTCACGTTCGTCAGCCTCTGGCGGTTCCACCCCTTCTGTGGTGCGTAGATATACCTCGTGTATGTCCGGAAGCGCAGCTCCACCTCTGTATACTCCTCCCAGGGGGTCTGGTCCCTCGCGAACTCCTGGTGAAAGCAAAAGGGTCCGTCATAAAAGTGGCGAATCCACGCGTTCAGCGGCACCCGGGGAGTCTGCGCCGCTCTTTCCTTCCCAGCCAGGGCCAAGTCCCTCCAGGTCTTCAGCAAATACCGATAGCTGTAAGGAACCCGGTATCGTCCATGTCCGTCAGTGTGGCTACAGTGGAGGTCATCCAACATTACCTCCTCGTACCCCTCGCCGCTGATCGGCAACCCAGAGATCCTGCACATGGACAGAAGGTCTAACGAGGTCTCTCCCACAGCCGTTGCCACGGTGTTCCACCTGCGGTTGAAGCGCTCTGTCAACGCCTGTAGAAGTCATGTGTAGCAAGGATACCCATACAGAGCCGCAATCACAGCATATCGGATATTAGCCCGGTCTAGCAGCACCCGGTAGTGGTGTACTATACCCATCAACCACTCAGTAGCTCCCTAGCGGTACCTGTGTGACGAAATCACCGCCCAGCAGCCATACTAGCTAACGTCGGTCTATCACAAAATCCCAGACAAAAGGTTGTGGTCGTCATAGCCTTCCCTGGCATACTCCAGCCCTGATGGCTCCAGTGCTAATCCTGGACTGCCCTCTGTCTCTGCTCGATGGTGTCCATGTAAATCCCAGAAAGTGGGACCCATCACTCTGGCGCAGACTCCAAACTGGTCTGCTCTGCTGAAGAAGCCCAGGCACTCAGCGCTGGGAAACTGACTCTGCCTCCAGTAATCCACAGAGAAACTCAAGAAGTCGCAAAGGACAATTTCGTGCAAGCTGTCTCGGCCCACCAAGATCGCCCACTCCAGTCGACGATCGGCTCCAGCAACCCGTGAGTCACTCTCCTCCAGGCCTGGTGGGACGAAGTGCCTGATAAACTCAAACAAGTGTCGGTCAAGGGGGGACTCCACTGGATAGCTGCCACTGCGGTCATAAGTATAAATCCTGCCCGCCTCTGACGCGCGGGCCAGCTCTACAACCCCAACCCCGTTGCCACGCTCGCCGGCGGGGCCCTCTGCCACACCTGTCTGCCCACCATCAAGCTACCCCACATTGGCCACAATGATGACTGGCGAGCCTAAAGGGGGCATGGCCACTCGGTCCTCCTCACCCAGTGGTCCTCCTCCCGGACCACACGCCTTGGGACCCTCTCGACCCTGCCAAATAGGGCCATAGCTGCAAGACATAGCACAAAAAAAAATGGTCAGTATACCAAAAATTCAACACATACAATACAACAAATCACAAGCATATGAAGCGTCAAAATGCCACTACAACAACTCAGTCAGAGAGGTTCACGGTCCGTACGCCCTCGTCTTCACCTCTGACGCACGACCCGTGGGGGACATTTGTTGTACCAGGACTATTTCTCCAGCAAAATACCCAGAAATAAGGGTTCGGGAATTTCCTCCAACACCTTCAAGGCATGGGCTACCCAGCCCCTCCGACAACCCAGTGGGCCCGACCAACGGCCCCAACCCGCTACTCGAAGCGTACGGTGGCACAAGCAATCGATCGGGACCACTCCCGACTCCTAAGTAACGGACTTTGCCCGCCTTCTACACGACCACCTGGGCCATCCCGGGGACACTCCGACTACAAGCCACACCACGTGGCACCCAGTGAAAAGGCCAGGGTCCTACCCTGGGACGCCTTCTTTCAACCCTCCAAGGTCAAAGGGAGACCCAAATAGGTCAACCACAGGCTCAGGAGGCCCGTAGTACGCGTGTACGGCTCACATACGCCTGATCAGCATTCTGCCGAACACCTTGTGGGCGCACGTGTTTCAACCCTTCTACACAAATCCACGGGCCACCCCATCATTCCATTACACCAATTGGGTCCTACAACGACCCCCCAGCAAGTCGGGGCCACCCCCGACCCTCAGACACGTGGCAACAAGCCACTGAACTTAGCTGTCGGGCCAACCTGAGGCTACCCTGTCAACCCACCGTACAATGTGGCACGCAGCACGAGGCAAGGCCCATCAGCCCAAGGTGCCTCCTCCTAGCCCCTATGGACTTCAACCCTTGGCCCTAGGCCAAATCCAAGGCCCGTCGGCCACTTACGCGGCTCGTTCGGCAACCCGGGGTGTGCCGGGCATTCGCCCGAACATCTTGCAAGCGGCCACTACAACTCGAAGAACAATGGCTCCCATGGGCCATTTCAACATCTCGGAACTTCATATCCCCCAAGGGATATCCCAATACGATGAAGGAAGACCTCCGAGGGCCATCCCTTGGGGTTACGGCTTTGCCCGGGGCCCGTGCGCCCCAGGGCGTGGCCACGCCCCCAGGGAGAGCGAACTCCCTGGGGGGCTGCGCCCGCTCCCCAGCCCGGAGGCCCGACGGCCATGCCCAGTCCCAGTCTGTGCAAACTCTCAGTTTCGCGGTCCGAGGTTTGTGCAAGGTTCGTTCATCGTACCCGTACGTGGAAGAACTCGCGAAGACAAAGCCCCGGGATTACGTCAATCACAACACCCACGTTCCTCACACGCACGTGGCCGGTCAACCAGTATCCTGCCAGTATCCTCCTGTCCTTTTCTTCTTAGCCAATTTAGGAAGAAAATAACACAAAAAACCAGGGTTTATAGAGGTGGGACCACTCCCCCTCTCTCTCTTCTACCTGGTCCGCCCAAACCCCCCCTAAGGAGGGGTTTGGGCGGACCAGCTTGAGCCTCCAAGCTGGTCCGCCTAAACCCCCCAAGGGGGGGGGTTTAGGCGGACCAGCCTGGACCCCCAGGCTGGTCTGCCTAAACCCTTGGATAATAAAAAAAGATTTTTAAAATAAAAAAAGAAGGATCAACTTGGTCCTCCCAAACCCCCCCTGGGGGGGGGGGGGTTTAGGCAGACCAGCTTGGACCCCCAAGCCGGTTCGCCTAAACCCCTCCAAAAATAAAAAAAGGAATTTCAACCTCCGAAGAGGGGTTTAGGAGGACTAGACCAGCCCTTGGGGCTGGTCCGCCTAAACCCCCCTTGGAGGAGGGCTTTAGGCAGACCAGACCATCCCCTTGGGCTGGTCCGCCTAAACCCCACCCCTTCCACTCCGACACACACACACAAAACACATAAAAAATACAAATAAAATAATAATAATAATACTATTTGGGGGGTTTACCCGGACCAAGTTGGACCCTCAACTTGATCCGCCTAAACCCCACCCCCCACCCCTTCAACTTCTATAAATTGCCCCCCTTACCAAAGCATGCAGGGCATATGGTATGTGAAGCAACCTACGGACGCACAGACGGACGAGCAAACTTCCTTGGCCTAATTGTCACACCCTCAGATTCTCGAGGCTTTCGGCAAGGGTCGGGAACGTAAGAAGACAAGTGCGCGCACGGTTGGCTTGCTGGTCGGCTCACACACGCCGTGGGTATGTCGCACGTGCTCCCCTCACGCGGTGTTTAGCCGTCTCACACCAAGTCCATCCCTGCCACATGTACGATGACCGTACCAATGGCAAGTACGCCCGCACCCCGGGTCCGCCCGTGTACGTCAACTTATGACACTTACGACAGTGACGAAGGGTATTTCACAACGCCACATCATCCCTCGACACAGAACCGCGTGCCCACTGTTCACCTCCCAACCGGCCGTCGGCCCCTCAGATTGACAAATCAAGTCTAGTCGAACCTCTGGCTCGGGAATCACAATTCTGGGGCCGACCTCGACTCTCCAGCATGACAACGCTCGCCATCCGAGACCCGAACCCGACCGCTCACACCGAGCCACGTCCGACCTCTGCCAGGCGCCAGCCCGTGTCCATTCTGACCACCAAGGCAGTCGGACCCACACCAACTCCTCTGTAAAGAGTTCCAGCAGAACACGTGAACATCGACTTTGTCACGCAATGACCCGGGGACCGACTCACATGTCAGAATTATCCCGCGGCTTGCTCCAGTTGTACTTCGGCCCATTAAGCCCCGCTTGTAAAGCCCATATACATACGCATATACATGAATGGCTGGAATGCAGTAGTTACGAGGCGAACTCCACTATCCCAGAAGCAGCACCTGCCTCCTCTGAGCAACAGAGAAATGCAAAGAGGGAGGAAGGCCAAGGTTGGATCTCGTATCAAAATGGCGAGAAGCGTATGCACCGGCACAGACGCGAAGGACTCGGGGAGGGGTCATCTCTATACCCATGGCATCCCAGGGCGTATGCGAAATCAGAGAAAACTGGAATTATAAAACTATGCACGGGAAGACGCTAATATATATCCTTCGAATGAAACAGCAGTGGAAGAAGAGAACAAGGCGTTGAGCATTCAATCCACCAATATATTCATATACGCATGTCATCACCCCATCGAGGAAACTGCACATATGTTACAAGTTCGGCGCCGGCATCATGGCACGGCCACCGTTTCACTTACATGGAAGCTCACGGGAGAGCAATCAAAGAGAAAAGATGGCGAAGAAGGGGGGAGGGGTTGGCTCATATCATCGCCATCCCTCACCCCTCTCGCTTACATTCGATGGAGAGAAAACAAGGCGGAGAAGAAATAAGAAACGCAGACGCCCACCTGTTCCGAGAACAGAGTATCGGGACACCTTCTTCTTCTCCGACTCCGGAGGGATTCAGGCTGAGGATGGAAGACGGCGGAAAAGGGTGCTCAGAGGAACCCTGCTTCGTTCGCAAGAAACCCCCTCTCTCTCGCTGGAGATTGGTTCTCAGACCCTTTTCTCTTATCTCTCGATTTTCTTCTTTTGAAAACCTCTTCACCTCTCTTCTTTTTCTGTTTTGAATTTCCATTTATACAGGAACGGGTTCAAAGTTTAATCCGGAGCAGAGAATGGCGCGCCAAAGAAGGGGCTTCTACCATAGGAGCGCCGGATTTTAGGGTGCCGGTTTAAGGGGGGCGCGCCGGATAAGGGCGCGCCGTATTAGCATCTCCCGTTCGTTGCAGGTTAGCCAGTGAGTCCGAGGATGGTTCCGGGAGTCACCGTGACCGTTCATCTTGCTGCCGCTCTTCGAAACCTTGACGAGAAGCCTTGTCAACACTCTCAGGATGGCATACGGCCTTCTCAGAATCTCGAGTATCTTTGGTTTGAACACGCGGGTTTTCCGCTGACATGGCTTTCGGCACTATGATCCGTGCTACTAGCTCGGGCTGGCTTGTGTTCAAAGCTTCTTGGAGGGTGGAGTAACACCCAGGATAGTTCCGCCTTGACCGGGCGATCATTCAGCCATTAACGGGCCTAATTTGGCGAGAAGCCGTACCTGCGCCGGGTAGCCGGGATCTTCCGCCGATAGAGCCTTCGGTCCTCCGTCCTGAAGAGCCGAGGGAGCTTTTTCCATCTCAGGAGAGTCTTTCATGAGGTGGGTAGCCACCAGGCAGACCGTTGTCCTTAGTCGGACAACGGGTGTAGTGTATGCGGCACGATGGAGTCGATGTCGGTTCATTGGGCAGGCTTGGTCGCACTGCCGGTTGGTTGGAAATTCATCTTGACTTTTCCTGAGGCGAAGTCCCTGGCGTTTATCCCGGGTGACTCGAGGCCTTGGCAGCTTGAGAAGTCCTTAATATGTTGATATTTGTCGGCTTCTGTGCTTCAGTGAGCCGTGTCATTCGTCTTCGAGGCTTGATCGCCGCGAGTGATATTTTGAGTGCCAACAAATGCCCCCCAGCCGTGGGCGTTGCAAGCAAGGCACGAGCGTAGCAAGGCCGACGGATGAGCCTCGCCTGGGATGATCTCCTCTTCAATTGACGGAGGCTCGGAACGGCCCTTAATCCGGCACGGATGCCAATTTGACGCCGTTTGACTGTTAATACGGCGCGAGTTAATCCAGCACTCCCCTGGCCTTTTACGTTTTTAATACGGCGTGGCCTGAAGGTTGCACTGCAGTTAATCTGGCGCGGCCTGGTGCTTGGAGGAAGTTAATCCGGCGCGCCTTCAACCGACGTGCCTTTTGTTTAAAGGATGCTAATTCGGCACGCTAAATAGTGCGCCGGATTAGCAAAGGGGAGGCCTTTCCCTATATATTTGTTCATCCTTGATTTTTTTCTTCATCCCTCCTCATTCGCACAGTAGCTTTCTCTCTCCTCCCTTTCTTCTCCTCTCGCAGCGCCAAGCGAGCTGAGGGCATGGGTGGGCCTTCTTAGTGGTGAGCGGAGCGCTTGTTTATTTGGGTTTTGAACCCATCTTTTGGGCCCCAGGAGGCTCCTAGTAGGGCTTGCCCTCGGAGCTATTCCCTTTTAGGGGCCGTTCCTTTAGTGGGTGTATTCCCGCTTTTCTTTGGCAATCTCCCGTGCTGGGGAGACTCTGCTGAAATTTTGTCAGAAATTTGTTTGGATCAACTATTTTCTGACTTTGTTTATTGTTTGATGCGCTTCTTTGCAGCTAACATGGCATCTGGTTCTTCTTCTTCAGCCTCCCGCGCCGTGGTGACGTGGGAGACCGTCCATTCCCTTGATCGGGGGCACGATCAACTTGCCGTAGTTGTAGAGTCCTCGGATTCAGAGACCGATACTATGGACACTGGCCGTCTCCTCATACTTGGAGGTGATTCTTTTCACTATGACCGGGAAGGCATTGTCAGGCGGGATTACCCCAAGGACAAACATCTGATGTCCTTCCTTCGGCGCTTCAACCATCAGGGGAAGAGAGACCTGCTCCTCGTCCGCAAGGCCGAGCATGCCTTGTTAGTGGAGAGGGATAGTCTAACATACTGTGTGGTGTGGGGAAGGCCAATTTATCTTCACGGAGAAGTCAGTAAATGGAGTGTTGTGCTTGGACTGCAAGATCTGGCTCCAGAAGATGGGTTGCTGACCAGGGCCCCTGAATTTGTGCCCGCTCGGTGGAATGATTCCGCAGGCCGGGTAGACCGGGAAAAGCCGATCTTTGGCTTGTTTCTTGCCCCGTTGAGATGGGGTATAGAGAAGAATCCTTTCTGCTGGACTGCCTGGCGGTCCGTTTTAAGCACCAGATATCCGTGGGGTGGTTTGCCGAGCTGAGGGCCACCAATGCTCACGCATTCAGACCTGGAGTAGTGGAGTTCACAGATTATGTGCTGCATCATTACGCTCCCATCCTGACCAGGGTTGGCATCTATCACAGCGTATACGCCTCAAGATACAGCTACCCCATCTCCCAAGGCTTATGCTGCAGCATGATCAAAGTATTCTGCCCCGAGTACAACACTTTCTATACCTCGGAAGGAGAGACTTCTCTGGATTTATGGAGCCTCTCACAGCTTAGCGGTCTATCTGTTGACAGGGAACCGTACGAGGAGGTCTGCTGGCCCGATTGGTTGAAAGATCAGACCGACGGTGAGGTCGGTATCTGGCGGGTCACGCTTATCGCTATCTGATGAAGGCGTACCGCACCCTCTATCACTCGTCGCACGACACGAGGGAAGCTCGGAAGCCGGGCGAGAAGCGGAGGGTGCGGATGGGCACCTGGATCCAATATTTCTTT
Source organism: Amorphophallus konjac (assembly GCA_022559845.1). NCBI lineage: Eukaryota > Viridiplantae > Streptophyta > Magnoliopsida > Alismatales > Araceae > Amorphophallus > Amorphophallus konjac. Next base: position 366,913,886 of record CM040122.1, on the reverse strand, counting down.
GGCGGGAAGAAGAAGTACGAGGACTTCCCCCCAATAGCACCGATGGCTCCGAAGAGGAAGAAGTGAGTTCGACGGCAGGCCGCAGCATCATCTTCAAGAAGAGGGGAGATGGAGGACCCGAACCCCACTAGCGTCGACGCAGTCACACACTGTGCCGCCTACCTGGTCTATTGGATCTGCTCCTTCGCTCTCCCGCAAGGCGACGAGAGCGTGATTAGAGCAGAGGCAATCTATCCCGCATGTCTCATGGCTTGGGGTACTAAGCTGTCCCTCTGCCCAGTGGCTTTGTGCCTCACTTACAAAATGTTGGGAGACCTGCACAAGACGCGTCTTCCCAGGAATCTGAGGACGGTTGGTCCGTTACACTTCTTCAATGCTTGGGTTTGTACCCTTTTTCCGGAGGCTGCCCCTCGGGCGTTGCAATCAGTTCATCTTGTTCTGCGGATGATAGAGTTTGCGAGTGCTGAGCCATCCTCGCTAACCGAGCAGCTCTTTGCCATTCGGGGCAAGTTGACCAGGTTCCCACAGATTCGCCTGGGGTTCTTCACTTTTGGAGCTTAGCTGCCCACTCCAGCCCGCTGGTGAATAGGACGAGGCAGTGCAAACTTTTTAAGACCGAGGAGTATATCCATCCGATTTCCGGGGCCAAGTGTACCAGGCCCATTCTTGAGCCGGAGTTTGTTGACTGGGCGCTGGCTATCAGGCCGAGTGTCCTTGTATTCCACAAGAGCGGCATTTTGTGGTTGGAGCCGTATTATCCGTTCCGCTTCAGCCGGAACTTTGGCTACGACCAGCACATTCCACATTCTTCTTCACAATTTGCGTTGCCTAACAGGCACAGGGCCGGGCAAGTTTCAAATGATGATGCCCTGATATGGTGGGACTTCTTCCACCGCCGGGAGGATGTTTCTTTCAGGGTGCCAACCCCTGCCCGTTTCCCCCGCGTCACTCCTGAGTATATCAAGTGGTGGAACGCGCGGACGGGGTTCTACAGGAGCTCCCGGCGGGAGTGTTGGGCCGTAGCAGAGCATAGGTTTATGGACTTCCAGCCGGAGCCAACCCTTGATATTGAGCCCTCCTATTTGAAGAAGCTAAAATCTTGGACCAACACAGAAGTGAGGGCCTATCTTGATGCCCGAAAGACCATGAAAAGTAGCAGGACCAAAGTCGACCCGAAGCTGCCCACAATCAGCAAGGATGACTATGTGAAAACACTTTAGGGTTTATGCCGGGTGAGCGGCGAGAGGGTGGTCCTTCAGTAACTCCCTCTGCCGGTGGAGGAACCCATCTCGGTTGTGGCCGACTGGCGTCCCGAGGTGGATAGGTTGTACCCCTATCGGATTTTCATCCGTAGGGAAGACATGCGGGATGCTTTATATGACAACACCCCCTGGCTATTTGCGCTCCTTCACTCACATGGTATTTCAATGGGTGGTCCCAGCGAAGCCATTCTGGACCGGCCCCTTCATATCTCATTCAAATATGCCGATAGATGGGGGCTGGACCACCTGAGCTTATATTATCACCTGTCTTCTCGTGGCCACGAGGACCTGGCGCTACTGGCCGAGCCGAGTGAAAAGATAGGAGATTTATGTTGGCTTATTCGCGAGGCAGCTTCGAGAGACAAAGTGCCCTCGCTATTTTATTGGCCTCTCTTCCCCTTCTACACGGGGCCAGCAAGTATGCTCTATTTCTTCATTCAGGCCCTTCGGCCAGCCTCTTTTCTCCATTGTGGTGTATTATTCTCACCTTCGTGCATGTGCAGTCCGACCAACTTCGGAGGAGACTCGGCACTTTAGGGAGATGATAATAAAAGCTCAGAAGCCAGCATACTTTGAGGCTCCCGAGCCGGCCCTGACCATGACGCCACTGCCTCCTGGTGATTCGAGAAAGCGGACTCGATCCCAGTTGAGGGAGGCCATTGGGAAGGCCAAAGCAGCAGTAACCCGAGTGACACGGGCACGCCGAAGGAAGGCCGCAGAAAAGGAACCAGCAACCGTTCTTCCTCCGGTTGTATCCTTCGAAGAGTTCGAGGCTTCCCGCATGTAAAGGCCAGAAGCTGAAGGTAGGCTCTTCATCTCTCCAGAATTCATTGGCTCACTTTGGCTGCCTTGGCTAATCCATGCTGACAGTTGCCGACACAGTCGCTGCGGTCGTCGGGCTGGAGGCGTTGGTAGGCGCCGTGGCAAGGGAAGGGGCAGAGGAAATCCTTGCTACTCCCGTAGAGAGAGATCTGCCTTCTCCAATGCCCAAACAGGAAATGGAAGGTAATTTATAGTTTAATTGCAATGCCACCGCGAGTCTTCATGCCTTCAGTCGGCTTGAGTATTTCTTGCCGTAAATTTCAGTTGATATGCAACCGTCATTACTCCCGGGCGCAGAGGGTGTAGAGGAAGTGATTGCCCGGGGGCAGGGCGAGCTTGCCCCTGAGATCCCATCAATTGTTGCTCCTGGTGTGGAGTGCATGGAGGAAGTCCCTGCTGCGGGTGATGCTCCTCCTGGCGAGGTTCCTGCTCCGATGGTGGAGCATCCCGAAAGAGCAGAGGAGTCCTCTTCCTCTGAGCAGGTCGATTACGGTGGCGGCTCTAGTGATGAGGAGTTCCCACATGTCGACACAGAGACTGAGGATGACGGGGCATCTTCGGCCTATGAAAGTGATCACCTGACTTTCAGCCCGCCCCGGTTGTCATGGGGTGGTCCTGGGCCGTCAGGCTCACTCGTGAGCGAAGGGGTTGGGGCCGCAGAGGTTGCCCTTGGAGATTTGAGCCTAGTACCGGCTGAGGTGAGGACCCTCCCGTGGTCGGCGCTTGCTGCCCTTCCTTTCTCTTCTTTTTAGCTTTCTGATGTACATATTTCTGGTGTAGACTGAGGTGGTGCTGCCAACCATAACGGTGCAAATACCCCTCCCGGCTCTGTGCGCGGGTCACGCAACTTTCCCGCCCGTCTTCGGCCTATCGCACTGCGCTATCCCAAGGACTATGCAGCGGCAGCGGGTCCAGCGGGACCCGGAGTACTTGTGAGGGTTGACGAGTTGGTAGCAGTCAAGGACTCCCAACCATTGGAAGTCGCACAACGGTCGGCTTCGGAGAAAGGTGGCCCCTCCGAGGTAGAGGCAGGAGAGATCATCGAAGAGGAAGCCGGGACTATTGGGGCCTTGGCTCTTATTGCTGAAACTGGCCATATGGGGGTCAGTCGAGTTGGAGGCGAGGAGCAGATGTCCTTGGCTCCTGATGTTCCTGTTGTAGCTTCATCCCAAGGGGCTGGCAAGGAAGTTGCCGTCATCGAGACTCCAGCTACCGTATCAGTCACCACGGTTGTTCCCCACACAAGTGCGCTGCAGATCATGCCGTCGTCATCTTCTGGGATGAGCGACGATATCTGGGCCACCGTGGATAGCAGAGTGGAGTTCGAACTACCCGAGACGTCACCACTCGGTCTCCAGTCATCGAGTGACCTTGTGTGGCAGTTCTTAGGGACCCTTCAGAAGACCATAACGGCCAGTAGAGATTTGACTTATGTTCAGCTGAGGGGCTTGATAGAGCACTTGTCCAGCTCGCTGTTGGCTTTTGGTTGCCCCATGGACGACTGGACTCTGTTGTGCCCCTTGTGCTTTGATGATAGGGTGTTGTTGTTTTGATGATGGCAACTCAAGGAGTCACCACATAAGATGGCAAATCAATGAGTCACCACTTAAGTATGATGTTGATCAGTGCATCTATGTTCGTTCATGAATACTAAGTCTGCACACGGGTGCCTTGATGACTTAGTAAGTCTATACATTCATGAGCATAGTCAGTGCATTTGTTTGTTTCACGTATACACTACGCCTGCACACGGGTGCCCTGATGACTTAGTAAGTCTATACATTCTTGCATCGTTGTGCTTCACGCATACACAAAGTCTATACATCGTCTTGGCGCATGCACGCAAAGTCTGTACATCATCTTGGCGCATGCACGCAAGTCTGTACATTCTTTGATAGCATGCCTGAGCACTCATCTTTGCTGTGCATACTTTGATAGATGCAAACTACATTTCACACGTTCAACGTCTGTACATTCTTCAGTGGCATTTGTGCAATCTTTCAAAATAAAGTCTATACACTCTTTACCATGCATTCAAAGTCTATACATTCTACCGCATACATATGTAAGGTAGTGTCATGCACTTAAAGTCTAGTGCATTCATGCTTAAACTCTAGGCATAACAAGTCTGCACATTGTTTGTACATTGCACGCAGAGTCTGCACACTCGTTGATGGCATGTCCGTGCATTCACTTTCAATGTGCATACTTTACTATATGCATACTGCATTGAATTGTCTCGCACATACACTAAGTCTGCACCCGACTGTCTTGATGTCTTAGCAAGTCTATACATGATGTGGTGAGGACACCCGAGCTCGAGACCGGCGCGACACAGCAGAACGACGGTACCGGACACGCAGCACCACCCGGGACATGCAGGCATCACTTTGGCTAGGAGAGGACTTGGAGAGCTATTCATGAGTTGGAGTCTTCTTCATATTATCCCTCTGGATTGTTTGTAGGCCGAGCTATGGCCAGTTGGACTTTATCAGTAGTTTTATTGCATTCAGTAGGTTGTTCAGGGGTTAGTGGGCCACCTTGGTTCACTCTGCAAGCCCATTTGGGCTGGGCGCCTAGGAGAATGCCCACACTGGGCCTCTCCCTCCTTGATCCATTACCCAGGCCCATTACCCAGGGTCCATTAGGGTTAGAGGAGGTGGAGGGTGTGCCCCACCCTTCCATCTCTTGGAATGGGCGCCGCCCCCATCCTTCCTCCCTTTTAGGAAACCTTGGGCGCCCTCCCCCATTTGGTTAGAATTTGAATTGTTTTCCCCCTTTTTGTGTTTTTCATTTAGGCAAGTGTTTAGGGTTTTTCCCCTCCCCATATTTATACTTTGTAATCTTTTTGGAGGAGGATAATCAATGAAGAATTTTGAAAAAAGAAATTGAGAAGGCCGCAGCCCCTCTCCTTGTCTCTTGGAGGGTGCGACTCCCTTTCTCCCTCTTCCCCTCCCCCTAGGGTGCGACACCCTATCCCTTTCTCTTGCAGGTCCTTGGCCTTCCCCATCTGCTGGAGGTGCCCTCCTCATCGCCCTTTCAAGCCCGGAGCCATGGACGAAAGGCTGGCCTCAAGCATGGAGGAGATGAACCAAGAAGCCCTGCGCCCAGATCTGGTTGTCTGCCTGCGGATGTGAGTCTGGAAGAACAGGTTGGTACGCCCAGATCCCGACCCCAAATCACCATGAGCCCTTCTAAATTTTTGTTCCCCTACATGTAAGCCACACGCCATCCAAATTTCGTACCCAAACTCGTCCAGGGCCGAAAGTTCCCTTCATTGGACTTGAGCCCTACGCGGGCTGGACCTGAGTGTCAGCCAACGGGACAGAGCCTCATGGGATGAACGTTTACGCCCCCTTCCAGTCCTCTGACCTCCCCCATGTCTTCATAACATTTGTTCCTCTACAGGTCCTCCATACCCAGTCCAAATGTCGTGACCTAAGTCGACCTGTGGAAGAAGTTCCCTTCATGGCCCAATTTTGTGCGCAGACTGCCCCTGTGCAACCCTAGCAGGACAGAGCAACAACCCCTACAAAGGGACGACCCTGAAATCGTCTCGGATCGACCTGAAATTTTGGGCATGAGTCATGCACATCCCAGTGCGTCCCACAGAATTTTCCCGCTTGTTAGAAAATCCCTTTTCCATGCGTACCCTATCCACCTTCCCAGCCCTCAGTTCTGACTGCCCTGAAGTGTAGAACTGATACCCGTGTTCTACCACTCCCCACGCCCAGAACTCCCACTGCACACCCCACCGCCACTTGGACCCAACTTAACCCCCACTATCACCCTTCCACCAGAGAAAACGTTGCCCCATTTGACACCCGGAAGCCTCGGTACCAGCCATTCTTCCACCCCCTATCCTGTGACAGGCAGACAGGCCAGATTGCGCAGGGGTTGCTTCTAAAATTCGCCGCGGTCGCCACGGTGCTCGATTGAAGCTCTCCTTCCACGGGCGTTCTTGGGACGTCCCCACCCGCGTCCACGCCAAATTTCGTGGCCAGCGGGCTAGCAGAGGGTCGCGTCCCAGCCCCACCTTCCTGCTGCTCGCCAGGACCTGTGCAGACCGAGCTGCAGTCTGCCCGCCGGTTCGAGGTTCTTCGGTGGTCCGCGCCGGTGTCGTTGGCATCCACCCTCTTCCAGGAGGTTCGGCATCCACTACCCCACTCCATCAGGGGCGACAGCACCATCCACGATGCCCGGGCTCGCCTTCCTTACTGATGATCTCAGCTTGGTCCGTCGGCGTGATTCAGGCCACTTCGGTTCGCGACACTTCGTGGGTGACGATCTTCGCCGACCTGTGGCCCGCCAACCCACGTCACACATCCCCGGATCCACTGTGTAGCCTTTTACCTCCCTGAGAGGAGTGGGCGTGTTTGGATGTGTATGTGTTTAGCTTTGTACTGGGTGATTGTGTGACTTGGCCGGGTATCTTCCCCACGCCCGAGCGTGGAGGTACGCGACTACTCCTTCCTTTGCATCGTTTGCTTGTTTAGTATATTCTCTTGATGCCGCTGCTTGAGTGCATGATAGGAGCCTAGCCAGTACGATACTTATATTCACTGCTGCGGTGAGCGAGTGAGACCGTCCCGTGACTCATCCGAGTCACGAGTGTGGAGTCGACCACCCTAGACCCTGCCGGTTTCTCAACCGTGCGGATCGGCGCGCTTCCCTCTTTGGGGCGCTTGTGAGCTTGTGGTTGCTTGTTTCTTTGGCATAATTTATTCTTGGGAACTTTAGGTGTCGAGTCTACGCCGTTCTATCAATTGCAAATTGCTGGACTTAGTTGTCCCTTTAGTCGCGTCCTCATATATAGTTATAGCTTGCATAGCGTCCCGCATCATGATGCATTCAGGCTTAAGCGTTAGGCACAGAAAGTCTGTACATCGTTTGTACATTGCACGCAAAGTCTGTACACTCGTTGATGGCATGTCTGTACATTCACTTTCAATGTGCATACTTCTCCATATGCAAAATGCATTACATGCATTCAAAGTCTGTACACTCATGGATGACATGTCCGTGCATTCATTCTCGTTGTACATACTTTCTTATATGCACACTGCATTTTGTGCATCAAGTCTGTACAGGCTCAGTTCAAATATCAAACTTACTCGATGCATCCTTTCTTTCCTTTCAGATTAACTCACACTGATAATAAGCTTGACCTGATAGGTATCTGCTCGAGGAATTTGAGAAGAGCATGTGATCCAAGAATGGAGGAAGTGTCAGGATCGTGACACGTGTATTACAGCAGGCTGAAATGCTGCCACGTGGTCAAGACGCTAGGGCGGGAATTCGTGGAAGACACACGCCCATCTATCTGCTGCTGCTATAAAAGGTGGGCCTCTCCATCCAGAGAACAGTGATCGTGAGAAGAGTGATCGAAGTAGGGGAGCCCATCTGAAAGAGCAGAAGCAGAGAGAGAGAGCCTACACGATCCACAAGAAGAGAAAGAAAGAAAAAGAGAAAGAGAAAGAGAGATCAGCAGAAGAAGAAAAATGAGAGTGAAAAGAGAGATAGAGAGTTCATGAAAAAGAAGAGAGAAGACTTCTTTGAAGATGTGTTATCTGTTGGCTCTTGGATCAGATCCAGACCAACTTGCCCCTTGAGAGCTGTTTTGTGCTTTATCGTATACTGCCTTCTGTCACTGTGATTTCCCATTTCCTATTTTTCTTTTGAACTCTATTTCAAGCTGTTAGTCAGCAGAGGTAAGCTATATTGCTCAGCGTTGCAGAGGATGATTCCTCTGGACGGGTTAAGCTGTAATCCCCAGCGGTTGCAGAGGAGGATTCCTCTGGTCGGCTAAGCTGTATTGCCCAGCGGAAGCAAGCTGTGATGCTCAGCTGGTTGTAGGCAAGCTGTGAGGCCCAGCGGTTTAAGCTGTGTATCATCGGAATCCACACTCTGGTTTGAGTGTGGGGTGGACGTAGGTCTGGAGGACCGAACCACCTTAAAAATCTTCTGTGCAGTGGTTTGATTGTCTAGTGTGTTTCGCTAGATGCATGATTAGGCTCGTTGTATCCTCTCATCTAGTGAGTGGTTTATTCGCACACCACATATTTGATTGGAATTGGGTTTGCACACTAGCGCATATAGAGTAGATCAGAAGTTAAGTCTATCTGATCTTTCCATTTCATTCGAAAAGATCACCTGTGTCATACAAGGCACTTATTTGTGTTAATTCCGCATCTCTGATTGTTATAGTTTTTAATTGGGAGTATTTTTTAAGGGAAGATTCATTCACCCCCCCTCTGAATCCATCGCACCGATCCCAACAGACTCCACGGGTGATTTTGCTTCTGAAATATGTAAACAGAAGGGAGTTCTTAGGCCGGGAGGTAGCTGACCAGCTGGCGGCCATAACACTGGAGCAAGCTGAATGCCGAGCAGCTCTCATCTCTTTGAAAGGGACTGCGGCGAGGATGAGGAATGATGCTAATGCCTCTTTGCAGTGCCGAAGCTTCCTTACGGCCCGAATAGCAGAGCTACAGGCCGAACTTTCAAGGGCAGAGGCTGAGCTTCAAGAAGTAGAGCGCCTGGAAGTCTGGAGGATGGAGGAGGCAGAGATGGCCGAGGGACAAGCTACTTCCCTCTGGGAGAAACTATCTCAGCTGGAGGCCACTGAGTTCAGACTGCAAGAACTAACCCGCCATCCTTCCTTGGGCATTCCAGAGCTGGAGGACATCTTCCGACGCCCTCTGCCATAGTCTTTTCTATTTGCCCCTTTTGCTGGACTTCATGTATTCCGGGGAATGCCCCGCCTAACATGTATCCCTTTGTTTTACATAAATGAAATATCCCCATTTGCTGCTAAATGCCAACTCTATCTTTGCATTGGCCCTTCCTCCCCTTTTATTCGCCAGCTAACTCTAGTCCGAGTATATGAGTTATTAGGGCAGGAGAGCGCTCACGCCTTCAGGGAAGGGGTGAGGTGTTTGCTCCACCGCGCCGTGACCATTCTCGGGACCAGGCAACGGCTAGTGCAGGCCAAGAGTTCGAAGGACCAAAAGGGTATAGAGGCCCCTTCAGGGCTAGGAAATAAGGACAGACGGCTTGTCAGCCGGATTCATTGATGCTGATGGAAATTGAGGGTAGGGTTTATTCATTAACAGAGTTTATATGGAGCAAAAGCATTTTATTGCTTAACGAGGACGAGGGGTCCAGGTTAGGGGGGAAAGTTGACAGGTCCTGTCGATGGCGACAAGGGTCGATAGAAAGTCGGTCAGTCTAGTAGACGGCGACGAGGATCGATAGGCAGTAGACCAATCTTGCTGATAGTGACAAGGGTCGAAAGAGTAGCCGGTCTTGCCGATGATGACGAAAACTGAAAAAGGTAGCGACCGATCTTGTCGATGGTGACAAGAGTCGAAAGAGTAGCCGATCTTGCCGATGATGACGAAAATCGAAAAAGGTAGCGACCGATCTTGTCGATGGTGACAAGGGTCGAAAGAGTAGCCGGTCTTGTCGATGATGACGAAAAATGAAAAAGGTAGCGACCGATCTTGGTGATGGTGACAAGGGTCGGAATGGTAGATGGTCTTGCCGATGGTGACAAGGGTCGAAAAAGGTAGCGACCGATCTTGCCGTTGGTGACAAGGGTCGAAAGAGTAGCCAGTCTTGCCGATGATGACAAAAACCAAAAAAGGTAGCGATCAATCTTGCCGATGGTGACAAGGGTCGGGATGGTAGACGGTCTTGCCGATGGTGACAAGGACCGAAAAAGGTAGCGACCGATCTTGCCGATGGTGACAAGGGTCAGAATGGTAGACGGTCTTACCGATGGTGACAAGGACCGAAAAAGGTAGCGACCGATCTTGCCGATGGTGATAAGGGTCGGAATGGTAGACGGTCTTGCCGATGGTGAGAAGGGCCGAAAAAGGTAGCGACCGATCTTGCCGTCGGTGACAAGGGTAGGAAGGGTAGACGGTCTTGCCGATGGTGACAAGGACTGAAAAGGGTAGAAGGAAGTGGAATGATGAACGAGGATAACCTCGCTACTACATTATCATTTCATCATTTTTTTTATTCATCATCATTTTTATCACATTACTGATTCAAGCACCCTTTCGGGTTTTTGCCGAAGTCAGCCCCCTCTTGCTTTTAACCACACACCCTTTCGGGTTTGCACGTGGCGGGGTACCCAATTTTGCCTGTAACACCCTTTCGAGTTTTCGCTACAGCTGGGTTATAGCCATTTTTTGCCCTTGCCCTAATATAGGAACAAGGCCGGCGGGGTATCTCTATTTTTAATCCCATCTTTCTTTTCTCTTTTTTTTGTAGGAAGAAGCCGGGACACAGGAGAGCCTACCCACTAGCACGCCGATCGGCCTTGTCGATGATGACAAGGGTCGGATCCTGGTTTAGTTCATCGACATTGGTTAAATGCCGAAGCAAAGGATATAGTACTTAATAGGGACGAAATGTCCAGGTTAAGGGATAGAGGCTGACCAATCCTGCCGATGATGACGAGGGTCGAACATAGATTTGTTCATCGACATGGGTCGCATGCCGAAGTAAAGATAGATTCATTAACAGGGACGAAATGTCCAAGTTAATGGTAGAGATTGATCGATCTCACCTATGATGACAAGGGTCGAACATAGGTTTGTTCATCAGCATGGGTCACATGTCAAAGCAAGGATATATTCATTAACAGGGACGAAAGGTCCAAGTTAAGGGTAGAGATCGACCGATCTCGCCGATGATGATGAGGGTCGAACATAGGTTCGTTCATCGGCATGGGTCACATGTCGAAGCAAGGATAAATTCATTAACAGGGATGAAAGGTCCAAGTTAAGGGTAGAGATTGACTGATCTCGCCGATGATGACGAGGGTCGAACATAGGTTTGTTAGGAGATCTCCGATGGGACTCTTGATGATTGTCCTTTGGGAGTCTCATTAGGAGGAGAATAAAGAGGAACTTTTTAGATTACCACTTTACTGACCCGAGCGCCCTTTCGGGTTTTCACCGAAGCCAGCCCCCTCTTACTTTTACCCACGCTCCCTTTCGGGTTTTCACATGGCGGGGTACCCGATTTTGCCTGCAGCGCCCTTTCGGGTTTTCGCCGCAGCCGGGTTATAGCCATTCATGCCCTTGTCCCAGTGGGGTATCTCTATTTTTAACCCCATTTTATCTTTTCTTTTTGCTCATGTAACAGAAGGACGTTGAGAGAGTCGGCTAGGACATGAAGTCTTGCACCAAGAAAGAGGGTTTACTCGTCAGCACGAAGGCAATGCTGACGCAAGGGATGGATTTGTGCCGATTTGAGCGTAAGGCCCGCAATGGCAACGTTGTATAAAGGTCGGCTAGGAAACGAAGTCTTGCGCCGAGAAAAGGGGTTTATTCGTCAGCAAGGAGACAATGCTAACACAAAGGATGGACTCGTGCCAACTTGGGCGTAAGGCCCGCAATGACAAGGATGTATAAAGGTCGGCCAGGACACAAGGTCTTGCGCCGAGAAAAGGGTTTATTTGTCACCAAGAAGGCAATGCTGACGCAAAGGGGTAGATTTGTGCCGATTCGGGCGTAAGGCCCGTAACCGCAATACTGTAGACATTATGCGAGTCTGGTTAGGGCCAACCATCACTGGACCGAGGTGCAGGTAGCTTGGTTAGGGCGGAGCGCCACTGAACCAAGGTGAGGGTAGCTCGGTTAGGGTGGAATGCCACTGAACCAAGGTGAGGGTAGCTCGGTTAGGGCAGAATGCCACTAGACCAAGGTGAGGGTAGCTCGGTTAGGGCGAAGTGTCACTAGACCAAGGTGAAGGTAGCTCGGTCAGGGTGGAGTGCCACTAGACCAAGGTGAGGGGAGCTTGGTTAGGGCGGAATGCCACTAGACCAAGGGAGGTAGCGGCTCTCACGATCGAGTTAAGTGAACAATCTTCCACAATGATATCAAAGTCCTACATGAATGCATGCTGGGTTTAAAAGAAAAATTAAAATTAATTAAAATAGAAAATAGTCAAGGATAATATTGTTAAGTTGTTAAGGAAGGGTCAGGATACTAATCCCGTGAGCCGATACTGAGCTGGAGTCTGTTTATCCACGCACTGACCCACCGAACGGAACCATCATCCCCAAACTACCACAACTTAACGACCTATCCGTACGACCCAAACTCCTCTAAAATTATCACTATTTTTGTTAGAGGAGAACTTAAATTCCAGATTCACTCAAGCTATAAGGTCCTTGGCATACTCTAGTAGTGTAGGTATCATATAGTAAAATGCATGATATGGTGGGTGTTTTGATCACCGTGGTGACCAGAGGTGGGATAGTGGGAGCCCTCCTTTTGCTCTTTCTTTCTTTCCTTTGTTTTTCTTTCGTGGACCCTACACTCAAAGATTAGTACAACAAGGGCATAAATATTTCATAAGAATGAAAAAGAAAAAAACTATATAAGGAGATCAGCATACCAAACAACACAAGTCAAAGTAAGAAGAAGCACACAATTTTTATTTGTTTGTTTTATTTTTTTTTATATAAATGGAGCCTGTTATGAAGGCTTTCTATTTCTCCCCCCCTTTTTTTGGACGTGTCACTTTGAGAAAACGCCTGCATATTTTCCAATTTTTGATTTTGTTGATAAAATTATGAACGCGTCCGTTCAAGCAAACACATTATTATTTTTCTAGATTTTTTTATATTTTTTTAGTTTTAGTTTACGCGTCTATGCGCTTCGACACATCTATTAGACGCGTTTTCGCACCTAGACGCCTCCTTTGTTTGAATTCAAAGTTATGACCGTCGAGGGCCGCCCCCGCGGCTCTTCGTCTTCCCCATTCTCACCGACGATCTCTCATCTTCCTCTTGTCTCCTCTTAGAGCTTTCCTGTAACACCCCGGGTTTTTTGAATTATTGTTTGGATCAGGATCTGTGGGTTTTGGATCGCTTTTATGGGTCTCAAATTGAGTTTTGCGGTTTACGAGTATTTTTGCCTATCGGACCTTCGGAACCCCGTGTAGGGCGAACCGTTGCGTTCTCCGACTCTGGGACATTACCAGAGCGTTGTGCATTTTCTGAGGATCGTGGGGAGTATTTTTCCCTATTTTGGTATTTTTCAGAAATTATGGATTTTCTATATATCAAAACCCCTTTTTTCCCTCTCTCTTCCTCACTCTCATTCTCTCCCCCTCTCTCTCCTCTCATGTTCTCTCTTTCTCCCCTCTCTTCTCCGGTGGCCGACGAAGAGAGGCGGGGGTGAGGCGGAGGTGACGCGTGCGAGGAGCGGCCGAGAATGGGCGAGGATCGAGGGGCGGTGGCTCACGATGGAGCTCGTGGCGAGTTCGTGAACTGGCGGAGCTTTAACGGCGTTTTCTTGGCGAATCGGCGTCCTCGGTGCGCGGAATCTTCGGTGGAGGTAGGGGGATGGTTCCCTAGCTTAAGTACTTCATTTCCCGTGAGTTTGGTAGCCCGAGGTGAGACGAGTGGGTTTACTTCGCCGTTCGGGTATAAATGCATGTTTTGGGGTGTAAGCCGGATCTTGCGTTTTGATGGCATTTTTGGGGTTTAAATGGGTCCTCTCGGTGCTAGAGAGGTTGGGGACTAGTTATCCCTTATTTTTCCCTTCACATGGGTGTGAAAGGGGCGTGGAATGGGATTTTCTACTGTGTTCGCCGTTTTCACGCTCAAGGCGACTTAACGGTCCTTCCAGGGATCGCCAGGTGACCTGGCGGCCATATGGAGACCGCCAAGGGTCCCCTTATGTCGAATCAGGCCTTGCGGTCTCACGATGGATCGCCACCGAGCTTAGTGGTCTTGAGGAGACTGCCAACCAGTGTTTAACAGTCAGGCCACCGAGCTCAAGGCGACTAAGCGACGCTAGCGGTCACGCCAGGACCGCCACTAGGGGCTTGCGATCTTGGGAGGACTGTTTCGTTTCATGGTGTCTCTCCCGGATAGCGGCCTAATGGTGGACCGCTAAGTTGGGCCTTGCGGTCCAGAGTAGACTGCTAAGCTAGGCCTTGTGGTCTAGGGTGGACTGCCAAGTGGTGTAGCGGTCTAGGGAGGACCGCCACCCTGTTTTCCGTACTAGTCGTGTTCCTTTTGCGTCGTGTTGGCCCCCGGTCGACCCGGTTGTGATCCAGTGGTCGACCTTCGGTTTCGTGGATGTCCTAGACACCCCGTGTGTTCCATGTCCATGTTTTTGGGGTGTCTAGAGGTACCAAGTTATCTCGATTAGCGTGCCCATGGGTTTGGAGGGTCCAAGTGACCCCATGTGTTCTAGACTTTTGTGCTTTCGCTAGATCGAGTTGTCGCGGGTCAGCACGAGTGCGGAAGGTCATTCCCACACGTCGTGAGCTTCTCTGAAAAGCGGTTTCCGCGTGGGCCATGCGTATGGTCTGTGGACTGTGAGTCTACTTACCCAGCCTGGGGCTGGAGGTTTCCCGCTCTTCGCTTGGATAGGGAATTACCTCGGCGGCTTGTGAGTTGTCTCGATATTCATGCTACCGTGGTTTCAGACCTTGGGATTAGGCTAGATTGACGGTGTTATGCCGTCACGTGCAGCGGTCTTGACTCGAGTCGTGTGACTCAAAGACCATTGGGTTGTTAGGTCTAGTGGCTGTCCAGAGTCTGGTGGCCTCGAGCCACCTGGTACTCTGTGTTACTCATGATGGGTGGGTGCGTGATTTTCGGTGTTCACGCTTAGTGACTCCCCACTAGATGTGGCTTTCCTACGCACGCGAGTGTGGACCCACCCGGGAATGGTGAAGAGCTTTCCCGAGAGAGACGATTTTTAGGCTGGTTACCGTAGGGCCCCTCGCCTTTGCAGCCTGTGTCCGGGCTTGGGGGAAAACCAACTAGAGGACCCAACTTAGAGGGGATGGTCTCTATGTGCACACGTGGTTGGGGACGTCGGACCCGCACTGACGAGTGCGACCCCAGCTAGTCCTTGTTCTATGGTTACTGTACGGTGTCTCAATTCCCGCTGGGCCAAAGAGAGACACCTGAGGCGCAGACTAAGACATTAGTGGACGAATCCAGCCTTCCTTCTGGTGGGCCGGTACTCCCATCACGTGACGTGAGATTCTCATGACTCGAGATTCCGTTTCTCGTCTACGAGATGTAGTTTTACGTGTAGTTTCTGGGTGTGTTCTCAAGGTTGATGTATAGGGTTCCGGTGAGCATCACTGAGGGTTTTTCCTAGGCAGTGTCCGATCCACGACAGTGGTGTCGTGATGGGTTTTCTTGGCAGCTTACCCAGAGGTTTTCCTGTTAGTCTGGTGGTC
This sequence comes from Amorphophallus konjac, assembly GCA_022559845.1. NCBI lineage: Eukaryota > Viridiplantae > Streptophyta > Magnoliopsida > Alismatales > Araceae > Amorphophallus > Amorphophallus konjac. The sequence goes on along the minus strand of CM040122.1, from coordinate 366,898,569 downwards.
CCCCGACGGCGAGATCGGGGCATGTTTTCCTTTATAGTAGGAGTAGCTGTAGAGCTGAGGTTTGACAGGCCACCGAGTTGATGTTCCTTCTATTGTTACTACTTTCCGCTACCGCAGTTGTTTATGATTGGGGTTCCGCGGGACCCCTACTGGGTCAGTGATAGGAGGCTCACCCCTTCTTTTTAGGTGTGGCGATTCTTCCTCGAGGTTCGAGGGTGCTGCACGGAGGTTCTTAGTTGTCAGCTCACCGGGCTGAGTGTCCACTCGGTGTTGGGTACGCTTCTCTACCTTAGACTGTACTTTTATTGGACTGGACTCTGTTGTAGTTATTTATTTATTTCTGTTACTTGTTGAATTGTCCTACTTTATTTCTTATTTCTTTGTACCTCCACACTCCTTTTAGCCCTTCCGAGCCCTTCGGCTCGTGGGCGGCGGGCCAGGATTCGAATGGTATCAGGTTCTTCCGGTATCCGGATCTTGGGTCATCACAGTTAGTATCAGAGTAGTGGTTATGGACGTACATGGGAATTTGTGATATTACAGTGATCAGAGTCCGTAAGGTCCAGTACAGTCGGCAGCTGGCATAAGGTTTTATGTTTGTTTTCCGCTTGGTTTCTCGCGTAAGAGCTTGAGTGCGTTGAGTTGGCGCTGTAATGGTGGTTGTTGTCTCGCTGAAGTGCCGATGTGGGGCCCGAGGGATGTGATAGAGAGATTTCTTCTTGATCATGCTGCGTTGGGCAGAGGTTGCCGACAGGTGCGGATCTATGATGTTACGTTCGAGGATTTGCAGCGAGGTCAGGTGGCTGGCGAGGGTTGTTCGTGGTTAAGTGGCCGTGAGTATGCTCTGGGGGAGCTGTTATAGAGTTTGGCCACTCCAGCTCGAGGTTTTGCCCAGTCCTGAGGTGTCGAGATTATGGTTTAAGGTGGCAGAGCAGATGCTCTGGTGGAGGATTGCGCTCGGATGAGTGGAGGATCCTCTGGGTGAGCTACTGATTGTCGAGCCCGATGTCCTTGTCATGCTCTATGGCGTCAGAGATGACGTGTCGATCTCGGTTATTTTTGCGGATTTTGAGGCAGGATTGGGCAGAGATATCCTAGTAAGTTCTCGCTCCTGCGCTTCTACGTGTGGATGGGCTATGTTCACCCTGGATTTGGCTTGAGATGTGAAGGTTTCGCAGCAAGTTCGGGACTCGGGGATGAGCATTGGCAGTTGTCAATTATGGCTCGTGTTGTGGCTCGAGGCGTGGCAAGTTGCAGTTCGCAGAATTGCAGCGGTGGTGCACCGAGAGATGCTGTGATCGTAGTCCGACGAAGCACTTGGCGAGTGTTGTCGGAGGAGTTGACTTGACGGTGGCAAGGGTTTTCCTGGTGCTAGAAGGTGTTGTTCCCAGCGTGTGCAAGGTTTGAGGTCAGGTCGAGTGCTGAGACCTTCCGTTGGTCAGAGGTATATTGAGTTTCTCCCTTGGTAGGAGGAGATCACGTTTTGCCAAGGTTCGTCGTCTTTTATCGTGTGTCCGGATTGGTTGGCATTCCTGTGCCATGAAGTCCAAGCAAGACGAGTCCTGTGTTTTGGCGAGGTGGTTGCCTGTGAGAAGTTGTGCCCATTTCCCTGGTGTGTAAAGGTGCATTGGCACTGTTCCAGAATGACGAGTGCCGGTTGAGCGGTGTTTGTGAGAATTTACGGCTGGTGTTGTGGTTCCCGATGTATTGAAGATCGGAGCCTGCGGAGTTGCAGAGGATTGTCGGGATGGTGGATCCCGAGTCATTGTGGTTGGCTGTGCATGTGGATCAGAGTGCGCAGTGAAAGCCTGGTGGGCCCATGACCCACAGGTCCAAGATCGTAGCGTTGGTTGCTACGGGCAGATTCCTGAGGATGTGTTGTGCATCGGAGGATTGGTTCCTCAGTGTGAGACGTGTTGTTGTCGTGCCGTTGCTTGAGATATTGTGGTTCGTGGCACTGGTAGGATGGAGAGTTTGGGAAATGTGCTAGCAAGTGTGCCGCATGAGTACCCTATTCGTGTGTTAGAAGTTGTGTTCTCGATTAGGATCATGTTTTGGAGAAGTGATCTCTAAGAGATTATGGGTCCCAGTTGGTGGCCGTAAGCGGCTGGTCAGGTTGACCGAGTGGTCGACCATGGTAAGATGTGTATTATCGGGGGACCCGTGTGCATTGGTCATGGCGCTGTCGACCAGGTTGCTATGGTAGTAAGTGACACTTAATGCTTTGGAGTTGTGTGCCGTGAATTGTTCAAGTTGTGTCCCGTGGCTCTGTGGTAAGAGCGGAACCGGGATTGCCAGGCGTCCATTAGGAATAATTGAGATGAGATAGGATTTGATAAGATAGGATAATGGACGGTGCCTGCGTGCAAGGTCCTTAATGGGACGTTGGCATCGGAATGGATGTCTTTGGTCTGTGACCAGCATGGGAGGATTCCCCTGTAAGTCTGAGTCGAGTGAGGTGAAGACCGAAGACTCCAGGATCTTGTCCATTGGTTCCGCCGTGCTTCCCTTAGAGGGTAGAGTTGGCGTGAGGCTCGAGATCGGATGTGGTGTTGGTCTGTGTGGAAGTCAGTGGATGGCCTGTCAAGATTTAGAATGTGCCCTTCGGATCTGGTGGAGGACTAGGAAAGAAGGAAGAAGCTGAGTGAGTGAAGGGTTTCTCGTTGACGAGTGTCTGGTGACCGGTGATTGGTCTTTTATAGACAGAAGATGTTGCTGGTTGTACCGAGTCAGGAATGGTGAGAGCTGTGTGCGGGTGAGGACTTTGGTGGCCGTTTCCATGATGTGCTTTTCTCGGATGGGATCTAGGTTTTGTCAAAGTTTGAGTTCTGACAGAGTTGGTCCCGTGCTGTTGTGGCATTCGGCTTGCCAGGTGTGAGATGGTCCTTGGCGTGGAGCCGACGATTGTGCGGCAGTCGGTTGGAAAGACTGTGTGAGCTGGTTGGAGGCTCAACGATGGTTGTCCCTGGTGTGGGCGTGAGTTTAGTCAGCTGGGGGTGAAGCTGATGTCTGTTTGGCCCGCCGACCATGGGTTGATCGGTGGATGTCTCTCGCAACGAGGATTGCGTCTCCTCGGTGGGCGAGATTGTGGCAGTAGTGCCATGAGTGGTTTTCGTTGTGACTGATGTGATGCCAGACTTGTGCTTTTGTTGTATGTCTGCTCTGATGATCATTGTGTACTGTGTGCGGAGTGAGGTGTTTCTAGTGATTAAGGTTTGGCCGTATCCCTCTGGATCGGTGCTTCCGTGAGAATCGAGGTTTTCTGTGCTGCGGCTCTGATGTAAGGTTTCGCACAGCACCTATGGGCGACGCAGCGGATAACAAAAATTTCATTTGCCCGATCCCGGTGTTATGGAAAGCTTAATCTATGCTCTAATCGGTGTTTCTAATACCCTAATTACGGGTTGCGTGTTTCACCTTGCGCGGAACGACGCTGTCCGCTAAGCCCGATGCAGAGAAACCGAGCGGCACAGCAGTACGGCCTCTAGAGATGATCCACACGGACCCTTGCGCTGCGACGGTACCTCCCCGGTACGACCTTCCCCGGCTCTATCACCTTCTGGAGAGAAAGAGAGCAAGAGGGAGAAAGGGGAGGCTAATCCTCCTCTTAAGCTTATGTGCTTGCTTAAGCTTAAGAGGTTGGAAGAAGTGAAGGCTCGAATGAGCATCACGTAGGTGGCTATATATAGAGTTTAGGTTTATTAGAAAAGGGTTCTAAAAGATCGAAACTGTATATATGTCCTATCCACTATTATACATATGTATTAAGCTCCATTTACACTCCTTTCCAAAAGGAATTAAAAGGAATTAATACATACACTTGTATAATAATAATCCGTCACCCAAGAATCCATTGTGTGTGATCCTCTAGGCCCACAGTCACTCTAGTTTAAGGTCCATTAACTTCTAATTCTTAATTAGAAGTAAATTAAACGTATTCTTCGCTTCTACTAGAGCCGAACAATAGTTTAATTTATTCCGAACCTTTGATCACGTTGGGTCAAGCAAATCCGCGTGATCCTAGAGGACCCCGGGTTTAAACCAGCCTGTCTGGTACCTGTAAGTCCACAGTTACCGCATCGATATAATCCCTCGCTCATTCTATGAGTCTGGTACGATCGAGGGTACGGTTTCTGTCAAACCCCATGATCGTGCCATTTGACTATGACCTCCTTAAAGTGTATGACGTCCGTCCTAAACGAACTCATACGACCCTGGCCAGGGATTTAACGGAGCGTCAATGTCATGACCCATTAACTGTCTGATATATACCCGACAGTGAGCGATCCCTTCTTGACCATTAATGATCTTCACACGTATCCTGGAGTGGTTAATGACTCGGCAACTCATGACTTATGGTTAAAGTCACTTAGCTAAGTAATTAAACCATTCTAGTCCTCGTGTAAGATCTGATCAATGTCTCAGGTCAAAGGACCAATGATGCTACTGTGACCGTTGGATCTTCAGTTGACATTAGGTATAATCAACCATCTGAAGATCCAATAGCGGATCAGTTCAGTGCACATCCTCCAAGGACATACACCTACACATATGTGTTGGTGCCCCGCACCAATGACCATGCACATCATGTGTACTGGTTTAATAGGTAATCAAAGTCTCCGAGTGATTACCCTCCAACCAGGAACAGTTTAAGGTATGTGTACATGTAAAGTCAATCTCATGTTCGAGATCCCATCTCGAGCTGACTTTACAACCACATATCCTAGGGACAACGTAAAGTAACACAATCGCATATTTACGCTCAAACACCACTTTATTAATGAACAAGATCGTACAACTATTGGGCCTACCCGACCCGAAATTGGCCTGTAGCACACCAACACTAACAATCTCGATCCGATCGAAGAGCCTTAATACTTTTGCCAGTCTATTTTTCTACTTCATTCTTATATTCCTTAAACTTCTCAAAGGCTTATGACTTATGTGTCATTAAATACACATAGCCATGTCTAGAGAAGTCATCAATAAAAGAAATGAAATAGAGATAACCTCCTTTTGCTTCTATGGACATGGGTCCACACACATCCGAGTGTATGAGCTCGAGAAGGTCAACAGCCCTCTCACGATGTCCACCAAAAGGAGCCTTGGTCATTTTTCCCATGAGACACGACTCACAGGTATCAAATGGCTTGTATTCGAACGAATTCAAATACCCATTTGAGTGTAAGTGAGAGACTCTTTTCTTACCTACATGACCAAGTCTGCAATGCCATAGATATGCAGAATTCACTTCATCAGCATTGGAAATTTGCATAACATTAGAATGTGTATCTAATACATATAGACCATTGACTAATGAACCATTGGCTATAATCAAACTATTATTCATTATAGAGCACCCAGTGCTATTAAAAGTCAATATATATCCAATGTTATACAAGCCAGAGATTACCCATCCTCAGTTCAATCTCCTTTTTGCCCAATCGCCTTCTATTTGCCAGCGCCTGCACAGAATTGTAGATATGGGATGCACATCCAGTATCCAATACCCATGATGTGGATTTCATATATGACAAATTAAGGTCTATGACAAAAATACCTTCATTTAGAATTACCTTGCAATTCCTTTTCCAATGCCCAGTTTCCCCGCATCGAAGACATTTATCTTCCTTTTCATTCTTCTTGCCCTTCCCTTTGTCAACTTTGGCGAGTTGCTTACCCGTGACCTTTTTCTTTCCCTTCCCTTTGTTACTTGTGGTGGATATTTGAGAGGCCTTCCTTTTCTTGTTGGCCCGGCCAACAATCATTACAGACAAAGATGGTTTATCTTTCTGCATGGTTCCTTCAGCACTCTTTAACATATTGAGCAGCTCTGAGAGAGTTGCTTCAATCCTGTGCATGTTAAAGTTCATGATGAAGGAAGAAAATGAATCGGGCAATGACTGGAGTATAAGATCAATGCATAGTTCAAGATCCAACTTGAACCCCAATGTATTGAGTCTTTCAATCCACTCCATCATTTTCAGTACATGAGCCTGTACTGAAGAACCCTCAGACATCCGTGTCCTGAAAAGCCTTTTGGAGATGTCATACCTCTCAATCCTACCCTGCTCCCCGAAGAGCTGGCGTAGATTGAGAAGTATACTTCTACAATCAGTCTTTTCAAATTGCCTCTGTAGCTCGGGAGTCATAGAGGCCAACATGTAACATTGGGCTAGGGAGGAGTCCTCAGACCACTTGGCATAAGCCAGTAACTCGCCCTCGTCGGCATCAGGAGCTGGCTCAGAATGAACCGTGTCCAACACGTACGCAATCTTTTCGGCGGTAAGGACTATGCGTAGGTTACGCAGCCAATCCGAGTAATTCGGTCCAGTTAATCTATTTGCATCCAAGATGCCGCGGAGAGGGTTGTACGACGACATTGTAATCTGGATAAGAAATAAAAGATAACTTAGCATGTGTTCAAATTCTAACTTAGATGTGGTTTTCTATCTTAGTTAGTCTCACTATTTTTCGATCGAACTATATAACCCTCAGTATATAGAACGGGAGATCAACGAGATCAACCTAGTGGGTCGGAATCCCAACGAGACTGATGTACGACCTTGTGGAAAGCACAACAAGCCATACACCATCTCAAGGGTAGTCAACAAGCACTTGCATCTAATGCAATATCCGATATTCGGCCCCCGAGAAATCATCCCCTTGTGGAAAGTACAACAAAGGATATTCTTGGTTAGATCTAACCATCATTACTTCATAGCAATGAGTTCATGACCCGACCCTTGTGGAAAGCACAACAAGGCCGAGTTCAATTTCTCACCCCATTGAGGCCGAGCCTTGGAGTTTAATCCCGCCCCCAAACTCATGGACCTTGTGGAAAGCACAACAAATCCATGAAATGAAGACGTTCATTCACTCCATAATGATGGAGGGCCACGACGACTCCTAGAGCCACGCTTATCAGATCTAAAATTTAAACGCGATGGAATTTAATTTTATCTTGATCTCACCCTAGGTGGTAATATAAATATATCCAATATATTTACCGTACCTAGTAGTTTGCATAAAATAAATGCATCCAATGCAAAAATAAACGCAAGTGATCATGGACTTTAACCCTAATGTAACTAAGACATCCGGCCCGCTTCCGAAGCAGCTGGATCGTCCTCGTCGGGTGTGCTCCACGCTTTCAGACTCCGACGCCGCATTAATTACAACTTTTACATGGCACGCAGGCCGAAAAAATTAATTTACATGTGAATCAAATTCCAGCAGCCCTTAGGGCGAGTACAACAATGGAGGAAGATAGAAGTACATTGGAATTTTAACAGAGAGAGAAAGGAGGTTCGCAGACCCCAATTAATTAAATTAATCCAAGTCCATGATCACTTGCCAACCCATTCAAATAAAATCAATCAAGGGTTATTTTCTGAAAATAATCTTTACTTTTGAATTTAAAAATGGGATGTGCAAACAAAAATACGCTAGCTTTGTTTAATTTTAAAAATCAAAGCATGATTAACTAAAATTAAACACACAAACAGGCCAATACAAGGTAAATAAAGTAAAGCACGTAAAGAACCATCATTTTCTATAGGGGCATGTAATTGAGATAATTAATTAAATTTAAATTTAAATTTAATTATCCAATAATCAAATTTAAATTCAAAATTTAAACATGTCAATAATTTAAATTTAAATTCAAACTAATTATCCAATAATTTTGTTTGAAAATAAATTTAAAATAATGCAATTATCCTCGATTAGTAATTTTCTAAAATTCAAATTTTGAATTTAATAATTATCTAATAATTAAAATTCAAATAATTGAATTTTTCACATTTAACTTCAATAAAATTCAAATTTTGAATTTTCTAATTATCTAATAATTAAAAATTTAATAATTAAATTTTACTGAAGTAACTTCAATTATTACTATTTTATCTCAAGGTAAATAGTAATTATCTCACCTCGGTAAATTCAATATGGTTAAATAAAAATTAACTTTTGATATTTACCAACGAGATAACACAATTTAACCTACTAGATAAAATCCTATTTGATTTACTGAACATTTTAATATATATATCTAATATATATATTAATATATGTATCAATAAACTAAAAAAAGCAAATTTTTTTAAAAAAATAAAAATAAAAAAAATACCCCCTCAAAGGGGGGGGTGCGGCCGCCCACGCGGATTATATTAGATACATAAACGACGCTAATACGGCACGTGGCGGGCGCACTGCGCCCAAGGCACAGTGCGCCCAACGGGCCCTTAAAAAAAATTTTAAATTTTTTTTAAAAAAAAAATTTGCTGCTTGGATGCCTAGCATCCTTGAAGAACAGAGACGCCTAGATCTCTTTCAACAAATAATAATTGAAGATTTTATAGCCCCTAAAGCATGGTCCTAAACGACGCTAAAACACCGACCAGAGCGTAAGCCTGGCTCTGATACTGATGTAAGGTTTCGCACAGCACCTATGGGCGACACAGCGGATAACAAAAATTTCATTTGCCCGATCCTGGTGTTATGGAAAGCTTAATCTATGCTCTAATCGGTGTTTCTAATACCCTAATTACAGGTTGCCTGTTTCACCTTGCGCGGAACGACGCTGTCCGCTAAGCCCGATGCAGAGAAACCGAGCCGCACAGTAGTACGGCCTCTAGAGACGATCCACACGGACCCTTGCGCTGCGACGGTACCTCCCCGGTACGACCTTCCCCGGCTCTATCACCTTCTGGAGAGAAAGAGAGCAAGAGGGAGAAAGGGGAGGCTAATCCTCCTCTTAAGCTTATGTGCTTGCTTAAGCTTAAGAGGTTGGAAGAAGTGAAGGCTCGAATGAGCATCACGTAGGTGGCTATATATAGAGTTTAGGTTTATTAGAAAAGGGTTCTAAAAGACCGAAACTGTATATATGTCATATCCACTATTATACATATGTATTAAGCTCCATTTACACTCCTTTCCAAAAGGAATTAAAAGGAATTAATACATACACTTGTATAATAATAATCCGTCACCCAAGAATCCATTGTGTGTGATCCTCTAGGCCCACAGTCACTCTAGTTTAAGGTCCATTAACTTCTAATTCTCAATTAGAAGTAAATTAAACGTATTCTTCGCTTCTACTAGAGCCGAACAATAGTTTAATTTATTCCGAACCTTTGATCACGTTGGGTCAAGCAAATCCGCGTGATCCTAGAGGACCCCGGGTTTAAACCAGCCTGTCTGGTACCTGTAAGTCCACAGTTACCGCATCGATATAATCCCTCGCTCATTCTATGAGTCTGGTACGATCGAGGGTACGGTTTCTGTCAAACCCCATGATCGTGCCATTTGACTATGACCTCCTTAAAGTGTATGACGTCCGTCCTAAACGAACTCATACGACCCTGGCCAGGGATTTAACGGAGCGTCAATGTCATGACCCATTAACTGTCTGATATATACCCGACAGTGAGCGATCCCTTCTTGACCATTAAAGATCTTCACACGTATCCTGGAGTGGTTAATGACTCGACAACTCATGACTTATGGTTAAAGTCACTTAGCTAAGTAATTAAACCATTCCAGTCCTCGTGTAAGATCTGATCAATGTCTCAGCTCAAAGGACCAACGATGCTACTGTGACCGTTGGATCTTCAGTTGACATTAGGTATAATCAACCATCTGAAGATCCAATAGCGGATCAGTTCAGTGCACATCCTCCAAGGATATACACCTACACATGTGTTGGTTCCCCACACCAATGACCATGAGACTGGTCACTGACACATCATGTGTACTGGTTTAATAGGTAATCAAAGTCCCCGAGTGATTACCCTCCAACCAGGAACAGTTTAAGGTATGTGTACATGTAAAGTCAATCTCATATTCGAGATCCCATCTCGAGCTGACTTTACAACCACATATCCTAGGGACAACGTAAAGTAACACAATCGCATATTTACGCTCAAACACCACTTTATTAATGAACAAGATCGTACAACTATTGGGCCTACCCGACCCGAAATTGGCCTGTAGCACACCAACACTAACATCTGACAGCGTTGTCAGTTGGTGAAGGTGTTCTCCCCCTGCGACTTAGTGCTAGTCCTGAATTTTGAAGATGAAATTTAGTTAAGGGGGAGGGCTGTAACGCCCTTGGTTTTTTGGATTATTGTTCGGATCAGAATCCGTGGGTTTCGGATCGTTTTTGTGGGTCTCGGATTGAGTTTTACGGTTTACGCGTGTTTTTGCCTGTCGGACCTTCGGAATCCCATGTAGGGGGAATCGATGCGTTCTCCGACTCCGGGACGTTACCAGAGCGTTGTGCGCTTTCCGAGGATCATGGGGAATATTTTTGGTATTTTTTAGAAATTCTGGATTTTCTATATATCAAAACCCCTTTTTTGCCCTCTCTCTTCCTCACTCTCATTCTCTCCCTCTCTCTCCTCTCACGTTCTCTCTTTCTCCCCTCTCTTCTCTGACGGCCGACGGAGCAAGGCGGGGGCGAGGTGGAGGTGACGCGAGTGAGGAGCAGCCGAGCATGGGTGAGGATCAAGGGGTGGTGGCTCGCGGTGGAGCTCGTGGCGAGGTCGTGAACCGGCAGAGCTTTAACGGTGTTTTCTTGGCGGATCGGCGTCCTCGGTGCGCGGAATCTTCGGTGGATGTAGGGGGATGGTTCCCTAGCTCGAGTACTTTATTTCCCGTGAGTTTGCTAGCCCGAGGTGAGCCGAGTGGGTTTACTTCTCCGTTGGGGAATAAATACATATTTTGGGGTGTGAGCCAGATCTTGCGTTTTGATGGCATTTTTGGGGTTTAAATGGGTCCTCTCGGTGCTAAAGAGGTTGGGGACTAGTTTCCCCTTATTTTTCCCTTCACATGGGTGTGAACGGGACGTGGAATGGGGTTTTCTACTGTGTTTGCCGTTTTCACGCTCGGGGTGACTTAGCGATCATTCCAGGGACCGCCAGGTGACTTGGCGGCCATATGGAGACCGCCAAGGGTCCCCTTATGTCGGTTCAAGCCTTGCAGTCTCGGGATGGACCGCCACCGAGCTTAGCGGTCTTGAGGAGACCGCCAACTAGTGTTTAGCGGTCAGGGCATGATCGTTTTTATGGTTTTGGTCGTCCGGGTTCAGGTTGAGTAGCGGCCTTGCGACTGACTGCTAAGCGACGCTAGCAGTCAAACCAAGACCGCCACTAGGGGCTTGCGGTCTTGGGAGGATAGTTTCATTTCCTAGTGTCTCTCCCGGCTAGCGGCCCAATGGTGGACTGCTAAGCTGGGCCTTGCGGTCCAGAGTAGACCGCTAAGCTGGGCCTTACAGTCCAGGGTGGACCGCCAAGCGGTGTAGCGGTTAAGGGAGGACCGCCACCCTATTTTCTATGCTAGTCGTGTTCCGTTTGCATCGTGTTGGCCCCCGGTCGACCCGGTTGTGATCCAGTGGTCGACCTTCGGTCTCGTGGATGTCCCGGACACCTCGTGGGTTCCGTGTCCATATTTTTGGGGTGTCTGGAGGTACCGAGTTACCTCGATTAGTGTGCCCGTGGGTTTGGAGGGTCCGGGTGACCCCATGTGTCCCGGGCTTTCGTGATTTCACTAGATTGAGTCGCCGCAGGTCGGCATGAGTGCGGAAGGTCATTCCCGCACGTCGTGAGCTTCTCCGAAAAGTAATTTCCGTGTGGGCCATGCGTATGGTCTGTGGATTGTGAGTCCAATTACCAAGCCTAGAGGTTTCCCGCTCTTCCCTTGGATAGAAATTACCTCGGTGGCTTGCGAGCTATCTCGATATTCGTGCTACCGTGGTTTCACACCTAGGGATTAGACTAGATTGATGGTGTTGTTCCGTCACGTGCAGCGGTCTTGACCTGAGTCGTGTGACTCAAATACCGTTGGGTTGATAGGTCTAGTGGGCTGTCCAGAGTTTGGTGGCCTTGAGCCACCTGGTACTCCATGTTACTCGCGATGGGTGTGTGCTTGGTTTTCGGTGTTCACGTTTAGTGAACCCCCACTAGCTGTGGCTTTCCTGCGCACGCGAGTGTGGACCCACCCGGGAGTGGTGGAGAGCTTTCCCGAGAGAGACGGTTTTTAGGCTGGTTACCGTAGGGCCCCTCGCCTTTGCAGCTTGCGTCCGGGTGAGGGGGAGAGAACCAGCTAGAGGACCCGACTTAGAGCGGATGGTCTATGTGTGCACACGTGGTTGGGGATGTTGGAGCCCCCAGCTAGTCCTTGTTCTGTGGTTATTGTACGATGTGACGACCCAGAGCTCCGGATATCGATATACCGATGAAATCGATACACCGATACCAAGAACTGGGGAAGCCACCCAAGAGGTTGATGAGGCCCCTGAAGGGTTAAAGGAGTTTGCTGAGGAGTTGCATAACGAATTGGGACCGCATGTGCAATATTAATTAGGACAATAATTAATAAATAAGTGCGGAAGCAAATAAAATATCAGAGTGGTAGAATGAATACAATAGTCCAGATTTTTCAATAAAAAGAGGTCCACTGTACAACTACATGGGGCATACCCCGGCACAACAGAACAAAAGACAAACCAACACAGCTGGCACTCTAACAACGCTCGGCACAACCACGAGAAGGACCGGCGAACGACTGGGGCGGCTCACCTGAAAGAAGGAAGGGTGAGTCACAACCAGACTCAGTAGGGGTCACGCGGATCCCTACCCCAAACTAAACAGACAAGCAGGCAAACATAAAAGTAATTAGAGCATGCATTTAATAATAAGGCAAATGCATAATTTAATAAATAAATAACAATAGAAAATAAATCTACCAATAGAATAAATCACTGCTAACCAAGTGAAGTGGGAGACGGAACAACCCACTAGAAGAACAAGACCAGACGCGTCCCCTGACGACTTACACTGCGTCTCGACAACTCGCAAGTCTAGCTCACGACAAGCGGGAGGTGTAACAGGACCAAACCAAGTACTAGTCAGAGCGACACTCGTCAGTGCCTGTCCAAGTCTCCTACCACGTGTGCACACACTGACTCCTGCCTAGAGCCAGGCCTCTAGCTAGTTCCCCCCCCCCCCCCCCCCCCCCCCGTTGGACGCAACGGTAACCGCAGGGGCCCACGGTAACTAGCTTACAAACCGTTCCTCGGAAACACCCTCCACCTCTCCCGGGTGGGACGACACGCTCGGTCGCTGGGCTACGACTAGTGGTTCCATCACAAGGAAAGAGAAAGCAATTCCATCGAGATTTACTAATAAGCCATCGGTCACAAAACAACCTAAACATGGCATATATACAACATGGAATGCATTAGAAATTGACAATGCATGCTATTAAAACCCAAAGGAATGTAATGGTCTAGGGCTGCCGCGTGACAGAGTGTGATGGCCAAGGGAAGGAGCGTCACAAGGGCTGTGACGGTCGAGGACGGGGGCATTACAAGGGCTGTAACGGTCGAGGACGGGGGCGTCACAGAGGCTGTAACGCGCCAGGGCAGGGGCGTTACACGGACGTAACACGCCTCCCCGGGACCGTTACACTCGCCCGAGGCTAAAAATAAAACCACAGCGTTCTAACAGAACGTAACGCGCTCCCGGAGGCGCGTTACAACGCCCTGACAGCCGCCCGACAGGCCGTTAGGCCAACCGCCATACGAAGTCAATGGTCAAACCGGTCAAGTAACGGTCATGTGACGGTCTAGCAGATGACCGCCACACCAAGTGTGACGCCCCTATAGTGGGCCGTCACACAGCCGTAACGCACCCCATAAGGGCCGTTACAGTGTGACGGCCTCTGGAAGAACCGTCACATTAGCTGGGAGCTTAAACCGAAACGGTCAAAACCAAACCCCCTCCCAGTCGAGCCGGATCAACGAGGAAACGTGGAAAAACTGTAAAACCTGCCAAACCACAACATTCTACAACTAATCCATGCATCAAAACATAAAAACAATGCTCATGGGAGTGATTTTTAAGAATTTAGCCTAAATTACACTAACATGGAATTTTGCATGGAAATTGAAGAAAACGACGTCGGATGGACGTGCATGCTATGCCAATGCGATCCTAGCGAGGCAAGGATTCCATCCCCCTACCTTAATCGCGACGAAAACCGGATTTGGGCCGCATGCAAGCAACGGGTCACCGCGGCTCCTCCCGCCCCGTCTCACCTCCACGTCCCACGAACCGCGACGAGGTCAACGTCTACGCGTTCCTCGCGACGAGCCGGTTCCAACAACACCTCCCGCGCCTCGATCCGCGGTCGTCTGGACCAAGACCGAGAGAGTGGGGGCGGAGAGATCGTGAGAGGGAGAGAGAGAAAGAGGGAGAACGAGTGAGGGAGAGAGAAATCGATGGGGAGAGATATATATATATATATATATATATATATATATATATATATATATGTATATATATATTATTATTATTATTATTTTAAAAACTTAACCTTAATTGCCATTAACCTTAAACAAATTCTAATAAATGCCAAACGAACGACTAAAAATCCACAAAAATAGCCAAAACGATCAGGACAAAGCCTAGATCCGAACTGCTAAGAATCCGCTAAGGCACGAGCGCTACATACGGTGTCTCAGTTCCCGTTGGGCCAGAGGGAGGCACCTAAGGCGCGGACTAAGACGGCAGTGGACGCATCCAGCCTTGCTTCTGGTGGGCAGGTACTCCCGTCACGTGACATGAAATTCTCGTGACTCGAGGTTCCGTTTCTTGTCTGCGAGATGTATTTTTGTGTGCAATTTTCGGGTGTGTTCCCGAGGTTGAGGTCTAGGGTTCCAGTGAGTGTCACCGAGGGTTTTTCCTAGGTAGTGTCCAGTCCACGACAGTGGTGTCGTGATGGCTTTTCCTGGAAGCTCAGCCAGAGGTTTTCTTGTTAGCCTGGTGACCTCCAACAATGAGATCGGGGCATGTTTTTCGGTACAGTAGGAGTAGCTGTAGAGCTGAGGTTTGACCGGCCACCGAGTTGATGTTCCTGCTGTTGTTGCTGCTTTCCGCTACCGCCGTTGTTTACTATTGGGGTTCTGCGGAACCCCTATTGAGCCAGTGATAGGAGACTCACCCCTGTTTTTCAAGTGTGGCGGTTCTTCCTCGAGCTTCGAGGGTGCTGCGCGAAGGTTTTTAGTTGCCAGCTCGCCGGGCCGAGTGTTCACTCGGTGTTGGGTACGCTTCTCTACCTTAGACTGTACTTTTATTGGACTGGACTCTATTGTAGTTGTTTATTTATTTCTATTAATTGTTGAATTGTCATGCTTTATTTCCTATTTCTTTGTACCTCCACACTCCTTTTAGTCCTTCCGAGCCCTCCGGCGCATGGCCAGCTGGCTAGGATTCGAATGGTATCGGGTTCTTCCCAGTATCTGGATGTTGTGTCGTCACAGTTGGTATCAGAGCAGTGGTTGTGGACGTACGTGGGAATTTCTAATATTGCACTAATTAGAGTCCGTAAGGTCCAATACAGTCGGCAGCTGGCATAGGGTTTTGTGCTTGTTTTCTGCTTGGTTTCTCACGTAAGAGCTTGAGTGCGCTGAGTTGGAGCTATAATGGTGGTTGTTGTCTCGCTAAAGTGTCGATGTGGGGCCCGAGAAATGTGATAGAGAGATTTCTTCCCGATGGGTGGCGGGCAAGTATTCGAATGGTATCTGGTTCTTCCCGGTATTCGGATCTTATGTCGTCACATTTCCTCTCCTCTTTAGGGTTATGGAGCGTAGCTGATCTAGCAGGGGTGGCAGGAAGAGGAGACGGCCACCCCCTCACCAAAGAACAGACGTGGAGGAGGACATAGAAGCCGTCATGGAGGAGGAGAGGCTTCCCTTGGCCATTGAATGCCCCGAGGGACCCGGCGACGCAGAGGGACCGGAGTATGATCCGGTAGGTCCCTAGAACTTCTCTTTTTCTGCATTTCTTTTGATTTTTAGTGGCTTTGGTGAGAGGGAAAGAGGGTTACGGCGGTCACGGGGGACGAGCGATGAACGCGTCCACCACAGGTGACGCGTTAAATATTTTTCAATTTTAATTATTTTAAGAAAATTCTTGAAGGCGGCAAGGCATGTTGACGCGTTAAAATTTTTATTTATATTGAAAATTTGTGAAAAATATGGAGGCGTCAAGTCCGAATGACGCGTTAAACTAATTAGATATTTTTATTTATTCAAATTTTTTTAAAGCGTCAAGGCGCACTGACGCGTTAATCATTTTTTTGTTGTTGTTTTTTGTGTGTGTTATTGCTATTATTTATTTTTTGTTGGCTCCTCTTTTACTGACGCGGTGTTCTTATTTTCTTCTTTGTGATGTGTAGGGCGTGATGAGGACCCACATCAGCTGGTACGTCGTGGCAGCGGCTTACAAAGGCCTACCAGACTTTCAGAGGGCCAGGCTGGATGGGATGGGGTTCGGAGTGTTCCTACAGATCGAGCCCTTCCGGGTCGACCTACCCCTCATCCAGGTGCTGAGGGAGAGGTGGAACCCGGCGAG
The DNA here is from genome assembly GCA_022559845.1 of Amorphophallus konjac. NCBI lineage: Eukaryota > Viridiplantae > Streptophyta > Magnoliopsida > Alismatales > Araceae > Amorphophallus > Amorphophallus konjac. The sequence continues at coordinate 366,882,148 of CM040122.1, read as the reverse complement.
CAGGGCATTCTTGATGCCGTGGGGGCACATGGTGCCCAACTTGAAGGATGTAGTTTGGATCACCGGACTACGCACATACGGAGAAGCAATTAGCGGGGTCACCTACCCCGACTACCGAGAGAGCGCCCTAGAGTTGATGGGGCTGGAGACCAATGCTACCGACAGAGAGAGCAGGACGGTCAGTCGGATGGCCATCATGGAGGTGCTAGGGTTCGTCGACGCTCGTCAGCGCGTTAATCAGACCACAGTGGAGTTCATGGCACGGCTGGCGGGAGCCGCACGTGGCGCGTTTTACCAAGACGTTAGCGACCGGGCGTGAGCGAACCGTGACCTCTGGAGATTCCTCTTCTTCCTATTGGGCTGACTTTTGCTGGGTACAAAGGGAGACGACATCCATTGTTGCTTCCTTGAGATTTTGGTGGATTTGGATCAGGTGGGGCAGTACGCGTGGTTGGCAGCCCTACTCGCACATCGGATCGCCAACCTGACCCAGGGGACAGGTCGAGAGACTACAGTCAGTGGATTCGCACCGTTCCTCCAGGTAAAGGCATTTTGTTTATTTATTTATTGTAGCTAATCTTATTTTATGTTTATGCATTTGAATGTACTAATGACATGCAATGGATGCAGGTGTGGTGTTATTACTACCTTCCGATGGGGAGGGCCCGGTAGTGGTATTCGACAGCTGTGCTGTTGGCCCGACGGTGGAGGTCGATTGTGAGTTTGGCTCCACATTCCTACCAGCTAACGTCACTACGACGCGAGCTGATGGATTACCCCGAGGCCATGGCATGATGATTTTTTTAGTATATTTGTATTTTATTTGTGAATGTAACAACTGACATGATGCATGTATGACAATGCAAGTGGTCTGGAGGCCCTATCTGGGCATGGCAGATGCTGGCCAGTCTTGGGTGGAGGCCGATCGAGCTCATTTCGAGCGGGACCTCTAGGTCAATTGCCTGAATGAGATCGAGCCTCTTCAGCTTAGGCTCACGATGAGGACCCTAGCGCTGGCCCAGGAGTAGGTGGAGGTGGATGCTCCGAGCCGAATCGTGCGGAAGACCGGGGGGAAGGCGAAGCACGTCGACTGGCACGTGTGCTTCCTGGCTTAGTACCAGGACCGACAACAGGGCGGTGTCCCCGTGGTGTCTCATGCGCAGGACATCACAAACTACCTGTGACGTTACCGGGAGACCCACGCGGCTCGTCTCCAACTCGAGAGACCACAAGGGGCAAGCATGAAATGAGCATTGATTTTTTTTGTGAATGTGTGCATATGAATATGACACTAACCTACATGCTTGCAAATACAGGATGCCCGTGATGCCATCATCACCGACCTGCGGGCCCAGTTGGCAGATGCCCGGCAGTAGCTGGCCGCCACTCAGTAGGCGCAAGACACCTTGGTAAGTTTATGCAATGCATTTTTTTTTTGCACCTAGATTCCTGATGTTCAGCCACTAATTGTCGTTGTTCCTTTGTTTCTGCGTGCCCAGCAGGGGGCAGTAGCAGGGATAACTAGGGGAGCCTCTTCCGGCTTCCGGGCTCCTCCTCCGGAGGTCACCTCCCTCCAGGAGCATCTCTACGGCGCGGTGGCACCTACCGAGGAGGCCGAACGCGAGCTCGCGGCTTGGGTGAGTACGTGCATGGCTTGGACATTGATTATGTGACGACCCAGGGTCCAGATACCGGGTAAACCCGATACCACTTGGAACCTGCGAGGCCTCCCAAGAGCGGTAAAGCTCCGAAGGGATAAAAGGAGTGTGTGGAGTACATTGAAGTCCCAAATAAAGCAGTAAGCAATTAATATTTCAATGATCAGGTTTGCTAAAGTAGCAGAAATAAAATTACTTTTTCAATTAACAATTTAAATTAATAGAGTCCAGTCCAAATAAAGACAAGTACATTCCAACAGAAAAGAGAACGTACACTGAAGTCGGGGGAAGTCCAACGCAGGTAACGCTGGCAACTACGAACTGATGCACCGTGCCATGAACCACGAGGAAGAAGCAGACCACACCTAAAAAGTAAGGGTGAGTCTCGTGTCACTGGCTTAGTAGGGGTCACGCGGATCCCTACTAAAAATAACGTAGTAACATGCTAAACAACGCTAAACAGTGAAGCAGGAAGAACAGAAGTACTAACTACAACAGTAAAGCTGTAAAAAGCAGGAGTAAGAACAACTAAAGGAAAGAGTAAAGCCGTAAGGGACATAATCATGGCAGCCGACCAAACCACGGCTCTCTAAGCTACTCCAAACAGCAATAGAAAGGCAAACCCCAATCTCACAAAGTCGGGCGTTATCGACTCATCGTTCAAAGCACTAGCTCCAAAGCTGAAGCCTACCAAGACAGGTAAAAGTCCTATAAAAGACCTACACGGTCAAAGGCACGAACATACACGAGCTCACGTCATGTACGCTACACAAGACTGGACCTCGAGAGAAGCCACGCACAGGCTACTCGGAAACCAATGACGAAAACATGTGTCACGAGAGTTATGTGTCAAGTGACAGAAGCACCTCCTCACTAGAAGAACAGCCAGATGCGTCCACTGACGTCTTACACTGTGCCTCAGGTATCTCGCACTCACCTAGAATGGCGGTAACTGAGACACACGCAAAGAGCCAAGTACAAGGAACACTAGTACCTAGTACAAGGAGCAACAGAACTACAGCAATGAGTGATTAGTCAGGGTCACGCCTGTCGGAGCTTGTCCAAACGCCCCTAACCACGTGTGCACACACAAGCTCAATGCCTTGATCCAGGCCTCTAGCTAGTTTTCTCCCCCAGTAGGACGCTACCGCAAGGCAAGGGAGTCCACGGAAACTAGCCTAAAAACCGTATATCGAAAACTCACCCCGCCACCACTCCCAGGTGGGCCAACACATAGGAAAGTGTCGTCGGGCTACGACTAGTGGAGACTCACTAGACACAGAGACTCCAAAACATCAGTGTTGAAGCATGGACATGCTAAGCACGTACTATCACACGTACTATGAGCACTAAGCACAAGACACAAGGCAGCACACCAGACTGCCACCAGACTCAAAACAGACAACTAGACCTACTGACACAACGATCCTTGAGTCTCACGATTCGGGGTCAAGATAGTCGGACAAAAGCGATAACATGCCGCCAATCAGCCTAATCCCTAAGCCAAGGTCACGGTAATCCACATATAAAGGAAACGGCATAGGATCACCGGATCCACACCTCCGCATAACACGAATCACGGAAACCTGAGGGATTACCAAGACCCTCAAAGCACGTGAACATGAAAACCGAGGTAAGATAGCACCTCAAGACGTCCAGAACCCTGTCTCGGTCCATACAGGACTACTGAGGCATTGACAAGGTCACATGTCAACCACTGGATCACAACCGGGTTGACCAGAAACCAATAATGACTCGAAAACATCATGGAACACTACTCGACACAATGGCACTCCCGGCTACCCCACAACATGGTCATCACCCTCATAGGATATCCAAGACATCCACAGGACAATGGGTAAACCACAAGGATAAGCCAAGACAAATGGAGGCCAACATCAGGAAACAGAACAATGGGACTTAACGGTCACATTCCTGACCGCCAGGAAGACCAAGCGGTCAGCCCAAGGGCCGCTAGCCAACCAACTACAAAAACACAGAAGCATGCGGTCTATCGCAGGGCCGCAAGGTGACCCTAGCGGTCATCTACCTGCCCGCTAGACCCAGTCAACCCCCGCTCCCACATAAACCAGTCAAACATCTTAGCGGTCTCCCAGTGGGCCGCCAAGGACACTATGCAGTCAAGGCTAGGACCGCTAGCCCTAACCGACATAAAAACCATCGAACCGACATAAAATGGAGCTTAGCGGTCATTCACAAAACCGCCAAGACCAGCCTTGCGGTCTATCGCGCGACCGCTTGGCCAAACCGACATTCCAGACAAAACGTAGCGGTCTAACAATGGACTGCTGGACAAAGCTTAGTGGTCCTCCATTGGGCCGCAAGCAAACCTAAACGGTCTATCGCGTGACCGCGAAGACCTGAACCGACATGGCCTGAAACCGACAAACAACATAGCCTACCGGTCACCAAAGGACCACTAAGAGCTCCCAAACGGTCACTGGTACGATCGCTAAGGCGTCACGGTGGGTAAAACAGAGGAATGGCCGATCCCGGCCTTTCCACGCCCCGTTCGCCCTAAAACAAAGGGGAAACAATCCTAATGGCCAAATACGCCTTCCATAGACTGGAAGGGATCCAAACAACACCAAAAACACAAGAAACAGGCGATTCCCATGAATCGACCCAAAATGAGTCACATGGGTTCCCGGGCTCATACCGGTCCCAAATGACAACCAATCACTATAAAAGTAGCGGGAATGGAACGCAAATATGCCAAGGATTCAAATAACACTAATTAGGCTAGAAACCGTCGCCGAGAAAGGCGAACACATCTCACACCCCCCAAAGCATGCTTCACCCAAAACGAAGCTAAACCCGCTCATTCTTACATTGTTCAGCTCCAAATCACGAGGGAACATAAAAGAAGAGTAGGGCGCACATCTCCCTACCTCCACCGAAGTTCTAGCACGCCAAAGTGACTAAACCGCGTCGAAAACCACCTCACGAGCCCGTCACATCAGCTTTGAATCCACCGAGGGATCGCGACAACGCCACACTCCATTCATCGCCCCATCACGCCCCAGATCAACTCCACGGCTTCCCTACCTCATCTACCTCGCCACGGTCACGCGCCCCGCGGAGAGAGGAGAAGAGAGGAGAGAGAACGAGAGAGAGGAAATGAGCGACGGTGAGGAGAGAGGAAGGAGAAAGAAGAAGAAATAGAAAAGGAAAATTATGAATTTCCTAATTTTTGAAATTTTTGATTTTTAGTCCGAAAATGCACTAATTTAGAAAAATACAAAAAAAAATAGTCTAAGCAATCCTCGGAAGGAGTACAACGCAACTGTAGCGTCCTTGAGTCGATGAATTCAATAGTAAACTCAACACTGGGTTCCGTAACTTGTACGAGAGAAAAACCCACGTGGATCGTAAAACTCAACTCAGGACCTACAAAAGCGATCCGAAAGCTCTCTAATAAGGATCCGAAAGACCCTAGATATTACAGTCCTCCCCCCTTACAGGAATTTCATCCTCGAAATTCAAGGAGCTAACAAGTGAACCAGGGAAGAACAAACTCAAACACTGGCTATGCTCTCCAAGCATCAGCCAAACTGCCAAAACATAAAACATGATAACACAATTCTCGAAAAATACAGTTCAGAGGAACACTGCCAGACCATAATCATAGGCACACGCTGATGGGGACATCAGAGCAAGACCACCCACATTTTGTTTGCATTTGTGTCCTTTTAGTTTTCATTTATATCCTTGGGAAAATAGGTTTACAATTGTAAGGCTTTATAAGCCAATTTGTTATTCCTTAAGGATCTTTGGGTTTTTGTGTAAAAGTCCATGTAGGCCCTGCAGGACCCTCCACCCCTTCCTCATTGGTCTAAGTGGCATCTTGGGGTCCATGTGAGGCTGGTCAAATGTCCAAGGTGGGTTTCTAGAAAGCTTGACCATTCAAGGGGACAAAGGGAGGAAAAAGTCCATATTCTCTCCCCTTTCTTGGTCCAAGGTAGGCAACCTACCAAACTTGGACTTCCTTCCTATGAAAATTCAAAGGAAGGAAGCTTCCTTGTCCCCCCCTTGGTCCCTCCCCTCTCTCCCATGAAATTCCCACCCCTACCCCTTGCCATGCTCTATATAAGAAGATGTATAGTGTCATTTGTAGATTTAATTGAAGAATTAATGAAAAATTAGTACATTTTTGCCAAGAGCAAGCCCTTGGGTGCCCTCTCTCCCCCTTGCAGAGGTGTGAAGCCTCCTTCTTCTGAGGTGTGAAGCCTCCCTTCTACCTCCTTCTTGAGTAAGAGAGCAAAACCCGTCCCCTGACCCGATCCGGGCACGAGAGAGAGCTGACCACCCTAGCTCACTGCTGGTTTCTCAATCGCGTACGGTCCCACGCATCCCTCGCTAAGGAACGATCGCGAGCTTGTTTAGAGTCCAAGGATCGCATATCAACTTGGAGTCAAGTCCGATGTCCGTCCTGCATCAAATTGGTATCAGAGAGAGTCGAGTCTAGGGTAGTCATCATAGCACGGTCTAAGTCTAGGGTAGTGTTTTCGTAGGTGTGCATTTCATCCCAATAACCCGGTATATCAAAAGGTGTTGTTCGAACGTTAGGCTACGCCTATCGGGAAGGCCGCACACTCGCGTCGAAAGGATCTTCGGATCCCGTAACTCCGCCAAGTCCCAGATCTTGGTTAAGTCTAGGTGTTTAAGTTTGCATAGGCTTTTTGTATATAACTACGAAAACAAAAAAAATGCCATTGCATGTCCATTCCTAGGGGATCCAATCTCATCTTTGCCACTATGGCCAACCCGTACATTAGGCCCGACCAAGGCAATCAGTCCGTGTCCGAGTACATTAGGGACTTCGAAGTGTACCGGACAAGATGTGGTGTTGGGAAGGAGAGCATCGAGGCCAGAACTCAGTTCTGGACAGGTTTGCAGCTTCACTTCTAATTTGAATTATTTTTCCGCCACGTGAAAACTTTGGGGCATGCCTATCAGGTCGCTCTAGAGGTCGAGCCGTTTGAGTCACGATTTGATGTTGTCATACGGCGAGCAGATGCTACCCTACGACGCGCTTCTACCCATCATCCGAGCGCTCAGCCGGTCGGCCAAGCCCATGGACCTACGAGGCAGGACGCTCTTGCCCCATGGCCTCACCCACCACAGCCAGAGCTACCCGTACCTCTAATGGGGAAGCTATACATAGCCGAGCCGCTTCTTAGTTGGCTTAGGGCAAGCTTGGTCCCTAGACCATCTTGCTACCCCGCCGTGCACCCAGCCCTCCCAATAGTCCCCATTAACTCCTTTCACACCACGTTCAAATCCTTTTGCTTCGTAGAAAGTGTAAAGGATCTATTACGGAGTCTACAATGTCAGTGGGAGCTGACATATACTTTGGCCTTAGGGTCTGACCAACCCTATACTCATAGCTTCATGCTCCCAGCTTTGAGGTCTGTTACCTCGGTGTACACCTTGGGTCCTATCACCACCGAGGTCCTGTTGTTCCTCCCCATTCCCGATGAGCCTGATTTCATTCCTTTATTCCCAAGGGAGGAACCGTACTTTCTATATGAGACCACCGTCCCATCTCCCCTCATGGATGAAGGTGACCACCTACATCTTCACAAATTCCACACATGGGACCGTGTCATGGGGGAGTCCATCTCATGGGGTCATACCTTCTTTGGCCCTTTTGACCCCTTCACTAGTGAACCTCCCGAGCTATCATATTCACTCCACTTCTTCCGAGGAGTTCACTATCACACCCCTACCCCACGGTCTAGTCCACCTCCACCTAGCCAAGAGGCCATTGATTGGGAAGGATGGCATGCCTTACCTACATATAGTGGTGATGAATCTCCTAGCCCTCCCACACCCACATCCAATAGGAAGTCCTTGCATGCTCGGTGCCTTTTTGGATGTCTAGGCGTCCATGATTCTACCGACCTTTGGTTGCATCTAGTGTATGCATGGCACACATTCGGATGTCCTGGTCCATTATCGCACATGTATGGGTAGGACTAACCGTAGGTTTGTCAAGGGTCCTATTAGAGTCCATGTTTTTCTTTCTTGTTGAGTGCATAGTGAGTCTGCATGCATCGAGTCGAGTCGGTCTTTGTACGCCCGCGTTGTCAGTCCCTTTCGAGTGCGAGACAAGTCGGATCTATTACGTACGTTGTAGACTTGTCGGCATTTGGGATCAGCTCGACCATTCTCTATCTCAGATCTAGTCACATATAGGGACCCAGCGGTGATTCCTAGTGAGTCTTTGAGCCGCCTCCCTCCTTTGAGTATGACCCCACCCCGGAGTGTCCACCTCTAGCCTCATTCCCCAGCAGCGAGCGCATATCGAATCTATACGGGATGAGCAGGTGTCGAGTACTTGGAGTGGAGCGTACTCCGCGCTTCCTGGTACGATGACGGATCCGTCGGCGTCACGAGCAGCCGCACCCTTACTCGACGGGGTCGAGTTCTTCCCACCCGGGGAGAATTGATGGGGACATCAGAGCAAGACCACCCACATTTTATTTACATTTGTGTCCTTTTTATTTTCATTTATATCCTTGGGAAAGTAGGTTTGCAATTGTAAGGTTTTGTAAGCCAATTTGTTATTCCTTAAGGATCTTTGGGTTTTTGTGTAAAAGTCCATGTAGGCCCTGCAAGACCCTCCACCCCTTCCTCATTGCAGGTCCAAGTGGCATCTTGGGGTCCATGTGGGGCTGGTCAAATGTCCAAGGTGGGCTTCTAGAAAGCTTGACCATTCAAGGGGACAAAGGGAGAAAAAAGTCCATATTCTCTCCCCTTTCTTGGTCCAAGGTAGGCAACCTACCAAACTTAGACTTCCTTCCTTTGAAAATTCAAAGGAAGGAAGCTTCCTTGTCCCCCCCTTGGTCCCTCCACTCTCTCCCATGAAATTCCCACCCCCACCCCTTGCCATGCTCTATACAAGAAGATGTATAGTGTCATTTGTAGATTTAAATAAAGAATTAATAAAAAAAATGGTGTATTTTTGCCATGAGCAAGCCCTTGGGTGCCCTCTCTCCTCTCTCCCCCTTGTAGAGGTGTGAAGCCTCCTTCTTCTGAGGTGTGAAGCCTCCCTTCTACCTCCTTCTTGAGTGAGAGAGCAAAACCCGTCCCGTGACCCGATCCGGGCACGAGAGAGAGCCGACCACCCTAGCTCACTACTGGTTTGTCAACCGCACACGGTCCCATGCATCCCTCGCTAAGGGACGATCGCGATCTTGTTTAGAGTCCAAGGATCGCATATCAACTTGGAGTCAAGTCCGATGTCCGTCCCGCATCATACGCTCTAGATCTCAAGACACATCAATCCACAGAACGAGCACCACACCCAAGTGAGCACAAGTCCGACACCTCCGAAACAAGGCAACGTCGCTTCCGTCTCACAGGAAAAAGAGACACAACCCATGCCACGGACATAACTACCGATAAAACACGGTAGACACAAAAGGCATCATCTTAAACAAGGAAACATAGTCCTCTCAACTGACAGCTCCAACACATCATCGACTTCCGCGCCAAGATCAATAACGAAACCTGGCACATAGAACGCCAACGACAGCACTGGACCACGAGCACAATCATGTCAATCCTCACTCAGACATTACATCTCATTCCAGTCGCATGCCAACTCTATCATGACAGAAGTGTACAGCAAAACCAACCGACAAGACCTCGGTCCACATCATGCCAAATCAGACTCACAGGGAACTCCTCCCAAGCTGAACACAACCACCAACAATAGCAACAACAACAACAACAACAACACTTGCAGAATCCTGGCTCCGTTCTCAACATAGAACTACGGGACACAACTGCAAGTTGGGTCACATCAAGACACAATTATGGCTGAACACACGGCTAAGATATACAAGCCATACAGTGAACAGCTCACCAACAAGGACCCACAACAACAACAATAATAATCTCAGAGAACGCATCTCAGCACGCACTCGGCGCCATCGCAATTCGCAAACTACAATGTACCACGCCTCGAGTACCTATCTTGCTAACAACCGATCACAACTCGCCATAGTGCATACCATGAAGAGCACCAGCTTCAGCACAAAGCACAAAGAACACATGTCTTAGCTTTTCCTCATGTCCTGAAACGATTACTGAACCTTCACAACACAACAGCCGCCAAACATGGCACATCGAACATGGTGCATAACGGCCCCCAAACACAAAATCTGGGTCCAAAGCCAAGCAATCGTCGAACAAAGGCAAATCAAGTTCAGAATTAACATTGTCCACACTTAAGCAGACACAAGACAAAGGCTTCACCAAGACAGCACTTTCAAGGCTTACCTCGAAAAGACGCCACCAAACACGATGAGAAGAATCAAGCTCGACTAACAATAGCTCACCAGGAAGGAAAATCCTAGATTTGCCCGAGCATTCTTTCAATCAAGGCATCTAATCGACCACCTCAACACAAGCTCAACACCTTAGGGGCTGAACAAACCTCAAACTAGGACGACCAAAGCAACATAGGAATGTGCACGGTCATCACACCAACGATAAAGTCACCAGCCACCTAAGAAAATTACGGAAACATCTCGAAAAGTCCACTGCATATTCACGTCTGCCGACGAAATCTGCCAAGTACAGCATAACCGAGACAGACATCATAACAAAAGGAAAACACTCTGTCACATCCTGACGAGAGCAAAACCATCTCGCACAGTGCTAACACAGTACGCACAAGACCATACGTGAAAACAAAGTGACAAACAATCGCAAAACTATTGCCAGTTGCCGACTGTACCGGACCTTAAGGACTCTGAATACAACAATATCTCGAATTTCCATATACTTTCACACAACACAACTCTGATACCACCTATGACGACCCAGGGTCCGGATACCGGGTAAACTCGATACCACTTGGAACCTGCGAGGCCACCCAAGAGCGGTAAAGCTCCGAAGGTATAAAAGGAGTGTGTGGAGTACATTGAAGTCCCAGATAAAGCAGTAAGCAATTAATATTTCAATGATCCGATTTACTAAAGTAGCAGAAATAAAATTACTTTTTCAATTAACAATTTAAATTAACAGAGTCCAGTCCAAATAAAGACAAGTACAGTCCAACAGAAAAGAGAATGTACACTGAAGTCGGGGGAAGTCCAACGCAGGTAACGCTGGCAACACTGGCAACTACGAACTGACGCACCGCGCCATGAACCACGGGGAAGAAGCATACCACACCTGAAAAGTAGGGGTGAGCCTCGTGTCACTGGCTTAGTAGGGGTCACACGGATCCCTACTGGAAACAACACAGTAACACGCTAAACAACGCTAAACAGTGAAGCTGGAAGAACAGAAGTATTAACTACAACAGTAAAGCTGTAAAAAGTAGGAGTAAGAACAACTAAAGGAAAGAGTAAAGCCGTAAGGGACAGAATCACGTCAGCCGACCAAACCACGGCTCTCTAAGCTACTCTAAACAACAACAGAAAGGTAAACCCCAATCTCACAAAGTCGGGCGTTACCGATCCGTCGTTCAAAGCACTAGCTCCAATGCTGAAGCCTACCAAGATAGATAAAAGCCCTATAAAAGACCTACACGGTCAAAGGCACGAACATACACGAGCTCACGTCGTGTACGCTACACAAGACTGGACCTCGAGTGAAGCCACGCACAGGCTACTCGGAAACTAATGACGAAAACACGCGTCACGAGAGTTATGTGTCAAGTGACAGAAGCACCTCCTCACTAGAAGAATAGCCAGATGCGTCAAGTGACGTCTTACACTGCGCCTCAGGTATCTCCTACTCACCTAGAACGGCGGTAACTGAGACACACGCAAAGATCCAAGTACAAGGAACACTAGTACCTAGTACAAGGAGCAACATAACTACAGAAACGAGTGACTAGTCAGTGTCACGCCCGGCGACGCTCATCCAAATGCCCCTGACCACGTGTGCACACACAAGCTCAATGCCTTGAGCTAGGCCTCTAGTTAGTTTTCTCCCCCAGTAGGACGCTACTGCAAGGCAAGGGAGTCCACAGAAACTAGCCTAAAAACTGTATATCGAAAACTCACCCCGCCACCACTCCCAGGTGGGCCGACACACAGGAAAGTGTCCCCGGGCTACGACTAGTGGAGGCTCAATAGACATAGAGACTCCAAAACATTAGTGCTGAAGCACGGACAGGCTAAGCACGCACTGTCACATGTACTACGAGCACTAAGCACAAGACACGAGGCAGCATAGCAGACTGCCACCATACTCAGCACAGACAACTAGACCTGCTGACACAACGATCCTTAAGTCTCACCACTCGGGGTCAAGATCGTCGCACAAAAGCGGTAACATGCCGCCAATCAGCCTAATCCCTAAGCCAAGGTCACGGTAAACCACATATAAAGGAAACGGCATAGGATCACCTGATCCACAGCTCCGCATAACACGAATCACGAAAACCTGAGGGATTACCAAGACCCTCAAAGCATGTGAACACGTAAACTGAGATAAGACAGCACCTCAAGGCGTCTAGAACCATGTCTCGGTCCATACAGGACTACTGAGGCATTGACAATGTCACATGTCAACCACTGGATCACAACCGAGTTGACCAAAAACCAATAATGACTCAAAAACATCACGGAGCACTACTCGACACAATGGCACTCCCGGCTACCCCACAATATGGTCATCACCCTCATAGGATATCCAAGACATCCACGAGATAATGGGAAAACCACGAGGATAGACAAATGAAGGCCAACATCAGTAAACATAACAATGGGACTAAACGGTCACATGCTTGACCGCCAGGAAGACCAAGCGGTCAGCTCAAGGGCCGCTAGCCAACCAACTACAAAAACACAAAAGCATGCGGTCTATTGCAGGGCCGCAAGGTGACCCTAGCGGTCATCTACCTGCCCGCTAGACCCAGTCAACCCCCGAACCCACATAAACCAGCCAAACATCTTAGCGGTCTCCCAGTGGGCCGCCAAGGACACTATGTGGTCAAGGCTAGGACCGCTAGCCCTAACCGACATAGAAACCATCGAACCGACATAAAACAGAGCTTAGCGGTCATTCAAAAAACCGCCAAGACCAGCCTTGTGGTCTATCGCGTGACTGCTTGGCCAAACCGACGTTCCAGACAAAACCTAGCGGTCTAACAATGGACCGTTGGACAAAGCTTAGCGGTCCTCCATTGGGCCACAAGCAAACCTAAACGGTCTATCACGTGACTGCGAAGACCTGAACCGACATGGCCTGAAATCGACAAACCACATAGCCTAGCGGTCACCAAAGGACCGCTAAGAGCTCCCAAACGGTCACTGGTACGACCGCTAAGACGTCACGATGGGTAAAATAGAGGAATGGCCGATCCCGACCTTTCTACGCCCCGTTCACCCTAAAACAAAGGGCAAAAAATCCTAATGGCCAAATACACCTTCCATAGACTGGAAGGGATCCAAACAACACCAAAAACACAAGAAACGGGCGATTCCCATGAATCGACCCAAAATGAGTCACATGGGTTCCCGGGCTCATACCGGTCCCAAATGACAACCAATCACTATGAAACTAGCGGGAATGGAACGCAGACATGCCAGGGATTCAAATAACACTAATTAGGCTAGAAACTATCGCCGAGAAAGGTGAACACATCTCACACCCCCCAAAGCATGCTTCACGCAAAATGAAGCTAAACCCGCACGTTCTTACACTGTTCAGCTCCAAATCGCGAGGGAACATAAAAGAAGAGTAGGGCGTACATCTCCCTACCTCCACCGAAGTTCTAGCGTGCCGAAGTGACTAAACCGCGTCGAAAATCATCTCACGAGCCCGTCACATCAGCTTTGAATCCACCGAGGGATCGCGCCAACGCCATGCTCCATTCATCGCCCCATCACGCCCCAGATCAACTCCACGACGTCCCTGCCTCATCTACCTCGCCATAGTCGCGCGTCCCGCGGAGAGAGGAGAAGAGAGGAGAGAGAACGAGGGAGAGGAAATGAGCGACGGTGAGGAGAGAGGAAGAAGAAAGAAGAAGAAATAGAAAATGAAAATTAGGAATTTCCTTATTTTCAAAAAATCTGATTTTTAGCCAAAAATGCACTAATTTAGAAAAATATGAAAAAATAGTCTAAGCGATCCTCGGAAGGAGTACAGCGCAACTGTAGCATCCTCGAGTCGATGAATTCAATAGTAAAATCACCACTGGGTTCCGTAACTTGTACGAGAGAAAAACCCATGTGGATCGTAAAACTCAACTCAGGACCTACAAAAGCGATCTGAATGCTCTCCGATAAGGATCCGAAAGGCCCTAGATATTACAGTCCTCCCCCCTTACAGGAATTTCGTCCTAGAAATTCAAGGAGCTAACAAGTGAACAAGGGAAGAACAAACTCAAACACTGGCTACGCTCTCCAAGCATCAGCTAAACTGCCAAAACACAAAACATGATAACACAATTCTCGAAAAACACAGTTCATAGGAACACTGCCAGACCACAATCACAGGCATACGCTCTGGATCTCAAGACACATCTCTGGATCTCAAGACACATCGATCCATAGAACGAGCACGATACCCAAGTGAACACAAGTCTGACACCTCCGAAACAAGGCAACGTCGCTTCCGTCTCACAGGGAAAAGAGACACGACCCATGCCACGGATACAACTACCGATAAAACACGGCAGACACAAAAAGCATCAGCTTAAATAAGGAAACATAGTCCTCTTAGCTGACAGTTCCAACACATCATCGACTTCCGTGCCAAGAACAACAACGGAACCTGGCACACAGAACGCTAACGACAACACTGGACCACGAGCACAATCAAGTCAGTCCTCACTTAGACATTACATCTGATTCAAGTCGCATGCCAACTCTATCATGACAAAAGAGTACAACAAAACCAACCGACAAGACCTCGGTCCACATCATGCCAAATCAGACTCACAAGGAACTTCTCCCAAGCTGAACACAACCACCAACAATAGCAACAACAACAACAACAACAACAACACTTGCAGAATCCCAACTCCGTTCTCAACACAAAACTACGGGACACAACTGCAAGCTGAGTCACATCAAGGTACAATTATGGCTGAACACACGGCTAAGATATACAAGCCACACTGCGAACAGCTCGCCAACAAGGACCCACAACAACAACAATAATAATCTCGGAGAACGCATCTCAACACGCACTCGACTCCATCGCAATTCACAAACTGCAATGTACCACGCCTCGAGTACCGATCCTGCTGACAGCCGATCACAAGTTGCCATAGTGCATACCATGAAGAGCACCAGCTTCAGCACAAAGAACACATGTCTCAGCTTATCCTCACGTCCTGAAACGATTACTGAACCTTCACAACGTAACAGCCGCCAAATACGGCACATCGAACATGGTGCACAACGGCCCCCAAACACAAAATCTGGGTCCAAAGCCAAGCAATCGTCGAACAAAGGCAAATCAGGTTCAGAATTTACATTGTCCACACTTAAGCAGACACAGGACAAAAGTTTCACCAAGACAGCACTTCCAAGGCTTACCTCGAAAAGATGCCACCAAACACAATGAAAAGAATCAAGCTCGACTAACAATAGCTCACCAGGAAGGAAAATCATAGGTTCGCCCGAGCATTCTTTCAATCAAGGAATCTAATCGACCACCTCAACACAAGCTCAACACCTTAGGGGCTGAACAAACCTCAAACTAGTATGACCAAAGCAACATAGGAATGTGCACGGTCATCACACCAACGATAAAGTCACCAGCCACCTGAGCAAATTACAGAAAAATCTCGAATAGTGCACTGCAGATTCACGCCTGCCGACGAAATCTGCCAAGTACAGCATAACCGAGACAGACATTATAACAAAAAGAAAACCCTCCGTCACATCCTGACGAGAGCAAAACCATCTCGCACAGTGCTAACATAGCCCGCACAAGACCATACGCGAAAACAAAGCGATAAACAATCGCAAAACTATTACCAGCTGCCGACTGTACTGGACCTTAAGAACTCTGAATACTGCAATATCTCGAATTTCCATATACTTTCCCATAACGCAGCTCTGATACCACCTGTGACGACCCAGGGTCCAGATAACGGGTAAACCCGATACCACTTGGAACCTGCGAGGCCTCCCAAGAGCGGTAAAGCTCCGAAGGGATAAAAGGAGTGTGTGGAGTACATTGAAGTCCCAGATAAAGTAGTAAGCAATTAATATTTCAATGATACGATTTACTAAAGTAGCAGAAATAAAATTACTTTTTCAATTAACAATTTAAATTAACAGAGTCCAGTCCAAATAAAGATAAGTACAGTCCAACAGAAAAGAGAACGTACACTGAAGTCGGGGGAAGTCCAACACAGGTAACGCTGGCAACGCTGGCAACTACGAACTGACGCACCGCGCCATGAACCACGAGGAAGAAGCAGACCACACCTGAAAAGCAGGGGTGAGCCTCATGTCACTGGCTTAGTAGGGGTCACACGGATCCCTACTGGAAACAACACAATAACACGCTAAACAGCGCTAAACAGTGAAGCTGGAAGAACAGAAGTATTAACTACAACAGTAAAGCTGTAAAAAGCAAGAGTAAGAACAACTAAAGGAAAGAGTAAAGCCGTAAGGGACAGAATCACGTCAGCTGACCAAACCACGGCTCTCTAAGGTACTCCAAACAACAACAGAAAGGTAAACCACAATCTCACAAAGTCGGGCGTTACCGATCTGTCGTTCAAAGCACTAGCTCCAATGTTGAAGCCTACCAAGATAGATAAAAGCCCTATAAAAGACCTACACGGTCAAAGGCACGAACATACACGAGCTCACGTCGTGTACGCTACACAAGACTGGACCTCGAGTGAAGCCACACACAGGCTACTCGGAAACCAATGACGAAAACACGCGTCACGAGAGTTATGTGTCAAGTGACATAAGCACCTCCTCACTAGAAGAATAGCCAGATGCGTCCACTGACGTCTTACACTGCGCCTCAGGTATCTCCTACTCACCTAGAACAGTGGTAACTGAGACACACGCAAAGAGCCAAGTACAAGGAACACGAGTACCTAGTACAAGGAGTAACATAACTACAGCAACGAGTGACTAGTCAATGTCACGCCCGTCGACGCTCGTCCAAATGCCCCTGACCACGTGTGCACACACAAGCTCAATGCCTTGAGATAGGCCTCTAGTTAGTTTTCTCCCCCAGTAGGACGCTACGGCAAGGCAAGGGAGTCCACGGAAACTAGCCTAAAAACTGTATATCGAAAACTCACCCCGCCACCACTTCCAGGTGGGCCGACACATAGGAAAGTGTCGCCGGATTATGACTAGTGGAGGCTCACTAGACACAGAGACTCCAATACATCAGTGCTGAAGCACGGACATGCTAAGCACGCACTGTCACACGTACTACGAGCACTAAGCACAAGACACAAGGCAGCACACCAGACTGCCACAAGACTCAGGATAGACAACTAGACCTCTTGACACAACGATCCTTGAGTCTCATGACTCAGGGTCAAGATCACCGCACAAAAGCGGTAACATGTCACCAATCAGCCTAATCCCTAAGCCAAGGTCACGGTAAACCACATATAAAGGAAACGACATAGGATCACCTGATCCACGCCTCCGCATAACACGAATCACAGAAACCTGAGGGATTACCATGACCCTCAAAGTATGTGGACACGCAAACTGAGGTAAGACATTACCTTAAGATGTCCAAAACCATGTCTCAATCCATACAGGACTACTAAGGCATTGACAAGGTCAAATTTCAACCACTAGATCACAACCGGGTTGACCAGAAACCAATAAGGACTCGAAAACATCACGGAACACTACTCGACACAATGGCACTCCCGGCTACCCCACAACATGGTTATCCCCCTCATAGGATATCCAAGACATCCACGGGACAATGGGCAAACCACAAGGATAAACCAAGACAAATGGAGGCCAACATCAGGAAACAAAACAATGGGACTAAACGGTCACATGCCTGACCGCCAGGAAGACCAAGCGGTTAGCCCAATGGCCGCTAGCCAACCAACTACAAAAACATAGGAGCATGTGGTCTATCGCAGGGCCGCAAGGTGACCCTAGCGGTCATCTACCTGCCCGCTAGACCCAGTCAACCCCCGAACGGACATAAACCAGTCAAACATCTTAGCGGTCTACCAGTGGGCTGCCAAGGACACTATGCGGTCAAGGCTAGGACCGCTAGCCCTAACCGACATAAAATGGAGCTTCGCGGTCAACCGACATTCCAGACAAAACCTAGCGGTCTAACAATGGAACGTTGGACAAAGCTTAGTGGTCCTCCATTGGGCCGCAAGCAAACCTAAACGGTCTATCGCGTGACCGCGAAGACTTGAACCTACCTGGCCTGAAACCGACAAACCACATAGCCTAGCGGTCATCAAAGGACCGCTAAGAGCTCCCAAACGGTCACTAGTACGACCGCTAAGGCGTCACGGTGGGTAAAACAGAGGAATGGCCGATCCCGACCTTTCCACGCCCCGTTTACCCTAAAACAAAGGGGAAACAATCCTAATGACCAAATACACCTTCCACATACTGGAAGGGATCCAAACAACACCAAAAACACAAGAAACGGGCGATTCCCATGAATCAACCCAAAATGAGTCACATGGGTTCCCAGGCTCATACCTGTCCCAAATGACAACCAATCACTATGAAACCAGCGGGAATGGAACGCAAACATGCCAAGGATTCAAATAACACTAATTAGGCTAGAAACTATCACCGAGAAAAGTGAAGACATCTCACACCCCCCAAAGCATGCTTCACCCAAAACGAAGCTAAACCCGCTCGTTCTTACACCGTTCGGCTCCAAATCGCAAGGGAACATAAAAGAAGAGTAGGGCGTCCATCTCCCTACCTCCACCGAAGTTCTAGCACGCCAAAGCGACTAAACCGCGCCGAAAACCATCTCACGAGCCCATCACGTCAGTTTTGAATCCACCGAGGGATCGCGCCAACGCCACGCTCCATTCATCTCCCCATCACGCCCCAGATCAACTCCACGACATCCCTGCCTCATCTACCTCGCCACGGTCGTGCGCCCTGCGGAGAGAGGAGAAGAGAGGAGAGAGAACGAGAGAGAGGAAATGAGCGACAGTGAGGAGAGAGGAAGGAGAAAGAAGAAGAAATAGAAAAGGAAAATAAAAAATTTCCTAATTTTCAAAAAATTCAATTTTTAGCCAGAAAATGCACTAATTTAGAAAAATACAGAAAAATAGTCTAAGCGATCCTCGGAAGGAGCACAATGCAACTGTAGCGTCCTCGAGTCGATGAATTCAATAGTAAACTCACCACTGGGTTCCTTAACTTGTACGAGAGAAAAACCTACATGGATCGTAAAACTCAACTCATGACCTATAAAAGCGATCCGAAAGCTCTCCGATAAGGATCCGTAAGACCCTAGATATTACAGATTATGCACTGCTCTTTTACTAACTTCATGAAATGGTTGGCCTTGATAGGTCGTGGAGATTCGAGATGCCCTCACTCGCGCGGCACAGGCCGAGGAGGAGCGTAACGCTCGTGCGGCCACCGTGGCAGAGCTGGAGACGGAGTTTTGGCGTCGCGACACCGAGGAGCTGCCGCAAGACATGGTGGAGCTACGGATCGCCCTCCAGGTGACGAGGAGAGATGCCGAGAGGGAGAGAGAGGAGAGCAAGAGAGAGAGAGAGAGGAGAGGAGGGCTCTAGTGTCCCAGATGATAGAGCTCTGATTGGGCCTTGGTGTCGCGGAGCAGAGGTTGAGAGAGAGCGAAGAACGGTATAAGAGGGGATGAGAGCGCGCTGCGTGCCTTCGTCAGTCCGGCTCCTTCTCTGTGGGTAGCCTCTTAGTTTCCTTAGCAGAGGAGCGCCGGGCCACCGAGGCTGAGCGGGTGCTACGAGGTGAGGCAAGTACAGCCTCGCAGAGCTCTAGGAGGCCTCCTAGAGATCCCCGTCCTAGGAGAGAGAAGAGAGACGATCAGGAGGGTGGTGGTGAGAGCTAGAGAGTGGTACGTGTGCAACCACCACTCCCCACATATGATGTACATGATGGTTTATGTATGAAATGTATGGAATGATTTATTTTCCTATCACTTGTATGGTCTCTTGTGCGCTCCTTCTCTTCTATGTCTCTTCTCTTTTACATTGTTCCCACGTGATATATTAGACAAGACCTCACCCCAAGATGGGGAATGGTGTCTCACCGTGGCCATTCTTTTCAACGGGAGTTTCCCACCAAATTCAATGATGCCGACTTCTAGCCCTCTTTCCCATGTGAATGCCCCTCCATTTTCTTTATTTGTACTCAAAACTATTTGCAACATGACAACGAGCACAAAAAATCTTTAGACCGCGTAGGGCCGAGTCAACAAGTCACGCCACCAAATCATTTACTCAAACAAGCGGCGAAGTGACCATGAGAGTGAAAGGAGGGTGCTCCATCACGAGAGCCACTGCTAGAGATAACAGTGACAGCTCCAGATCGAACCTCTCCTCATTCTTTAAGTACCTCCCCTTCTGCTCCACTTGAAGACTCGGAGTAGTGGATGTTGATTTGAAGAGTGAAAGTTTCTAAGAACGGGAAGGAGTGAGGGTTTCTCAATCTTCAAGATGAAGGGCGAATCTTCCCACTCCTCGAAGAGAAACAGATCCAACAATAGTTCTAGGAGGCTCTCTGATATTGAAGGACACCTTAGTGAGAGGACCCAATTGCAGCTTGTAAACGAATCCTTACATTCTTCCCTTCATCCTTTCTTTCTTTTCTTTCACCCCTTTTTTCTTTTTTTTTTGACAATGCACCCCTTTCTTCTTTCTTGTGTATGCACAGAGCAGGATGAGGTCACACATTTCATGGGAATTGGTGGTGGCCGCATACCGGGGTCTTCCGAACTTCCAGAAAGCTTGACTAGACACGATGGGGTTCGGTGCCTTCCTACGGGTCGAACCAATTAAGCTTGACCTCGCCCTTGTCCAAGCATTGCGTGAAAGATGGGACTCGGTGAGTAGGGCCTTCCTGATGCCCTGGGGGCATATGGTGCCCAGTTTAGAGGATGTAGTCCGAATCACGGGCCTCAAAGTGGATGGCGAGGCGGTGACTGGGGTCACCTACCCTGATTATTGAGAAGGCGCTCAGAAGCTATTGGGGTTGGACTTAGATGATCGAAAGAACATGTCAGTAGCCAGGGCGTCTATCATGGAGGCATTGGGGCTTACTGACACTCATCCATATGATAACGAGTCCTTGGGAGAATTCATGGAGAGGATGGAAAGAGGATCTCATGCTGTATACTACGTGGATGCGAGCAACTGGGAGGGGTCGAACATGGACTTGAGAAGAATCCTCATCTTCCTACTGGGGAGGTTGCTACTGGGTTCCTAGGGAGACGACATCCATTGCCGCATCCTAGAGCTCCTAGTTGATCTGGAGAGAGTAGGGCAGTATGCCTGGGGAGCTGCCATGCTGGCGCATTTGTTTGCAGGTCTGTCCCAAGGGATTGATCGAGAGGTGACTGTGAGTGGCTTTACACCGTTTCTCCATGTAATTTTTTTTAATGCAACTACTCTATTTCATGAAATGCTAATGACATGTGATGACGTAGCTATGGAGCTACTACTATATCCCGATGGGGAGGGCTCAACATTGGCATTCAACGGTGGCACCACTGGCTCGGCGGTGGCAGCCTATCATGAGCACAGCCCCTCTATCCTACCAATTGGTGACGTTAAGGTGCGATCTACAAGAGTTCCCTACAGCGATGGTAGGATTTTTTTTTTGATGGCTAAGAAGACATGTGCATGTTACCATAGGTGATTTGGAGACCTTATTCGGGCATGGTTGACACCGACCAGACGTGGGTTATCACAAGCCGTGCCCGATTTGGACGAGACCTTTGGATTCATTGTCTGAATGAAATCGAACCACTTCGGCTACGATTAGTCATGAGGACCTTGGGGCTTGCCCAGGAATGGGTAGATATAAGTGCGCCAGCTCACGTCGGGAGGAAGACACGTAGGAGGGCAACCTGCGTTGATTGACGGGTGCGCTTCCCTAAATAATATGAAGACTGGCAACGGGGTGGCACACTCATGGAGTCACACGCGCAGGACAATGAGGATTACATGCGCCTCTATAGGGCGATGTATGCGGAGCGACTCCATCCTGAGGGGCTTGTGGAGATGGATGCAACTCTCTTTTTCTTTTCTCTTTTTTCTTTTCTTGTTGTATGTGTGGGTAATGTTAACTCCTATGACATGGCTGCAAGACGCCCATGAAACCATGATAGCAAACTTGCGAGCTCGCTTGGCAGACACGGAGCAACATTTGAGTGACACCCGTGCAGCTTTAAATTATTTGGTGACTGTGTATGCAATGCATGCTCCTAATCATGACCCTAGATTCCATGTGTTAAGCAACTAATTGTCACTTCACGTTGTTGTAGCGTGCCCAGCTTGATGCAACCTCATCAACAGTGGGGACAGATGGTGCCTCCTCTAATTTGTGGGTCCCATCCTCAGAAATCAATTTGCTTCACGAGAAACTTGCTCATGTCATGCAGCATGTCGTGGAGGCAGAAGGAATGCTTTCTGTGCAGGTGAGGGTTTTACCATTGGATTTTTTATTCACACCTCGCCACATCCCTGAAATTATGAACATGGCAGATAGAAGAGACGCATGAGATGCTTGCTCACGCCGCACAAGGGGAGGCCATGGTAGCAGAGCTAGAGGAGGAATTGTGATGCCGTTCAGATGATGACCTTTCTGGGGATGCCATGGAGCTGAGGATCACCCTCCAGCTAGAGAGAGAAGATAGAGAGAGGGAAAGAGCTGAGAAGGAGAGGGATAGAGATATGAGATGTTGGCCGAGAGAGAAGAGAAGAAGGCCTTAGAGGCCCAATTATTTGAGCTCTGAACCAGCATCGGTATCGTGGAACAGTGGCTGAGGGATGGTGATGAGCGCTACCAAAGAGCATGCGAGCGTGACTTTCGTATCAGCAGTTTCTTTGCTGTCTCCACAGAGCGACGGCGGAGCGTGGAGATGGAAAGAGGAATGTAGGGTGGTAGGAGTACCGCCTCGCATGGTTTGATGACACCCTCAAGGGCTCCTCGCCCGGGGAGTGGTGAGAGGAGCGATGCTGGGAGAGATGGTGAGACTTAGAACGGGATCATGTACTGTTCTCAATTATGGGAGGTTTCCAGAGGAATAAAAAGAATGTTGAATCTCTTGCTCTCTGCTTCTTTCTTCCTTAGATAAATAAATTTTTGTTTTGACTCACCAGCCCCCCTTTTTTTATTTGCTTTAGGAAGATATTTTTTATTGGAAAATATTCTTTTTCTTTTCTTATATTTTTTTATTTTATTATTTATTGGAAGATACACTTTTTTATTTTTTACTTTTGGATGTTTTGATGCTTGTTGAGTCCCGAACAGTGGCAATCAAGAGGGGAGGGGTGAATTGATTAGCCAATTAAAAATTTCTCCCAAGTGAAAACTTAGTTAATTAAGCACACAAGCACTTGGCCTCACTCGAACATGATCACACATGTGAATGCATGTGGATAAGGGTAGGTGTTTGATGATGGAAGTGGTGTACGCTCAGCTCACCGTGAAGCCCGCTCGGCGAAGAATCCGGAAAATCAAACCACAAGTAACACACGGAGTTTTTAGGTGGTTCGGGTACACTAAAGTGTCCCCTACGTCTACCCCTCACACGTGAGGATTAAGACTTCACTATGAAGTGAGCCACACACACACGCTGTGTAGAACAGCAAACACACACACACACGGCACCCGATGTGGGCTGCCACACACATACACACACACGTTCGTGTTTCCGAACACAAACACCATACACAAGAATCTAATTCAAGTTTTACAACAAATGCTCAAGTTCAAACTAAATAATTCTGAGAATAAGGAGTGAAGAATAATTTATCGTGGTTGAAGCTCCCCCTTTCACTTCCTTGAATGTAATTGAATGCTTCTGCAGGAGGAAGATTGATCCTTGAGGAAGAATGAAGCTATGTCGCACAAACAAGGTTGCAGCTTTGATATCCCACACAGCTTGCTGTTGGGGATGATGCGGAGGCTTGATTCAAGCTTCTTCCTTTCACTTTCAGGTTCAGAACAAGGTGGAAGAAGGCCCTTGAGCTACTGCTGCGAACCTGCACTTACAAAGGTTAGAACAATAACACAACTTTAGATCTCTCTCTCCATTAGGGTTTCATACCCCAATAAGATGTATATAAAGAGTTTGGAATGTTCAAAGACACCATAGAGACCAGATCCACAATTCCTGGAACGTTTTAGGGATGTTGGGTTCTATTGGTATGACTTTTGGTGCATGTGCACGCAAGTCAAAGAAGGCGGCTCAGGTCCGTATTTGAAATGGTCGACCCTTGGGGTCAACCCTCGTGAGAGTTTTAGATTTAAAGGGTTCTGGGCCAATGGGTCGACCCTTGGGGTCGACCCTTGCGTGAATGGGTTGACCCTTGGGGTCGACCCTTGCAGTTGTGGTGAAAGAACCCGTCGGGTGTAAAATTATGGCCATCAGGGGTCGACCCTTGTCCCTGAACTTCCAGCAATTAGAACAAGAACACTCTAAGTTCAAGTATCAAGCTAAGGGGTTCCAAGTTGGGTTTTAAAACATCAAAGGGAATGTTATTAAGACATGAATAAGAAAAACCCAATACATTTAAGCTTAGATAAGACCCAAACCAATATGATCCTTGAGATCAAAAATAATGAACATCAAACCACAAGATCAAGGGCCAATAGGTTGAAGTGGATCTCACCGACCGTCCCTGAGCTCCTTAAGTACTTATGCACGTTCCTTGCCCTGTAAAGACATAACTTGTGAATTAGATGTAGCCTTGCAATTTGGGTTCAAAAGGCTTACCCGTTGAGGTTGTTCTTTAACCTTCTTAGCTCCAAGACCTCAATAGAATGTTTAGCTTTTCAAGACTCTATATGTTAGAACACTTCAAAGATATACATATAGTGTTTGGTCGTCATCAAAAGCTATCAAATTAGTTATTCACTTAAGGAGGGGGTTCAATAATCTCCCCCTTTTTGATGATGACAAAATACTATACGCCTTGCATAAACATATGTCTTAAAAAAAATTAGCATTCATAGGAAATTCAACCTTCAACTTCCATAACAAGAATAAAACTTGCATTCTTCACTTGCATCATTCAAGAACCATCATAGCATGAACCATACCGTTCCAAACATATAAGATTGACCATAAAAGGCATGATTCAAGCAGTTCTGCCGACAATATAATTTAAGGGGAACAAGGTCTGAGTTCAAAGGTAAATTACAAGATGCAATACATGAGATGCAACTGAACACAACTTAAATGCAAACTGAAATGCAACACAACTTTAAATGCAACATTGCTAATGAACAGAATGAAAGATGAAATCACACATGCATGCAAGCACACAACACACATAAAGTATAAGTAGCTGAATACCGGGCACACATATAGTACAAAAATTTCTCCCCCTTTGGCATCATCAAAAAAGGAGGGGGGATGTGGGATAAGAGGTGTGCCATTCCGCGGGAGTGCAGCCATCTAGTCATCATCCAGAGTGGGTGGATGTGGTGGACGTCGAACATTACCCAAAATCTTCTCAAACATGTGGGCTTGATGGGCCAAGGCGTCAGTAAATGACTGAGTGGATTCCTGGTGGGATAGCTTCAGATCTGACAAATCTCTTTCAATAGCTTCCATGGTCTCCCCATACCTGTCTAAACGATCATCAATTGTGTCCAAACGATCCATGAGCAGTTGAACCTCCTCGGAAGGCATCCCTTCATTAGGAACAGGTGGGTGTTTCTCTCCAGCCAGCTCTCCATCATCATCATCGTCATCATCCTCAGAACTAACCACTTGGGCAGGATGTTTCAGTTGGTGAACTAATTCCCCATCTCTCATATCATAACCCATGTTCGACAGATGGTGTGAATTGAGTAAATGTCAGCAGCTCAAATTGTCTGGGATGGCTCTTTGGAAAGATCAATCTCCATGTACTCAAAAACAACAGATAATGCGGCGGCATATGGTAATGTCATGTTCTTGTGTTTTATGCTTGAACAAATGTGGTCCAAAATAAGTGTGGGGAAACTTATAGGAATGCCACCCAAGAAGCAATAGAATATAAACATATGAATCTTAGTAACTTTATCATGGCCTCCTCCTCTCGATAGCAAAATAGTAGTGATCATTCTATGCAATATATGCTATATGGGAGGAAAATGGTTGGCATTCAAACCAGCGAGTGATCTATCTCCTTTTTCTTTGGATGTCATGTATAGATACACTGTTTCGTCCGGAACCACAATGTCGCCAAAAGCATAACCTTCAGGAGATAAATTAAATGCTGCGCCCAAAAGCTGCGGGGAGAGTATGATTTGTACCCCATTTACCACAGTGATCGATGTGTCACCCGACATGGACAAACTACTATAAAATTGATGCACCAAATTTGGATAACTACGGCGATGTGCGGACATGAAGATATCTAGATTTGGTTGACTGCAAATAAGATCCACAAGACTTGGGATATGGCGGTTAAGATTACCGAAGTTGACCACCCTCGGACGTAGCACTTTTCTGTCCAAAACCTTGCTTGAAGATGGGTTTCCTCTGAGAGCAGCACTTTGTGAGGCCCATTTAGATCAACGCTCTCTTGCCGAGCTCGATTCTACTCCTCTTTGAGAAGGACGTCTCCTTGGGTCCATCTAGAACATGAACCGAAGGAACCGCATGATGAGGTTGTAGAGCTAGATGGTTCAACAAGAGTGGAAGTCTAAAACATTGTATTGTAGATCCTCCACACACCAAGAACATACCTCAAACGGATTGGGAAGCAAAAACGACGCCTTGACTGCAACAAGGAGGAAGTTGCGGGATGCCACCGGAGGAATCCGCGGCTAGGGCTTGGGGCGTTTGGGGTGCCAAGAGTGGATATGGAGGCCTTGCAAGAGATGGTGGCTAGGGTTAGAAGGGGGCTTGAGGGGTTTTATGAGATGGGAAGGGGGAAACATATGGTTTCCACCCTCTTTTACAGTGGTTCGGACGCGGCTAAGGCCCCCCGACCGTAACGGGTCGACCCAATGGGTCGACCCCTATAACCCCGGCCCCAGACAAATTTCGGATCCGCAAGGGTCGACCCTTCCTCTGTATTTCATCAAAAAAATTGTCTGAAGTGTAATAGAAGATCAAAAAGGTTCGGCTCTAGTCCCCAATGATAAATTCATGTTGGAATCAAGAAAATTTGATTTGTTTAAAGGTTGAAATCGATTGGGGAGTTGTTTAAGAAAATTGAAGATCATACTTGACGTTTCTTATCCAATGCTCCGGATTTCATATTTTGAACGGTTTTTGCTCCCTTGTTGGCATTTGAGTGTATTCAAGGTAATGTCGGCCATAGAACTAACAATAAATGTGTGTATAAATATAAATAGAAGTAATGCAATACACACAACATGGTTTTTTACACAAGATTTTTCTTTTTTTTTTTCAGGCAACATAATGCACATGCATGACAAAAAAAATTTAATTATGCACCTTACTAATGCAAATGCATGCAATGCAATTACATATACACACAATTGTGCAAATGATCATGATTCAGACTCGTCTATCCTACAAACCCCTAATTCTCTCCTGAAAGTTGTGAATTTATCTTCACTAAGAGGTTTGGTGAAAATGTCGACAACTTGTTAGTCTATTTCAATGAACCTGATTTCTACATCACCCTTGCTCACATGATCCCTGAGAAAATGATGTCTAATTTCAATATGCTTTGTGCGAGAGTGATGAACAGGGTTCTTAGACAGATTTATGGCTGAAGTGTTATCATAAAGAATTGAGGTGTTTTTGAAAGAAATGCCATAGTCAATCATTTGTTGTTGGATCCATAACACCTGAGCAACACAAGTACCTACAGCCACATACTCGGCTTCGGCCATTGATAATGCCACTGAGTTTTATTTCTTGGAGGCCCATGAGACCACACATCCCCAAAGAAACTGGCAATACCTGATGGTGCTTTTTCGATCCACTTTATAGCCCGCATAATTGGCGTCGGAATAAGCTACCAAATCAAAGCTTGAATTACGTAGAAACCACAATCCCAAATTAACTGAGCCAGCAATATATCTGAAAATCCGTTTCACAGCCGACATGTGTGATTCTTTCAGATTGGATTGAAATCTCGCACATAAGCATACAGCAAATTGTATGTCGGGCCAACTAGCAGTTAAGTACAACAATGAACCTATCATGCTTCTGAAAAGTTTTTGGTCCACAGATTTACCTGTTTCATCTTGATCAATTTTTATTGAGGTGGACATGGGAGTTGGTTGTGGTTTGGTTGATTGAATTTCTTCAGCAACTCCATAGCGTACTTCTTTTGGTGTATGAACATACCATCAACCATCTGTGTGACCAGCAATCCCAAGAAGAATGTTAGTTCTCCCATAAGACTCATTTCAAATTCACTTTGCATCAATTTAGTAAAGTCTTTGCTTAAGGCATTTCTAGTGGAGCCAAAAATGATATCATCTACATACACTTGAATAATTAGGATTTCCTTACCATCCAGTTTTGTAAAGAGGGTTTGATCAACATTATCTCGTTTGAATCCATTTTGAATAAGGAAATCACTCAACCGTTCATACCACGCTCGAGGTGCTTGTTTCAGACCGTAGAGTGCTTTGTCTAACTTGTACACGTGGTCTGGATGCTTTGTGTCTTCAAACCCCGGTGGTTGCTCCACTTACACGTCCTCCTGGATATAGCCTGTGAGGCCCGTGCCTTAATGGATCCTTGGTGGTTCAGACCTAGAATCTATTCTGGAATTTTCTGTTATTTTCCTGGATTTTTAGGAATTTTTTTGGTTTTTTTCCGGATGTAATTGGATTTAATTGAGA
The DNA here is from genome assembly GCA_022559845.1 of Amorphophallus konjac. Classification (NCBI taxonomy): domain Eukaryota; kingdom Viridiplantae; phylum Streptophyta; class Magnoliopsida; order Alismatales; family Araceae; genus Amorphophallus; species Amorphophallus konjac. Next base: position 366,853,512 of record CM040122.1, on the reverse strand, counting down.
TTTATTGGGAATATTAAGGTTTTATATATATATATTAATATATATATATATATATATATTAACCTTTTGTTTTTTTTTCCATTTCCCCTCACCCTCTCTCTCTTCCCCTCGTCGATCTCACGCTCTCTCCCTCTCTCGTCCGATCACACCCCCCCCCCTTCATAGGGATTTCAGGTGTTTCGGCGTCGGATCGAGGCGTGGAGCACGCCAGTGGAATCCTCGCGTCGAGTGGAACGCGTTGATGCCCTCCTTGATGTGATTCGCGGCCCGTAGTCGCGAGACGAGGTGTGGAAGCTCGGTGAACCCTCCTCGGTGCATGCGGCCCAATCGGCCGTTTCGGCTTGAACGAGGTAGGGGGATGGAATCTCGATCTTGCTAGGATCATTTCCTATAGCTTGTTTGTTTGATTAAGCTCATGTGGCATGCATAATGGTTATTTTCCATTTTTGGGGTTTAAGCTTTGTTCTTCATGTATAATCCATTGTGGGTGTTGCATGTGGGTGTTTTAGTTGGTATATTGCTGTTTAGGACGTGTGGTTTGAAAGGAACAGGTTTTTTTTGACATTATCCGACGATTTCGGTCGCCAGGGAGAGAACCCGTTTTCAAACATAACACGTCCGTAACCCAGAAGGTGTGACAGTCCTACCAGGAACCGTCACACACGTAACGGTCCATAGGGGACGCGTTACAGTCCTGTGACGGACCCAAGGGGGTGCGTCACAGTGAGTGTAATGGCCAGCTCCCTGGCCGTTACATTCTCGTTAGTTGGCGTTGACCCGTTGAGGCGGTTGGCCTGACGGTCAGTCGTGCGACCGTCAAGGCCGCGTGACGCGCCGCGACTGGGCGGTCACTCTCTGTGTGTAAGGGTTGTTAGCCCTTTTGGTCTCGGGTGGCTGTAACGGCCGTGTGAGGGCGCGTTACGCTGGATGTAACGCGCTACCCCTCGACCGTCATGCCCTGTGACGCGGGGAATGCTGACCGTTACATGCCCTGGGGTTTTTTTTTAAATCGCCGGTTCATTCTTCAATGCTTTCTAGAATGATTACACGCCATGTATGAGTTATTTTATGAAATAATTGCATGTTTTTAGATCCCAATAGAATAGCTTTACTTTCCTTGCGATGGAACCACTATTGTAGCCCTAAGGTCTTTGAGTGCCGACCCGCCTGGGGATGGCGGAGGGGTGTTCCCGTCACATGGTTTTTAAGCTAGTACCGTGGGCTCCCCGCCAACGGTCGCGTCCTACCGAGGGAGAAAACTAGCTAGAGGGCCTGGCTCAGGCGAGAGTCAGTGTGTGCACACGTGGTCGGAGGCTGTGGACTGACACTGACGAGTGTCACTCTGAATGGTCACTTGGTTTGGTACTGTTTACGCGCTCAGCTTGTCGTGTTGCCGACTGCGAGTGCTTGAGACGCAGTGTAAGCCGTCAGTGGGCGCATCTGGTTTCTACTCCCGGTGGTTGTCATGTTCCTTGTGGCTTGGCTAGTTGAGGCACATTCTATTGGTAGATTTAGTTTCTGTTGATTAGATTTAATTGTTATTGGCATGTTTTAGCTGTGTAGTTAGATTTACAGCTTTATTGTGATTAGTTTATTCATGCCAATGCCTGTTAATTTAATTAAATGCATGCTCTAATTGCCTTATTTTTGCATGATTGCTTGTTTAGTGCGAGGTAGGGATCCGCGTGACCCCTACTGAGTCTGGCTGTGACTCACCCTTCTCCTTTCAGGTGAGCCGCGCCCGTCGTCTCCCGGAGTTTCCCATGTACTCGGAGACCGCTCTTAGCTGCCAGCAGTAGACGGGTCGCCTTTTTGGGCTTTCTGGTGTACTTTTGCCAGGGTATGCCCCATGTAGTTGTACTTTTGGACTAGCACTTCTGTGCCTCTGGACTAGTTTATATATTTAGCACTTGTTTATTTTAAATTACTTCCGCCCTCTTGTTAAATCTTATTGTTTAACTCTAATATGCGTGCTTGTGATTGCAATTCATTATGTATCCCCTCGACAAACTTCACTAACCCTTCAGGGGCCTCATCAGCCTCTTGGGTGGCTTCCCCAGTTCCTGGTATCGGTGTATCGATGTTATCGGTATATCGGTATCCGGCGCTCTGGGTCGTCACATAGCCATTCAAAAATGCACTCTTAACATCCATTTGAAACAGTTTAATATTGTTGCAACATACAAATGCTAATAAAACTCTCACTACCTCGAGTCTTGCTACAGGAGCAAAAGACTCATCAAAGTCAATCCTAAGCTCTTGGCTATAGCCTTTAGCTACTAGCCTGGCCTTGTTACTACTTACCACTCCTTGATCGTTTATTTTATTGCAAAAAACCCACTTTGTTCCGATCACTGAGTGATTTCTAGGGCCTGGCACGAGGAACCACACTTTGTTCCTTTGGAACTGGTGTAGTTCTTCTAGCATGGCCATGATCCATGACTCATCTTTCAAGGCCTCTTCTATGGAGTGAGCTTCAAACTGGGAAAGTAAGGCTATGTAATCCGTATTTTCAACTTCTCTGAAAGAGGCTCGTGTTCTTATTCCTTCATCAACATTGCCCATCACATTCTCCGGCGGATGATCCTTAGCAAATGTCCATTGCCTTGGTAACTGCTATTCCAGCTGATCTTCCGGATTTGCATCATCTTCTTGTGGTTCTTTTACTTCTTATTTTTCAGTTTTTCCTTCCATCATCCCGATGTCACCGTCATTCAATTCATCATCCTACAAAATAGAATTTTCATTAGTGCTTTTGGAAGATGATTCATCAACAATGACATGGGGGCTTTCTTCAACTATAAGAGTTCTCAAGTTATACACTCGATAGGCTCTTGAGCTAAGAGAGTACCCAAGAAATATACCTTTATCACTTTTGGGATCAAATTTTGCCAGGTCTACTTTACCATTGTTGTGAATGTAGCAAATAGAGCCAAAAGGTCTAAGATAAGAGATGTTTGGCTTCTTACCTCGGTACAGCTCATAGGGAGTTTTCTTTAACAATGGTCTTACCATGGCACGGTTGACTATGTAGCAGGCAATGTTCACTGCTTCAGCCCAAAAGTACCTCAGCAAGTTGTTCTCATTTAGCATGGTTCTTGCCATCTCAATCAGTGTCATGTTCTTCCTTTCAACAACTCCGTTCTGTTCAGGGGTTCTTGGTGCGGAGAAGTCATGCATATAGCCTTGAGCCCTGTAAAAGTTGTTGAACTCATTATTATCAAATTCCCTACCATGATCGCTCCGCACGGCTTTGATGCAGCACCCCTTTTCATTTTGAACTACCCTGCAAAATGCTTCAAACTCCATCAGGGCATCATTTTTATGGGAAAGGAAATATACCCAGCAAAATCTTGAGTAGTCATCCACAATTATAAATCCATACAGTTTACCACCCAAGCTATGTGTTCTGCTTGGTCCAAAAAGGTCAATGTGGATTAACTCAAGGGGCCTCGATGTGGTTACATCATTCTTGCACTTGAATGATGTCCTTGTTTGCTTACCCATGTTGCATGCCCCACAGACTCCATCATCAATAACCTTCAGCTTATGCAAACCAACTACCAAATCATTTCGAGACAGTTTTAGCAAAACATTAAAACTAGCATACCCAAGTCGATGATGCCAAAGCCAAGCATCATCATTATTCCTTGCAACCAAACACAAGTTCTCATGAGAGGCATCATCCAAATCTATCATATATACATTGTTATGCCTAAAACCAATGAATTTTATCTCATGAGTATTTTTATTTACAACAGTACAGTGGTTAGAATCAAAAATCACTTTGCATCCTTTATCACACAATTGACTTATGCTTAGAAGATTGTGATGCAGCCCTTTCACTAGCAAGACATTCTCAATGGCATGATTTTGATTCTTACCTATCTTACCTTCTCCGACAATTTTGCCTTTGTCCTTACCACCAAATGCTATTGTCCCACCATTCTTTTCATGCAGGTCCACAAATAAATCTTTATTTCCCATCATGTGTCGAGAGCATCCGATGTCCAAGTATCACCAATTCTTTTGAGCTCTCAAGCAGACCTGCAAACACAACACAAGTACTTATACGGATTTTGGTACCCAAGTAAGCTTGGGTCCACGATGGTTAGAGACATGAGATTTGTATGATCTATTTCTCATTCTAGCAAAACTTTCATCATCAAATTTCAGAATTCTGCAATCATACATGTCATGGCCTAACCTTCCACAATAAAAGCATGTAATGGCTCTATCCTTGTTTCTTGTCCTGCCTACACTCAAGAATGAATTATGCACATGTGTTTTTGACGAGGATGGAGATGAACTGTTGGGAGCCCAATGAGTTGAGTGTGTTCCTGATTGTGATGTTTTTCCTTTTTCAAGGATAGTAATAGCATCCTTCAACTCATTGAGTTCATGCTTTAATGAATGAACCTTGTTTTCAGCCATTTCTTTGACTTGAATGCATGCACTTCTTTCCAACTTTTCTTGGTCTAAGTCTCTTTTTAAGTCTTCATGCATTTTGATAAAAGTAGCTTGGTCCTCACGCATGCATGAACTCTCTTCTTCAAACAACTCAATTTTAGACATAAGAATTTCATTTTCATGTTTCAACTTTTCAGTTTCAAATTTTGAAGCATGACAGTTCTCACAAGATTTTGCAGCATGCACAAAATGATCAATTTTCTTTTTCAGACTTCTATTTTCAAATTTGAATTTTTTGTATTTTTCATACAAAGATTCATAAGCAATCTGCCATTGTTCACATGTAAGAGATTCGGTTTCAGAATTTACCTCATTGGCGTCGTCTTCATTCGCCATGAAACATAAATTCTGAACCAGCTCATCCAATTCATCTTCATTCACGGACTCTTCCTCGTCTTCATCACTCCATGTGGCCACCATGGCTTTTGGTTTCTTGAACTTTCCTTTCTTGAACTTTTTCATCTGATCGGGGCACTCACCCCGCATATGACCGGGTTTCTTGCATTCGTAGCAAATAACTTCTTCCTTCTTGCTACTTTCACCTCTATTAGGACCTTGCTTCCTTGGTCCTTTTATGAATTGGCCACCGAACTTTCTTGTTCCTTTGATGAATCATCTTGCTCTTCTTGTGATCATGGCAACCAGCTCCTCATCTTTGGTGTTACCAGTGGAGTCATTGTCACTGCCCTCTGATTCTTGTGGATTCACCTTTAGGGCCAATGGTGTGACTACCTTCTTTTTCTTGTGATCGTCCTCGCTCCTTTTGATGTTGATTCGGTAAGTCATAAAGGAGCCTATCAACTCGTCCAGAGTCAAAGTGCTAAGATCCTTTGAATCCTCGATTACAATGGCCTTTGTATGCCACTGTGGTGACAGGGATCTTAGTACCTTTCTGACGAGTTCCTTTTTGGATTACTCTTTACCAAGGCCGTTTAATCCATTCGTGATTTCCGTCAATCTTGCAAACATATCAGAAATGGACTCCTCTGGTTTCATCATAAATAACTCATAATCCCAGACTAACAGATTCGCCTTGGTTTTCTTAACTTCCGATGTTCCTTCATAGATCAACCGTAGCTTGTTCAACATCTTCTGCGCAGAGGAACACATAGAAATTCGTGAGTATTCGTTAGGATGAATGGCACACTGAATTATATTCATAGCTTTAAAATTTACTGAACACTTCTTTATGTCTTCTTCATCCCACTCTTCCTCTTTCTTAGATAAGATATACGGACCCTTACTTATGACGCGCCACACATCATAGTCATGGGCTCGTAGGAAAACATACATCATGTTTTTCCAATATGGGTAGTTAGATCCATCAAAGAAAGGAGGCCTTTGAATCGAATGCCCTTCGGGAATCATCCCCTTGTTTGCCATCCAAAGAGATCTGGCTCTTCGACCGTGAGGTCGAGTCAAACAGAGCCCAAAGCTCTGATACCAATTGTTGAGTCCCGAATAGTGGCAATCAAGAGGGGAGGGGTGAATTGATTGGCCAATTAAAATTTTCTCCCAAGTGAAAACTTAGTTAATTAAGCACACAAGCACTTGGCCTCACTCGAACATGATCAAACATGTGAATGCGTGTGGATAAGGGTAGGTGTTTGATGATGGAAGTGGTGTACGCTCAGCTCACCGTGAAGCCCACTCAACAAAGAATCCGGAAAATCAAACCACAAGAAACACACTGAGTTTTTAGGTGGTTCGGGTACACTGAAGTGTCCCCTACGTCCACCCCTCACATGTGAGGATTAAGACTTCACTATGAAGTGAGCCACACACACACGCTGTGTAGAACAGCAAACACACACACACGGCACCCGATTTGGGCTGCCACACACATACACACACACGTTCGTGTTTTCGAACACGAACACCACACACAAGAATCTAATTCTTGTTTTACAACAAATGCTCAAGTTCAAACTAAATAATTCTGAGAATAAGGAGTGAAGAATGATTTATCGTGGTTAAAGCTCCCCCTTTCACTTCCTTGAATGTAATTGAATGCTTCTACAGGAGGAAGATCGATCCTTGAGGAAGAATGAAGCTATGTCGCATAAACAAGGTTGCAGCTTTGATATCCCACGCAGCTTGCTGTTGGGGATGATGTGGAGGCTTGATTCAAGCTTCTTCCCTTCACTTTCAGGTTCAGAACAAGGTGGAAGAAGGCCCTTAAGCTACTGCTGCGAACCTGCACTTACAAAGGTTAGAACAATAACACAACTTTAGATCTCTCTCTCCATTAGGGTTTCATACCCCAATAAGATGTATATAAAGAGTTTGGAACGTTCAAAGACACCCTAGAGACCAGATTCACAATTCCTGGAACGTTTTACGGATGTTGGATTCGATTGGTATGACTTTTGGTGCATGTGCACGCATGTCAAAGAAGGCGGCTCAGGTCCGTATTTGAAAGGGTCGACCCTTGGGGTCAACCCTCGTGAGGGTTTTAGAGGGTTTAAAGGGTTCTGGGCCAATGGGTCAACCCTTTGGGTCGACCCTCGGGGCTATCACGTGCGGGTTTTAAATAACACAATCAGGGGTCGACTCTTGGGGTCGACCCTTGCGTGAATGGGTCGACCCTTGGGGTCGACCCTTGGGGTCGACCCTTGCAGTTGTGGTGAAAGAACCCGTCGGGTGTAAAATTAAGGCCATCAGGGGTCGACCCTTAGGGTCGACCCTTGTCACTGAACTTCCAACAATTAGAACAAGAACACTCTAAGTTCAAGTATCAAGCTAAGGGGTTCCAAGTTGGGTTTTAAAACATCAAAGGGAATGTTATTAAGACATGAATAAGAAAAACCCAATACATTTAAGCTTAGATAAGACCCGAACCAATATGATCCTTGAGATCAAAAATAATGAACATCAAACCACAAGATCAAGGGCCAATAGGTTGAAGTGGATCTCACCAACCGTCCCTGAGCTCCTTAAGCACTTATGCACGTTCCTTACCCTGTAAAGACATAACTTGTGAATTAGATGTAGCCTTGCAATTTGGGTTCAAAAGGCTTACCCATTGAGGTTGTTCTTTAACCTTCTTAGCTCCAAGACCTCAATAGAATGTTGAGCTTTTCAAGAATCTATATGCTAGAACACTTCAAAGCCAATATATATACATATAGTGTTTCATCATCATCAAAAGCTATCAAATTAGTTATTCACTTAAGGAGGGGGTTCAACAATGCTAACTGCAACACGGAAGCTAATAAAACCACTGGCCAAGGGTCCTGGTCTTTCCCTCATAGCTAGGGAAATCCCAAAGCATGGTGTGCATTAAGTGTGGTGCCCTATAGCCGACTGCCCTCGGTAAACCGTGCCCTTATCAAGGCCATACCCAAGAAACGACTCGGTCTTGTGGGAGGAATTGAAAAATTTTGGGGATAAGCCGAGCATGGGGTTAGAAACGTTGGTTTCCGACTTCCTCCTTAGGCACAATCCCTTAAAGATTCTGTCTGTTGCGCCGGGACTTTTTGTCAATCTTTGTCGGACCCTTTTTGTGAGGTATGCATACGACCGAACTCATAACGTCCTGGGGAAATTGTGCTGCCACTCTTGTCATGCCTCTCTTTTTTCTTTTGATTGATTGAATTTTTTATGTTCCAGGTCTTATTTGACTGTCCCTATTTGAGACTTCATCTTGTTGGGGAGTGCCTAGGTGAGTTGTCTTGCCCAAAACAAAAAATTGCCCTCATACTTTGGCCGAGTTGAGAAGAGCAAAGACCTGGTGCCCTTGGGCATGGCCCATGTAATGACGGTGTTTTTTTTTGAAAGGTAGATAGCTAAGGACACCGTGAAGCGTGGGTGACCCGTGCTTAGGGCCACTTTTATTAATGGGGAAGGAATTTCAGACTCTCAGTGCGGAGTCATCATAGCCTAAATGTTGCAGAAGCAAACCAAAATTTAGACTTTCTCTCTCTCTCTTTTGATTTAAATAAGGCATGGGACTGACTACAGATTACGACTCTTAATCATGTGAAGGGGCACTTCGTGTTAAGTCAATTTGCTGGTCCGACGGTGTCCCTCAGTGTTGGTTGTGCGGTGTGCATTTGGTGGTGCTGTGACCGTGAAGTCCTACCCGTTGGGTGAGTTCTTTCCTCTGAGTTCTATGCTTTGTCCTAACTTTTGTGGATGAAATTTCTATAAGGAGGGGAGGATTGTGACGCTCTGGATTTTCGGATCTAGTTCTGCGGGTCGCGGATCGTGTCCGAGTGGGTTTCGAACTTTTTATAATGGTTTTTCAGACACCTTGTCGGTGTGTTTCTGGATTATTCTGGGTCCGTGGTGGAGCGTGGAGTGATCCCGCATTTTTCCAGGAATTTTTCTGGGTCGGATTCTATTTTTCGGGGTTTTTCCGGAGCTCTTGTGATTTTCTAAAAGAAATGGAAAGAAGAAAATAAATAAAATATAAATAAAATATTAAAACCCTATCCCCTTTCCCCCTCCGTTCTCTCGTCTCTCTCTACTCACTCTCCCTCACTCACTCCCGTCTCTCTTCCCCTTCCCCGTTTCCACCTCCGGCGGCCGACGGCGATGGCAAGGCTTGGGGCGGAGCTGCGGCGATGGCGTGCGGCAAAGGTGAAGCCGAGGACGCACGGAACGGGAGGTGGAGGCGGCCGTGTTCATGTTCTTGAGAAGCCGACCGGGGGATCGATCGCCGTTTCGAGGTTTTGGGTGAGGTTAAAGCTCGATTCAAGTAGGGGGACGGATCCCTGCTCTCCTCCTGTGATTTCCCTTCAATTCCATGTCTGGAGAGGCCGAGAGAGGGTTCTTTTCTCATACGGGGTTTAAATGCATACCGGGGGGTCAAGCGACGGATTTGGCCGATCGAGGCCTTGCTTTGTGGTTTGGATGTGGTTTCTGGTCATAGGAAGGTCCGGGGATGGACTCCCCATGTTTTACCCATGGTCCCGCGAGGAATGGGTTCCCGATCGAGCTCCGTGTGTGAACTTGGGAGTTTTTCCGCAAAACTGACAGGAAACGGCCACAAGGGTGGACGTTGCGTCCAGGACTGGGCGGCCAAGGGTCTAGCCGCCCAGGTCTGTTGGGCGGCCAAGGGTAGGGCCGCCTAGAGGTCCAGGCGGCCACAGGTTTGGCCGTCCTACCTTCATTTCTTTTTTCCGAAGCCCATTGTCTAGGCGGCTAAAGGGGTGGCCGCCAGGCCCCCAGTCAACCTAGGGTGGGTGGCCAGAAGGTTGGCCGCCCAGCCCTCTAGGTGGCCATCGGGATGGCTGCCCAGTCCCCTTTGAGTATGGGCTCTGGGCGGCTAGGGAGTTGGCCACCCAGGCCTGTGAGTGCCCAGGGGGTTGGCAGCCCAGCCCTCTGGGCGGCCAGCACCTTGGCCACCCAGTCTCCTTTGGCCCGGGAGTGTGGCGTCCTGCGGTTTAGTGTACCGGAATGTCCATAGGAGAGGTGGCCTTGCGGATTGCGTGTCTACGTGGTTCTATGTGTTATGTTGGTTCCGAGGTATTAATGTGGGCCATCCCTGCCTATTGGTGGTGTGTGGACAGTCGCTCTTGTGTCGGGCCACTCGTGTCGACTGTCCCCGCGAGAGTCCCGTGACTACGGAGGGTGTTCCCGCATGAGGGCCGTGATCGCGGCGAGTTACCCTTGTAGGAGTTGTGGATCATGGTCCTTGTGTTCCCGTCCTACGCTTTGGTTAGTCTTCCGTAGACCGGTTGTGTGATTCCAAGGTCCCCTGTGGTTTAGGCGCGTGTGTATGTGTATCCTCGGGTTTCCCGCGAAAGCGCGGAGATTTGAGCCCTCTTGTTTCTCTGTTTTGAGGGCTTGTCGTGACTACACCAGGTGAGAGCGTGATGCGAGACGGGATGCGACTCGATGCCAATTTCAATACGATCCTGAGACTCTAGGCAAACTCGCGACTCGTCCCTAGCGAGGGAAGTGTGCGGATGTGCGCGGTTGAGAAACCGGCAATGAGTTTGGGTGGTCTACTCACTCTCGTGCTCGGATTGAGTCACGGGACGGGCCTCGCACTCACTCTCGCAGCGGTGACTAAAATTGAACGAGCTAATTATCCTATCACTCAAGCAGCGGCGTAAAAAAATAAATACGAAATAAGCAAATGAGACAAATAGGGAAGTGGAAACGATACCTCCACGCTCCGGGCGTGGGGAAGACGATCCCGGCCAAGACCCGTACTCCCGATTCAAATAATTATCAATAATTACAGAAATGATTTTACTGCCCACTCCATGTAGGGAGGTAAAGGGCTACACGTGGGATAAGGAGTATCGAACTTGGGTTGATGGGCGGCACGTCCGTGAAGCACTCGGGACGGCGGCAGATTGCCGGTTCGGTTCAGTTCTGCTTGGGCCCACAAGATAGCAAGCGGGTCCAGTTGCTGGGACGGTGGCTAGCTGGGACGATGTTGGGGGGTCCATGGTCGATCCCCAGGAGCCGTGGTCGCTGGATCGGAGCCAGGGATTTATGGGAGAATTAACTCCCAACTCTGTTCTGCAGTCCTATCTCGGGACAGATTTGCGCGACTCCACTAGAATGATCACCACGCCCAGATCCAGTGTCGGATCGAGGCGAGATCAGCTTCGTTGGAAATCAGACTTAAAGATCTACAACATAGGTGAATTTCATATCCATTGAACGGTCTGATTTAAAATACAAAACTCTGTGCTCCGAAGTTGTTTCTGGCTCAGATTTTAGAACAGTTAGGACAGATTAGAATCTGTCTGAAAATGAATTTTGACCGGGGGCAATTTGGTGGATCTGGACTTTAGAAATTTTATGGGTGAAAGGGGGGGAAGTGAAGATCATGCAAAAAAATTTTGGGATTTTTCTGAGATGGTTTAAAGGGTAGGAAAAATAAAAGAACATGATATTATCCCGCAGATCTACTGATGGGCAGACTGTCAGGGGTGGAAAGAATTGACTGGGAAGGGGGGCAAACGAAGGCTGATTGACATGAAAATTTAACTAGAGATGAAGGACGACGGGGGGAACAAACCCTCAAAATTTGTGGTCGATCAGACGGCTGGATTGCGAGAACCAATCTAATATTTAAGCTTCTGTCTTGGATCTCAAAATCCTGGACAGCGGGTTGAAGACCGGGTTGTGGCGGCTCGATGGCGGCACGAACGGAGGCGGCGATGGCTGGAAGTCGCATCCAGCAGAGGTGATAGAGGTAGGAATCACTCCCAAAGAATGGGCTTCACACCCATATTTGATGCAACTCTCACAGCAGCAAGAAGGGGGGGAGAGGAGAGAGGGGCGCCCTTGGGCTCTCTTGGAGATATTCCAACTTGTCTTTCATTAATTCTATGAAAATATGGAAATACAAGTGTTTTATAGAACTAGCTAAAAGACCTAAACTAATCTCAGATCTAGGATTAGGGAGGGGCAATTAAGGGATAGAATAATCTTCTCCCATGTGGTCAAAGCACAAAATATAAAATGGGTAATGAAGGGGCGTGATCTCGCGCTGGTCCTGAGCTGGGAGGATGATCACCGGATAGTGAACTGCAGAGAAACGGAAACGAATCAGGAGGCCCAGGGATGGTTCCCTGGGGAAACCCTCCGATGCTTAAGTCAGTAGAGCAATGGTGGAAGGTATTGAGGGAGGTAGAAAGAAATGCGCGAGATTCCCCAACACCAAGATGGTGAAGTGGTTCCTGCTCAGGGAGTGTTAGGCCTCTATCTCCCCTCTTACCGCCGGAGGGAGTCCCTGGTTTATATAGCGAGCTCCCCTGATGAGTTCCATAAGGTGAGGAGTTTCAGGCGGGAGTTACGTCCTCATCATGGGATCATTACGTCCTCATCATGGGATCGTTACATTCTCGTCGTGGGCTCTTCATGACCTCGGGGGATCGCGGCTCCCTTATCCCGCTGAACTCCTGCTCATAAAGGACTGTCAATAGCTGCATGGATAAATATTTGTCAGTCGATCCAAGCATGAGAAGTGTCAGCCCTGTCCGGGCGATAGGCATAGCTCGGATGCAATCAGATCGGAGTGGGCGCGGAGCGCTCGCCCTTCATCCCGATGAGGGATGGCTCGGGCGTGGGTCTTCCTCCGTTCTGACGTTCGGGCCTTCCGAGCCTAAGGGCCGCCGAGGAAGGATGGGATCCCGAGTGATCTTTATTGGGCTTTTCTGCCGAAGTGGACCCTAGAGGGCTGTCACTTGGATCAGTTGAGCCTCGTTCGGTCCTGATGGGCCTAGTTTGACTGCTCTTAATTGGGCTACAGAAATCCCCCTCTCCACTTGTCCCCCTCCTACTCCTGAGCTTTAGTAAGCTCGGACGAGTAGCTGCTTGGGGTTTCGGACCAGCGTGGCTCAGGTGGGTGGAAATCTGGCGGTGTTTAGGAAGCCATGTGCCGTGGTCACCTGTGCATGTGTTAATGATGATCCTGACGGATTTGAACTGAAGGGCCCCCCTTGCCTCGGAGGTCGGAACGACGCGCCACCTTCCGCGTGGGTTTATAGGCGTTGGGCGCTTGTTGTCATTCCAGACTCCCTTCGTCTGTTAGGGTTTTTGGCTCTCCTTCGTTCCCATTTTTTGGGGCTCTTCGATGCGCCGTGAGGACACGATGGAGGAGCAGAGGCGTGCGGCGGCATTTGAGGAGTTGGCGGCGATAACCGCTGAGGCCGTCCGGTAGCTTCCTCCTCCCCCAGAATCTTCAGGGTCTCGGGACTGTCTTCCCTCAGAGTCTTCTTCTGACTCCATGGCGGGCCAGCGCCCAGATGTTGAGGAGTGGGAGGGCGAGCCGGTGGCAAGGGTGCCGGTCCCCAACTGCAGCGAACTGGGGGAGGCGGATGTGAGGAGGCTGGAGCACCAGTACCGCCTGCCCCACAAGTTCAGTTTTGCCGCTGCTACCCCATACGAGACGAGCCTGGACTCTCGTACAGGCCACATCTGTATGTTTCTTATGTCGTGGAAGGGTGGATTCCACCTTCTTTTCGAACCTTTCGTCCTTCAGCTTCTTAATTTTTTTCGGTTGGCGCCCATTCAGTTGGTAGCCAACTCCTATCTCCTCCTTTCCGCCTTTCGTATTCTCTGTCGTCAGTGCGGAGTTCCTCCTTCCATGGACATCTTCCACTATTTCTTTGAGTTGAAAGCGCATCCTTCGGCGGGGAAGGGCTTCTATTTCATCCAGGCAAGGCGGAATAAGAGTTGTATCTCTTTGGCGGCGAAAGATTCTTCGCATAAAGGGTGGAAAACCCAATTCTTCTGGGTGAAGATTTATTCAGTGGAGGAAACCTGGAGGTGCCTGGTAATCCCTAATTTTCACCCTAATATCCCTCCTAGGCAGGATGAGTTCCCCCCTCACGTGGAGAAGTACGTAACCACCCTGCTGAAAAACCGCCAGTCCACCGAGGAACTGGTGACACCGGAGAATATCGAGCGATGTCTTCTCACGCGGCTGCACCCGTCGGCCTCAGGGGCCACAACTTAGATTTTCCTTCGGATGTGAGGGTCATCTTTCTTTTCCTGAATACGTCTTCTTCTTTGTGCAGACACCAGGAGGGAGCCTCTGAAGGAGGCCGCAGAGGTGATCGAGCTTGGAGATGACTCGGCTGACGATGAACTGACTGCTCCCGTGGGTCACTCCCGAACCAAAGATAAGGGCAAGGGAGTGGCCCAGGGTGAATCCTCCGGACCGCGGGGGCCCAAGCGCAAGGACCCTGTGGAGGGTATGATCCGGGCCGCTGCGAGGGCCAGAAAGCAGGCCAAGAAGGCCGGGGTCGTATCCACGGTCGAAGACGACCCTACCGCGGCTCACCCCTTCGCCGGGCACAGTGGGGCCGCCCTACCGGGCGGGCTCTCCCACCAGCCGAGCCAGAGGGGGCCGAGGAGGTCGGGGCTACCCCCGCGGGCGGCGATGATGCGGGCTCGGTTCCTCCTTTGGCCAGGACCGAGCAGGCCGAGGGTGCTCCTGCAACCGGCAGCGGGGCCGATCCGGCTCTCCCCTCGGCCGGAGCCGAGGGGGCCGTGGCCGAAGTTGGGGGTGCTGTGATCGCGGCCGAGGCTGGCGCTCCAGGTGGCGATGCCAGTGCCGAGCCGATCCGTGAGGAGAGGCTGCAGGAAAATCTGGCCAGGATGCGAGAGGCGGCCGAGGCTGGGGCTCGATCCGGGCCATACGGTGGGGCGCCGGGCGATGGGGGGGTTCTCCGTTTCGGCGGCCTTGGAGAGGCTGGGTATCTCAGGCCCCCTGCACCATGTTTGTCGTGGTATATCCGTGAAGGTGAGGGGGGGAGGTAGGCAGCACTCCCCGTCCACGGCTCTCGCCGGGGTTATGGAGGGCAGCTTGGCCCTGGCCCAGATGGGGGCAGTTCTGGCAGAAGCGTACGCTCGATCGGAGTGGGAGTTAGTGAACCTGGCCTGGACCCTCGGTGGGTCGGACAGGAGGTTGACTCGGCTCGTCAAGGAGCGTGACGGGCTTCGACAGGAGCTCTCCTCAATCAGGGAGCTGGTACGATCGAGCCAAGTGGAGACCCGGGCACTAGCCGAGCAGCTGGCCAAGGTCATGAATCGCTCAAGAGGAAGAACCGGCTTCTCGAAGAGGAGCGCTTAGCACGCATTGAGCTGGACGGCCGGTGGGAGACCGAGCATGCCGAGCTAGTAGACCGCATGGAAGAAGCCGAGCATCTTCGGCGGGAGGCCGAGTCTGATTGAGCTGAGGCGGAGAAGCAGGTGGCGGCGGCCGAAGGGCGGACTGCTTATTTTGTCAGGGCGGAGGCTCTCGAGCAATACAAGAGCTCAGAGGCTTACCGGTTCGACCTTAAGGAGGCTGCCCTCCCCTACTACGAGCTAGGACTCCGCCGGGGCACCCGCAAGGGGTTCCAGTAGGGCTACGACCGGGCCATTTCTTACGCCGAGGAGTAGGCGTCTGGAGTGGTTGACTTCCCATCCGGTCAATGTTATGACTCGGACTTGTCATCCTCTAGTTCCTCTGTTTCGGCGCAGGATGAAGAGGATCCCGAGGGCTCATCACCCGAGGGGTCGCCAACTCCGGATACCTCGAGAGGGCACTCAACCGAGGCAGTTCCCACGCCGGTAGGGTCAGTGCTAGGGTCGGCCGTTACCGAGGCTGCCGGGGGCAGACCGCTCGAGCCCTCTACTTCCGGTCTTCAAGGTGGGCCAGAGGCCTGATGTATCTATTTCGCTTCTTCTTTTTGCATACCTTTTCCCTTTTTGAAGGAAAAAGACTCCCTTTTTTGTGTAGAGATAAATAAGGCAGTGGCATTGTGATGAAGACTTATCTGTTTCATATCGCCATTGCCGTATTTTGTCCAACGTATCTGCGGTGGTTGGAAAGAACTTATATTTTTTGAGTGAATCTCGCATAATGGTTGGGTGAGCGTCTGACATGGTGTCTTTCCATTTTTCCACGCTTTAAATGCATGGCCGCTTCGTGTGTCCCGCTGGGGCGGAAGACGAGAAGTTTGAGGTGACCGTTCGTAGGGAGAAATCCTTCTGGCGTGTTTTCGAGGGGGCGGGAATCATTTAAGGCATGTAGCCTCCCTTCGCCTATAAAAAGGACTAAAGGGCGTCCCTTCCTCTCCACCGCTTAGGGTTTTTCCTGACAGTCTTTCCTCATTCCTTCTTCACGTAGCGTTGTGCCGTTGTATTCGGAGCATGGAGGAAGCTCCAGATGAGGAGGCTGCCGATGACGGGGGGCAGGGAGTTCCTGTTGCTCCGGACTTGAAAAGGAGTCGACGGCCGGTGGGGAGACTTGAAAAGGGGCCGACGCGTGGAGGCACACCATTTTCCCTTTATTAGTTCCGGCGGCGCTTGTAGGGGGGCGAGATGGAGGACGGATGGGGGCATCAGACATCCCTGCTGCCCGTCCCTTCCTGCTCGCTTCACGGATGGGAGGAGGAAGCCAACTAAGCTTCATCCCTTCCGGGCCTTCCCCTGCCTCCTCATCCAGCTCTGCTAGTTTCTTTTTCTTTCTGGCAGCCTCTTTTTCTCTCTTCTGCTCCGGTCCTCCTTTCTTTCATTCTTCGGAGGGCGCCTGCACTCTCTTTCTTCCAAGGAGTTGGCAGTTTGGCGGGGAAAATACTTTCATATGCATTCCCTCTCCTCCTTCTCTTCCAAGTTCAACTTGGAAGGTAGCCTTCTCTTTCTTAATCCCTCTGTCACATTTGTCTCGACCTACCTGAGCCAACGGGGTCAACTATCCTTTATCCGAGCCAGTTTTTACAATAGGCAGAGTCAGTGGCTGGACGCAGGAAGGTCATCCGAGTCAGCCGAGCAATGGGCTCATACGACGGCGCTAGGTGGATCTTTTGCTTTTTTGACATGTATTCTATTGGCTTCGACCTTCCTGATGTACAAACGGGTTGTTTGAATAAAAAGAAAGGAGCCTTTTGATTTATCTCATGTCGTTTGCACAATACTCAGTACTCAGAAGTAGAACTTGCGTAATGTAGTTGCGTTCCAGGTCCAAGGGATGGGCTCTCCTTCCATCATATACAAACGGTATGCTCCTTTTCCGAGCGTCTCGACCACTCGGTAGGGGCCTTCCCAGTTAGGGGATAACTTGCCCGCCGCCTCAAGTGGTCGAGAGGCTTCGACTTTCCTGAGGACGAAGTCTCCCAGCTGGAAGTGTCTGTCTCGGACTTTGGTGTTGTAGTATCGAGTGAGGCGGCGTTGGTACTCCATTGCTCTAATGCTGGCAATCTCCCGGATTTCATCTGCTAAGTCGAGATTTTCGAGCAGTTTCTGGTCGTTTGCCTCGGACGAGAAGCAGAAGACTCGGAGGGAGGGGTTGCCAATTTCCAATGGGATCACGGCCTCGGTGCCGTATACCAGCTGAAAAGGGCTTTCACCGGTTTCCGTTCTGGGAGTTGTTCTGTGCGACCAGAGTACGTTCGGCAATTCCTCGAGCCAGCTGCCCTTGGCTTTGCCGAGCCTAGTCTTTATACCTTTTAAGATAGACTTGTTGGCATTTTCGACCAGCCCGTTAGCCTGAGGGTGGACGACCGAAGTGAAGTGATTATGAATATTGAGGTCTATGCATCTGTCTCAGAAGTACCGAGAATCAAATTGTCGACCATTATCGCTCACTATCACCTGGGGGATGCAGTAGCGACAGATGATCGACTTCCAGATGAAATTTCAGACGACTGTCTCGGTGATCCTTGCAGTGGCTTCGGCCTCGGTCCACTTAGTAAAGTAGTCGATGGCGACGATAATGAACTTCTTCTGGGCCTGGGCCATGGGGAACGGCCCGAGGATGTCGATTCCCCAGCGAGCGAATGGATAAGGCTCGGCTAGGGTGACGAGCTCCGTTGCTGGCTGATGGACCAAGTGGTCGAATCGCTGGCAACGGTCACAACGTTATGTGTAGGTCGAGCAGTCACGCTGTAGGGTGGGCCACCAATAACCTCGCCGTAGCAAGATCCTGGCGAGTGACCTTCCCCCCAAATGTGCTCGGCACAGACCTTCGTGAACTTCTTCGATCGCTCGGTTGGCTTCGTCGGTACCGAGGCACTTCAAAAGAGGGCCACAGAAGGATCTCCGGTAAAGCACGCCATCCAGAGTGACGAATCACCGAGCTTGGTATTTCAACCTTCGTGCTTCCCGAGAGTCGGGAGGCTCCTGGGAATCTTGGAGCCACGACAGGTAGGGGGTACGCCAGTCGCCTGGGGAGGCTGAGTCAATAGCTAGGAGCTCCAAATCAATGCTCGGGCGCTCTAGCTCTTCGAGAAGGACCGATCGAGTACCCTCGGGGTCAAGAGAGGAGGCCAGCCGAGAGAGGGCGTCCGCTCGGGAGTTTTCCTCCCGAGCTATTCGGACTACCTCAAAACTCTCGAACTGTTGTGCCACAGTCTTGACCAGTTGGAGGTATTTGATCATCGGTGCCTCCCGAGCTTCATAATCGCCATTGACCTGGCTAGAGACTAGTTGGGAGTCGGTGTGAATCCTGACTCGTTCAGCCCCTAACCGTCGGGCCATGCGGGCTCCCGATATGAGGGCCTCATACTCAGAAGCGTTATTGGATGCTTGAAAGTTGAACTTCAGGGCGTACTGTAGCTTTGCCCCTTCAGGGGACTTCAAGAGGATGTCGGCACCGCTCCCGGTTGAATTGGAAGATCCATCAACGAACAGTTCCCAGGTCGGCCCGGGTGCGGACAGAGATCTTTCTTCAGTCGGGATGGTGCTCTCGGTGATGAAGTCGGTGAGCGCCTGGCCTTTGATAGTCGAGCGAGGCCGATACGATATATCGTAGGCCCCGAGCATGATGGCCCACTTGACGAGGCGTCCCGAGGCTTCAGGGTGAGCGAGGATCTTCTTCAATGGTTCGCCGGTCAGCACGGTGATGGAGTGCCCTTAGAAATAGGGTCGGAGGCGCTTGGCCGAGGTAACCAACGCTAGCACGAGTTTCTCGATTGCGGGGTACCTTTTCTCAGTCTCGTTGAGCACCTTGCTTGTGTAGTAGACCGATCTCTCGATTCCCGAGTCATTTTTGACTAGGATCGAGCTAACTGTGGATGGAGTTGCCGAGAGATAGAGATACAAGGCTTCCCCTGGGACGGGCTTGGAAAGCACTGGGGGCGAGGCCAGGAACCCCTTAAGCTCGACGAACGCTCTTTGGCATTCCTCGTCCCACGCGAATGTGGCAGATGCCATTTTGGGCCCCCTCAATAGTTTGGAGAAGGGTAGGCATCGTTCAGCCGCGCGGGACAGGAATCTGCTGAGCGCAGCAACGCGCCCGGTAAGGCGTTGAATGTCTTTCATGCAGGTGGGTGGGCGTATATCCATGATGGCCTGGACCTTGTCGGGGTTGGCCTCAATCCCACGCTGAGTGACTAAGAAGCCCAAGAATTTCTCGGACTTTACTCCGAAGGCGCACTTGGCGGGGTTGAGCTTCATGTTGTACTTCAGGAGGGTGTTGAAAGTTTCTGCTAGGTCGGCGAAGTGGTCCTCGGCCTTGGGGGTCTTCACGAGCACGTCGTCAATATAGGCCTCGACGTTCCGACCGAGCTGTCCCTCGAACATATGGTTGACTAGCCTTTGGTACATGGCTCCGGCATTCTTCAACCCAAAAGGCATACGGGTGTAGCAGTGTACGCCAAAGTCGGTGATAAAGGTGGTCTTCTCGATGTCTTCGGGGTGCATTCTGATCTGGTGGTAACCTGAGTAGGCATCCAGGAAGCTGAGTATCTCATTGCCTGAGGTTGAATCAACTAGTTGGTCGATGCTCGGTAAGGGATAGCAATCCTTTGGAGTAGCCTTGTTCAAGTCGGTGAAGTCCACGCACATCCGCCACTTTCCCGAAGCATTCGGCACCAGGACGACGTTAGCTAGCCATGTCGGGTACAGGATCGGTCTAAAAAGGCCAGTCTTCTACCCCTTGGTAACCTGCTCCTTGATAATCATCTGCTTCTCTGGCGCATGCTTCCTTCTGCGTTGTTGCACGGGCTTCATGGTTGGGTCGAGGTTGAGCTTATGCACCACCGTCTCTTCCGGTATCCCGGGGAGTTGATCATCAGACCATGCAAAGACCCAGATGTACGCGGAAAGGAACTCTTTGTATTGCTGTTGAACCTCAAATGTTAGGTCGGCTCCGATCTTTACTCCTAGGGTCGGGTCATCATTTAGGAAAATCGCTAGCAATTTACCTCCAGGCTCGGCGGTTGCAGATTTTTCCTCGACTTCCCGGGGGCCCTTGTTTTTCCCGTCCGGCCTTGTGGCTTCGACCGAGATCTTGTAGCACCTTCAAGCCATTGCCTGGTTACCTCAGACTTCCCCCAATCCATTTTTGGTGGGGAAATTCATCTTTTGGTGATAGGTAGAAGGCACTGCTTTCGTTTGGCTGAAGATTCCTCGGCCGAAGATTGCGTTGTATGCTATCATACCTTTGATCACTATGAAGTCCACCATGACCGTAACGGTCTTGGGTGGGGTGCCAAGAGTAACCGACAGGCTTAGGGCTCCCTCGGGATAGGTGGCCTGGCCATTGAACCCGCACAGGGGGGTCCGGATCGGGTGGAGTTTAGATGGATCCTCTCCCATCTTAAGGAAACATTCGTAGGATAATACATCAGGGGCACTTCCATTGTCAACCAGAATCATGTCTACGTTACAATGGTTTATTGTGGCCGATATCACCAGGGTGTCGTCGTGCGGGGTGCTCAGCCCCTCCAGGTCTTGGTCGGAGAAGATTATGACCTGGGGTTCGTTTGGCGGGGCCCTGGGAGGCTCGATGGCTCGGCTCGCCCGCTCAGCATGACGCTTCCTTACTCGACCGCTGTCTCCTCCTGACCCAGCTCCTCCGGCGATGACGTTGATGTGGACCCCTCGGGGGGCGTTGTCGATCTCCTCTGGGGCGCCTCGGTCTTCCTGGTGCCCGGCCACAAACTGGGAGAGGTGCCCCTGACGAATGAGATGCTCGATCTCATCCTGGAGCTGGTGGCAGTCGCCGGTATGATGCCTGTGGTCGCTGTGGAACAGGCAATGTTTGCTGCGACTGCGGTTCTTTGACTTCATTGGCTCGGGTTGGCGGAGGAGGCTCGATCCTTTGATGTCTTCATAAATCTCGTATACTGGAACGGTTAGGGGAGTGTACCGCTCGTACTTCCGCGACGGTTCCTTACGTTCCCCGTCTCGGTTCCGCCTTTTTCCTGGGTCCGAGCTTGGCTCGGGTGCCTGCTTCTTGTCCCCCTCCTGACCCGAGCCGGTTGCGTCTCGACAGGCACTGAGCACTTCCTCACACTCGGCGTGGCGCAATGCCAGAGTCACTAGCGCAGCAAGGGTCAAGGGAGGGTGGAGGACAAGCTCGCGGCGGAGGTTCTCGTCGCGGGTGCCCCCGGTCAGAGCGGTTACGGCTGAGGCGACGTCCAGGTGGGGGATCCTCAGGGCTTCCGATTTGAATCAGAGGATGTAGGCCCGAAGTTTTTCCCCTTGCGCCTGTTTGAGGGCCAAAAGCCACGCTACCAACCTTGGGGGGCCGCTACCGGTGAAACTCTCCTTGAATACTCGCCCGAACTGCTTGAAGTCTCGGATGGATCCGGGGGGGAGGGCCCGGAACCATGCTTGGGCGCCTTGGACCAGGGTGGTCGCAAAGGCTCGACACTTGATGGCGTCGGATGCTCCGTGAAGGGTCATCAGAGCGTCGAAGCTGTCAAAGTGGTCGGCCGGGTCGCCCTGACCGTCGTAGGGCTTGAAGGTCGGGATAGAGGTTCGGGGAGATACCTCTGCCTTCAAGATATGGTCGGAGAACGGGGATCTCTCCTCGTCCTCTGGTGGAGAGGTCTTCTGCAGGGCTCGTAGGGCGCGCTCCTGCTCTGTGAAACACCTCTCGAATCCTAGCAATCGGAAGGATAGCTCTGGCTGCCGCTGCGCCGTAGGGCTAAGGGGGCGTGAAGGTAGGCTGTCTTGACGCTCCCTGGGGACTTCGATCTCCGGGAGGGGACGGCGTGCCACATGCCAGCCCCGCTTCGGCATGGAGGAAGCCTCTTGCTCCGGAGGGGGGGCTTGCGAGGGTCCTCCTACTTTGTTGCGGATGAGCTGCTATCCTCGGAGGGTGAAGCAGCCTCCGGTGGTGTGCTGGGACACGTTCTCACAGGGAGGGCTCTCCGGAGGGGCGTGTGACCTTCCATCCCTGGCCGCCTGGGTCCTCATGAGTTCCACAAGGAATTCCAGTTTCGCGTTGAGGGCTTGGAAGGCGTCAGCGCCGCCGTTGAGCGGCAGCCCTACCGTCGTAGGAGGAGGGGGCGACAGCCCGGTCGCAGGCGGAGGGGGCGGTCCATCGGCGGGAGTGCTGGCACCGGAGGGGGGGTTTTGGGAGGCTTGTGAGGGGCCTTCCCCCACCGCCATCGCGGCCTTTGCCCTATCGCCGGCGGACCTCCTCCCTGAACTTCTTCTCACCATACTGGCTCTTTGGCTGTTTCCCACAGACGGTGCCAGATGAAGGTGCGTGATCTCGCGATGGTCCTGAGCTGGGAGGATGATCACCAGATAGTGAACTGCAGAGAAACGGAAACGAATCAGGAGGCCCAGGGATGGTTCCCTAGGGAAACCCTCCGATGCTTAAGTCAGTAGAGCAATGGTGGAAGGTATTGAGGGAGGTAGAAAGAAATGCGCGAGATTCCCCAACACCAAGATGGTGAAGTGGTTCCTGCTCAGGGAGTGTTAGGCCTCTATCTCCCCTCTTGTCGTCGGAGGGAGTCCCTGGTTTATATAGCGAGCTCCCCTGATGAGTTCCATAAGGTGAGGAGTTTCAGGCGGGAGTTACATCCTCATCATGGGATCGTTACGTCCTCATCATGGGATCGTTACGTTCTTGTCGTGGGCTCTTCATGACCTCGGGGGATCGTGGCTCCCTTATCCCACTGAACTCCTGCTCATAAAGGACTGTCAATGGCTGCATGGATAAATATTTGTCAGTCGATCCAAGCATGAGAAGTGCCAACCCTGTCCGGGTGATAGGCATAGCTCGGATGCAATCAGATCGGAGTGGGCGCGGAGCGCTCGCCCTTCATCCCGATGAGGGATGGCTCGGCGTGGGTCTTCCTCCGTTCTGACGTTCGGGCCTTCCGAGCCTAAGGGCCGCCGAGGAAGGATGGGATCCCGAGTGATCTTTATTGGGCTTTTCTGCCGAAGTGGGCCCTAGAGGGCTGTCACTTGGATGAGCTGAGCCTCGTTCGGTCCTGATGGGCCTAGTTTGGCTGCTCTTAATTGGGCTACAGAAATCCCCCTCTCCAGGTAAAATGGGGGGGGATATTTAATTCCCCACATGGGGACAAGAGAGGGGGGCGCCCCCCTCTTGGTGGTCAACAAATGCAACTTGGTCCAAGTTCTACCTTGGACCATGGACCACCCCTATGGGCCCTAGAGAACCTAGGTGGCCTAATGGGAGAGAGGGTAGGGGTCCCGTCGGGCCTACATGGCCTTTTACAAAGAAACCCACTAATTCCTAATGACTAACCCATTGGGCTATAATTGCCTTACAATTAAAACCCAATTGACTCAAGGATATAAATGCAAACAAAAATGTTCATCGCCTTGCTTTGATGTCCCCATCAGAGCGCCTATGTGTACGACGCTCCTGTGAAGGCTAGACTGCCTGAGTGTGCGTGTACCTTAGTTAGGACAAGAGTATGTTACTGACGGTCGCAGTTGTTAGGTCCCCTTGGGTGCAACTAGATCTAGAAGGGGGGTTGAATAGATCCTTTCAAAAACTTTGGCCCAATTAAAAACTAAGCTTATTAAAGCACGACCAACATGTATAATACATATGAGACACTTAAGCACAATGCACAGCAGATTTAAGGGATAGTTCGAAATAGTACAGTAAGACACCTTATATAGCTGATGGGGACATCAAAGCAAGGCATCTAACATTTTTGTTTGCATTTTTATCCTTGAGTCAATTAGGTTTTGCAATTGTAAGGAAATTATAAGCCAATGGGTTAGTCATTAGGAATTAATGAGTTTCTTTGTAAAAAGGCCAAGTAGGTCTAGCGGGGCCCCCACCCTCTCTCCCATTGGACCACCTAGATGCTAGGGCCCATAGGGGCTGGTCCATAGTCCAAGGTGGACTTGGACTAAGTAGAAGAAAATTCCAATTTTACTTCTTTAAGGGGAGGGAGCCTCCTCTTTTGTCCCTTATGGGATTTTTATTATTATTATTTTTAACTCCCCTCCCCAATATGCCCCCTTGACCAAGGGTATTAGAGGTCATTTTCCTAGGTCTAGGGTTTTGTATAAAGACTCTCATGTATTATTTTTGGATAGAATGAATAGAAGAAAAAAAGCATTTTGTGCAATTGCCCTTGGGCGCCCCTCTCTCCCCCCTTCTTGCAGCTGTGAGAGTTGCAGCAGATCTGGGTGTGATGCCCTAAATCTTGGAATGATTCCAAGTTCTATCCCTTCCCCTGGGTGTGAAGCTCAGCCACCGTCGCCGCCGCCGCCATCGGAGCAACCAACAAGCCGCCACAACCCGTTCTCCGGCCTGTTGTCCTGAGCCACAAATTTCAGAATAGATGGTTAAAGATCAGGTTGGTTCTCCCAATCAAGCCATCTGATCGACCTCAAATTTTGATGGTTGGTTCCCCCCGTCATCCCCTTCTTCCAATTTAATTTTCACCTCAATCAGCCTCGTTTGCCCCTCCTCCTAGTCACATCTCTCAACCCCTTACAGTCTACCAATCAATAGATCTGGGAGACAGAAGCCAGATGCAGGAATTTTTCCACCCTTTAAGCCATCTCATAAAAATACCAAAATATTTTTACGTGATCCCCACTTCCCCCCCTCTCACCCAAAAAATTCCCAAAGTCCAGATCTTCCAACTTCCCTTCGATCAAAATTCATTTTCAGGAAGATCTCACTCTATCTAGCTTGATCTGGATTTTGAGCCAGAAACAACTACAGAGCACAGAGTTTTTCATTTCAATCCAGACTGTTGGATAGATATGAAATTCACATATGTCAAAGCTCTCTGAGTGCCCTTCGCAATGGCACTAGTTTCGTCCCAATCCGACACCGGATCTGGGCATGGTGACTATTTTTGTGGAAGCGCGCAAATCTGTCCCGTGACAGGCCAGCAAGAGCAGTCCACCGAGTAATTCCTCCAAAAATACGTCGACTGCGATTCAATTGCCGCCGACTTCAGTCATCGAAGAGGTGCCTTCCACCAACGTCCCAGCCAACCGCCTCGACCAGAAGTCGACCAGAAGCCGCCGTCCCACGTGCCGAACTTGCTTGCTACCCAGTGAGTTTCAATAGTGCCGAGTCGGACCAGCAACCCGCCTCTGCCCCGAAAGCCCTTTCGGCTTACTGCCCGTCAACCCGAGTTCGGTACTCCCAAGTCCCACATGTAGCCCTTTACCTCCCTGCGTAGAGTGGGCAGTAAAATTCATTGCTATAATGATTGATTATTTACTGTACCGGGAGTACGGGTCTTGGCCGGGATCGTCTTCCCTACGCCCAGAGCGTGGAGATATCGTGCTCTATCTCTCTCGGCATTTGCTTATTTTGTATATGTCGTATGCCACTGCTAGAGTGATATAGGATAACTAGCTCGTTCAATTTCAATCACCACTGCGAGTAAGAGAGTGTGACACGTCCCGTGACTCGACCCGAGCACGTGAAAGAGCCGAATACCCTTGACACTACGCCGGCTTCTCAACCACGCGGATCCACACATTTCCCTCACTAGGGACGTCCGTGAGCTCGTGTCTCTTTTTGAGGACATATCCTCCTCTGTTGGAACTCTGTTAGTGTTGAGTTGGTCACGTCATTTCTGGTCGCGCTATCAAATTGGTCGCGTCGTCACCTAGAGTCCCAGGTTTGCATCAAATTGGCATCGAGTCACATCCCGTCCCACATCAATAGCATGACAAAAGAGGGCTGCTTTAGGAAGTGGCTGAGGCCGACACATTAACCCAGTGGAGTCAACCCTGCCTCGTAGAAGGATCAGCAATCAGACGGATAAGCTACTCAACAGCCTCTATGTGTGTGTGTGTGTGTGTGAACAAGATGCTAATGTGTGCGTTGGAGAACAACAACAAATGCATACGTTGAACTACACATACGTGCCTGTGAATGGGGACAGAGGAGATGGGTCAATCACACAAGAAAACACCCACTACATAAGGCGTTTTAAGGTGATTCAGTCTACAAATCCGCACACCTACATCCACCCCTTACCAAACTGGTGAGGCTTTACCACATGAGGATGAAGTCCTCAACACACATGGGGACGCCCCCCCCCCCCCCCACACACACACATACATGGGGACGAACCCCCCCCACACACACACAAACAAAGAACAAACAAGCTGCAAGTGCAGCAAAAGCATTGGGACAGACTCCCAAGAACACACAAGGCTGAACACAGCCAAAGACCCACGTCCGGCCTCTAAGTAGAGCACCGGGGCACACACTGAAATGCAGATCATAAATTACAAATAAAAAACATAAAGACAGCAGGAAAAACACATGTAGCTTCATATATAGATCTGGAAGCTAATGGCTGCAACTTCAGACATAGATCCGAAGACCTTCTTCTTCAAGCACAGATTGGCTGCAAGGAGGGCTGGACTCCTTCCTTCTTCTTGTCTTTGAACGACACTAGTTTTGGTTGAACTAGAGATGGGCTGCTAATGCTATATGGTTGCTCACTCTTCTTCTCTTCTCCCTTTTTCTTTCTCACAGATTTGCTTGAATGCTCAAGGGGTGTGGCTCTCTTCAAGGGTAGCAACAGCTTCTTGATGTAGAAGCTTCATGTATATATAGAAGGGTTAGGAGAAATTCCCTCCAAGGGAACTGCATCTGATTGGTTGAAATATAAAGGATTTGTTTGACCACATACCTCCTTTTGATTGGTTCAAAATTTGATAACAGGATCTTGAAAAGAAATAACCAGACTTGAATCTGATTGGCCACAGGGATGAATAAATTTCCCACCAAAATATGTATTTGATTGAGAAGAAATAATTGTAGACACGCCAAAATTGACATTATTTTGAGTATATCTCGTATTACCTTGTAATGCCCCATTTGACCCTCAAATTAGCTTGTTTGAGTGGTTTTTCCCACTTTTCTTGAATTTCTCCTATTTTTCTCTTATTTCCTCATTTTTCCTATTTTTATGGATTTTATGGGCATTTATCTCAATTTTTGAAATTCACGACCTGGGTAAGGGCGTGTTTTTAACAAAACACGACTTGATCTGGGGCGTTTCTTTGAGAAGGACGCCCACATCTGAGGGCGTCAATTCTTCATGTTTGACCGACTTCCCCGTTTTCAAGACTTGAAATTAACGCCCTTCCCAGGGGCGTGTTTTTAAAAGTGGCTTTTCCTGGGGCGTGTTTCACAATTTTCAAATATGGGGAGTTTTTATTTCTAAAAATTGGTTTTGAAAGAAATGCCCTTGTGCTTTCTTCCGGAACCTCCGGACTTTCTCCCAGGGCATCGCGCCCCTTTCCACCTTATTCTTCCGGAACCTCCGGACTTTCTCCCAGGGCATCGCTCCCCTTTCCACCTTATTCTTCCGGAACCTCCGGACTTTCCCCTCGGGCATCGCGCCCCTTTCCGTCTTCTTCCTCCGGAACCTCCGGATTCTATTTCCCTCTTCTTTGGGCATCGCATCCCTTCCCTTCTCATTCCTCCGGAACCTCCGGATTCTCCATCTTATTCTTTCTATCTTTTTTCAGGGCATCGCGCCCCTCCTGATCTCATTCCTCCGGACCCTCCATCTTTCTTCCGATTCATCTTTCTAATCTTCCTGAACATCACATCCTTCATTTTTTTCTTCCTTTTCCATCATCTTTTTCCCTATTTCGTCTCAGGGCATCGCGTCCCTTCTTTTGTCATCCCTCCGGAGCCTCCGGATGATTCCTCCTATCACGATTCTCCTCCTCTGCCTCCGGACCCTCCAGATCCGCCTCTTTCTATCTACCAATTTCTTCTTCTAATTCCTCCTGATTCTGGGTCCGACCCAACTTCTTCCAAATCCACTGCCTTGGGCATCTGCCCATTCTCCCATTGCTTTCGAGGCTTTAGTCCTCATTCCTCCTTCTAATTCTCCTCTCCTTCTGTAGACTGTTCCATGTGATCAGGGTCTCCGCGCCTTAGTGAGGGAGTTCTAGCCCTCGCCTCTTTTCCTTTTTTTCCTTATTCGTCTGAGTCTGGTCTTGGCACCACTCCTTCTTGTTAAGCCACTTTCAATCCTTTGCTTCCAATCCTTTATCTGCCTAAGAGGACTATCCCACGATGATCAACCTCTCGCGGTAGCTGCTTTAACAAAGGTTGCAAGGTCATATATTGACGTAAGTATGCATTTATATGATATCATTACCTCATTACTTCACGCATGATTTTCAAAATGAAGTGCTTCCTAACAAGATTAAGAGTGGTGTTTTAGATCTTTATCTTAGGCTTTTGTTAAATTAAATCATTGTTAAAAAGAGTCTTTAGGCTTGCTTATGCAGCACCTTGGTTAATAAGAACCCCGCGCTGGGAATTCAACATTCTCTCCCTGCTTGTTAAGATCAACCCTCAGCTGGGCACCTCACACACTTCACGGCGTCCTTAGCCGGCTCCTTTGGTTAAACACCGTTGCTACCTTAGCCATGCCATGAGTATATCTGAAAGTCTTTCCTCTTCTTTACTCGGCCACGTGCAGGGGCAAGAGGTTGACGGATGAGATGACCAACCTTGGTAATCCCCAATACGAGAGGAGTCTCAAATAGGGGCAGTCTTGACCCAAACTAAATATGAATTTCATGATATACATCTCGCCAAAAGGGCTATTATGAAAATCAAGTCAGAATTTCGATAAAAGCAAGATTGTGAATTATGGCATGACAAGAGTGGCAAAGTCCCCGCAGGGAAAATCCTGGTCGTATGCATGTCAAGGGTCTAAAAATCAAAGGCATAAAGCCCCGGCGCAACAGACTACCTCTTTGAGGGGGAACACCTTGGAAAGAATTCAAGTCCCGACATCTCCCATCCTGCATAAAGCTTATCTCCAATTATTCTTCTCTTCTCCCTCCAAGACCGAACATTTCTCAGGTATGGCCTTGGTAGGGGTACCGTTGATCAAGGGCAGTCGGTTATAGGGCGCCACCCTTCAATGCACGCCCAGCTTTGGGCAGTTTTTAGCAAAAGGGGAAGGAACGAGGACCCCTAGCCAGTGGTTTAAGACACCCTTTGATGTTGCTTTAGCAATGTCTAACCAAAATTAAACAAAATTGAATATTTCTTGTCCAAAATCTATAAAAATTTGAATATCTTTCCCAAAATTCATAAAAATTGAAATATTTTTCAAAACCCATAAAAATTTGCATATTTTTCCAAAATTCATAAAAATTTGAGTATATTTTCAAAAAACCACATAAAAATTTACATATTTCAAAAAAAAACTCTATAAAAATTACATTATATTTTCTGATGGTGTTTTGCAGGAACAGCTTTGCAAGGACCAAGAGCACGGGATGAGTCCTATCTCCACTCATTGCTATCAATCTATTGATTCTCCCGATATTCTCATGACATGCCACCCTGGGCATTTTTGGTTATCACCTCCTTATATCATTTTTGTTATATCTCCTGATTATCATTCCGATTATTCATCTCCAGATCTTTCAATCAACTCCTACTAATTTCTCTTGATCAATTCTACCGATGGGCATTATCAGATCTTGATCATTCAACTCCAAATCTTGATTAGCCAAGTTGGCATCCTCATGACAAAATAACAAACAATGATGCTTTGCAATATCATGATTCAACTCATAATGGTTACTATGTTGTGACATGCTATTGATGCTTTGATTCATGCTATGCTTGCTACGCTTAAATGCCTTATTCATTGCTTGTTATCTTTTATATCTTGGCTGATGAATTTTTGAGCGCAGGATAAGAAGCTCTTGGTCCCACCGACTGGGCATCATCATCCAAACCCCACGGTGCTTGCAGCTCAGTTCTCAGTTCCCATGCTCATTGCACCACCATCTCCTGTATGCATTTTACTATATGTTACATATGCTACTAGATTATATCAAGGACCTTGTGACTTTGGTAAATCTGGAATTTGAGTTCCCCTTCATCAAAAACGATGACGATTCCAGAGGCATCTCAGTCATACGGATAGGCCGTTGAGCCGTCCGAGACTGGGGACGATGGTTCCTTTTTATGAGTTGGTGCGTGGATAAACGGGCTTCGGCTTAGTATCAGCTCGTGAAATCGATTTCTTGACCCAGTCTTGGCAGCTTAGCAATATTATCCTTGATTATCTTATATTTTCATTTGATTTAATTTTTCCTTTTAAACCCAGCATGCATTCATGTAGGAATTTGAAACAATTGTTGAAAAATCATTCTGATGAGCTGACTTTGAGGGTTGAAGTTGATCTTAATCTTTCTAGATATGAGATATTCCATGCCGGATTGAATCTTCAGTTCGTTTTGTTGCTGTTTTGGGTGATTTTCTCGAAAGCTCCTTGTTTGGATTTTTATCATCTTATTTCAATCCTTTCCTTTGATCCACCTTGGCTGCAGCACGTCCACTGGCTGGTAACCGCTCCCCAATAGTGAAACTTACAGGTTTGTGACCTGGGTACTTCCACCGCGCTGGAAGTTGATCATTTATTTTATCTCCTTCGTGCACCGCGTGCACAACTCCCCTTTTATCCAAACATTGTTGATTTCATTGAATTTCCCGAGATTTGCTTCATCTCGTGCTTTTGATTTGATTCTCATCAAGTGATGTTGATTGCGTGTCTCATCACACCTTGGCATCTACTTTTCAGTTTGCTACGCTCCCTTGCAAAGCAGACGCCAAGACGGGGCAGCTGTAGACACGCCAAAATTAACATTATTTTGAGTATATCTCGTATTACCTTGTAATGCCCCATTTGACCCTCAAATTAGCTTGTTTGAGTGGTTTTTCCCACTTTTCTTGAATTTCTCCTATTTTTCTCTTATTTCCTCCTTTTTCCTATTTTTCTGGATTTTATGGGTATTTATCTCAATTTTTGAAATTCACGACCTGGGTAAGGGCGTGTTTTTAACAAAACACGACTTGATCTGGGGCGTTTCTTTGAGAAGGACGCCCACATCTGAGGGCGTCAATTCTTCATGTTTGACCGACTTCCCCGTTTTCAAGACTTGAAATTAACGCCCTTCCCAGGGGCGTGTTTTTAAAAGTGACTTTTCCTGGGGCGTGTTTCACAATTTTTAAATATGGGGAGTTTTTATTTCTAAAAATTGGTTTTGAAAGAAACGCCCTTGTGCAGGGCGTGTTTTTAAGAAACGCCCTCTGGGCAGGTCGTCAATTCAACAATTGACGCCCTGAACCAGGTCGTGTTTCACTTTTGTGCTCCGAACGAACGCAGCCTTTCCCCAGAGAGTCCTTGCTTTGTTTGGTCACTTCCCCATCTTAATCTTTCCCTCTTTGGACTCTTTCCCGTTCTTATCTTCTCCTATATTTGATCTGTTCTATTTAATAGAGCCGGTGGCTCTGTTAATCGGATTGGATCCCCTTCGATTTTTTTTTCTTCTTATTCTTCTGCTTCAGTTTCTCTTCTTCTTCTTCTTTTGTTTTTACAGGGGGTGCTACGTCCGAATTGGCTGAAGGAGGGAGACTTCCTGTGCATCCAAAGTCCATCCTTTTACGAAGGAACTCTCTCCCCATCGAGGATCCAAGCCAAAGCGCAGGCTTCTCTATCTTTTCATCTTTATCTTATTTTCATTGCATTAGTCATTGCATGCATCTCATTCATCTTCCATTAATTTTTTCTACTCGACCACGTTGAGGAACTCCCCATAGTGCAACCCTTGCACTTGTTTTACTTCTAATCATCATATTATCATCATATTTTTCTACCCTCTTTGCATAGGGGTTTAAGGGCAACCACCCTTAAGGTGTGTTCTTGCACATGTTTTCATGCTCATCTATATATATGGAGTTGATGCTACACTCACCATGTTTCTAATCCATATCTTTGTTGGTGTTTGTTTTTGTTTGCAATGGTAATTAATTGAAGAACTCTCTTCATCGGCCGGCCGATTAGAAGAGAAAGGAGCACTCACATCCCCGCGCTTTTAAAGGTATTCTTCGCGATCCCTCCTTGATTATTATTGTTTATACCTTTTGAGGCGTTCGCATCTCTGGCGATCACAAACTCCTCTTTGCACCTCGTGCTATTTCATGCTTATTTATTCATATTCTTAATTCTTCCTTAAGTGGATTTATTAGGATCTACAAATTGGCGATCACGGTGGGACCCCTTTTTATTTTTCTTCGGTTACCCCTTTCCCCTTTGGCACCCTCGCGTGCCCTTTCCCTTTGGTACCCTCGGTACCCTTTCCCTTGTGCCCCTCGGGCACCCTCCTTTGTGCTTTGCATCTCCCCACTAGTGATTGGCTAGTTTGGATTAGATTCTTCTTTTTAGAAACTCCACTTATCCTCTTAAAAATAAATTTTTTGATGAGCATGATATCATGTTGATTGCCATGATTATGTTGTGACTGTGAGTGTTTTTATTTTGCTGGCCGTGGAGCTTTCTGGTAATTAACGCCTTTGTCGCAGGCGCTTTTTAATTTCACGCCCTCACCTAGGGCGTTTTCTGCGTGTTTTACGCCTTCCAATAGGGCGTCTTTTAGCATTGGTCCTGGTCTCTTAGTCTGCTTGTGAATTTACGCCCTGCCCAAGGGCGTTGCTTTATTTAATAGCGCCTCACATCAAGGCGCTTTTTTGGGATTTGACGCCCACACCCCTGGGCGTCCGTTTATTGGCCAGCGCCTTTTCATAGGCGTCTTTCTTTATATTTTCTGGCTTCTGTGAGTAAACGCCCTCATCCAGGATGTGTCTTTATTTAAAACGCCTCACACTAAGGTGTTTCTTTGCTACCCCTGAGTTTTGACGCCCTCACCAGGAGGCGTTTCTTTGATTTGTAGCGCCCCATATCAGGGCGCGTTTTTCTCTGCCTGTGGGCCCGCCACAGTGATTCACGCCCTGCCCCAGGGCGTCTCTTTTCTGATAGCGACCTTACCCAGGTCGTGTCTTTCCTTAGTTTTCACAGAGCCCGTGCTTATCTGTGCATTGATTTTATATTGATTATACCATTTATTTGGCTCTATTGGTGGATTTGTTTATATCTCCTTGCATTGCATTCATTCATTTCCTTGCATTGGTTTGGGAGACCATCTCTCTCCTCACTAGGATCCACACACCCTCTTGGAATTGGGACGACCCTCCATTGAGCATTCCGTCTCTTTGGACCGGAGATCCCTTTTTCAAGCCTCCATAAGTCCCCGCACCCGTGGATTCCCTCACGGACGCCGGGCAGGTTGTACCCTTTGAAGTCCCGAATTAGTTGGCCTAAACGTGGTGAGAGAGTGTTCCTAGTTGGCATTGGAGTTAAATCATATTTGAAACTAGGTTCCTCCCCTTGTGTGAATCATATCAATTTGCATAAATTCATTAATTCACCAAGGTTCAAACATAAGAAATCAAGGTAACCATCACAACTTGTGTGTTTCTTTGTAAATTGTTTGCATATTAAATTGCTTGCATAATGGCTTACTTTGATAGACAAAATAACATGTTCAATTCAATTAATATTCATGAGGGTGATCAACCTAGCACATCTTATTCCCCTCAAATTCAACATGTTCATCATTCTCACCATACTTTCAAGGGACCACGTCCTCATTCTTATGGCCATGCCCGACCCACGGGCAATGTCCATCTTCATGATCCCCCTACTCAAGTTCGAGCCACTACTCCTTCGGGACCGCCTCGTCCTAATGATGAGAAAGTCTCTCAACTCATTCATGCATTAGATCATCTCACCCCTCAACAGATCCAAGCCCTTAAGGCCGCTGTTGAGGGTGCATCTCCTTCATCTCATCCTCCTTCCAATCCTACACGGGTGGCCCATCACCCACCTCCCTTGTCTATTCACAATCCTAATCGGGTAGCCCATTACCCATCTCCTTCTATTCACACTCCTCCTCGGGTGGCCCATCACCCGCCTCCTTCTATTCCTCCTCCATCGCGGCCCCGAGGCCCTTATATTCCTTGTAATCCGGTCCATCCGGGTTCTTCTACGGGTCAGCCGGTTGATTCCCCTCCACGGCCTTTTTATACAACCCCTCCTTCAAGGCCCTGCCAACCCTCGATTGCTCAAGTCACCCCCTTCCAGCAAACTCTTCTGGACAAAATCACTTTAATGGAGGAACAATTAAAGAAGGTCACGGCTCCTCCCACTCCGGTCAACCCTCTCCATGCCTTCCTAAATGACATTACAAAGATGGAGAGAGAGTGGAAGGATAGGATGGATGACTGCGACATTGGCGTTTCAAGCAAGCAAGAACCGGCAATTGAAGCACTTGAGCCGGTATACGATGATGAAGCTCCGCAGGCACCCCTTTCGAGTTCCCTTCGCTTTCCACTTCCCCCATTATCATTCGATGAACCTCCTGCTCAGGATGAAGCCACCGTCCCTAACCCTACCCCTGTTTTTGAGACCTCTTGGTGTTACGACGATGGGTCGATATTTCAATCACCCACGTCGACACATCTTGAGTCTCCTCCCACTCCCAACGCCGCTCGCCCCGTTCGGCATTTTCTCCGCAACAAACCCCCACCAATTACACCTCCCACAATTGTACTTCCACCAATTACACCTTCACCAATTAAACCCCCATCAATTACACCTCCACCAGCTATGCCATTAACCTCCATATCACCAGCCTCCACTGAGCCCACCTTCGAATCTTCCCCAATTAACCTCCCATTACCACCACCTCAACCTTCCCTTATCCCTTTAACCCCAAAACCCACATTGCCTACTCCACCACTTAACCCTTCACCTATGGTTAGTCCTGAGCAGGATCCACCACTTTTTGCACTCAAGCCAACCCCGACTGCTTTCGAGCAAAGGGAGAAGCTCGGCGTGGTTGAACCTCCACTTCCACTCATCCTTTCTACAACACCTCCCATTACACTTTCCATTATACCTCCACCATCCACGGAGCCTTCCGCCTCCGCCTCACCTCCCCTTATTACTCGGAAGGGGAACGCTGCTATAAGTACTTGCGCCAAGGATGATCAAGAGCCGAGCAAGACAGATTTGGCCACGGCTATGCGATTCAAGATTCAAGAATTCATTTACCGGATGCCAATCCGGATTATTGTGCCAAGCATGGTCGCGGAGGCCAAGTCACCATCATTGTTCAGAAGAGAATGCCAGGTGTTGATGTCACCCAAGGGCCGGGCAGGGCACCCCTTGTTCCAATTTCCAAATCCTGAATCCATTCTTCCATGCAAGGGGCGAATGCCCACTTTGTTCAACACTCCATATACGCCACAGTTAATGGGTAGCACAATGCTTCATGTTCCAACTTTCCAATCCTCTCACATTGTTGTTCTTTGCCTTCCAAGGGGGTTGTTATTTATTACTGAAGCTTCTTCCATTGGGCCAATTGGCTATACACTTTCGCTGCCATGGAGGGGCGGTTATTTTGGCGCTAAGGGGTCTTCCACTCCTTTATCCACCCTCTATCCCACTCCATCCATATTCTTGTCTATCACGTTTTCTTCATGGGCCACTCCCAGGGGAAAGAGGAGGATCTCACCCTCTCACCCTTCACATTCCTCATCTTCTTTGCATTTCATTACGTTCATGCATTCACTGCATTCATCACGTCCATTCTATTGCATTCATATGCATTTGCACCTCCTGCTTCCCGGGTCTCCAAACCCGTATCTTCCCCGCCTTCCGACACCGCCGGATCCTCCGCATTTCCCATCTTATTCATATTCATCTTCATTACTCGGGCATCGCGCCCCTTTCCAACCTTTTCATCTCCCAGATTTCTCTCCCTTCTTCCCAGGGCATCGCGTCCCTCGGCATTTTCTTCCTCCGGAACCTCCGGACTTTTCCCTCGGGCACGACGCCCCTTTCCATCTTCTCCTTCCTAATTTGCTTCCTCCGGAACCTCCGGACTTTCCCCTCGGGCACGACGCCCCTTTCCACCTTTTTCATCTCCTTCCTCCGGAACCTCCGGACTTTCCCTTTGGGCACGACGCCCCTCTCCACCTTTTTTATTTGCTTCCTCCGGAACCTCCGGACTTTCCCTTTGGGCACGACGCCCCTCTCCACCTTTTTTATTTGCTTCCTCCGGAACCTCCGGACTTTCCCTTTGGGCACGACGCCCCTCTCCACCTTTTTTATTTGCTTCCTCCGGAACCTCCGAACTTTCCCTTTGGGCACGACGCCCCTCTCCACCTTTTTTATTTGCTTCCTCCGGAACCTCCGAACTTTTCCCTCGGGCACGACGCCCCTTTCCATCTTCTCCTTCCTGATTTCATTCCTCCGGAACCTCCGGATTTTTCTCTCCTCCCTGGGCATCGCGTCCCTCAGCATTTGCTTCCTCCGGAACCTCCGGACCCTCCATCTTTCTTCCGATTCATCTTTCTAATCTTCCTGAACATCACATCCTTCATTTTTTTCTTCCTTTTCCATCATCTTTTTCCCTATTTCGTCTCAGGGCATCGCGTCCCTTCTTTTGTCATCCCTCCGAAGCCTCCGGATGATTTCTCCTCTCACGATTCTCCTCCGCCTCCGGACCCTCCAGATCCACCTCTTTCCATCTATCAATTTCTTCTTCTAATTCCTCCTGATTCTGGGTCCGACCTAACTTCTTCCACATCCACTGCCTTGGGCATCTGCCCATTCTCCCATTACTTTCGAGGCTTTAGTCCTCATTCCTCCTTCTAATTCTCCTCTCCTTCTGTAGACTGTTCCATGTGATCAGGGTCTCCGCGCCTTAGTGAGGGAGTTCTAGCCCTCGCCTCTTTTCCTTTTTTTCCTTATTCGTCTGAGTCTGGTCTTGGCACCACTCCTTCTTGTTAAGCCACTTTCAATCCTTTGCTTCCAATCCTTTATCTGCCTAAGAGGACTATCCCACGATGATCAACCTCTCGCGGCAGCTGCTTTAACAAAGGTTGCAAGGTGATATATTGACGTAAGTATGCATTTATATGATATCATTACCTCATTACTTCACGCATGATTTTCAAAATGAAGTGCTTCCTAACAAGATTAAGAGTGGTGTTTTAGATCTTTATCTTAGGCTTTTGTTAAATTAAATCATTGTTAAAAAGAGTCTTTAGGCTTGCTTATGCAGCACCTTGGTTAATAAGAACCCCGCGCTGGGAATTCAACATTCTCTCCCTGCTTGTTAAGATCAACCCTCAGCTGGGCACCTCACACACTTCACGGCGTCCTTAGCCAGCTCCTTTGGTTAAACACCGTTGCTACCTTGGCCATGCCATGAGTATATCTGAAAGTCTTTTCTCTTCTTTACTCGGCCACGTGCAGGGGCCAGAGGTTGACGGATGAGATGACCAACCTTGGTAATCCCCAATACGAGAGGAGTCTCAAATAGGGGCAGTCTTGACCCAAAATCAATATGAATTTTCATATGAGATTTCATGATATACATCTCGCCAAAAGGGCTATTATGAAAATCAAGTCAGAATTTCGATAAAAGCAAGATTGTGAATTATGGCATGACAAGAGTGGTAAAGTCCCCGCAGGGAAAATCCTGGTCGTATGCATGTCAAGGGTCTAAAAATTAAAGGCATAAAGCCCCGGCGCAACAGACTACCTCTTTGAGGGGGAACACCTTGGAAAGAATTCAAGTCCCGACATCTCCCATCCTGCATAAAGCTTATCTCCAATTATTCTTCTCTTCTCCCTCCAAGACCGAACATTTCTCAGGTATGGCCTTGGTAGGGGCACCGTTGATCAAAGACAGTCTGTTATAGGGCGCCACCCTTCAATGCACGCCCAACTTTGGGCAGTTTTTAGCAAAAGGGGAAGGAACGAGGACCCCTAGCCAGTGGTTTAAGACACCCTTTGATGCTGCTTTAGCAATGTCTAACCAAAATCAAACAAAATTGAATATTTCTTGTCCAAAATCTATAAAAATTTGAATATCTTTCCCAAAATTCATAAAAATTGAAATATTTTTCAAAACCCATAAAAATTTGCATATTTTTCCAAAATTCATAAAAATTTGAGTATATTTTCAAAAACCACATAAAAATTTGCATATTTCAAAAAAAAACTCCATAAAAATTACATTGTATTTTCTGATGGTGTTTTACAGGAACAGCTTTGCAAGGACCAAGAGCACGGGATGAGTCCTATCTCCACTCATTGCTATCAATCTATTGATTCTCTCGATATTCTCATGACATGCCACCCTGGACATTTTTGGTTATCACCTCCTTATATCATTTTGGTTATATCTCTTGATTATCATTCTGATTATTCATCTCCAGATCTTTCAATCAACTCCTACTAATTTCTCTTGATCAATTCTGCCGATGGGCATTATCAGATCCTAATCATTCAACTCCAAATCTTGATTAGCCAAGTTGGCATCCTCATGACAAAATAACAAACAATGATGCTTTGCAATATCATGATTCAACTCATAATGGTTACTATGTTGTGACATGCTATTGATGCTTTGATTCATGCTATGCTTGCTACGCTTAAATGCCTTATTCATTGCTTGTTATCTTTTTATCTTGGCTGATGAATTTTTAAGCGCAGGATAAGAAGCTCTTGGTCCCACCGACTGGGCATCATCATCCAAGCCCCACGGTGCTTGCAGCTCAGTTCTCAGTTCCCATGCTCATTGCACCACCATCTCCTGTATGCATTTTACTATATGTTACATATGCTACTAGATTATATCAAGGACCTTGTGGCTTTGGTAAATCTGGAATTTGAGTTCCCCTTCATCAAAAACGATGACGATTCCAGAGGCATCTCAGTCATACGGATAGGCCGTTGAGCCGTCCGAGACTGGGGACGATGGTTCCTTTTTATGAGTTGGTGCGTGGATAAACGGGCTTCGGCTTAGTATCAGCTCGTGAAATCGATTTCTTGACCCAGTCTTGGCAGCTTAGCAATATTATCCTTGATTATCTTATATTTTCATTTGATTTAATTTTTCCTTTTAAACCCAGCATGCATTCATGTAGGAATTTGAAACAATTATTGAAAAATCATTCTGATGAGCTGACTTTGAGGGTTGAAGTTGATCTTAATCTTTCCAGATATGAGATATTCCATGCCGGATTAAATCTTCAGTTCGTTTTGTTGCTGTTTTGGGTGATTTTCTCGAAAACTTCTTGTTTGGATTTTTATCATCTTATTTCAATCCTTTCCTTTGATCCACCTTGGCTGCAGCACGTCCACTGGCTGGTAACCGCTCCCCAATGGTGAAACTTACAGGTTTGTGACCTGGGGTACTTCCACCGCGCTGGAAGTTGATCATTTATTTTATCTCCTTCGTGCACCGCGTGCACAACTCCCATTTTATCCAAACATTGTTGATTTCATTGAATTTCCCGAGATTTACTTCATCTCGTGCTTTTGATTTGATTCTCATCAAGTGATGTTGATTGCGTGTCTCATCACACCTTGGCATCTACTTTTCAGTTTGCTACGCTCCCTTGCAAAGCAGACGCCAAGGCGGGGCAGCTGTAGACACGCCAAAATTGACATTATTTTGAGTATATCTCGTATTGCCTTGTAATGCCCCATTTGACCCTCAAATTAGCTTGTTTGAGTGATTTTTCCCACTTTTCTTGAATTTCTCCTATTTTTCTCTTATTTCCTCCTTTTTCCTATTTTTCTGGATTTTATGGGCATTTATCTCAATTTTTGAAATTCACGACCTGGGTAAGGGCGTGTTTTTAACAAAACACGACTTGATCTGGGCGTTTCTTTGAGAAGGACGCCCACATCTGAGGGCGTCAATTCTTCATGTTTGACCGACTTCCCCGTTTTCAAGACTTGAAATTAACGCCCTTCCCAGGGGCGTGTTTTTAAAAGTGGCTTTTCCTGGGGCGTGTTTCACAATTTTCAAATATAGGGAGTTTTTATTTCTAAAAATTGGTTTTGAAAGAAACGCCCTTGTGCAGGGCGTGTTTTTAAGAAACGCCCTCTGGGCAGGTCGTCAATTCAACAATTGACGCCCTGAACCATGTCGTGTTTCACTTTTGTGCTCCGAACGAACACAGCCTTTCCCCAGAGAGT
Organism: Amorphophallus konjac; assembly: GCA_022559845.1. Classification (NCBI taxonomy): domain Eukaryota; kingdom Viridiplantae; phylum Streptophyta; class Magnoliopsida; order Alismatales; family Araceae; genus Amorphophallus; species Amorphophallus konjac. Next base: position 366,813,478 of record CM040122.1, on the reverse strand, counting down.
CCTTGCTTTGTTTGGTCACTTCCCCATCTTAATCCTTCCCTCTTTGGACTCTTTCCTGTTCTTATCTTCTCCTATATTTGATCTGTTCTATTTAATAGAGCCGGTGGCTCTGTTAATCGGATTGGATCCCCTTCGATTTTTTTTTCTTCTTATTCTTCTGCTTCAGTTTCTCTTCTTCTTCTTCTTTTGTTTTTACAGGGGGTGCTGCGTCCGAATTGGCTGAAGGAGGGAGACTTCCTGTGCATCCAAAGTCCATCCTTTTACGAAGGAACTCTCTCCCCATCGAGGATCTAAGCCAAAGCGCAGGCTTCTCTATCTTTTCATCTTTATCTTATTTTCATTGCATTAGTCATTGCATGCATCTCATTCATCTTCCATTAATTTTTTCTACTCGACCACGTTGAGGAACTCCCCATAGTGCAACCCTTGCACTTGTTTTACTTCTAATCATCATATTATCATCATATTTTTCTACCCTCTTTGCATAGGGGTTTAAGGGCAACCACCCTTAAGGTGTGTTCTTGCACATGTTTTCATGCTCATCTATATATATGGAGTTGATGCTACACTCACCATGTTTCTAATCCATATCTTTGTTGGTGTTTGTTTTTGTTTGCAAGGGTAATTAATTGAAGAACTCTCTTCATCGGCCGGCCGATTAGAAGAGAAAGGAGCACTCACATCCCCGCGCTTTTAAAGGTATTCTTCGCGATCCCTCCTTGATTATTATTGTTTATACCTTTTGAGGCGTTCGCGTCTCTGGCGATCACAAACTCCTCTTTGCACCTCGTGCTATTTCATGCTTATTTATTCATATTCTTAATTCTTCCTTAAGTGGATTTATTAGGATCTACAATAATGGTCTTGGATAGGGAGCTTCTACATATCTCCTTCCTTATTGGTCATGATAGAAGAAGGACAACCCTCTTGTTCTTGGTACCTTCCTTGGACTGTAATTTCATTGGTTATGACCAAAAAGTATAGTACCATTGACAACTGACCTTTCCCAAATCTGTAGACTGGCAAAAGGTTTCTCCCAAAAGGTTGTGTTGCAGCCTCATGATGAAGAGGACAGTCCACTGTCCAAGGAGCCTTTTTCAGACCTCAAAAATTGTGTTTTTGGAGGTTTATGGTTGCTATTTTTGGTTTGTAGAAGGTCTGACGAGTTTGACAGAAATAGCCTGAAAATCTTCAAATGCGTCGACGCACTGTTCACATAGCATCGACGCAGCCTTCTTCGAATACCCCTTATAACATGTTCTGTTTCAGGGGTATGCGTCGATGTGCTGACCATGTAGAGTCGACGCATCTATCTACGGTCTGGCCTTTGCTACTACTGTGGGGGATGAGATTCTCAGGTCCTCTTATCAAGATGACCGAATCATTTATCAGTCTATTTAATTTGTTTATTAGAGATTGATTTGCATAGGACGTGCCAGTCACGTATGTGACAAGTTTATTATGCGCTCGATCTGACTTGGTCAGTCGATTATGATGTTCGTGTCGGGACCCAAAGTCCGTCATACCATAAAGGCTATGACGTTAATTACATCCTCTAAGAAAGAGGACAACCCTTGATTAATTGCCAAGAGAGGATGCCTCGAGGGATGATACGAAGGCATAGAGAATACTGACTAAATGCACCGATGGATGCTGTGAGATAAGGTCATTTGGTTGACCATTCGTGTAAAATGCGACGAGTTCGTTAATCGATTTATTCATGTAATTAAAGGTTCAGTTATGCTTATTTAGATAGCAATGCATGCCAATGCAAATGTACGTTCATAATTTCAAGATGGATGCTCGGTATAATTGAAGACATCAAAACCCCTTTTATTCATTTATTTGGCTAGGTTTATTAAATCAGTTAGGGCTATAACATTAAGCATAAAGAGTCGACACACAGTCAATTAGATGCACATGAGGTTAATTCATGTATAGATGTAAATAGCCTAAAACGGCGCGGTGCTGAAGTGAGTCTAAGACGGCGCGGTGATTGGTTGGGGCCAAAATGGCGCGGTGCCCATTTGAAGCTAAAACGGTGCGGTGCCCATTTGAGGCTAAAACGGCGCGGTGCCCATTTGAGGCTAAAACGGTGTGACCTACGCGCGCCGGGTGGAGGCCAAGGGAAGCAAATTGGGTTATGAGTGTAAGGCTAAAGCGGCGTCAGGGAGGTCACGCCGAAAATTGGCGCGCTGGTTTAAGACCGCGCCAGATTGAGGTAGGTTTGGGCAATTTGGGGTTTAGTGGGATGACAGGCAAGTTTCTTAGAACTTTGGTATTATTTGAGAAGATTGAAGGATTTATTTAAGTCCCAAATGCCCTACAAGCAAGACGAGTCTAGACTATGCGAGGTTCCTACTCGAGCATAGTCTACAGTAGTCTTATCAGTGCAAATTCATTGCAATTTAGACTAAGTCTTCAGTCAGAATTTGGGCAACACCTCCCCTTACCCAGAGGGTTGCGGGGGCGAAGTGGAGACAGTCCTACAGTATACGGGGTACACTCCTTAAAGTCGAGAATGCCAAACGGTGACCGGCAGACTTCAATAGAGGGACAACCCCAAGGGCTAGCCTACGAGGGGCATCAACACTCTACGAGTCAAAACATCACTAAGGGATGGCCGAGATGGGAGGATACCTCGAGGGCTAACCTACGGGAGGTACCCTTCCCACAGCCACCACCATTCCCAAGGGGAATGTGGATTTGATGTCGGGCTAAGAGCCCCTTTTAATAATCACCCTCCGGTGATCTGCAGAGATACATGTCATTGCGAGACATGTCCCCTGAGACATCATAGTGACGTGGGAATTCCGATGGGGAATATCCCCTCTCCCCTGCCACCAGACTCATCGAGGAAAGCATGAATACATAAGAGATACATAGAATGCATTCGGCAGATGAACTGACCACGGAGGGTCATATGCATATGATTATGTATGGCTAAATGGGTTAGCTGGTTAGTTGGTTAATTGGTTAGCAGATTAGCGGGTTAGCCTTCAGAAATCATACACTAAGACGCATCGACTAGAGAAGGCAACCCTTCATACAGTTGATGTGCAGGGTTTAGGGAACACGGTGATTCGAGGGAACCACGCATCCAAATTGTGGGGACATCCCCATCCTCCTCATCCCATGACTAGGGATGGAAGGAATAAGAAAGGGTTGATCCCGGGGTTTGGACAGAGGTATATTCATCGGGCGATTGAACCCTCCACCAAGACGATGGGAACATGATACGGGCATACCACTAGGGCATGTTTGGCATTGGAAAATCGGAAGATCACACACGGGATATAGGGGGAAAGTACTGCAATCGAATAAGAAAGACAATTCAAGTATGCATCCACACATCCATTCAAACCCAGAGGGAAGGCATCGTATACAAGATCAAATACAACGGCGGCTTGGCGTTGTCGCACGAAACTGATCCCTAGGTTGGGAAAGAAAAAAACAGAGAGAGATAAAGGACAGCAGCCAGAAGAAAGCCTAGGGGCTCATATCATCGCCCATCATATTACATCGCTCAGCGGAGCTATCCTAGTAGAAAGGGGGAAGAAAGATAGAAGAAGAACTCTGAACGCCTTCCGCCAACCCACCTCGGTCTGCTGCAGCAGGAAAATAGAGTATCGAAAAAATGAAGCTGGCTCTTCGCTCCCCTTTCTTCCTCTCCAAGGCTCTTTTCTGTCTGGCTCTCTATCTCTCTTGCAGGCTCTTCGATTGTTTTTTTCTTTCTATCGCCGATTTTTCTTCTTCTTCTAATGCCCTCCCCTTTTCATTCGATGCCAAGGGGCACATATATAGCAGAACCCTTCTCATGGCTTCACCCGGCGTGGGAAAGGCGCACCGAGAAGAGGGGGCTTGTCGGATTAAGGGAGCGCGCCGGATTTAAGCCATCCCATCGTGTTCACTTGATATGAGTCCGACAGCGGGCCCCGGATTGACTCTGGGAGTCACTGTGATCCTTCATCTCACCATGGTCTTACCAAACCATGGTGGGAGGTATTGACGAAGCTTCCAGGCCACTGAATGGCTGTTTTCAGAATCTCGTGCATCTTCGGCTTGGACATGCGGGTTTTCCACTGACGTGGCTTTCGGCACAGTGGTTCGTGTTGCTGGCTCGACTTCACCTGCACCAGTGGCTTTCACGGGAAGTGGTATACTGCCCGGGGTGCTTTTGCCTCAACTGGGCGGTCATTTGGTCACTAACGGACCTGCTTTGCTGAGGAGCCGCACCCGTGCCGGGTTGTCCGGGACTTCCGCTGACACAGCCTTCGACACTGTGACTTGTGCTGTTGGCTCGGCCTGACTCGGGCTCGAAGTTTTCTTGAGGGGTGGAATACCACCTAAGATGCTTTCGCCCTGACTGGGCAATCATCTGGCCACTAACAGACCCAATATGCTGAGAAGCCATACCCATGCCGGGTAATCGGGGTCTTCTACTAACAGAGGCTTTGGTCCCTTGTTCTGAAAGGTCAAGGGCGTTCTTTCACCTGGGGAGGATCTTTCATTCAGGTGGCGGGCCACCAGGTATACCCCTGTCCTTGGTCGGACAACGGATGCATTCTCATCCTTGGTCGGGCGACAGATACATGCTCGTCCTTGGTCAGACGATGGATACATTCTCGTCCTTGGTCGGACGACGGGTACATCCTTGTCCTTGGTTGGACGATGGATGCATGCTTGTCCTTGATCGGACGACGGATATTATCCGCGCGGTATGACTGAGTCGATATCGGTTCATTGGGCAGTCCTGATGACACTGCCCGCTTATGGTGTAATCTTCTCGATCCTCCCGAGGTGAAGTCCCCAGCGTTCATATTGGGTGACCTGAGGCTCTGGCAACTTGAGAAGGCTTCAGTGTATTGATCTTCTGCAACTTCTCTGCTTCAGTGGGCCGCATCATTTGTCTTTGAGGCTTGCTCGCCATTGAATATATTTTGAGTGCCAACAGCTGCTTAAGCTGCTGCTGTGCTGATGCCTTGTGCTACTGCGTTGGCGCTATTGGTTGGGCTACTGAAGGCTGGCACGCTGCGCTGACGCTATTTACTTGCAGCATTGACACAGCCTTGTGAAGTTGTGATGCTTATGCTGCGAGCTGTTGCGTTGACGCCTGTTGAGGTGAGGTCGATGCATGTGTTGAGAATGGCCTTGAGAATGTCTTTTGGGAGAGGCCCTTGCGTTGACGCCCTGACCTGGGTCCGTTGACGTAGCTTCAGGCCGCTTATTGACCATATCAGCCATTTGTCTCCCTTTTAATCTATTTGTCGCCCTTAGCCGCATGAGCCGTCGCCATTGATGTTTTCTTCATTGCCTTGAGCCGTCGCCTTTGTTCATTTGTCAGTCCTGTGACCTATTTGTCACCTTTATGTATCTGTTTGTCAGCTATAACATGTATTTGTCACCTGTGTATAGCTATTTGTCACCCTTAACTTAACTATTTGTCTGCCTTGATTTTTCACTTATTTGAGCAAGGGGGCAGGCTCCACTTTTCTTTCTCTTTTTACGTTCTTTCTTTTTTTGCATCATCTGCCTTGGTTTCTGTGTAACCAACAGTATGTTAGCTTTTCATCACCTGCCTTTTGCTTGATTTGCTTGAAGGCTGGCTCGATGCGTTGATGCGGTGAGGCTTGTGCGTCGACGCAGTTAGTTGGGTCTGCTGAAGGCTTGTCTGGCCACGTTGACGCGAGGTTCAAGTTGTGTTGACGCCACATGCCAAATATGCTGAAGACACACTGTGAGAGGCTTCGCTGCGTTGACGCCAATGTGCCATTCCGTCGACGCCATGAGTGTTGCAGACGCCAGACAGAACCTTGATACAAAGGTGTCGACTCCTGGTGTCGACACTCTTCCTCTGGATTGCAGAAGTCTGCTGAGCTTTGGAAGCTTGATGATCTGCCTTCAAGGGAATTGTTTGCACAAATCATGAGAGATTTAAAGCACATTGAAAGGGTCATGATTGTTTGACTAATTCTCAATTAGACTTGTATGAATCATGAGTCTTTTTATGAAAGACAATGTATGTAAGCAACAAAGACATGGTTGAGTCATTACAAAATAACAATAATGACTTATAATTGGATATCATCAAAACATTAGAATTAATGCATGCTCCACACATGCACAACATTCTCTCCCTTTTTGATGATGGCAAACTATGAGTCGTTATTTCAACGTGGAATCAATTATGATTAACTCAATTAATGACATGCTACATACAATTTGGCAAATGCTTGATGACTCAAATATTCTCTCCCCCTTTGACATTATCAAAATAGGAGGGTTGGAGAGAAGACATGGAAAAGCTTAGCAAAGAAAGAGGTGAACAAGGCAGGGTTAGTATGCTGATGCAAATGTGTACATCTACAGACCATAACTGTGCAGACCATAATGCAGTATGCAGATCATAATGGTAGCCAACTAACAAATAGAATGTTGAGATTTTTGTATTTTTCTAGTTTTCAAATGTTTGTGTTTCCTGTTTTTTAGATTTTTAGTGTTTTCTATGCAATGCATGGAGATAGGAAATGCAAACCAACCAAATACATGAAGAGACCTGATTACCAATGCTTAGAGAGATGATGCTTTCAAAGCATCCTAGGAAAGTACATGACAAAAGGTCCGGAGATAGCAATTAGCATTGGAGCATATATCATCAAGAAGCCAATTTGTCTTAAGGACAAATGTCAGAACAACCAGACAGAGGTCTGGACACAAGGGGTTGACCCTTGGGGTCGACACTTGGAATTGTAGAAGAACCAAAACCAAGAGATGTTAGAATGGGAGTTTTTCAGTCTGAAGCCAGGTTCATAGATGTAGATTTATAGATTTTTCAGAAATATCAATTATAGTACGCCGATGATAAAACCCTTATATTCAGATTGGTTTAAATCTGATGAATTCTGAGTTTAAATAAAAATATTTGAAAATATATGCATTCAAAATTAATATAAGTGAACCAGAATTACATATAGAGACAGGTTAATCTCCTTTCATCCTACTCATTCAATTCCATTGGCCCCTTTGAAAGAAATTACAAGAAGTATTGAGGTTAAACACTTGACTTTTCTGATTTTATCCATGGGGGCCACCAATTTCAGATTTCTCTCTTGACACCAAATATTATTGATTTTCATTTTTTTCAAGAGCATTCAGGTGTGGCTGGCAACTTTTGACGTGAGGATGCACGTTGATTAGATGCCAGCATCCCCAATTACTCAGTGTAGCTCACCATTCTGCTTCAATTAGAACAGAGGTAGCAAGGCACTTCATGACCTTGTCCACTCCACTTCATTGATGAAGGGACTCGATTTCTCAGTGAAACAATTACTATTGCTCTACCTTAGAGCACTTGAACTCAGCACACATCTTTTTACGTTAGGATATACGTTTATCAGACGCCAATATTCCCAGTTACTCAATCATGACTGAAGTTCATTGCTTTCATTAAGAGTAGCCCTTTTTTGAGACTGTTAAGTCCCTTTTTGAAATCTTCAAATTAGACAAATGTTTAAAAATAATACTTCATGAAGTTCTTCAATCAAGGATGCCTTTGTACTTAAAATAAAATTTTCAGATTGAAGAAGACATAACATGATAAGCAATGGTTTAAGTCCATTAAGTCTGAATACAACTACTTTCAAGAAGGTTCGATTCAAAAAACTCATGAACCCATTAAACTTAAACCAACAGTTTTATATCTTGGGCAATCATAGAGCTCCATAAAAGAAGATTCCTCTTGAAGATTTACTCTGATAAATGAACTCAACAACATATAGAAATTCTTCCAAGGAATTCAAGGCATTCAAAGAATTTGGACTAGGTAGCCAGATATCTGAGCAAGCAAATGATGTTTCAAACAAGTTCATGCAAATGAGGACATATGGCAGATAGACATACCAGAGAGTTTCAACAGGAATGCTCCCCCTTAATGAATGATTTGCCAAGGGGTTGTCAGGTGGAGCAAGGAAGTGATGCACATTAGCCATAAGTAAGCACGGTTCAATCTGAAGATGAGAATTGAAGTGACATGAACAATAAGATCGGATGAACTGGTGCGTCGATGCAGACCCGTCAGGGGGTCAACGCATCATGCACAGACAGAAGGGCATGGTACTGGAAGAGACAACTGCTGGGTCGACGCAGCAAGTTCTGTGCATCAACGCAATCTGGAAGATAGCATAAAGAACCTTCAAGATAGGTAGTGTATGACTAAGCTGGGTCGACCTGAGTATTCCATGGGTCGACCTGTCCAGTGGACAGAGTGCAACAGGAGTGATCTTTACAAGGATGTAGGTCTGTCAGAAAAGTTGAGGTTCAAAAGACATGGGGCCTTTCTAGATTCAGAGGGGATTGAAGAAATACAAATCACTTGTTCAAGAAGCACACATAAGAAATATACAAGTGCAGATGTGAGCAGTTCATTAAATCAAATTATGCTCCCCCTGAGAATATGCAACCAAACCATAAGACAATATAGTATGTAGGAATGCATCCTAGACTCTTATGGTGACTCCCCATCAAGATGTGCATACATTTTCTTTAAGTGTCCTAGTAAAAACTAGACAAGAGATCATGCATCTTAGGACTCATGTGAACAGTCAACCCATGGTACCAGGCAGAGAACTTGATCCGAGGATCCTCTCACGCATAGTGACAATTTTCAGTTGGACTTAATCCAACCTTCTATAGATCACCATTCAATATACCAATGGATCATGCCATGATGGTGCAGCACATGCAAATTAGTAGAACTGATTTTTCAAAGTTCCCTTTGGCATGAAATGCATGAGAGTGCATGAGACCACACAAGTGATGTTCAATATGCACACACATATGCGAGCTCAGAATATTTGCAATGCATTCTAAGCTGAAGTACAAACCGACAAACTCCCCCTTTGTCCAATGCTCATGGAAGTTAGGACAATCCAACAAAGGTTATTTGTTCACATGAATGATGAGTTGAATAGTATGCAGCCATGATAAGGATCATCAAAACAATGGTTAGTAAGGATATAATGGGAGCAGCGCAAACTGTCAAATAACTCATCATCATCATATTCATCCTCTCATCAAAATAGATTCTTCATGATCAATCAAGGAGAGGTTTACAACGAACCAGTGAGGGGTCTTTCAATTGTGCAGAATTTATTGAGAGCAAGAAGAGGCTTAACTGCATCAACTAATAAGAGAACCTATCATGCAGAATTAACAACAACTAAAATTATTTACAAACCTGTGTCTTGAGCTTTTATTTCCAGCTGATCCTTGTTCAGCTTTAAGGCACCCTGCACCAAAAATTCTCATTTGAGATCTTTAGGTACCCAAGTTTTCTTGGGTCCTTGATGGTTAGCTCTAGATATAACCTGCCACTTCTTCTTTCTTTCTTCATTCAATTCATCACTTCTCACCCAATGACAGTTATCAAATATATGACCATACTCACCGCAATAAAAACAGCACACATGGTAATTCCCATTTCTCTTGTGTGCATGGGCATTGGTCTTTTGGGAATGAGCAAGGAAGTTAACCTTTTTGGCATGAGAGTGGGTTCTTCCCTTCAGATGCCAACAGTCCTTGATTGTGTGGCCAATCTTTCCACAATGGAAGCAGCAAGGAGGAAGATTTCTTCTGGCAGCCTTGGGATGCATCGACCTGTCCTGAGGACTACGTCGACGCATCAGGCCATTTCTGGGCTTCTGAACGGGAGTGTGCTGATATCCATGCTTCCTCCCGGGGTAGACCTTTCCTTTGACAGTGCTTCCTGCATTATTTTTCTTGATCTTGCCTGCTTTTAATTCATCATTCTTCAAGATAAAATAGTCATGCACAATATGTCCATGCATACCACAATAGAAGCAATGAACATTCATTTTATGGGAAGCATGGTGTTTAGCATTGCTTTTCCTAGCATGGATATCAACATAAGCAAACTTATTTTTCTGTTTTTGATTTTGTGTTTTCCCTTTTTGAGTTTTGTCATGTTTTTGATTTTTCTGAGCACTAGACGGTTGTGAGGGACCACTAGAGGTATTGGCTTCATGTGAGCCAAAGACAAAAGATGTATGCAATTTATTCTCAAAGGCCTTTTTATTCGCAGGGTTGTAGCCTAAACCCTCTCTCTGAAAGTTCACTCTAGTCCCCAAAATTTTATCTACATTGTCTTGGCCTTGCACAAATTTTGACAGTGAATCATTTAATTCTTTAATTTCATTCTCCAGTGAGGAGATGTGCAATTCAGATTGAGCGAGGTCCTCCTCGCATGCAGCCAATTCCTCATTGAGTGTGGCATTCACACTTTTATAGTTCTCAACTGTTGTTGTAGTGGAATAGATAAGCTAGAGGGGGGGTGAAGTGATTATCACCCACTTCTCGCAAACTTGCTATCTAATGACTACGTAAACGATTAGGAGATGAAAGATGAAATGCTAGAACATAGATATGATAGATTCGAGCCTATGCATTCATCTAACGGTTCAAAACATGCAACCCGTAACAAGCGAACCACACAGAGACACAAGGCTTTTAGGTGGTTCGGTCTCAACCTTGAGACCTACGTCCATCCCCCACTGAAATCAGTGAGGCTTCCTGCTGCCACACAGCTTGAACACAGAGGAAGGAATCCTCCGCAAACGTTGAGCCTCACAGCTTGCTGTCAAGAGGAACATATCCTCTCCAAACCACTATGCCTCATAGCTTGCACTATTGCCAAACAGCTTGAACATGGGCACACAGGGCCCGAACACACAGACCTGAGATATCCATTCAGTCTATCTTCCTACACACCGGGTAGGGACCGTTCACAAGGTTCAGAGTATGAAAACCAAAACAAGAACAGACAAGCACTATAAATGAAACACAAGATAGAAAGCTCTTGTCTGTAGGCTGGAAGATGTCTCCGATGCTTCCAGGGTGGTGGCCTCCTCTCCAGGTAGCTTTGGATGCAGATAGATGAAGCTTTTCTCCTTCGTCGCTAATGTCTGGAGATGGGTCCTCTTATGCTCTTTGATGAGCTTGCCTTGCTAGGAAGAAGGGCTCCTTTTCTCTATGCTCTATGCTCTCTTCCTCTCGCCCCGCTCCTCTATTCTCTTTGATACTTTTTGTTGGGCTTTTCCTTCTCCTTCAAGCATATCCTCATGCACCCTTCTCTCATGCTCTCTTCATGCGCACTCCACACGCCCAAATCAAAAAGGTGATCAAATCTTCTGTGGGGCCTCTGTGGATAAACGCCAAAAAGAACCAGGGAATAATTTCCTCATCAAGCCTGCTTCGAGAACCTCCTTCCTCGTACAAACAGGGTCATCCATAAGGCATGCGGATTCAAGACCCAATAAGGTGTTCAGTAAGTGTTTAACTGTCTTCGGAACTGATAAGGGCCATTTGGGTGTCTGAAATCAAACCGAGCTATTTACACCGCAACATAGCTATTTGTGACCCTTATCCGTTATTTGTTACCTATACTGAGCCATTTGTCACCCTTATCATCCAACAGCTGTCGCCTTCCTTGTTCTTCTTTCAGCTTTGATTCTGAACTGGAGTCACACAGAACTCGAGGCTAGTTGGCTCCAACATTACCAGTGAAGGCTTAAGACCTTCGACAGCTCCTAAGAGCCATGACAAGCATTTGTCATCCCTTGTTCTGTAATCCATTATCTTTGAACATTAGTTGCCGTAGAATGCTCTGCAAGTTCATCTGTTGACAATGGAGGATATATGTCATGCTATATGTCTGCAATTTCACCTTTAAGCTTAGAGAACTGCTCTATTGTAAATCTGCCGTCAGATCAGCTCCTCTTGTGCTTTGTTGCTAGAACAAGCTACACGGGACTCACAAAGTAGCTTCTACAGAATCGCCATAGCAAGATCCCATGTTTATAAAGAGGGAAGTTCTTCCATGGGTCTTGAAGATGTTTACCAGTGTCGTCCAGGGCTTAGGAAGCTTCAATTCTAACATGAAAGGGTTTAGAGATCCATATGCAGCCATCTTCAAGGAAGAACAAAGATATTCTTCACGATTCACTGCAATCAGCTATTTGTCTCTGTTAGATGGCTATTTTTCACCTTTGTCATGCTATTAGTCAACCTTAGATGGCTATTTGTCACCACTATTGGGATATAGCCGTCGCCTTTGCTTGCCTTTGTCTGCCTTAGCCTCATCTGTCGATGCCTTGCCTTCATGGCCTATTTGTCAGCCTTAGTCTTATAATTGTCACCTCTGTGTGACTATTCTTCACAGTTAAGGACCATTTGTCTCCCTTAATGTCTGCTCTTCACAGAATTAAAGTCCTTCAGCTTCCATGAACACTACTGACCAATTGACCTTTGACTTGACCAATGCTGACCGTTGAAGTTGACTTTGACTGGATCAGATTTGACTGGGTCAACATAAACAAGCTCTGCCTCTGACTAGGTCAACCTTTGACTAAAGTCAACATTGTCTTGGTCAACACATTGACTGGCCTTGACTAGAGTCAACAAGTTTCCAACAGTTAACTCTTCTAGCTTCAATAGCCACTTCCAACGCCAGAAGTCATATGTCACCTTAAGAAGGCAATTCTTCAGCCATAAGGACCTATTATTCAGCCTTACCAAGACATTTATCACCCTTGGCAGCTTGTAGCCGTAGCCACTGCCTCCTTTTTCATCTTCACGGGCTGCTTGTAAGAGAAGTCGACTTATGGCCTTCACAAGTCGACTTGACTTCAGAACCTTTCATTGTTTTCACACTACCGAGCTATGTTCCACCTCTAGTGACCTATTTGTTACTGCTAAGCAGCCATTTGTCTCCTTTTACTGGCTATTTATCGCCCTTATGTGAACCTTTGTCAGCGATAGCCTTGTTACTCACATTACTACCTCGAGAGCCATGTTTCACCCTTGCTTTGTTCAAATGCACACCTTTCTTCACAAAGCTCATACATATTCATGTAATAACATTCTCAAGAACATGTGTTAGTAGCAAAATCATATGAACATCAAGGATCAAACGAATATAAGAACTGAATATATGAAGCTCAAGAATGAAAAACACATGAACCACAAAGATGACATATAGTGTTGACATCATCAAAACATAGGGACACAACATCAACTTCCAGCTGAAGTTCATTCAGTTTCTCAGAGCTATCATTAGCAACATGCTTACCTTTTTCATAAGCACTCAGTTTTTCAATCAGCAACTTATTTTATTCCTTTAGCTGTTCATTTTTCTCAAACAGTCTCACATCATGGATTAACCCATCAAGCGTTGTTTGATCATTATAGATTGACTTAAGTTGGTTTTGAAGTTATCTTTCACACTCTTTTAAGCTAGTAATTTCAGCTTGATGGCTTCCATTTTCATCTCTCAAACAACCAATGTTTTCTTTATGCAAATCTAAGTCAATCATGAGAGTTTCATTAAGCTCCTCAAGCGTGGAGCAGTTTTTACAAGGTGAGCTGTCATTGGAGCTGTTTTTAAGTCTTCTTCTTAACTTTTTATTTTTAGATTTTAATTTCTGGTACTGCTTAGCTAGTTCATCATAGGCATCCATAAGCTCTTCGAATGTAAAGTCTTCTGCGTCAGAGCTTACCTAAGATGAAGATGGATTACTTGGCTGATTTGGACTGTCGACCATGAGGCAATCATCCCTTTTTCCTTCTCCATGTATCCTGGCCAGTCCGTTCAGGATCTCTTTGGCAGTGCTACAGTTGGAAACAAAAGGGAACTTGGTAATATTTACTGCGGTTTTCATCAGACTGAACGCAGCTAGATTATCAACTTTTTTGGTCCTGTGTTTAGTAAACCATTCAGATGTGTCTGATGACAGCTTGTGAGGATCAATGGAGTTAACAAACGCACACATCCTCCCCAGCCACATGGTGAAATCAGAACCATCGAATAAGGGCGGGGAACTAATTGAAACTTGTTTAACGGATGAAGCTATAAAATCAAATGAACTGGGATCTTTCTCTGTAGATCATTGGATCTGAGTATGACAGAGCTTAGCTCTGATATCAATTGTTAGGTCCCCTTGGGTGTGTTGTGCATGTGATTTCGATGATTACAAAATGACTTTGTTGTGTGGCCTTGCTTGGCCTTGTGCTTGAATGATAATGTAAGTGTGGAAACATCTGTATAAATATGCATAGCTACATGTGTATATGAGATCATGGTGATGCATAATGAAAACGCGTATTTACATATGTTTGCATATTCACATTGAGTTTCATGATATGTAAGCGTATCTTGGCAATGTTATTTGAATGATTGAGCTCCCATATCATTACATATGCCTTAGATGCAATGGAAGATTCAAAGTTCCCCAAATGCTCATTGCATAAATGAATGTTTCCATAAAGGCATAAACAAGCTAACACTATAATATCTTGTTTTGCAGGTGGTTCAAACACAATGGTCCTTCATGCACATATCCTTAATGTTGATGTTTACATTGGTGTCTTCATGGAAACAATGGTCCTTCATGCACACATGCTTAATGTAGATGTTCACATTGGTGACTACATGGAAACATTATGTTGGTGTTCTTAATGAACTGAAAAATGCGTGATATCTTGTTGCCCATGGTTTTACATGCTCTGAACTGCATTTATAATTCATGCTTATTCATGTTTATGAACAAATTATGCCTCACATGAACGTTTGTTTTGAGTTGTTCTGAAATGTTTCACTTACATCCAAGTCTATACATTGCTTCAAGCTTCCAAGTCTATACATTGGCCTTCTTACATCCAAGTCTATACATTGCTTCAAGGTTCCAAGTCTATACATTGGCCTTCTATCTTCCAAGTCTATACATTGGCCTTCAACCTTCCAAGTCTGTACATTGGCCTTCTATCTTCCAAGTCTATACATTGGCCTTCAATCTTTCAAAGTATGTACATTGGCCTTCAAGCTTCCAACTCTGTACATTGGCCTTCAAGCCAAGTCTGTACATTGGCCAAGTGTCTTGTGCCTTCAAGCTTTCAAAGTATGTACATTGGCCTTCAAGCCAAGTCTGTACATTGGCCAAGTGTCTTGTGCCTTCAAGCTTTCCAAGTCTATACATGGTTCATATACAAAGTCTGAACATTCTTCTTAGCAAGTCTCCACTGTCATGAGTATATTTCATGTGCATTTGAATGTGTAAAGTTATGGAGTTTTATGTGGAAGAATCAAGTTAAGGAGAACTCAATTTTTGATACATAAACTAACTTGATGTTTGTGGTTCTACAGGTTCACGGATGGTTTTTAAACCCTCTCATGTCAAGTGAACAATGGTAACATCTAACCATTTTTATGTTAAGTTCCGGGTTGTTTTCATGCACATCTTTCATGAGATCTTAATGCATTGATGGTGGTTCATGCATTTTTCAAATGAGATTTTTTGGACTGTTAAAGTCAAGGTTTTTGGTTGCCTTGTGATGGACTAATGATTAATTCAATGTGAGCGTTAATGAAACAATCATGCTTTTGGAAAGGCTCAAAATGTTCAATGAAAGTGCTCATTCAACTTGCATATGTTCATGCATATTCTTATTGTGAGCCTTGTGGCCAAAGATGCTAATTACACATTAAAGCTTCCATGTTTTGGTTGGTTAAATTGAGAAGTCAAATACATGATTAAATGGGTTCAATGATGTGTTTTAATGTCAACATGTTCATAGTGTTGTTGCTTGATGCAAAGATTTTGATTCTCAACTAACCACTTGCTTTTTCATGTTTTCAGGATGAAAATACATGGTTAATCTACATGGGATAATGGTAACATCTAATCACATTTATTCCCTTGGAATCATGGAGGTTTAAAGTCTTTTTATAGCCCTTTCTAGCATGGGTCGACCCATAGGGTCGACCCCTAAGTGTTCTGGACCAAACAGAACACAACACTTTGACCCTGTGTGCAGGGGTCGACCCATGGGGTCGACCCACACTGCATGGGTCGACCCCATGGGTCGACCCATGAAAACTGGGTATGATTTTTGCTTCCGGCCGCCCTCTGGTTCCCCAGGGGTCGACCCATTCCGGCACGGGATTCTCGGGAGCATCCGAAACCCTATGAAATCATGTCTAAATTTTACCAAACTACCCCCCAATGGCTTCTAATGTTATTAGGGAGTTTCTAACATGTATTGGGAGGGTTTTATGTGTCTTTTGTCCACTCCTCTATATATATGAATGTGAACTCCGAATTTGCAAGGAGAGAAGCCCTAATGCATTTTGTTCTATCTTGTAGGTGGAGAAAAGGGGCAAAGCAACCAAGGAGCTCTTGAGGAAGGGTTATCATCTACATCCATGGAGATTTGGAGCTCGTGGTAGAAGAAGAAAAGAAGCGTCTCGAAGAGAGGAACGCGAGGACGCCAAAATCGTGGCCATCCGACAACGAGCCAAGAAGAGCCGGAGTCTTTCTTGAAGGGGGAGCTTCATACATGCTTTAACTTCTTTGATTCAGTCTCTAGAGTTTGTTTGGGGCTCAATGCGTCTATTTGTCTTTGCTTCTTAAATTTCTGAAAGGATATTTTTGTGTGTGTTCGGAGAAAGGGTTCTCCGAGTGTTTGTGTTGATGCGTATGCGTCGGTTTGTGCGGAGGATATCCGCGGGTGTGCTTGAGCGTCATTTGGGGTGTGTTCCCCGTGTGTGTTTGGGGGTTTACTCCCGTGTGATTGTGTAGGCTTCATCCTACGTGTGTGTGTTGGAGCTTGGCTCCGTGTGTGTGTGGGATTTATCCTCGGGCTGTTTTATACAGCAGTGAAGCCTCACCG
Source organism: Amorphophallus konjac (assembly GCA_022559845.1). Classification (NCBI taxonomy): domain Eukaryota; kingdom Viridiplantae; phylum Streptophyta; class Magnoliopsida; order Alismatales; family Araceae; genus Amorphophallus; species Amorphophallus konjac. The sequence continues at coordinate 366,796,738 of CM040122.1, read as the reverse complement.
GTTTGGTGAGGGGTGGACGTAGGGAGCCCGTCGTGGTCCCGAACCACCTTAAAAATTCCCGTGCATTGTGGTTTGTGCTGTGGTGGTTTGCTTATTGTTCATATCTAGTTATCCGTTCGAGTGAGTACGGTGAGATTGAGAGAATCAAGTCTATTCTAATTAGTTTAAATTCTTCAATCTTGCTAATCTTGCTAATTCCGCTGTGAGCTAGTAAACAGTTTCAATTGGACATAATTTTAGTAGAGGGTTCTATTCACCCCCCCTCTAGAACCGTGTTCCTGCACTACGGGACCCAACAATTGGTATCAGAGCGAGGCTCTGTTGTCCCTAGATCTAACGATCTACAGAGTGATCCTAGTGCATTGTCAATCATGAATTTTTCTGTTGATCAAATCTCTATGAATTGCCTTCCTATTTTTAATGGTCATGATTATATTTCTTGGAGAAATGCTATGTGTGTTTATCTTAGTTTGCATGAGCCTAATGTTTGGAAGGCCATATGTGAAGGTCCATACAAGCTTCCTACTGAACATAACAAATGGGATGATATGCATGTCAAGAAAAATGCAATGAATCTTAGAGCATTGAATTTTCTCTTGAATGCGATTGAGTCTAATATACTTTCACAAATTCCCTTGTGTAGGTCGGCAAGAGACCTTTGGGACGAATTGGCACGGAAGTATGAAGAAGAAGTAATGGATCCATGCTTAATGGCTCATGGTGAAGAAATTTCAAATGAGGTAAATTCTAACTCTGACTCTGATGAAGACGAAATGTCATTTGAAGAACTTCTTGATGCTTATGAGGAGTTATCGAGTCGATATAAGAAAATCAAATCTGAAAATAAAAATCTGAAAAAGAAAACTAGTGAGAATGTGCATGCTAGTGTTTCTTGTGAAAAATGCATTGAGTTAGAATCAAAAATTGAAAATCTAGAAAATGATAATGAACTTCTAGAATCTAAAGTTGAATTATTTTCAGATGAAATGTCTTGTATGAATGAAGAGCTTGAAATGTTCAGAAAATCTAATACTGCTCTTGAAATTGAAAATGATTCCGATGATTTGCTTGATCAGAACAAACTCTTGTTGTCTAAGATTTCATTGCTTGAAGAAACTGAAAAATGTCTTAGAAACAAGTTGGATTCCTTATCTGACGATGATAAAATACTTGAAAAACTTCTTGATTCTGAAATTGATAGCAAGAGCATCATGTTTGAAAATGAGGAACTTAAAAAGAAAAATGGTGCCATGCTAATCGAGAATGCTTTGCTTGAAGGTAGATTGAACAGTTTTGATAAAAGTGAAAAAGAAAATGCGTTGTTGAAATCTGAAAATGAAAGGTTGAAACAATTAAACAACGCCATGTCTGAAAGACTGCTAGTTCTTGAAAAAGGAAAATCTGTGGTTGTTAATGAATGTGAAAAATTGCATGTGCTGGAACAAGAACTTGAAAGCTATAAAACTGCAAATAAAGTGTTAAGTGAATGTAATGTTTGCAGTGAACAAGAAATTGCTAGCTATGAGTTGCACATTGCATCCCTTGAAAATGAAATCATTGATTTGAATGCATCTTTGTCCAAATTTGTCAAGGGGAAAGACAACCTAGATAAAATCTTGGGGACCAAGGTGAATTTTCAAAGGGAAGGTCTTGGGTATGAACCCACTAAAAAGAAAGCTTTTGATCTGAAAACCCAAACGTCATTCATGCATGCTTCATGTTCTTCTAATGCATCTTTTGATGAGAAACCCCATATTAAAACTCATTCCCAACCTAGGACCAAGAAATTTGCTTCATCACCCAACTGTCAAAATGGTCCTAAGAGTCATAATAGAAAATTTGATTCTCACCAAAATCATGAAAAGCATGCTCATGTTCCTAAAAGTTCAAAGTTGAGTTGTTTTTACTGTGGCATGCATGGTCATGTTATGGATGATTGTGATATCATGAAAAAAGATGACCAACATGCATGCAAAGAAAAATTTGCTTTCAAAAGATAAAAGAATGTTTCATGCTTTTATTGCCATAAACTTGGCCATGTGATGAAAAATTACTTTGTGAAGCAAAAAGATGAACTTCATGCTAACAATGCTAAGTTCGATGTTCAAAGAAAATTCAATGATAACCATGCTATTCATGCTCAAAAGTTTTCATTTTACAAGAGAAACTTCTTTCCAAAAACTCATGCAAACAATGAAAAAACTTTCCGTAAACCCACATCTCTATGTTGTCTTCATTGTGAGAAATACGGTCATGTAATGAAAAACTGTTGGTTTTTGAAAAGTGATAATTTCCATGCTTCTAGAACGAATGCTAGGTTTGATTTTTTTAGACCTAGATCCTTTGGAAATAGGAGATGGAATACTTTTGAAAATACTTTTGCTCATGAAAGAACATCATTTGCTAGAAATGACATCCCTCAATGCTTTTACTGTGGAAACCATGGACATGTCATTGAGGATTGCAGGATCATGAAGAATGATGATATAGTGGCAATGAAAAGGTCAAAGAAAACATTTGAAAGAGATGCTACTAACATCCAAGGACCCAAGAAGGCTTGGGTGCCAAGATCCGACAAATGAGTCGGTTGTTATGAAGGTATGTCTTGAGGTAAATAAAGAATGAAAGGGGTTCCAATAAAATGGATCAAGGCACACTCATAAGGTAAAACCTCAACTTTACCTTTTCATTATTAAACTTGATGATTTTGATGTTTGGTATGTTATTCTGTTATAGTTTTCATATGATGCTTGAATTGCATTTCCTCACAAGTCATACAAGCCTTCAATGGATGAATTTTTGGTATATCAAATGGTGATATGTGAAATGACAGATCAAGTCTGTTAGGAAGCTATCACTATGTGTGAGGTGATCTTAGGATCAATGTCCTCCACCTTGTATCAAAATTCAGAAATTAAATTATTTGGCTAATGTTGAAACATGTCTCATTGAATGAAATCAATTTGCATTGATTTGCATGTGCTTTCAATTTGAATCTGAAAATCTTTCTTGTTTTAAGAAGGTAAAATCTCTGAAAATCTATTTTTGAACAACTTCTAAAATAATCAGGTTGCATTGCTTGATTTTGATCATTTTTGCACCCTTGTTCCTGAAGGCCATGTCATGGAGAATGTTTGTTGTTTATCATTTGAATGTGAATGCTTTCATGTGCAATTTATCATGATAGTCTGAAAATCAAACTCTTGGATTTTGCTTTTGCATATTGCATTGCATTCTCAAGTTGTTATAGGTTGCATGCATAAGAGATCATGCATTAGGGGCATTGAAACATTCAAATAAAATCTGAAATTCTGCATTCATGATGCATTCTACATTGCAATTTGCATATTTCCTCGTTGTGTGCTTGCATGTTAATATATGCTACAACCCCTTCCTTGAAAATTTCTAAGACCATACACTCCCTTGATAAATAATGTTGCATCTGAGTCTTAACAAGTGTGTTTCTTGTCATACACTCAGGGGGAGTAAATATTTGATAAGTGCATCTAGATAGGGGGAGTTGCATCGCTATGTGCTCATGATGTTTTCGATATACATGCTAAATCAAATTCGCACACCTCTTGCACAATATGTGAAAATGAGTGTTAAAGATATGGATATAGGAATTTCTTTTCAACACTCTAGAGATATTAAACCTGCTGCATGTATGTTGAAGAGGCAGTTGAGGAAAAAGCTGCCTACCTATCTTTGTTAAAGGAATGTGAAATGAAAGGCAGAGCAATGTTTAGTCTCACTGAGTAAATTGGGCACATGTCACCTGAGACGTGATGTGGTTCATTTAAGAAAGGTGTTGTACTAAAGTATCTCTGTTCAAAATGAAGTGAAATGGTTCAGTATTCTGAGTAACCGGGGAGTCTGGCATGAGCTCCATGTGTCTCCTCGTGTAAAAAGGAATTATTTGAACCTGATCATTCTTAGAAAAATTCTGATTGTCTTTGTAATATCAATGAAAAATTTTGATGTGAAAAACTATTGAGGTAGTGCGTAGCCTCCAATACGCTGTTCTCAGATTGTAGTGTAGCTTGTATAATCTCTCATTGTGTTGATCTTAAAATCCAAATATCCATATTGCAACAATCTATTTTCATGTTATTCACTTACACGTATGGAAATTTGATTTAATATGTATTCACAAAATTGATTGATTGCATTGGCTTTTGCTTCATTCTCCTATATGATTGCACAATCCCCTAGGTGTACACTTGAGAAAACTGGTTTCATTGACTCACCTGCACTTTTCGTACACCTATCCTCTCACTATAAATAAATTGGGGGAGCTATATTGCATGTATATAGATCTACTTGTTTGGAAGTCAATCATACTTGATCATTCTACTTGCATTCTGCATGTTCATATTGCCCATAACTTGCATTTCAAACATGTGCAATTAGTTCATGCATACTTGGCATTTAGTGCATTCACTCATGCATATTTGAATTGCATCTTCTTGAACATTGTGTGCATATGGTTCTCTTAATAACCCCGTTGTCCGTCGATTCAGTGTCAATGACAAAGGGGGAGAGACTGGCAACTGTTCCTTGTGCTTCTTTCATGAATATCATATGTTTTTGCGTGACTGTTCTCATTTTGCCTTAAGGGGAGTAAGCTTGCTGATTTTGGTTTTGATGCTATCGTGAACTCCCCATGTTGATCCCCATTTCTGATTATGTCAAAGGGGGAGAGAGCATTAATGCATAACATTTTGTCATCATCAAAATGGGGGAGATTGTTGTGCATGTGATTTCGATGATTACAAAATGACTTTGTTGTGTGGCCTTGCTTGGCCTTGTGCTTGAATGATAATGTAAGTGTGGAAACATCTGTATAAATATGCATAGCTACATGTGTGTATGAGATCATGGTGATGCATAATGAAAACGCGTATTTACATATGTTTGCATATTCACATTGAGTTTCATGATATGTAAGCGTATCTTGGCAATGTTATTTGAATGATTGAGCTCCCATATCATTACATATGCCTTAGATGCAATGGAAGATTCAAAGTTCCCCAAATGCTCATTGCATAAATGAATGTTTCCATAAAGGCATAAACAAGCTAACACTATAATATCTTGTTTTGCAGGTGGTTCAAACACAATGGTCCTTCATGCACATATCCTTAATGTTGATGTTTACATTGGTGTCTTCATGGAAACAATGGTCCTTCATGCACACATGCTTAATGTAGATGTTCACATTGGTGACTACATGGAAACATTATGTTGGTGTTCTTAATGAACTGAAAAATGCGTGATATCTTGTTGCCCATGGTTTTACATGCTCTGAACTGCATTTATAATTCATGCTTATTCATGTTTATGAACTGATTATGCCTCACATGAACGTTTGTTTTGAGTTACTCTGAAATGTTTCACTTACATCCAAGTCTATACATTGCTTCAAGCTTCCAAGTCTATACATTGACCTTCTTACATCCAAGTCTATACATTGCTTCAAGCTTCCAAGTCTATACATTGGCCTTCTATCTTCCAAGTCTATACATTGGCCTTCTATCTTTCAAAGTCTGTACATTGGCCTTCAAGCTTCCAACTCTGTACATTGGCCTTCAAGCCAAGTCTGTACATTGGCCAAGTGTCTTGTGCCTTCAAGCTTTCAAAGTATGTACATTGGCCTTCAAGCCAAGTCTGTACATTGGCCAAGTGTCTTGTGCCTTCAAGCTTTCCAAGTCTATACATGGTTCATATACAAAGTCTGAACATTCTTCTTAGCAAGTCTCCACTGTCATGAGTATATTTTATGTGCATTTGAATGTGTAAAGTTATGGAGTTTTATGTGGAAGAATCAAGTTAAGAAGAACTCAATTTTTGATACATAAACTAACTTGATGTTTGTGGTTCTACAGGTTCACGGATGGTTTTTTAAACCCTCTCATGTCAAGTGAACAATGGTAACATCTAACCATTTTTATATTAAGTTCCGGGTTGTTTTCATGCACATCTTTCATGAGATCTTAATGCATTGATGGTGGTTCATGCATTTTTCAAATGAGATTTTTTAGACTGTTAAAGTCAAGGTTTTTGGTTGCCTTGTGATGGACTAATGATTAATTCAATGTGAGCGTTAATGAAACAATCATGCTTTTGGAAAGGCTCAAAATGTTCAATGAAAATGCTCATTCAACTTGCATATGTTCATGCATATTCTTATTGTGAGCCTTGTGGCCAAAGATGCTAATTACACATTAAAGCTTCCATGTTTTGGTTGGTTAAATTGAGAAGTCAAATACATGATTAAATGGGTTCAATGATGTGTTTTAATGTCAACATGTTCATAGTGTTGTTGCTTGATGCAAAGATTTTGATTCTCAACTAACCACTTGCTTTTTCATGTTTTCAGGATGAAAATACATGGTTAATCTACATGGGATAATGGTAACATCTAATCACATTTATTCCCTTGGAATCATGGAGGTTTAAAGTCTTTTTATAGCCCTTTCTAGCATGGGTCGACCCATAGGGTCGACCCCTAAGTGTTCTGGACCAAACAGAACACAACACTTTGACCCTGTGTGCAGGGGTCGACCCATGGGGTCGACCCACACTGCATGGGTCGACCCCATGGGTCGACCCATGAAAACTGGGTATGATTTTTGCTTCCGGCCGCCCTCTGGTTCCCCAGGGGTCGACCCATGGGGTCGACCCATTCCGGCACGGGATTCTCGGGAGCATCCGAAACCCTATGAAATCATGTCTAAACTTTACCAAACTACCCCCCAATGGTTTCTAATGTTATTAGGGGGTTTCTAACATGTATTGGGAGGGTTTTATGTGTCTTTTGTCCACTCCTCTATATATATGAATGTGAACTCCGAATTTGCAAGGAGAGAAGCCCTAATGCATTTTGTTCTATCTTGTAGGTGGAGAAAAGGGGCAAAGCAACCAAGGAGCTCTTGAGGAAGGGTTATCATCTACATCCATGGAGATTTGGAGCTCGTGGTAGAAGAAGAAAAGAAGCGTCTCGAAGAGAGGAACGCGAGGACGCCAAAATCGTGGCCATCCGACAACGAGCCAAGAAGAGCCGGAGTCTTTCTTGAAGGGGGAGCTTCATACATGCTTTAACTTCTTTGATTCAGTCTCTAGAGTTTGTTTGGGGCTCAATGCGTCTATTTGTCTTTGCTTCTTAAATTTCTGAAAGGATATTTTGTGTGTGTGTTCGGAGAAAGGGTTCTCCGAGTGTTTGTGTTGATGCGTATGTGTCGGTTTGTGCGGAGGATATCCGCGGGTGTGCTTGAGCGTCATTTGGGGTGTGTTCCCCGTGTGTGTTTGGGGGTTTACTCCCGTGTGATTGTGTAGGCTTCATCCTACGTGTGTGTGTTGGAGCTTGGCTCCGTGTGTGTGTGGGGATTTATCCTCGGGCTGTTTTATACAGCAGTGAAGCCTCACCGGTTTGGTGAGGGGTGGACGTAGGGAGCCCGTCGTGGTCCCGAACCACCTTAAAAATTCCCGTGCATTGTGGTTTGTGCTGTGGTGGTTTGCTTATTGTTCATATCTAGTTATCCGTTCGAGTGAGTACGGTGAGATTGAGAGAATCAAGTCTATTCTAATTAGTTTAAATTCTTCAATCTTGCTAATCTTGCTAATTCCGCTGTGAGCTAGTAAACAGTTTCAATTGGCATAATTTTAGTAGAGGGTTCTATTCACCCCCCCTTTAGAACCGTGTTCCTGCACTACGGGACCCAAAAGGGTGCAACTAGATCTAGAAGGGGGGTTGAATGGATCCTTTCAAAAACTTTGGCCCAATTAAAAACTAAGCTTATTAAAGCACGACCAGCATGTATAATGCACATGAGACACTTAAGCACAATGCACAGCAAATATAAGGGATAGTTCAAAATAGTACAGCATGACACCTTATATAGCATGACAAAAGAGGGCTGCTTTAGGAAGTGGCTGAGGTCGACGCATTAACCCAGTGGAGTCGACACTGCCTTGTAGAAGGATCAGCATTTAGACGTATAAGCTCCTCAACGGCCTCTATGTGTGTGTGTGTGTGTGAACAAGATGCTAATGTGTGCGTTAGAGAACAACTACAAATGCATACGTTGAACTACACATACGTGCCTGTGAATGGGGATAGAGGAGATGGATCAATCACACAAGAACACACCCACTACACAAGGCATTTTAAGGTGATTCAGTCTGCAAACCCGCAGACTTACATCCACCCCTCACCAAACCGATGAGGCTTTATCACACGAGGACGAAGTCCTCAACACCCACGGGACGACGCCCCCCCCCCCCCCCCCCACACGCACACACACGGGGACAACCCCCCCCCCCCCCCCCCCACACACACACAAACAAAGAACAAACAAGCTGCAAGTGCAACAAAAGCATTGGGACAGACTCCCAAGAACACACAAGGCTGAACACAACCAAAGACCCACTTGTGGCCTCTAAGCAGAGCACCGGGCACACACTGAAATGCAGATCATAAATTACAAATAAAAAGCATAAAGACTGTAGGAAAAACACATGTAGCTTCAGATATAGATCTGGAAGCTGATGGCTGCAACTTCAGACGTAGATCCAAAGATCTTCTTCTTCAAGCACAGATTGGCTGCAAGGAGGGCTGGACTCCTTCCTTCTTCTTGTCTTTAAACGACACTGGTTTGGGTTGAACCAGAGTTGGGCTGTTAATGCTATATGGCAGCTCACTCTTCTTCTCTTCTCCCTTTTTCTTTCTCACAGATTTGCTTGAATGCTCAAGGGGCGTGGCGAAATATAAAGGATTTGTTTGACCACATACCTCCTTTTGATTGGTCCGAAATCTGATAGCAGGATCTTGAAAAGAATTAACCAGGCTTGAATCTGATTGGCCACAGGAATGAATAAATTTCCCACCAAAATCTATATTTGATTGAGAAGAAATAATGGTCTTGGATAGGTAGCTTCTTCAGATCTCCTTCCTTATTGGTCATGACAGAAGAAGGATAGTCCTCTTGTTCTTAGTACCTTCCTTGGACTGTAATTTCATTAGTTATGACCAAAAAGTATAGTACCATTTACAAATGACCTTTCCCAAATCTGTAGACTGGCAAAAGGTTTCTCCCAAAAGGTTGTACTGGAACCTCATGATGAAGAGGACAATCCACTGTTCAAGGAGCCTTTTTTCAAACCTCAAAAACTGTGTTTTTGGAGGTTTATGGTTGCTATTTTTGGTTCATAGAAGGTCTGACGAGTTTGACAGAAATAGCCTGAAAATCTTCAAATGCGTCGATGCATTGTTCACATAGCCTCGACGCAGCCTTCTTCAAATACCCTTATAACGTGTTCTGTTTCAGGGGTATGCGTCGACGTGGTGACCATGTAGCGTCGATGCATCTATCTACGGCCTGGCCTTTGCTGCTGCTTAAGCTACTACTGCGCTGACGCCTTGTGCTACTGCATTGGTGCTATTGGCTGGGCTGCTGAAGGTTGGCACTCTACGCTGACGCTATTTACTTGCAGCGTTGACGCAGCCTTGTGAAGTTATGTTGCTTATGCTGCGGGCTATTGCGTTGACGCCTGTTGAGGTGAGGTCGATGCATGTGTTGAGAATGGCCTTGAGAACGTCTTCTGGGAGAGGCCCTTGCGTTGACGCCCTGACCTGGGTGCGTTGACGCAGCTTCAGGCCGCTTGTTGGCCATATCAGCCATTTGTCTCCCTTGTAATCTATTTGTCGCCCTTAGCCGCATGAGCCGTCGCCATTGATGTTTTCTTCATTGCCTTGAGCCGTCGCCTTTATTCATTTGTCAGCCCTGTGACCTATTTGTCACCCTTATGTATCTGTTTGTCAGCTCTAACAGGTATTTGTCACCTGTGTATGGCTATTTGTCACCATTAACTCAACTATTTGTCTGTCTTGATTTTTCACTTGTTTGAGCAAGGGGGCGGGCTCCACTTTTCTTTCTCTTTTTACTTTCTTTCTTTTTTTGCATCATCTGCCTTGGTTTCTGTGCAACCAATAGTATGTTAGCTTTTCATCACCTACCTTTTGCTTGATCTGCTTGAAGACTGGCTCGCTGCGTTGACGCGGTCAGGCTTGTGCATCGACGCAGTTAGTTGGGTCTACTGAAGGCTTGTATGGCTGTGTTGACGCGAGGTGCAAGTTGCGTTGACGCCACATGCCAAATCTGTTGAAGACACACTATGAGAGGCTTCGCTGCATTGACGCCAAGGTGCCATTGCGTCGACGCCATGAGTGTTGCAGACGCCAGACAAGACCTTGATATAATGGTGTCGACTCCTATGTCGACACTCTTCCTCTGGATTGCAGAAGTCTACTGAGCTTAGGAAGCTTGATGATCTGCCTTCAAGGGATTTGTTTGCACAAATCATGAGAGATTTAAGACACATTGAAATGGTCATGATTGTTTGACTAATTCTCAATTAGGCTTGTATGAATCATGAGTCTTTTTATGAAAGATAATGTATGTAAGCAACAAAGACATGGTTGAGTCATTACAAAAGAACAATAATGACTTATAGTTGGACATCATCAAAACATTAGAATTAACGCATGTTCCACACATGCACAACAGTAGTGGCTCGTACCCCGTGTCAGGTAGCTGGACACGGCCGTACTATTGGGCACAGATGTGCGGATCCTAGCCAGTCCGAGGGTGTGGTGTGTGTGTGTGTGTGTGTACTATGCTCCTCGCGAGACCGGGTGTGAGTAGTGTGCGCGTATATGAGGCCTTGGCGTAGTGTTAGACGTCAGTGGATGCATTTGACCATGTTGTGTTGTCTTAAGTGGCGGACCCTATACCGTGAAGGTGGAGGTACCGACTGGACTGTCGTGGCCCTTCCGACAGACGGACTAGTGTCGCCCTGTGTGTTGGGGCATGGTTCTTCTGTTGGTTCTAGTTCGGGATCGAGAGATTCTCCCGAGGGTGTTGGTCCAGCCTGTGGTCGTGTGGCTCTGTCTGTGGTTCCATCGGCTAGGACGGACTGTCCGACCGTGATAGTTGCGGTTGTATGGAGAGCTTGTGTGCATTCTCTCCATTTATCGTCTTCTGGTTCCAGTCACCGTCGTTGTGTCATGCCAGTGTTATTGTATTGTTGCTGCCGTTGTTGTTCTTTACTTGTTGCTCCTACGCCGTTCCTATTTACTGCTTTCGTTGTAGCGGGGACCCGCGAGACCCCTACTATGCCAATGAGATGAGGCTCACCCCTTGCTTTTCAGGTGCGGCGTTCTCCTCGAAGTGCAACGTTCCAGTCAGAGGTTCGTTAGTTGCCAGCTTGCCAGGTCGGTGGGGTATGCCCCGAGGCAGTGTACGTTTCCTTTCTTTGACTGTACTTGTGGACTGGACTCGGTAGAATTATAATTGTTATAAAATGTAATTTTATTTTTGTCAGAATTGTAGATTGATTCTGTATATTTACTTTCCTGCTATTGTTTAGAATTTCAATGCATGACCACACCATCCCTTTTAACCCTTCCGAGTCTTCTGACTCGTGGGTGGCGGGCCAGAATTCGAATGGTATCGAGTTATTCCCGGTATCCCGATCTTGGGTCGTTACAAGGGGGTCAGTGGAGTACGGGAGGGGACGGGAGGGGAACACGGTGGGGAGGGCAGGGGGGTTCGGGAGAGGGGGCATGGTGGGAAGGGGAGGGGGGTTCCTCCCACGCACTGAGAAGGGAGAGAGAGGGGGGGTACAGTAGGGAGGGCAGGGGGGCTCAGGAGAGAGAGGGGGGCACGATGGGGAGGGGAGGGGGGCTCAGGAGAGGGAGGGGTACGGTGGGGAGGGAGGGGGTTCGAGAGGAGGAGGGGGCACATTGGTGAGGGGGGTCCGTGGGGGAGGGGAGGGGGGTCGGTGGGAGTTCCACGACAGCCGGCGGCGAGGGGAGGGGGGTCGGTGGGGAGGGGAGGGGAGGGGGTCGATGGGGGATGGGAGGCAAAGAAGGGAGAGGGGGTGGGTCTAGGTGTGTGGAGGGGAGGGGAGGGGAGCGATCTATTTTTTTTTTAATTTGTGGGTTGCAAGGGAGGGGAGAGGGGGTCCGGTAGGTGAAGGGGAGAGGGGAGGGTCTATGTGGGTGGAGGGGAGGGGAGGGTCTGGTTGTCCAAGAATTCTTCTCAGCTTGAGATGTAAGTATTTTTAGGTTCCTTTTATGGTGTTTATGTTTTTTTAATTTTATCTATTACAATCAGTTATTAAATGAAATGAATAGTTTAATTCATCGTATGCGAGCCTGGAGAGTAGCACGGTGATATCATCTCTGAGCTCAGGCTCTGCCCCGACCAATAGTAGTGCCTTTAGTATACCCCCACCCAGCCCCAGTACTTCTCCGAGCCACATCAGAGACATCGTCCGAGCGGAGATGTCTACATTCAGAGATTCCATTACGCAGGCCGTCGCCGCCCTCCTCACCCAGATGGGGGTTTTACCTCCTCATGGAGCACCCTCAACCTTAGAATAGCCCCTTTAGGTGAGTGTTTATTATATTTTTATTTTTACATAATTTAGAGTAATGATATTGGTATTTAATCCATATAGTTTCTGAATTCTTTAATTTTATGTGAAAATCAAAAGTCTCAAATTCTAATTTCTTAGAAGGATGTGAAAAAATCGGCCTGATCGGCATTAAAATTACTCAATTTGGGTTCGGCGTTAAAATTACTCAATTCAGAACTAACTTAGTTTAATGCAAGTCAAATAATTGGGGCTCGAGGGTCCAAAATATAAAATACCGATCTGATCAGCATGTCGATCATTCCAATGTGACCTGCGTGGTGAGAGTGACTTGTGAGAGCTGACGGAATCCAAATTGGATACCGATTTGGGCTCGGCACTCAAAAGAGCATTCTCTAAAAACACTTAGTTTAAAATTAAAGAAGTTGGGTTCGGAGGTTCAAAATCTAAAATACTGGTCTTATCGGCGTGTTGATCATTCCAACATGATTTGGATGATGAGAGTGACTTGGGAGAACTGACGAAATCCGATTTGGATATCCAGTTTGGGCTCGACATTAAAAGTACCTAATTTAGAACTAACTTAGTTTAATGCAAGTCAAATAATTGGGGTTCTGGAGTCCAAAATCTAAAATACCGGTCTGATCGGTGTGTCGATCGTTCCAACGTGACATAGGTGATAAGAGTGACTTGTGAGAGCTAACGGAATCTAAATTGGATATCCGATTTGGGCTCGGCGCTCAAAAGAGCATTCTCTAAATACACTTAGTTTAAAATTAAAGAAGTTGAGTTCACGAGTATAAAATCTAAAATATCGATCTGATCGACGTAACGATCATTCCAACATGATCAGTGTGGTGAGATTGACTTGGGAGAGTTGACAGAATCTGATTTGGATATCCAGTTTGGGATCGACATTAAAAATTACCCAATTCAGAGCTAACTTAGTTTAAAAGAAATTAGATAACTGGGGTTTGCGGGTCCAAAATTTGAAATACCAGCCTGATCGGCATGCCGATCATTCCAACATGACTTAGGTGGTGAGAGTAACTTGGGAGCTGATGATTCCAAATCAGATATCTAGTGTGGACTCGACGCTCAAAATAGCATTCTCTAAATGCATTTACTTTAAAATTAAAGATGTTAGGTTCGGGGGTCCAAAATCTAAAATATCGATCTGATCGGTGTACCGATCATTCCAACACGACCTGAGTGATAAGAGTGACTTGTGAGAGGTGACAGAATCCGATTTGGATATTCGATTTAGGCTCGACGTTAAAATTACCCAATTCAAAACTAACTTAGTTTTCAGAACTAACTTAGTTTAAAACAAACCATGTAATTGGGGTTTGGGGTCCAAAATCTAAATTACTGGTCTAATCAGCGTGCCGATTATTCTGACACAACATGGGTGATGAGAGTGACTTGGGAGAGTTGACGGAATCTGATTTGGATACCCGGTTTGGACTCGACGTTAAAAATTACCCAATTTAGAACAACTTATTTTAAAAGAAATCAGATAACTGGGGTTCGGAGGTCCAAAATTTGAAATACCAACCTGATCGACGTGTCGATCATTCCAACGCGACCTAGGTGATGAGAGTGACTTGGGAGAGCTGACGAAATTCAAATCGGATATCCGGTTTGGGCTCGACGCTCAAAATAGCATTCTCTAAATGCATTTACTTTAAAATTAAAGAAGTTACGTTAGGGGGTCCAAAATCTAAAATATCGGTCTGATCGACATCTTGATCATTCCAACACGACCTAGATGGTAAGACTGACTTGTGATAGCTAACGGAATCTAATTTAGATACTCGGTTTGGGCTCGCCGTTAAAATTACTCAATTCAGAAATAACTTAATTTTCAGAAGTTACTTAGTTTAAAACAAATCATGTAACTTGGGTTTGAGGGTCTAAAATCTAAAATAGTGGTCTGATCAGCGTGTCGATTGTTCCGACATGACTTGGGCGATGAGAGTGACTTGAGAGAGTTAATGGAATCTGATTTGGATACCCGATTTGGGCTCGATGTTAAAAATTACCCAATTCAGAACTAACTTAGTTTAAAAGCAGGTAACTAGGGTTTGGGGGTCCAAAATCTAAAATATCGGTCTGATCGGCATGGCAATTATTCCGACACGACTTGGGCGGTGAGAGTGACTTGGGAGAGTTGACGGAATCTGATTTGGATACCCGGCCTGGGCTCGGCGTAAAAAGTTACCCAAGTTAGAATTAACTTAGCTTAAAAGAAATCAGATAACTCGGTTCAGGGGTCCAAAATTTAAAATGCCTGCCTAATCGACATGCCGATTGTTCCAACGCGACTTGGGTGGTGAGAGCGACTTGGGAGAGCAAATGGAATCCAAATCGAATATCTGGTATGGACTGGACACTCAAAATATCATTCTCTAAATGTATTTAGTTTAAAATTAATAAAGTTAGATTTTGGGGTCCAAAATTTAAAATATCCATCTGATCGATGTGTCCATTGCTCCAAAATGACCTGGGTGATAAGAGTGACTTGTGAGAACTAACGGAATCTGATTTGGATATCAAGTTTGGGCTCGGAGTTAAAATTACCCCTATCAGAAGTAACTTAAAGAATTCATATATATATATATATATACATATATATATACATATATATATACACACACATATATATATATATATCATTTTAGTTCAAATTTATACAATTAAATAAATAATTTAATTTATCTTTTAAATAATTTTTTATTTACTCATACATGTCTAATGTTATTATTTTTTCAATATAAGATCCTCTAGCGAGTGGCGACGGAGGCGACGAACAAGATGAGGAGGATGAGGACATGGAGGGCGTGGAGGATATTTGTTGATTATTTTTATTATAATAAAACTGATAACTGATGTTGCGTTTCGTTTGTTGTAAATGTTGTGTTTTGTCTGTGATATGTAAATGTTATGTTTTTTATTTAAATAGATTTTTATATATATTATATTAAAAAAAATCTTATTTCTGACGAATTTTTGGATAGAATATTGTGTCCATCATAATTATTCAGACGGAATATATATTATGTCAGAATTTATATGAATTATATATATAATTAAAAATAATAATAAAATTAATTATTGATAGATTGTTCGACGGGATATTTTTTCGTCAGAAACATTCTGACAGAAACTCCGATGGAATAATATGTCCATCAGAAATATTTCTGACAGAATCACCGACGGAGTATGGTTCCCGTCGGAAGTTTTAAGAAGGATATTATGACCAATTATAACGTATCTGTCAGAAACATTTTCCCAGGGAACTTTCGTCGAACATTTGATCCGTCAAAAATTTTTAACGAATTTTCGACGGATTTTTCTTCTGTCAAAAATTTGTGACAAGGAATATCCGATGGACGTGTTCCGTCTGAAATCCGTCGAAAAGTTCGTCGAAAATTAATTTTTCGACGGATTTTCAACATATTTTATCCGTCGAAAACTCCGGCCATTCTTGTAGCTAGTGTTGTGAGACAGAATTGTAAGGCGTATACTGAAACATGTGAATCAATACATGATATACTTACAAAAATAGCCTTGGTAGCCAAAAAACCATCTTCCATGATTCTCTTTTGTCCATCTAGTAAGGAGATGTACATATCTTCCATAGTGAAAATAACTGCAAATCAATAATAAAGTCGAGACCAAGTAAAGATATATATAAATCTGTCTACTTTTATTTTAAAAAAAAACTTGTGTCAAGTTGTTATCCACCCCACATCCACGTTTTCTAGGGCAACCTCTCATCCTTCCCCTTCCTGTTTTAGGACAAAGACTACTATTGTAATACGTCAAAGTATTAAATATATATTCCGCGACATTTGAAATTAAAATTAGTAGATGAAATTAAGCATGTACTATTTAAATCATGTACCTTGGATCCTCGTTGTCTACAACTTCACTCTTCAAACTTGGACAGTTACGCTTATCCTGTCTGAAAACCATCTTTCCACAACTTTTGTAGTGTCTCGCTTCTCCTCCGTACCATACTTAAATCTTTTATTAATTCCACGACCTTTACTCTGTACCACGTGAGAATCTTGTAGAATATCATCTTCATTCCAATGAGGAATGATCTTTACTCTATTCTGATGGCTTTCTTGTGTCAGATATAAACTCAACTCCTCATTGGCCTGGTTACTGCAACCATGTGCTATGTTACTTGTGTCATGCACAGTTTTAGCTACTACCTCTAGATGAGACATACATGCCTCATATACCTTGAGATTTTGGACCCATCTGTTAACAAATAGCTTGTGATATGAGTTATATTATTTCGACGTACCAAAGTTAATCCAGCAACATTCTCATTGCGAATTTGAATGACAAATGAATTTATGGCTCTAACATGACGTGCCCATCAGCGTACTATAAATTTTTTGGCATCTTCATTACACGTTTATGCTTCAATATAGTGAGAAAATGACTACATATAATTCTATTAAATTCAAAGTTTCGACACAAGCACCCCCCAAATTGGTCTTTACTGTTCCAACCAACATTGTATGCTTGGCCTATCTGTCTCCAATCATACACACTATACCTATTTAGATCGCCATCTTTTTCTACTAATTCTACAAACAAAATTGCACTCTCTTTCACTTGCTTTTGGAACACATAAAATATGTTTTTTGTATAAATTTTTACCATTTCACTTTCTAATGGAATAGGTGTAGACGATATTGGAGTGCCGTATGTTGTGGCCGCATCTTCTTGCTTTTCATCTTTCCTTCGTTTCTCAACCAATTGCTGGTACGCTTCAGCAAAGCCTAGTAATGTCGGCTTGTGGTTCATGAAGAAATCCAAAAAAGAATTCATTCCTTCATTTTTTTGAGTTGTTGTCATTCCCGCAAAAAATATATTCTTTAAGTAGACTGGGATCCACTTATGACGAACATTATATATATCATGAATCTAACTATTCTCCTCAAGTTTATAAGTACTCACTATTTTATAGCAGTGTGATTCAAATTTTTCTAGAGAGACAGCATTATAGATACAATTTTTCTATATATCATTGAATTCCGGATGGACATGGATGACATGAGACAATTTTTCAGGCACTTTCTGCAAAATGTGTCACATGCATAAGCGACGCTCACTTGCTAGAAATACAAGAGCTATGGCTACAGTAATTGCAGGATCTTGGTCTGTACTTATTACTTTTGGTTGTTGCCTACTGATAGCTTCCGGCGACGTATGAAACAACCATTCAAAAGACTCAATTATCTCTCCGAATAGTAGACTGGCTCCAAATAATATACTCTGTCGGTGGTGATTTACCCCCCAACAAATAAGCCAAAGGGCATGTCAAATTCATTTGTTTTATATGTAGTGTCAAAACAAATGACATCTCCGAAGGTCTCCCAGTCTTGTTTAGATCTGGGGTTACCCCAAAAATAAGATGCTAGTCGCATTTCAACACCCACTTTAAATTTGAAGCTAAATTCAATATCCTCCTTAGGCGTCATCCAGAAATAATTCAAAATTACTTGCGCACCATTGTCGTATCTCTCTGGTCGTTGTTTTCTTAGACCATTTTGTAGGTACCTGTCAATGAATCTTATATTCTCATGGCCCCAGCTTTGTGAGCAAAAACATGTAGGACTTTTGACGAACCAATCCTTGCTCCCTACATATGGTTCAAAACATCCAAGTGACTGTCGGGAATCAACTTGTGCGATGGTAGGCAGTAGGACTTAGTTGGGGTTATGTATATGTGACTATGTTTATCTATAAATCACTTGACGGTCCAAGTCTGAATCCTTCTTTCTACCAACAATCAATTTTGTCGGGCAATTACATCTTGTCTCCTCTTTAGGCCTCTTCTCCGTATCCACTTGTTTGATCTATTTTTTTCTCTTCTATCTTTTTCGCGCACATCCATGTCCTCTCTCTTATTTCGTTGCTATGCTCAAACTTTCTTGCATGACTTTTTCTTGTGCTGAATCGACAGGATTTGGCATATTCATTGAAAAAGTTTCCAACTTCAATGAGGGACTGAAATTGTTTTCCTAATCATGGTTGTAATTGCTCAGGTGCTTCGGGGATATATTCAACAAGTTCTTTACTTTGTTCATGCATTGTATTCCCTGGACTACCACATTCTTCATCAATCGGATGTATGTGCTCTTCTTCACCCATGTCATTCAATTCAAATGGTCCATAAAAGAAAAAATAGACAATGAAACATAAAGAAGACACCACAGATGGTAAAGAAGATGGAACAAGAGCAAAACAAGAAAGGGGAGAAAAAACAGTCTTTACACTTTACCACTCGACAGAGATCGGGGTGGTGGTGTTGTCCGTGGTACTGGTGCGACTGCTGTCGTGCGTGTTGGTGGGCATGGTACCGGCGCAAAGTACGTGGACTATGGTGGGATGAGTTGAGAAAGGGAGATGGGTTGCTTCTAGCGCCACCGCAGTCCACCTACCGGTGCCATCCATGGTGCCAAGGCAAAGTCGGCCGTTGGCTTGTTTCTTCTCTACGAAGGGTGCTCCTGTTGTTGGGGAAGGGGGAGGGGAGCGTCTGTTATGGGAGGAAATGGTCTCGACGGGGATCATCATCCGCCACCTGGTCCGATGCGAAGTTGTTAGAACAGAGTGCCGCCGCCACCGCACTCGACGGGGATCACCAACCAGCACCGACTCTCCAAGCGGGGGAAGGGTTGGTGAAGGGTGGCACCATGTGAAGTCTCTGCAAAGTGTGGGAGTTGGGGAAGGGGGAGGGGGTGGGGGTTACGGGAGAACTATTCCACCGGTTTAGCTTCTTTTTTGGGGGGAAAGACTAGGAATGATTATAGGCGGTTGGATGTTAACCAGGGGAAACAAACAGCCCAGATGAAGGGTGCATGAGCTTAAACACAGATGCCGTCTTCATTTGGAAAGTTCCAGAGAGACGTGCATGTGGACAAGGAATGTGGATCCTTTGTGCCAAAGGGTGCATGAGCTCAAGTAGTACACCAAGTGATGGTGGCATGCTTGACGTCTTTGGCATAACGAAATCGTGAGACTTCTTTATTAGTCGCGAGTGCAATATGTATCCAATCCAGAGGATTTTGATCCGGAAAAGACTGAAATTGGTGAGTGAGAGGAGAGGGTAAGAAGGGTCAAGAAATAAAGGATACAAGAATTGTGATTTATTCAAATATCATTACTCACGTGGAGGATAAGAGTGAGAAGATAGATAAAGTCGGGGAATAGTTGAGAGGTTGCTGGTTCGATATACATGAGCGAGTAAAAAATTATTTAGCGTGTAATTCCCAATTTATTGTTGTACAACCTCGATTTGTTGATACACATTGGTTGTAAAAAGAGTAGGCTTCCAAGTGACTCTATTGAGTCTCGAACTTAACGTGCCAAATGTTCAAATGGAATCTAAAATCAATTGTACTAGATTCTAAATTATTAAAAATGTATGAGTATACATAGGTACATTCGCACCCAAAATGCATATGCACATGGTTAAATGAATTCTAAGAATTCCTTAGGATAAGAGATAAATCAATTTGATTTTTGGACAATCATGTGAATGCTTGAGGCTAAACTTAAGGTGGGCCAATCAGCAAATTATTCTTTGCCTTAGACTCTACAAATTGACAAATGGCCTTAATTTAAGGTCAGGCAAAAATCTGAAGAGCTTTTATATAGAAAGCTAGTAGCTAGGGCTCTTTTTGTAGGTAAATGGTTACATCTAAACTCAGAATTATAGAATATCCGCATAGGTCAGATAGTAGATCCAAAACCTGTTTTAATAACCCCATCGAAAGGTGTTGGGACAATTCAAAGAAGTCACGATGTGTGGCGAATTACTCACATCAAGGATGTCTATCATGATCTTGGGAGAATCAAAGGAGATACATGGAAGTTGTTATAGAACATCACCTTTGGCCTTGTAAGAGAAGGTTGATTCACTTCTATGTAACCTAAGGGAGAGTTAAAAGTGGGTCAAAACTGACCTTTAGCAAGAAAGAAACAGGAAAAGATGAACCTCATTGAGTAATAAGAACAAAAGATAACTAATGTGAGATAGATATTAGATACTCTATCTACTACAGCTGGGAAGGGGAGTCCAAGCTGTAATGAGATTTTGTTGGAGGAGGAGAGGTGGAGGTAGTATTAAGAAGCTAACAGCCCATATATATCAGGCACTATGAGAAGGCTATATATAAATATGGGAAAATCTTATTACCCGTCCCGGGCGGTCACAGGGCGCCCACCCCGTGCACCAATCCCATCTCGGACCGTTAAACCTCATTACCCATCCCGGACGGTCACAGGGCGCCCACCCCGGGCACCAATCACATCCCGGACGGTTAACCGTCTGAGACGGGTAGCTGGCACGTCTCTATGAATATTGTTACTTGACGGTGTCATTTGAGCTTAGGAGATGACTATGACATGAGAAGGTGTGAAATTGTGCTTAGGGAACCTATTTTGCTTACTGGTGGAGTAATAATTTAGATAACATGGCATTTATATATAAACTTTGCTATAGCATAGCATTTGTAGCCAAAATTAATCGCACCTGAAGTTTAGATAAAGTTCAAAAAACTTTTCTACCATGTCTTTGCTAGAATTTTCATAAATAACTCCAGTAAACATGTATATAATTAAGCTTTTCAATTTTGGTTCCCTTTGAGAAAGAATAATGCAACTAACTCAAAGAAGATGTTTAGAAAAATTCTCTCGAACTATCTTTAGAACAACTCCTCACTCTTTCTGGGCATATTGTAATAGAATGACTGTCCCTATGATTATTCCAATTCACATTATTGCTGTAAGAATATTTAATTGTGATGTGATGCCAACACTATGGATAAAGTCAAGGGGCATGATGCATTGCTAATGACACCTCATCTTCTCTTTCATTACATTTATGCAAATCTAAAATTGTTATTGGGCAGGTGCAATCTGACTCGATCGGATTGACAATATTATCATGCCATGGTACATGATTTTTCAAATGATAACTTACCATATCAATTTACTAAAATGAAGGAAAATAAATATATGCAAGAATAACTAGGTCCATCTTGCAAGTTTGACAAACGAAACGCCACTATTCCGCTCGAAATTTCCTTGAGAGTCATGTCATAAAATTAAATGTCTCATGACTCAGTAAGAATCAGAAAACGCATGTGCATATTACGTGGATTTGGAGAATTGAAATCATGCAATCATGAATTAATTGAGATATGTCAAAACTAAACTATGAGCGATCTGGTTCTGCATTCACGTAGGGTCTTTTTCATGAATTCTTTAGATCTGAAAATTTTGTATTCATAATTAAAACCCTCATTTGTTATTGTATCTCAAATCATATATATATTTTCTTTATTTTTTAATATCTCAAGTTTAGCCAAACAAACGCACACCCAATGATTGAAGGGTTAAGTCTCATTCGGCCCAAAAATGCGGTCAGTCACGAATATCCACGAGCTCTTTCATCCGGCAAGCCCAATGATTGCTTCATGGGGCAGAATCCTCAAAGTCACGTGAAAAAACCCACCAAAGTTAAACCTGCCCCACCGCTTCGCTTGTGCACCCGGCAGTCCAAAAAAAAAGATTTTTTTTAGTCTTTATAAATAAGTATATTTTCTTACTAGTTTCTTAAATATAATAATTATTTTTTAGTCTCTAAAATCTCCTAACTCTTACGTAAAAGTCCAAATGGTTTGTAGATGTTAAAAAATGTGAATATGTCGGAGTATATTGTATCTTGAGGTAATAGTGTGATGAAAAATTTCATAAATACCCTAGCTTATTTACATAAAAAAATTTATGAAAGAATGGCAGAAATCCCCATGGGCTTCCACACCTCCCATCCGGCCCCTTCTTCCTCGAGACTGGCGGCTCCGGTCCACATCGTCGGCATCTCTTGCATCCCTCCCTGTGCCGACGCCTTGGCTCCGCCCCCCCCCCCGGCCAAGATTTGAATCCTAGAATCAGCATGTTGACTCCATCCCCCCCGCCATCACTCTCAGTGTCAGCCCCATCTTCCTCGACATCACCGGCAGCTCCGCTCAACATCATCGATAGATCCGGCATCACTCCCAATGCTGACTGTTTGATCTTATCTCCCCCCACCTCCCGCCAAGATTTGAATCCCAGCACCAACGCCTTGACCCCATCCCCCCTTGCTCCTAGTACTGGCACTACTCGACTACATCATTTGCCCTAACCTTGGACTCAACGACTGTACCTGGCGACGTTGCCCCAACCCTCCTGTAGGAGTCGAGACCCACACGCACACTATCAGGCGATATCTGAAATGATATTGCTTGTCTGTATTTACATGGTTCACAGGTGCTTGTATATTTACCCATGTGAAATTTTGTTTGGAAATGGAATCATCAAATGGACAGGGAATGCAGTCATCTGGGTTTTCTTCTCGTCCCCTACTGATGGAATGCCAGTATGGAAGGGGCAACGGTTGAGTTTAAGTTTCAAATCGTGAGAGGTCTAAAGGAAAGCGATTCTATCGTTGTCCATATTCAACCAACCCTAACGAAGACTGCGGTTCTTTTGAATAGGTTGATGATGCCGCGTATAGCGTTGTGGATATCAAATACCAGTTAAAGGTGATAGAAGAATGTATGATGAAGAATCACAAGTGGCTAGAGATCAAATTGAAGAATCAAAAATTAATGCTGTATTTTGTCATTTTTTGTACTTATTGTCACTTGCATTTTCAAGTGATAGTGTGACATTGACTTGTGGTGTAATCTTATTATCGAACTCCTTAAGTATTGATCTATGCTATTCCTTGTAAACATGGTTTTCAACGTTGAGAAGTGTCACCACATAAAAATAAAAGTTTAGAGGTGATCTATCACGATCTCCAAGCTTGAAGTTTCATACAGTGATTATGTGCATACTAAAGTTGGTTGTGAAGCAGAAGATTTTGGATAATAATATGATCCAAGATGAACTATAGAATAGGATCCAAATTCTATGTTGTATTTTAAATAACATGTAGACTAATAGGTAATTTAAAGTGAACAATGAAACAAACTTTTAAGTCGCGGGCAAGATCAGAATGATTCTCTATATCAACAGATTATGGAAGCACACATAAACCAAAAAATCCAGCCACCTAATCTATTCCCAGAGAAGTGTGTAGACGCCTAATTTCGGACATCCAGCGGACCTTGTTTAGCCATCATAGAAGTGGCACTTTCTCCTGGATGATTGGGAATGTGGGGTCTCATCTTTATCTAGGTAGGCTCCACCATGTCCTTTCTCAAAAATTTTAAGGTATTATTATACATTGAGTACATAAATCCCAAGGCGATCAAGGTACTAGCTACCCCAGACCCCAAGGCAGCCAGGGTACTAGTCGTCCAGGTGACCAAGGCGACCAAGGTACTGGCCACCCAAGACGCAAGGCGGCCACAACTTTGGCTGCCTAGTTCCCTTTGAAACGGCCATCGATCTGGCCACCTCCTAATAATCGCCTGTCAACTCCAAGAGCCCGCCCGCTCCAGGCACGTCCTCCACATCTATTCCCACTCCGACGGATCGAGGCGCATGTAGTCTCACACGTCCTTGCCTCCGGATTGGTCCGGATCCCTTTCACGTGGATCTAGCTCTATTTTCAAATGTTTTCACGGAGGGAAATTCTCCCCACTTACAAAAAACCCATCCTGGACAATCTAGTGGGGGGAGACATTTTGGGGGGTTGGCAGTTCGATGAGCCCGGGGAGAGCTGGAGAGGACGAGAGAAACCCTTACCGACTTTCCCATTGCTGATCCGCGAAGGAGAACCCGAAGTCAAAGAGCTTTGCCCGTGGAAGAGGCTCGGGTTCCAGGAGGCGGCCATCGACATGGCCGCCTATCACCTTTGAACGGCCATATGCTTGGCTGTCTTCTGTTGGTCGGGGGGCAAATCCCGTCTTTCTTCCTTTGTTCTCTATCTTGCTACATGTTAGTTCATTTTAGTGCATTCATGCATAATAGATTTTCCTAAATCCCTATTTCAAAGAGATTTTCAACCCAAAACATGGGGAAGGCGGATGGTCGAAAGTCTCGACCATCCCCCTTCCCAACCCCCTTCCCGGTACGATTGACCTCATTTGCATATTTTCTTTTCCTCTCTGAGCATATACTACATCTTCTCAGCCTTATGGTCCATTTCTTGTGTTTACTAGTTGATTCGGAGAAACTTCACGTTTGACCCTCAGACTCGAGCTCCTCCTTCTTGACCGGCTAAGATCGAGGATAGGTAGGACCCACAACCCCACTTCAAAGGCATTGCGATCATTCCATCCCTGTGAGGCTCAGATATAAGTCTCTAGCGATCACTCCATTTCTTTCTTTCTAATCCGTGCACTGTGGAGTAGTGTCAGAGCATTTTCCGACGCCTACAAAGTGAAACTAAGAAAATTTCTTCAAAGAGTAAATGGATGTGAAAAATCAAGGAAGAAAGGAGTCTCAGAAGTACACATGGATCCCTTGCAGGGTTTTTTAAATTAGATGTTGACTCAACCATCCCTATAGGTGGACCAAGAAAGCTCTCACACATTTTACGCAAACGGAACTCATCTGCATCTCTGCAAGGAGGTATCAACATAGCTAGACTTTGTTGTACTGGTAAACCAAGATCTGTCACTCCTTTATGTAAAACTTCAACTAAGTTTTGACATATTGGGTAAAACAAAAGCAACACAAAATCTTTCTTTCAATCAATACAGTTGTTCAAAACCAACAAGTCCCAGTTAGTCCCAACAGTTCATCAAAATTTGCCAACAAGTCTTAGCACTGATTGCAGTTGGATGCATTGGTACCTGTATCAATTAAAGCCACTGCGTGCAGCATGCCTCCACCCATTACTTGTGGACCACCAGAATTAATATGGAAGCTTGTGGTTGCTCACAGTTTGGATATGCGACATTCACATTGACATTCCCCTAAGTTCACATTCACATTCAAAGGCAATAGTCACATTGGCATTCCCCTAAGTTCACATTCACATTCAAAAGCAAGTGTGTTAATGGCGAGTGTCCAAATTCATATTCAAATTGACAAACATACTAACGACGAGTGTGTTAATACAATATAGACTGAGATTTGTTTTCATCGTCCAAAAATTACATTGACCAACTTCATTATCCACTTCCCTGTGCCATGTCCCCTTAACTCTTTTGTAAATGCATGACTGTATGATTGCCAAAATTAATGGACGATTGACCGTCCATGTTTATGATAGTGTGGACATGGACATATCCCCCTGATGCATGTGTGCGACCCCTTCCCTGACTGTCAGTGCCGAT
The DNA here is from genome assembly GCA_022559845.1 of Amorphophallus konjac. Taxonomy (NCBI): domain Eukaryota; kingdom Viridiplantae; phylum Streptophyta; class Magnoliopsida; order Alismatales; family Araceae; genus Amorphophallus; species Amorphophallus konjac. The sequence goes on along the minus strand of CM040122.1, from coordinate 366,770,987 downwards.
GACTCTCCCACGGACAGTGGCACCTATATGCACACATCAAAAAACTTATGAATTATGTGGACATAAAGGGCTACTCTACCCTTGACAAAGTAAAAATGTATACCTCTCAGTCGGGTGGTGGTTCCTCGCCCACGGCTTGTATTCCCTTTATTGCTCTTGAACTGGGTTGGTCTTCTCCCTCATCCACGACCTCTTTGTGAACAACTTGTAAGATATATGTATCATATTGTGCAATTAACAATATGAATTTTAGATAGAAATGGGATAAATTAATAGTTGGAAGAGTAGATCTAGAAGGGGGGGGGGGGGGTTGAATAGATCGACTCTAAAAAAATTAACTCAGTTGCACAACTCAAAAGCACACGAGAACTTGTTCAGGAATTAGATCAAACACTAAATCTATCCTTGAACAGGACAGCAACAGAATCACTTGCGATGTCCTTGAATCGTGGATCTTCAGTGCATTAAACTACCAAAGGCCAAAGCGTGTGTGGTGAAAAGATATATTAGACGCAATAAGTAGCGAAGTCGGTAACCTGTGAGTGGAGGAAGAAGAAAAGAGATCAATCACACGAGGATCAAAGCACTGCACAGAATTTTTAAGTGGTTCGGTTGCAAACCCGCAACTTACGTCCACCCCTCACTAGATTAGTGAGGATTCACTACTTGCAAGTAACACACACACACACACAAGCGGATTTAATCTGCAAACAACCGTTGACTAACAACTTGGACTGGAGGAACACTTTCCTCACTCCGCTGATACACAGCTTACAATTGGAATCGATCCCAAAATAGGGTATCGAAAAACACACACTCGTAGACAGATCAGAAGTGAGAACGAGCAGAAAATAAAAGAACGAAAAATGAAAACGAAGAAACACAATGTTGCTCTAGACGAAGATCTGGGAGCTTTTCTGAAGGACACCCACAAAGCTCTCAATCAAATCTGAAATCCCTCACGCCCAGTCACAAAGACCTCTCCCTTGAGTGTTCTAACACAATCCCTGGTGGCTTCTCTCTCTTATCTCCACACTCTTCTTCCTCTTCAGGTGCTCTCCGAAGATGCTCTCAAATTTTCCCTCAAGGATGCTCTTTCTGAATCGCACAGGGCGGCACTCTGCTTCTTACGCATGTTCTTCTTCTCCAAGGTGGATGATTGTATTTATAGCAGAAGATAAAGGATAAATCTCATTTCTAAGCCATTTTCTGATTGGTCCAAGTAAAAAATGGAATATTCTAACCTAGGACCTTTCCAGAAATCGAGGCACGTGACTTGGGGGCATGTGCCAATCATTAGAGGAAGAATCCACGTGACTACTTAAGTACCTCACGTGTATGTATGACCTGGTATATATCTGTCGATTGAATCTTTTGTCTTGACAGTTGCCTGGTGTAATGCCCCGGATTCTTCGGATCCTTTTCGTGGGCTCCGGATCTGGTTTCTCGGATTGTCCAACTCTGTTTTGTCTGAAATTTCGTTTCGGACATCTTTCGTGTTCGGATCGGTGCGATCCGGAGTCGTTTCGGAGGCCCGGAGGCGTTCCGCGGCTTTTTCCGCGTGTGTTTTTCCGATTCCCGGCGTGGGTTTCGGCTTTCCCTTCGGAACCTCGTTGCGGGTGAACCGGGCCGTTCACCAGGGCGCGAGTGGTACCGTTGCGATCGGTGCGTTCCGAGGATCGCGAGGGTGTGATTTTCTATTTTTCTGGATTTTTCCGATTTTCCGGATTTCCCTATAAATAGCTTTTCTCTCTCTCTCCCCTCTCATTTCTCATTTCTCTCCCTCTCTCTTCTCACGCTCTCTCCTCTCTCTCCCTCTCTCTCCGGCGGCCGACGGGGCGGAGTGCGGGCGAGGCGGGGACGGCGCGGGCGAGGCGCGGGCGAGGATGGATGAGGATCGAGGCGGAGGCGGGCGCGATCCCTCGGTGGATTCCGAGATGGCGTCGTTCGCGTTCCGGGCGGTTTTCGGCGTGGATTAGTCGCTTCGGCGCACGGTTTCTTCGGTGGAGGTAGGGTGACGGAACACCACTGCGTTCTGCTCGTTTCCCCTGCCATTGCACGTCGTTCGGCGCGGAAACAGCTGTGTTTGGGTCCGTTCTAGCGAAACCGTGGTTTTGTGGGTTTCGTAGGGTCGGTCGGGAAACGGCGACGGTTTCCAGATCGGTTACTGTCAACGGATTCCTTGGGGCGAGAGCGTTCTTTTCCCCCTGATTTCGTCTCGATTGGTGGTCCCGTTGGACCGGTAGAGCTCCGAGAAGCTCGGTAACCCTTTTTGGGTAACTTCGGTAGAATCGCTCGTTTCTCGCGATTCGTGCGTCGTTTTGACTCCGGTCGGAGTCCATGTGATTGCCAGGGTGGTTGTGGTTGTATCCCCTTCGTTTCGGCACGAACGGGGCGTGGAAAGGCTACGATCGGGAGACCCCCTAGGTTTACCCGCCGTGATGGTTGGGCGGTCGAACCGGGCCCGTCCATCTCGAGGGCGGTTGCCTTTGGCCCGTTCATTTTCTCTTGGTTTTGGGGTTGTGCGGTCGCACGATAGACCGCACATTTGTTGTGCGGCCAGGTGAGAACCGCATGCCTCCCCCATGGACGGTTGGTACCCAGCCGTCTGTCCTTCCGTGGGCTTGTGCGGCCATGAGCTGACCGCATATCCCAGTTGACCCTTGGTCAACAGTTTAGTGTCGGTTGGGTTGTGCGGTTTGGTCAAAACCGTTTTGACCGGCACTGGAGTAGGTCGGTTAGGTTGTGCGGACGATCCTTGGCCGCACATCCACTTGGGCGGTCCAGCCCTAACCGTCCATCCTCCATTTGGGGTTAGTCCGATTAGAGCCTTGTGCGGCTCCTGCCTGACCGCATGTCTCTTGAGCGGCTGTACCCTAGCCGCACATCCCTTGAGCGGCCCAGGGTGAACCGCACATGTGCCAGTCTAACCCGGTGTTTCCGTTTTGACTGATTCGAGTCCCGGGTGTGTGGTTCTCGAACCACGTGCCGACCGGTGGCCTGACGGATGTTGTGCACGTCGTCGGGGCCAGGTGTCGTGGTACGTTGGAGTCCCGGATGTAGAGTTCTCGACTCGTGTCACCGTGCGTTGACGTGTGTCATCGGTTTCTCCGAAAAGCGATCCCCGAGTGGGTCCTGTGTGAGGCCTTGGGCTGCGAGCCCAGTTGTCCAGTCTGGGGCTGGAGGCTTCCCTCTTTTCCTTGAGTTGGGCTGCAGCTTGGTGGTGTGCAAGTTGCCTTGGGAATCGTGCTTCTGTGCTTTCCGCGTGGGCCGTGTGTGTGGCCTTAGTCCTGTGAGTTCCCTTCCCAAGGGAATGGTTTCGGCGGCTCGTGAGCTGCCTCGGTATTCGTGCTACAGTGGTTTTAGACCTAGAGCTTGGACTAGATTGACGGCCTTGTGCTGTTGCGTGCAACGGTCTTGACCCCGAGTCTTGTGACTCAAGGACCGTTGGGTGTAGGGCGTCTAGAGGACTGTCCAGAGCCCAGTGACTTAGCGTCACTTGGGTTTTCTCGACTCTCGCGCAGGGTGTGTGCGCGGCTGTGGACTGTGAGTCCCGTTTCTTCTCCGACTGTGGTCATCGTGCGACGGTGCTAGTACGTGGGATGGTCCCCGTACTTTGTCGGATGCGGACGTTGTTTTCCGTTGACTTGAGAGTCTACTCCTTCAGTGACCCTCCACTAGTCGTAGCCTACTAGTACGCGTGTGCTAGTCGCACCAGGGAGTGGTGTACGGGCTTACCCTTAGAGGCGGTTTGTGGACCGGTTGCCGTCGGGCCCCACGTCTTGCAGCCAGAGTCCGGCTGAGGGGAAAACCGGTCAGAGGACCAGACCAGGGACGCGCGGTCTGTGTGTGCACACGTGGTTGGGGGCGGTTGGACCCACGTCGACGGGCGTGACCCCAGCTAGTCACTTGTTGTAGTTACTTGTACGGTGTTCGTGCCTCGGGTAGGAGCTACCACGTCAGGCAGTTCACCTGCGGTGCGGTGTAAGACGTCAGGGGACGCTACCGGCTGTGCTTCTAGTGGGTGGTACTCCTGTCGAGTACGGAGTGACAGACTATCAGTTTCCGTGATTTCGACCTTCGGGTTTTCGGTCGTGTTGACCGTTGAGTTCGGTTGTTTCGCCGTGGCGCGTGTGTTGGTTTTCGCGCCAAGGGTCTAATGCTAGTGGCTTTACCGAGGTTGGGTCTTGTTGTGCGGTACCCGCGATCGGATGGTCGGGGTTGCACCTTGGACAGCGTGTCCAGGTCGGCTGTGTCCGAGGGACAGGCCTCTACGGCGTGGTTGCCGTGTGTTCTTGCTTCGGTAGGTGGTACTAGTGTGGTTCGGTAGCTTCGTCTGCGTGACCGAGGTGTACCTTCCGGTGCAGTAGGAGTAGCTGTAGTGCCGAGTTTTTGACCGGCCACCGGTTTGCTGTTCCTGCTGTAGTTGTAGCTCTCCTTTCCGCTACCGCCGTTGTTTCCGGTTGGGGTTCCGCGGGATCCCTGCTGAGTCTCTGTTTTGGAGACTCATTCCCTGCTTTTCAGGTGTGGCGGTTCTTCCTCGTGGTTCGAGGGTGCGGAGCGGAGGTTCTCTGTTGCCAGCTTGCCGGGCCGAGTGTTCACTTGGCACGTGGTACGTTTTACTGCTTTAGACTGTACTTTCGGTTGGACTGGACTCTGTTGTAGCTGTTGCTGTTCTTTCTTTCAGCTTGTTGTTGTTGGTTGTCCTGCTTTATTTCCTATTTCTTTGTGCCTCCACACTCCTTTTAGCCCTTCCGAGCCCTCCTGGCTCGTGGGCGGCGGTGCGAGTCTCGGGTTATCGGGCCTTCCCGGTAATCGGATTCTCGGGTCGTTACAGCTGGTATCAGAGCGGTGGTTGTGGACGTACATAGGAATTCGAGATATTGCAGTGATCAGAGTCCGTAAGGTCCAGTACAGTCGGCAGCTGGCTTAGGGTTTTGTGTTCGCTTCCCGCCTTGTTTCTCGCTTGGGTGCGCTGTGCGGCGCTGTGAGGTGGTTGCTGCCCGCGGCTTTCGTGCCAACATGGGGTCTAAGGATCGAGGTCGAGAGCCTTCTCCCTCATCGGTGGTGGCCCTGGTTGTGCTGCGTTGGGCAGAGGTTGCTGGCAGGCGTGAGTTCGCGGTGCTGCGTTCGAGGAACCTGCAGCGTGGTCAGGTGGCTGGTGCGGACTGTTCTTGGTTAAGTGGCCGTGAGCGTGCTCTGAGGGAGCTGCTGTCGGTTTTTGGTCACTCCAGCTTGAGGTTTGTCCAGCTCCTGAGGTGTTTTGATCGAGAAGTGTGCTCGGGTGAGCGGAGGATCTTCTCGGTGGGTTGCTGTTTCGTCGAGCCTGATGTTTTGTCGTGCTCTGTTGCGTCAGAAATGACGTGTCGGTCCTGATCGTTCTGCTGATTTCGAGGCAGATTTGGCAGAGATGTCCCGTTAAGTCTTTGCTCCTGTGCTTCTGTCAGTGGATGGGTTGTGTTCGCCCTGGAGTTGGCTTGAGATGTGAAGGCTCCGCGGTGAGTTTCGGGACTCGAGGGTGAGCATCGGCGGTTGTCGGTTATGGCTCGTGTGGCGGCTCTTGGCATGCCGTGTTGCAGTTCGAGGAATTGCAGCGGTGGTGCATCGAGAGATGCTGTGATGGTGGTCCGACGTGACACTCGTCGAGTGTGTCGGAGGCGCTGACCTGATGGAAGCGATGGTTTTCCTTGGTGCTGGATGGTGCTGTTTCCAGCGTGTGCGAGGTTCGAGGTCAGGTCGAGCGTGGAGTTCTACCGTTGGTCGAAAGTGCGCTGGTTTCTCCTTTGGTTGGAGAGATTGTGTTGGGCTAAGGATTGCCGTCTTGCATTGTGTGCCCGGATTGGTTGGCCTTGTGTGCCATGAAGTCCGTGCGAGACGTGCTCCTTGTCTTGGCAAGGTGGTTGTCTGTGAGAAGTTGTGCCCATTCCCTTGTCGTGTGAGGGTGTGCTGGCGCTGTTCCGGAAGGACGAGTGCTGGTTGGGCGGTGTTTGCTTTCTCGGCTGTGCGCGCGGGATCAGAGTGCGCAGCGGAAGCGTGGTGGGCTCGTAACCCATTGGTTCAGGATCGTAGCATTGGTTGCTACGGGCGGATTCCTGAGTTTGCGTTGAGCATTGGAGGATTGGTTCCTCGGTGTGAAACGTGATTTTGCCGTGCCGTTGCTCGAGGTATTATGGTTCTTGGCACTGGCAGGATGGAGTGTTGGGGAATGTGCTGGCTAGTGCGCCGCATGAGTACCATGTTCCTGTGTTGGAAGCCGTGTCAGGCGTTGGTGTTGGACCTGGATGGGGTTGTTGAGGATGTCGCCTGACGATGGTCGAGGATGTGTTGGTCAGAGTCGGCGGCTTGGTGCCCGACTTGTGTTCCCAGTCGTGTCCTCGGATAAGATCGTTTTTGGAGAAGTGGTCTCTGGCAGGCTGTGGGCTTCCGTTGGTTCTACGGTCTTGTCGGATTGTGACGGTGAGATGTTTATTGCTTAGGGACCCACGAGCGCTGTCCAGGTGGTGTCCCGTGGCTCTGTGGTAAGGGCGGAATCGGGATTGGCAGGTGTCCACTTGGTTTGATCGAAGGATGTGATGAGACCAGACGTAAGAGTGACGCTTGTGGGCGGAGGCCTTCTGTGAGATTAGCGTCGGTTGGTGGTCCTTGATAGGACGTTGGTGTCGCAAGGTTATCCCTGGTTTGGTGATTAGCATGGGGTGGTTCCCTATAAGTCTGAGTCCCGTGAGGTGATGACTGAAGACGCCATGTTCTGTCATTTGGTTTCGTCGTGCTCCCCGAGAGGGTCGAGTTGGCGCGATGATCGAGCTCGGATGCGGAGTCCGAGAGGAGTGTAGCTCGAGATGTGGCATCGGTCTATGTGTGAGTCAGCGGATGGCCTGCTGTGAATTGGATCGTGCCTGTTGGGCCGGTGGAGGTTTCCCGTTGACGTGTATTTGGCGACCAGTGGATGGTCTTTTCAGAGACAGAAGATGCTGGTTGTTGGGGCTCGAGCGTGGCGAGAGCCGTGTGCCAGCGAGACCTTTGATGGTCGTTTCTGCGATGTGCCTTTCCGGATGGGATCTGGACTTTGTCGAAGTTTGTCTTCTGACGAGAATTGGCACGGTGTTGTGTCCGGCTTTCGGCTTGCCATGTGTGGGGTGTTTCTTGGTGTTGAGCCGATGTGCTGGTTGCGGTCTGTTGAGCTGGCTGCTTGAGCTGGTGGAGGCTCTGTGTTGGTTGCTCCCTTGAGGAGGGTGTGCGACCTGTCAGCTGGTTGTGAAGCTGATGTGTGTTTTGTCTGCTGACCCTGGGGTGGATCAGTAGCTGTTGCTCGTGTCGAGGGTTGTGTTTCCTCGGTGAGCGAGATCGTGGCTGCGGCGCCACGGTGGATTCTCGCGTTGTCTGAGGTGATGCCGGACTGTGTCCTTTGGTATATGCCTGCTCTGTTGGCCTGTGTGCTCGGCGCGAGGAGCGAGGTGTTGCTTGTGATCGTAAGTCTGGCTGTGTCCCTCAGGATCGGTGTTTTCGTGAGAATCGAGGTTTTCTGTGCTGGGGCTCTGACAGCGTGTCAGTGATTCTGTGTTCTTCCCCTGGGACTTCGTGCTTGGTCCTGAATTTCGAGGACGAAATTCCTTTAAGGGGGGAGGGCTGTAATGCCCCGGATTCTTCGGATCCTTTTCGTGGGCTCCGGATCTGGTTTCTCGGATTGTCCAACTCTGTTTTGTCTGAAATTTCGTTTCGGACATCTTTCGTGTTCGGATCGGTGCGATCCGGAGTCGTTTCGGAGGCCCGGAGGCGTTCCGCGGCTTTTTCCGCGTGTGTTTTTCCGATTCCCGGCGTGGGTTTCGGCTTTCCCTTCGGAACCTCGTTGCGGGTGAACCGGGCCGTTCACCAGGGCGCGAGTGGTACCGTTGCGATCGGTGCGTTCCGAGGATCGCGAGGGTGTGATTTTCTATTTTTCTGGATTTTTCCGATTTTCCGGATTTCCCTATAAATAGCTTTTCTCTCTCTCTCCCCTCTCATTTCTCATTTCTCTCCCTCTCTCTTCTCACGCTCTCTCCTCTCTCCCTCTCTCTCCGGCGGCCGACGGGGCGGAGTACGGGCGAGGCGGGGACGGCGCGGGCGAGGCGCGGGCGAGGATGGATGAGGATCGAGGCGGAGGCGGGCGCGATCCCTCGGTGGATTCCGAGATGGCGTCGTTCGCGTTCCGGGCGGTTTTCGGCGTGGATTAGTCGCTTCGGCGCACGGTTTCTTCGGTGGAGGTAGGGTGACGGAACACCACTGCGTTCTGCTCGTTTCCCCTGCCATTGCACGTCGTTCGGCGCGGAAACAGCTGTGTTTGGGTCCGTTCTAGCGAAACTGTGGTTTTGTGGGTTTCGTAGGGTCGGTCGGGAAACGGCGACGGTTTCCAGATCGGTTACTGTCAACGGATTCCTTGGGGCGAGAGCGTTCTTTTCCCCCTGATTTCGTCTCGATTGGTGGTCCCGTTGGACCGGTAGAGCTCCGAGAAGCTCGGTAACCCTTTTTGGGTAACTTCGGTAGAATCGCTCGTTTCTCGCGATTCGTGCGTCGTTTTGACTCCGGTCGGAGTCCATGTGATTGCCAGGGTGGTTGTGGTTGTATCCCCTTCGTTTCGGCACGAACGGGGCGTGGAAAGGCTACGATCGGGAGACCCCCTGGGTTTACCCGCCGTGATGGTTGGGCGGTCGAACCGGGCCCGTCCATCGCGAGGGCGGTTGCCTTTGGCCCGTTCATTTTCTCTTGGTTTTGGGGTTGTGCGGTCGCACGATAGACCGCACATTTGATGTGCGGCCAGGTGAGAACCGCATGTCTCCCCCATGGACGGTTGGTACCCAGCCGTCTGTCCTTCCGTGGGCTTGTGCGGCCAGGAGCTGACCGCATATCCCAGTTGACCCTTGGTCAACAGTTTAGTGTCGGTTGGGTTGTGCGGTTTGGTCAAAACCGTTTTGACCGGCACTGGAGTAGGTCGGTTAGGTTGTGCGGACGATCCTTGGCCGCACATCCCCTTGGGCGGTCCAGCCCTAACCGTCCATCCTCCATTTGGGGTTAGTCCGATTAGAGCCTTGTGCGGCTCCTGCCTGACCGCATGTCTTTTGAGCGGCTGTACCCTAGCCGCACATCCCTTGAGCGGCCCAGGGTGAACCGCACATGTGCCAGTCTAACCCGGTGTTTCCGTTTTGACTGATTCGAGTCCCGGGTGTGTGGTTCTCGAACCACGTGCCGACCTGTGGCCTGACGGATGTTGTGCACGTCGTCGGGGCCAGGTGTCGTGGTACGTTGGAGTCCCGGATGTAGAGTTCTCGACTCGTGTCACCGTGCGTTGACGTGTGTCATCGGTTTCTCCGAAAAGCGATCCCCGAGTGGGTCCTGTGTGAGGCCTTGGGCTGCGAGCCCAGTTGTCCAGTCTGGGGCTGGAGGCTTCCCTCTTTTCCTTGAGTTGGGCTGCAGCTTGGTGGTGTGCAAGTTGCCTTGGGAATCGTGCTTCTGTGCTTTCCGCGTGGGCCGTGTGTGTGGCCTTAGTCCTGTGAGTTCCCTTCCCAAGGGAATGGTTTCGGCGGCTCGTGAGCTGCCTCGGTATTCGTGCTACAGTGGTTTTAGACCTAGAGCTTGGACTAGATTGACGGCCTTGTGCTGTTGCGTGCAACGGTCTTGACCCCGAGTCTTGTGACTCAAGGACCGTTGGGTGTAGGGCGTCTAGAGGACTGTCCAGAGCCCAGTGACTTAGCGTCACTTGGGTTTTCTCGACTCTCGCGCAGGGTGTGTGCGCGGCTGTGGACTGTGAGTCCCGTTTCTTCTCCGACTGTGGTCATCGTGCGACGGTGCTAGTACGTGGGATGGTCCCCGTACTTTGTCGGATGCGGACGTTGTTTTCCGTTGACTTGAGAGTCTACTCCTTCAGTGACCCTCCACTAGTCGTAGCCTACTAGTACGCGTGTGCTAGTCGCACCAGGGAGTGGTGTACGGGCTTACCCTTAGAGGCGGTTTGTGGACCGGTTGCCGTCGGGCCCCACGTCTTGCAGCCAGAGTCCGGCTGAGGGGAAAACCGGTCAGAGGACCAGACCAGGGACGCGCGGTCTGTGTGTGCACACGTGGTTGGGGGCGGTTGGACCCACGTCGACGGGCGTGACCCCAGCTAGTCACTTGTTGTAGTTACTTGTACGGTGTTCGTGCCTCGGGTAGGAGCTACCACGTCAGGCAGTTCACTTGCGGTGCGGTGTAAGACGTCAGGGGACGCTACCGGCTGTGCTTCTAGTGGGTGGTACTCCTGTCGAGTACGGAGTGACAGACTATCAGTTTCCGTGATTTCGACCTTCGGGTTTTCGGTCGTGTTGACCGTTGAGTTCGGTTGTTTCGCCGTGGCGCGTGTGTTGGTTTTCGCGCCAAGGGTCTAATGCTAGTGGCTTTACCGAGGTTGGGTCTTGTTGTGCGGTACCCGCGATCGGATGGTCGGGGTCGCACCTTGGACAGCGTGTCCAGGTCGGCTGTGTCCGAGGGACAGGCCTCTACGGCGTGGTTGCCGTGTGTTCTTGCTTCGGTAGGTGGTACTAGTGTGGTTCGGTAGCTTCGTCTGCGTGACCGAGGTGTACCTTCCGGTGCAGTAGGAGTAGCTGTAGTGCCGAGTTTTTGACCGGCCACCGGTTTGCTGTTCCTGCTGTAGTTGTAGCTCTCCTTTCCGCTACCGCCGTTGTTTCCGGTTGGGGTTCCGCGGGATCCCTGCTGAGTCTCTGTTTTGGAGACTCATTCCCTGCTTTTCAGGTGTGGCGGTTCTTCCTCGTGGTTCGTGGGTGCGGAGCGGAGGTTCTCTGTTGCCAGCTTGCCGGGCCGAGTGTTCACTTGGCACGTGGTACGTTTTACTGCTTTAGACTGTACTTTCGGTTGGACTGGACTCTGTTGTAGCTGTTGCTGTTCTTTCTTTCAGCTTGTTGTTGTTGGTTGTCCTGCTTTATTTCCTATTTCTTTGTGCCTCCACACTCCTTTTAGCCCTTCCGAGCCCTCCTGGCTCGTGGGCGGCGGTGCGAGTCTCGGGTTATCGGGCCTTCCCGGTAATCGGATTCTCGGGTCGTTACACCTGGCTTGTATCTGTTGACAGATAATGATCCTCTTGCTGCTACCTGACAAATATCCATCTATCGACCTCTCTTGATTTGCTGGAGATGAATTTGTCGACCACTCTAACTTAGTTGGCCTTCCTCTTTATGTGCTACTGCGCAACTCATCGCTTCTTCAGTCGTTGTGGACTTGCTCCATCTTTCACCCTTTTCAGTAGACTAACTTTAACATCTGTCGACTGAGTTTTACTTAGTTGACCTGATTTTTTCTTTTCTCTGTCGACTCACACTCTGCCATCTTCGTCGATATCTGTCGACTCGATTGAAAGTTGTTGCATCTTCTGCTCAGCTGTTTAAGTCATTAGTTGAGTTTTGTTGGCTTTTTCTCTATATCAGTGGACCTGATGCTTAACGCATGCTGCTGGATTCATAGGTCTGTCGATTGAGTCTGTCGACTTAAACAGAAAGTCAGTCGACTTGTGTGCATATCTGTCGACTGACTTCCGTGTCTGTCGACTTGAACCTGTTACATGTTAACATGAAATTCAAACACTTAGTCAATTTTGGGTAAACTTTATAGCATTTGACTTTATGGCATTCGACTGAGTTTTATGTGCCTGACAAGAAGACTTATCAATGAGTCATAGTTGAACATCATCAAAACACTATACACAATATGCATGACATTACTCGGGCTAACCAAGGATGGCATATGTGTGCCTCCACCCCCACCCGCTAGATCTCTGCCACATGTATCCCCCTTTGAAATAAATCTAGGTGGTCTTCGTGGGAATTGCCTACAAGTTGAAGGATTACACATGTGTATACAATAAATGAACATACTAAAAAAATGAGAATAGGCTTAGTAGCTTAATGCTGAGTTATTGTGAAACTTTGCCCAACATCATTCACTCCTGATTGAGGTCCTAGGAGGGGTTCCTTGCAAGTGTTTTTATGGTGACTCCACTGGCCACATCTTGTGCACTTATGGATCCTCTTCGTAGCATTCTCCTCTAGGTCTCTAATCCTCTTTTTTCTTAGACGTCCTCAGGGTCTACGACATCTAGGAGGAAGCACATCTGGGCTATCAACTATTTTCTAGATCTTTTTATTTGTTAAGGGTTAAATTGGATTTCGTAGGCTTCTTTGTAGGCTTCAGCCCCAAAGCACTTATCAGCAAATTGTTTAATATTCAACCCTCTGTAGGCATCAACAACTGCTTCGACATGCTTACATGGCAGCCCACTCACTTGCCATTTCTGCAAGAGCAAGTTCTCTCATCTAAATGAACAACAAACCTCTCATAAGGGCCTTCAACTTCAGCCCGAAAGTTAGACGAGAATCTAACTTGAAATTTTCCCAATGTCCTTACAATTCCTTTTAGATGTGCCACAGCTCGGGCCACAAATGGCTCTTTCTATCTCCTAGCATGTCATCTTCTTTGGTCCATCTTCACCATGATCTTCTATCTTATACCATCAAGTATATCAACAATAGGCAGCCCTCTAGTGTCACTAACAAAAGAATTCAAGATTCAGCCAAATTGTTTATGATGTAGTGACATCTGGCATTGTCAGAAAACTGATACCTAGACCACAGACATGCAAGCTTCTCCAAATAATTTGCTACTCGCGCATCAAGTTTTTTCAAACAATTGTGATTGATATTCCCTGATGGTCTAACATATCACTGTAGTCCATGCAACAGCCATGAAAGTCGGGTCCTGCCATTTCTTCCTGAAAGTCTTGTACATGTGACACATGCAAAACTTAAGTAATCTATCAATAAACACTACCAGTGAGGAAATTATTTTGGAATGACATAGACATGAAATTAATTTATGAAATGTAGACATAAACACTACAGGTCATGGATTCTCTAATGTACACTACCAGTTAGGAATTAAATCAAAAACAATATGAATAGAAAAAAATCAATTATGAAATGTAGATTTTCAGGAAAATAAAATCTAAAATGAGCACTACAAATCCATATAGAAATAAGTCTAATACTTTAACTTACCTATGATCAACTCCGAGAAACACCTCTGGGACAACCAACCCAATGCCCTTGTCTATACCAGAGATAAATGTTATGCCCTCTGGGTGTCCCGTTGCCTTCTTCAACAACTATAAACACCAGGTCCATGCATCCCCACTCTCTCCTTCCACCACTCCATAAGTAACTGGGAATAAGCAGAAATTCTCATCTATTCCCACAACAAAGACCAACACCCCACCATAAGGCCCTCTCATATGACACCCATCTATGTCTAACACTGGACGACATCCACCAGTGAACCCCTTGATGCATGCCCCTAAAGAAATAAAGACTCTTTCAAAGCATCTATCAATTGCGGTCTTCAACTCTAAAACTGAATCTGAATTATTTTTATTCAATTCATTAAGGAACTATGACAAAAACTTGTAAGAATACTCCACCTTACCAAAAAACTATTTTTGATTATTTCTCTAGCATGCCAAACTCTTTAGTAAGGAATATGTTCATATATTAGACGACAATAAAAAATGTTAAGATGATTATTATATCAACATGAAATCTCATGTTATATTCAAAAGTATAAAAACATTTAAACAAAACACTAACGTGCTTGCATATTATAGGCCCTTAGTAAATCAACCATCAATTTCTTTGGGGGTATGTCTGGATTCTCCTTCACTAACTCTGCCACCCTAGCTGAAATCCAATGTTTAAATGCCATCCGACTCTCGGTCCTACTAGTAGCCATACAAGTGTATTTTTCTTACATAGTCCGATCGCAAAGGTGGCTCCATATTGTAACATTGATGCATGAACTCTCCATTTACATTTAATATCAGCACACATTATAGTCATTCTAGTGCTACCATTTTTAGTCTACTTAAATTGGAATTGGTTCTTGATTGCAAACTATCTTAGAGCAATTCTATAATCTTTGCAACTAGGAAAGATAGCACCGACTCTAATATCTGGATTTTTTGAGTCAACCTCTAATAAATCATCCCCTACATCTGACATGCCCCCATCGGACTCATCTAAAGTATCTAACATTGAATGATAAGAGTCCTCTGTGTACACCTCATCAGAATCACAAAATGATTCATAGACTCACTGTAGTCATCAATATATGCCACATACTCTAAGTCTTCCTCATCAGATGGTTGCTCGTTGTACCTTACAGTCTCAAAGTCTTCATCAACACACTGTGTGTATTGAGCTTCTCTTGCTTCGCCTAGATTAGTAGCTAGCTGAGCTTCTCTTGCTTCGCTTGGATCAATAGCTAGTTGAGCTTATGTTGCTTCGTCTGGATTAGTAGCTGTCATGTCTTGGATTGGATCGCTATATCCTTGTGGTTCAGATACTGGCTCCGCATGTAGTGCACTGACATAAATAGTCATCTTCTTACGTGGGAGATACGAGAGTATCATTTCATATAACTAGACATCATATGTAATTTTCGCATACATAATAGGACTGAGACTTCATAATGAAATTGTAATGCATGTTCACTCACCCACCTAGAAATTTGACTCATATCCTCTATCAAGATGCAACGACTGTAATAGTTTGGATAGGCAATTATCGTCTTCATTTGACCCAACATATAAGCCCTCCTACCTGGCTATAATATCTTCTAGTAACCGCAGTATCTGTATGTAAGCTTCAGACCGGGCTCTAGCACGATGTTAAACCATAAGCCATCCATAACATTATATAATCTACATCCTTAACCCACAACGGTAAAACGAAGATCATAAACTTACCTTTTCCACGTTTTCTGTCTCTATCGAAATCTCTATTTTCTCTGCAACGATCTTCTCTGAAAACTTTCTCTGTCGAGTTATGGCTTGTCGCAGCGTCCGCTATGTCATCGACCTCTTCTCTCTGCAACGCCAGAGCTGGACTAAAGAGTCAATGACAGTCTGAGTCACCCGCTGCTGAGCCGACAGAGGAGATGCAATTAGATGTCAAATCGCCCTCTCCTCCTCCCCTCTACCGCAAGAATCCTAGCTTCGATCGCCCTCTCCTCCCCTCTCCCGTAAGAACCCTACCTTCCATCGCCCTCCCCTCCTCCCCTAAATCGCAGGAAGCTTAGCTCAATTCCCAAATGATGAATAATGCGGGATGAAGAGGGGGAAAGAATGAAGTCGGGAGGTGTGATTAACTAGGACAATTTAATCTTTTATTAATGTCGGGTTAGTTTAACCAAAGTTGGGTTTCACTCTGGTTACGAAATCGAACAGTAGGGACTAATAAAGACAACGACAAATATTTTAAGGACTAAAAAATAATAATTGAATTTGGTGGACTAATAAGAAAACATATTTATTTATAGGGACTAAAAAATAAAAAATATTTTTTATGCCCCTACATGACCATATGATCCGTTCTATGTCAGATTGGAAGACTCAAAAAATCAAAAAAATAAAGACCAGACAATTTAAATGGGTTAAAAGTACTCAACTCATGATTGATCTTTTTTTTTTTGGATTTTTTAGACCATTCAACTGAACTTTACCGACAAGTTGTGCAAACATATAAGGTAGACCAACTCATATCTGTAAAGATGACGACGACGATGATAATGATGATGATGATGATGATGATAATAATAATTATTATTATTTAACATGGCCCGATGACGAAGCAAGTTGAACTCAAACCCACTAGCTAGTTAAGCATCCAGGTGATGAGCCTAAAATACGTTAATTCTTGGTGGGGCCTAGTTTCACCTTGAGAAGATTAAGTCCGAGAAGAACCCTTCTTTAGAGGGATATTAAGGAAATAGCCCTAAAGTCACAAACAGATAACCTCCACTGAATACTTTATTTGCATGTCTTTTGTCGTGATTATCTTATGTGGAATTTTCTTTTTGATGTTTACTTTTACGTAACAATTCTCAACCAAAGACATTCATTTTTTACTTCAGGTTCCTAACAAAAAGGCAAAAAATTATCTTATTAAAACATTTGTAAAATTAATTATCTGACAATGCATGTAGCTATGTCAAAGTGACGAATCTTTAAGTAAGGGCATGGCGACCACATATTCAAGTGATGTTTTCTTTTGATGATTTTGGCATCGCTAAATTTAGGCAAAACTCTAACCCTCTCCCTTCAATTAACCTCCCTTTTTTTGTTA
Source organism: Amorphophallus konjac (assembly GCA_022559845.1). NCBI lineage: Eukaryota > Viridiplantae > Streptophyta > Magnoliopsida > Alismatales > Araceae > Amorphophallus > Amorphophallus konjac. The sequence continues at coordinate 366,754,797 of CM040122.1, read as the reverse complement.
CTTCTTTTTAATCACCCCTGCGGGTGCTTGATCAACTCTCTCTCTCTCTCTCTCTCTCTCTCTCTCTCTCTCTCTCTCTCTCATGTCTCTTATTATAATTAAGTCGTATTTAAATTTATAATACTTATTTATTTTTTAATCTTTTTATCTCAATAATACGGTGAAATTTTTACATAAAAATTATTATCAGAGATAAATTTATAAAAAATTATTTCTAAAAATATATTAATATTTATATCAACGAATTAATTCAAATAGAATATAAATATCTTTTAAACATAATTTTTGACAAAAATAAATATTATATTTTTATATAATTTAAATGTACATAATGATATATCTATTAATATATTTACAAGGGTAAATTTTTTATAAATTTTTATTTAACAAGAATTTTCATTCAAAAAAACCCTAATGCGATTTATGAGGATGTGTTTGTGACGTCGGGGGGGGGGTGGCGATCTCCGGGGTTGAAGTGCCACCGGATATCTGAATTCCAACTATTTGTTGTCCGAAGTTTCGAACTATGGAGCCTGGAAAACCCCGTTTTGCCCCCTCGAGGAGGGAACTTGTTCTGCTCGACACACAGAAGCCCGTCATAGAGCTAGAGCGAGAGCGGGGGGGACAGCACAGAGAGGAGAAGGCGAGAGAGGAGAAGGCAGAGAAGGGCGCACAGCGACGGGAGTGCTGGGAGGAAGTGCATCGCGAGTCGCTTCCTCTGGGCAATTGATGCTCTGGGGTTTTCTGTAAGTGCCTTCTTACTTGCTAGGGCGATGCTTCGTGTTTCCTCTTTTTTTTTCCCCCCACACTCGAAGTTTTCCGAAGGGCTTCGATTGCGGAAGGTAGTGTGTCTTTGTTAGGTTTTTGGGTTGCTCGCTGGGAGTATTTCGTGGGTTGTTGTTTTCCTCTTCTGAATGCTGGTTGAAGTTTTGCTGATCTCGGTTTCTTGTGAGCTCACATGATTTGCTTAGGTATATGGAACTCTTCTAGCTTTTTTCGTTTCTCTCTCTCTCTCTCCGTGTGTGTGTTCGTCCACCTCCCTCTCTCTATCCGCGTGTGTGTCTCTGTGTGTGCGTGTGCGGCCTGGCTTTTACAAGTTTTCTACAGAGAAATGTCACCTTGAAGTTTAGTTTAGTTTATTACGCAAAATTCCGATATTTTGCTTGTCAAAGGACTTGTCCGCCGTTTGCCAAAATTTCCTCTGAGCAGTTGTTTAAATTAAAGCCTCAAAATAGAGGTTTTGGGTGCTTCTATTTTGTCTGATTTCCAGTTCTCTCTGTATGTTGCATGCTAGCTCGTACATTAAATACCACTTTTTATTTGCCCAGAATAGACAACCGCAAGGTTTTCTAAGCGAAATTTCACCTTTTACTTCCGCATTGATGTTTCAAAATGTTTTTTTCAAAGTGGTTCTCTGAAACAACTTTATCTAAGCTATAAACGTTGCTATTGTCTGCACTTAAAGTTGTTCCAGTTGCTTCAATTGTTAATTTCAGGTGCTTACAGGGGCTTTTCTGGTCCAAAGTTCTCTTTTTGTAGCAATTCTGAGCTAAACTAGTTAGAGATGTCAGAGACTGACAAGCCACCAGTAGATGAGGTGACTGCTGCTGACAGTGGAACTGGTCAGGTTGAGGGTACTGGAGGTGAAGATGTTGCTAAAGAGAGTGCGAAGAAAGAAAATGCAATGAAACCAATAGAGGAACACGAAGAAGGAAGACATGAGAAGAAAGAAGAGGATGTGAAAATGGAGGATGCTGCTGACAAGGAAGGCACAGTGGTGGAAGAAGGTAAAATAGGCAAAGAAGCAGAAGAAGAGGAACCCATGAAAGAGGAAGTGGAAGAGGCAGAGAACAAGAAACATAAGAATGGTGAAGTGACTGAGAAGAACGATGAAGAGCCTATGGAGAAGGGTGAAGAGGCTGAAGAGAAGGGCGACGAGGGTGAGAAGAAGACAGAGGAGACTGAGGAGAAAGGCACGAGGAAGAAAAGGACCAAAAGCATAAGCAGTCACGAATCTGGGGAGAAAGACGAAAAGGTACAAAAGAAGAGAGCTAGAAAAGCCAAAGAGGTTTTAAGTACCCCCATAGCTTCTTCCATTGATCGTCCAGTTAGGGAAAGGAAAACTGTGGAGCGGTTGGTTGAAACTTTGCGAAAAGAGCCATCGAAGGCCCTTCTCATCGAAAAGGTAGCATTTCTCACACAACATTTCACTTTGTTCTTACTTGATGTTAGTATTGTTATTACTTCTTCTAGGCATTGTTGATGAGTTGAATCTTATGACATCTTTTCTAGGGTCGAGGAACGCCGCTGAAGGATATTCCCAATGGTATGGTGCTCAATGACCAATTACCATACCTGTCAACTGCCTCACATTTTTTTACCACAAATGGTTCTCATGCATTTTGCTTGTTAGATATCAAACTTTAGCCTTCTACCCCATGATATTGTTATCATTGACTTTTGTTAAGTATAACTAGACATTTGCTTAAATATGGAAATATCTATATTATCCGACATGAGATATGGTAGCAATTATATTTATTTATCTCTGTAGTGCGCATTACCATAAAATGAGTTGAACCATCGTTAAAACATAAAAGGAAGTGATGTTTACTAGGTGAAGGAGCTCTGAAATGCAAATGTTAGATGCTAAATTTTGAAATGCCAATCCATAACCAGTTTGGAGTGTTTGTTCATCATAGTAAAAGCTTTCCCAAAGTTGTAGGCCTTTAGCTTTCATGGTTAATCTTAATGCAAACTACTCATAGTGTCAAATTGCTGCAGTTGTTATTTTCTTATATATCCTCTTCTTATCTGAATTATCAATGATATTATGGGCAATAAGAGAGCAATCAAACGGGTTTATTCACTTTTGAGGATTCTAAAAAGACTGATACTTTCTTAGAGAATAGTGTTTGAAGTCCCAGCATCTTATAGCTTTATATATGCTTATATCTATGTACAGTAACCTCATGACACTCATGGCAGTAGCTTTGCCCCTCAGTTTAACATTTTTTTTAATCTTGGTTCGTTTGAGTGAAATTGTTTGACAAGATCATCAAGATATGGCTTATGTAGAATATTTTGTTTTTGCTGTTTTGATCTTTGTTGCATCATGACATCTTTCCGTAGCTTTTTGATATTTTCTTTTCTGAATTTATGCTAGTTCATTTAAGAGCTTTGTTAATATAATATTAACTTAAAATCTAAAGAGGGTCAGAAAGCATGTGCATCTAGGTTGTATTTCATCTTCCTAACAATGCTCAATGTGGTTGTCACTCACTCCTGAGGAAGAAGGAAAAATAACTGGTTTAAAATTGTTTGGAAGCTTTTTGAAGATGGAAAACTTTTGGATGGATGCAAAACATGTTCAAACTTTTAGCATGGTTCCGGTCCTTAACTTACTTTGTAAAGGTTGTGGTGGCAGAAACTACTGAAGAGTTACGTAATGATGATACTGGTTGTTAAACATGCCAAATTTAACTTAAATATATTTCTTCTTTGCCATAGTAGACCACGTGATGATTTGAAGTGGGTTTGGCAAGCAGAGTTGTATTATGGCACTGTAACATGGACACATTGACATTGTAGGTGCTTCTTGGATGGAATAGAATGCAGAAGGGAATAACAATTAACATATAAACAGCACTTTCGATATATATATATATATATATATATATATATATATATATATATATATATATGTATATATAGTCATACGGAAAAAAATAATATTTGTAATTGTGTGAGTGTGCGTATGTTCTCAGACAAATAGGCTTGGGTTTTTTCTACAGTGATGGACTTTATGTAATAGATGTACAATTGGTAGCTTGCTTTCAGCCATGTTCTTTTCAAGAATGTGCATGAGAAAAATTTCTAAGTTCCCATTTGGACGCAACTTATGAAAATTTGAATAGGTTTATCATAAACGCTTTTATCATACATTTGTTTATCATAAACCCTTTTTCTATTAACTCATATTTGGCTGTGCTATGTAAATGTAAGTGAGTTTATGACAGACTTAGTTTACAGGCGGAGTCCAGCATAAACCAACAAAGAGTAAGTACTTGTTTATAGGGGGATTTTGAATTATGATAGACTCAAGTGAGTTTATGATAAATCTATTTTTACCCATCCAATCTAAGGTATAACAAAAAATGAGTTTATGTTAAACCTAAACGTGTTTATGCCTTGCATCCAAACAGACCAAGATGTGTGACAAAGGCAGTCATCAACAACCATGATGTAGAAGTCAACTTCGTGGTGAATGACCAGCAAATGACTTCGTTTTAATTGATAATTTGTTTTACATAATGGCATCTCTGTAGCTTGAGAATGTCTAGTATTTTGCTGTCAATTATGCAAAATTGTGATCCAGAGATTGGGTGATGCAAGTAGAGACGTATTTTTTTCTACTGTTGTGGCAGCTTTCTGATTGATAATTTTTGATTGATAATTTTTGTTGTACTGGAGAATATCCAACTTAAAGTTACTCATTAATCATTGATTTGATTTGTTGCCACCTGGCCGTTCCATGCATAGAATAACTTACGAGTTGCTTCAGAATGCATGCATATTTGTAGGTTGGTAGATGAACTTGCAAGCAAGCTAAGCTATGCAATCTTAAATTTTTACAGAAGCTTGAAGGGGACAATTTCAATCACCTTAACTTGGACTTGCTTTTTACATCTTTGTGTTATATGGACATTCATGTAAAGAATTACTTATAAATTCTGATACACTAATCAGCACTATATCTTCCTTAATATTTTCAATGCAAATATGTTATATTTTGGGAGTCTAATGGTTTAAAAACTTTGTGCAGCACATGTGTACTTTTTTTTAAATATATACGAATGGTACTACTCACATGTCAAAAAAAAATTGTGGAGCATTTAACACCTAGGTTTATGAATGATAAACACCAACTTAGACATTTAAGCAGCTATTGTTTTTTGAAAGTGAAGCAGGGTTCTATTGTTAGTTTCTCAGTGATTGACAGGATAATGTTTCTCTTGCGAAGTTGCAAGTTCATTCCAGATTCTTCCCTATATTTTGCTAGGTCTAGGAATTGTCACATACATTGCTCATATCATCTTGACATGTCTTATGTGTTTAGCAAATTAGGTAAAGAAGTGCGATCATATTGCTACTGGTAATACTTAAAGACAAATTTATAAAGTGATAACTGAAATTCTTATATGATCGCTCTGTTTGTTTAACAAATTCAATAAAAAATTGAAACCTTGCAAGTCCACGTAGTAATATTAAGAAAATAACTTTCTTAGTCTTGTCTTTATTTTGTTACATTTTCTTAATACATAAATATAAGTAATATTTTTTTATAGGGCCTCAAGTTGTACATATGAGTTTGAAAGTGCCTCTGATTCCAATGACCTTGTAATGTTTATAATCTAAAAATCATCTTTTTTTATCTCCCTGAAATCATTAATTTGTCCACTTTAAGCCTCATTACTTTTTTAAGCACTTCAACCTTACAAGTTCTACATTGGGAGGGTGTAAAATGAGTAATGGAATTAGAGGCCTTCATTGGGAAACATAAAAAAATTGAGGTCCTTTTGAGAAAACATCTTGTAAAAAGCTGCATTGATCTATGGGTGGACAAAAGCCATATCAACAAGGGAGGAAAGCTGAAGAGATAAGGAAAACTGCCGTCTTGTCACCTTGACTGTTTCCGCAACATCCGAAGCAGCTGTTTTAAACTGGTCTTTTATGCGTGCCTTAAATTTCTCTGCACTTAAAAGAGTTGGAATCAAGGCCCTCACCTCCCATGCAGGCTGAAAGTGCCACAATCTGGCCTAGACAGCCAGGTTGGTTGGTGCAAATTACCATATGCATATTTCGACTATTCGCAATGCAGGTTCAGTAGCCTCAGGGACACGGATACTTAAAACTAGCAAGTTAGGTTAGTGTGCCAAAATAATCGCCAGAAAATTATTGCGTTGACAAATTTTCACGCTTCTTGTTCCCTTCAGTTATTTTTTTTTGTGGAACTTGAAGTGAAAAGGTTTTGTGCAAATTATTCTTCTGGGGTTAATCTTGCTTGTTCTACTTGTTAAATTAAAGCGAAGTATGTTCTAACTTTCCCCTCCCCTTTTTTAACTTAAGATCTTTGTTACATGGATGTGGTTTTTTCTTACGAGAGGATGGTAAATAGAGGATGGTAAGTAGGAACTTAAATAAGAAGAAAAAACAGTAGGTTCCATTCAATTAACTGGTTACAACTGCATACACAAAGTACAGTTCCTCCATCTCACAATGAATGATATTATAGATTGCGAAGGCTGGCATGATAACCAATCAAATTTGTCAGCTCTTCATATTCCGGATCACGAACTTTGTTAATTCGTGACAATTTAAGCAGACAGAATAAGCTTCTGTTCTCTTCGTAAGCTCCTGTCCTCTTCTTTTGCCTCAAGGAAAACCTGCATGCTTCTCCTTTTCTCCAATGTTTGGATAAAATCATAGGGGAAACTTGATCCTGTGACCATTGGGATCTCTTCGATGATGAAACATGGGTATAATCTTTTCCAAAGCACTCTCTTGTATCTTCTTTCAGTGGTGTCTGCATATCCAACACATTCATAAGGTGGAGGTATGAGGATACACAGTTACAGGAGAATATGAAAGTCTCCTTTTTGGGGCTATATGCAGAAATAAGGTTGGAATCCTTCTAAAGACCACATTCACAAAAATCCTCCTAAAGACCAGTTAACACACATGATACATGCTAGGATTGTGGATAGAAGCTTGAATAATCTAAGAGATGCAGGCTGTGATAATCTTTCTTAATCCATCCTTTATCAAAAGAGTGAGGAGATAACGAAGTGAAGGATTGGCATGCTCATTAAATATTGTACATCTACTTCTTAATCCTCTTCGAAACCTACATCATTCTCTTCAGACTTGTGAAACATCAAGTCTGTCCATCCAAAAACAAAACCCTAGTGCTAAATCTACCTCTCAAATCATAGTATTGCCTGGTCATTGCCTGAAGTTTCTTGTTCTACTTGCCCGGTCATTGTCCTTTCAACGGGAGGGATCATGGGGTGATGTTTGATGCTGTTGTTCCTATGTGATGCAGAATGTAAAGCCTTTTTTACGTTGTTCTCCAGGAAGTGAACCTTTCATGCAGGCCTTATCTGACACGTATGAGAAGCATAGTATTTATATTTAGAGCAGTTGCCATTTGTTGGATTCTTGGAAGCATTGTTGAGTTACTCACTTCTTGTCCTTCATGGGTGGTAGTAATTCTGTTTCTAACACTTTATTCACAGTTTCTTTTCAGGGAAGGGGTGGAAGTGTATTCCTAAGTTGTAGTAGCTTTTTTTATTCATTTTCTTAGGTGGATAGTTGTCTCACTTTTTCACTTGCTTGTACTAGTTCCGTTTATTTAATAAAATTGGTTGTACAATTCACTTTTCTTTTGGAGAAATCATAGTATTGCCTGAAATGATGAATCCAATTTGAGGTGAACATGAAAGGGATCTTTGATACTTCTGTGAAGATGATTTCACCAAAATATTTCTCAGAACCTTGCCTTTCTGCCAATCTACTCAAAATGTAACACTCACACAAAAGTTTCCAACTGCTGGATAGGCATGAGAATGGATACCCAAACATCCATTTATCCACATGCTTCCGAAGCCTAGAGGCTGCATACAGATACATCCTCCCCCCCTTTTCCTCCAGATTCTGATAAGGAAACTATATGTATCTTGACAGTTTTTGATAATGATTTGGATACATTATTCTTCAAATCTGATTAGCTTGTCATCTATCTGTTTTTTTTTTTTGGCTTATGTTAGGCTGTTGATTACACCTTATCCATGGCATGCATTCTACTTTATAGCATTGTTGTCTCTACTCCATATATTCTACTTGAATTTCATAGAGTCTAAGCAAAGTTCTTTATGCGCGTTGAAAGATTTAAAATTCATTTTTATGCATTTACATTAGTCTTTATATATTGACATTAATCTGAAATTGCATTTATATAGGTTAGGGTTTGGAAGTAGATTTTGCAATGTTTGGATGTTTAATTGGCATACAGTTCTTCCTGATGGCCTTTATGTGTCTCCTGTTAATTTTTAGGCATGAAGATGTCTTTGGCTACACATTTTGTTTTAAAGGATATACGGGTGGACCACTGCCTGATTGGTAGAGGTACTAGGTATAGGATAGTCTGCCAATATTGGAACATTTTTATGTGATCCTACCTGTAAACCTATGAGTGTTTCACCATCTCTGCTCCCTCACGTCCTACCATAAGAGCCTGACTTCCCATCTATGATGTGTGATGCAAACTGCCATTGCTAATTATCCATCATCTGGCACCCCATTCCTTGGGCTAAGGATGATGCAAGGATGATGCGGAAACTAGAGAGGCATCTCTGCCCATGTTATATGAAATTGCACCTTTATGTTTTTTTGAAGGTGAAATTGCACCTTCACTTACAACTCATTAGTCTAAGCCCGGGGGCCAGGTTATTGTTGAACTGGAATGCTGTTTAGAAAAAGCTTGATGCAGATTCTTTTTGATTCATTTCATTGCTAATATTGGCTGGAATATAATGCTGTGGAGAGACTTTCTTCATATTCTTATATTTTCATCATATTGATATTCTAAAAGGCCATGTTCTGTAAGGCTCGTCCCAATTGTTTAATTGCCATGATTTCTTGATTTGTGGCTATGTAGTCTGAGGCGCGCCTAGGCGCGCCTCAGAGGTGAGGCGGTGGCTGCTCGCCTCGCTCTGACCACAGTTTGTCTCACTCTCTCTCTATCTCACATAGACACATAATTTGGTTTTTGATAGTGGTTTGTTAAATTCTATGTGAATTTAGTGAGTCATAATAAGTTGAATCATAGGATTGAATGAATTTAGGAAATTTATGGACTTTATATAGGTATTTTTGTGATATTTAGACATATATTTTATTTTTTGAATTATATATACATATTTAAAAAAAATCTCGCCTCAAATGCCTCAAACGCCTAGGCCATCGCCTAGGCGTTTGAGGCATGAGGCGACCCCTTGGTCGCCTCGGCCGCCTCACGCCTCAGACTACATAGATTTGTGGATGTCATTCTTGCACAGTGGATATGATTTAAGTGTCTTAGGAGATGGCTCTACCACAGGAATTTCTTTCTCATGATATTGCATTATTTCATGTACTCGTGTTCTGTTAATCTTGGTTCAATTGTTTTCCTGCCATGATTCTAAGTGTTATCTTGGACGTGACTTTGCTGAATGTCATTAACAAAACTAAAGCTGTAACATGTGCAGGCTTTTAGCCCTTGTATAGTTCATCCTTCAGCTGGTGTCCATACTATCTAGAACCAGTTACATGGATCGTAAAAGGACGCGATGCTCCTTAACTATGAAACATAGTGGACGCCATGATAACATAGCATCTCCCCCATTTCCACTCTAACCTTTGTGAACAAAATGGAAGACTCATCTCACACCTCACACCACCCACTTCTTAGGAGGCTTTCAATCGATCTCACCAATTGGGCAGCCTTGGAATCTCTCCGGAGTGCATGAATTTCCTCTATGTCAGGATGTCATGAGGAATGGTGATCTATTTGATCTACATAAAAGTGCAAATTCCTATTCCGACGTGCAAGCAACCTCACATCATAGATCCTGGATTGGTTATGGCCACTGTACATATTCCGGTTTGCACAGACTATCCCAAACTCTTTAGTTGTGTCGTACAGCAAACAAGATGCCCTATAGGCTCTTTGTCCACCTTGACAAATTTTCAGGATGAAGATCATCAATGCACAATCTGGTAGCTCAGTTTACTACTCTCTACATACCAAGCTTGATTTCTAAAACCACTGTCCAAAGAGGATGAGGGATGAAATGAGAAATCTTTATGCTTATGAACATTTCCATCATTCTCTTAATCCCTTGAACAAGGGACACAAGACACCCTTAAATCTTGTGCATTGTTCAAATCCTTATCCATGTCGTATAGGTAGTGAGCCCTCTAGCCCCTCAAAGTCCTTATCCATCAAGTCTACAATTGGGAGGTCACTTTGCCACTCTGTGCATAGGAAACTTCTTTTCTGTCCCATTATTGAAAGAGGAGAAAATCGAAGGAGAAATTGTCATGCTGATCAAATTACTTCCATCCTTCCCTTCACCCCCTTCAAAATGGGCATCATTCCTTTCAAACTCATGAATCATCAACTCCTTGAACCCCATCTGGAAACAGAAATCCAACAGTGTTTTGCCCACCAAAATTGACATACTGCCTGAAGTGAGCTTGCAGTAGTGAACTCGTGATTTGAGGTGATCATGAGAGGAAACTTTAATGCTTGGAGAGGATCACTCCAAACATTACTCCAAGATTTCACCTATCTGCCATCCTACTCATATTCTCCCTCTGAATCAGACTTTTTAAAATTCTGTTATCTCATCACAGCTCAAATTTTATTAAAGGTGATATATATCTGGTGTTTGATTCTCCTTGTTACGGAGTGGGCTTTTTTTCAGGGGGAGGGGGATCAGGTCTTCAATGGCAAGAGCAAATTTGAAGATCAAATGGTCTCCTTAATATGTGACCATGTTCAAGTGTGCTCTATGATTCTGGGAGGTGTTACTTTTCGTACTCCGCTTTTCTGTTCAATCTTTGATCAAAAGCTCTAAGTGTAAATGTATAAACGTTCCACAGTAGTTAGATGGATCACCATGGTGTTGATCTTGTATGGGTGCCTCTCTTGGGTGTGATTCTGTAAATGCAAGGTTCCAACACAATCCATACTTCCTAGGAGCCTGGGAGCGATGAATTTTGGTCAGGAAAGGAAAGGAATATGGGTTCTTTGAAATCACTGCTGAACTGATGTTCACCATATATGCTGACATACTTGGTTTATACATTCCAAATAACAATTTAGCAGCCATGCAGTGGTTTCTCCTGCTCTTTTCTGTGTAAAAAGGAAAATGATAGGCATTCCCAGACAAATCACTTGGGGGTGTGAAGCTGCAGGAGCCAGGAGTGTGTCTCAAAACTGACACGTGGTCCAATGATTTTTCCTTATGTCTCTGTTCACTGATTTCTTTCGCATAGCAAGATGCATGAAGGGTTGGGCTGTAGACTACTTTTACAATGCATTTTGTGGAACCCAAATATGGGAATATTGGAGATGTTGGAAAATCACACTCTTATCCAGGAGCAGAACAATCGGAGGTGGCAATAATTTACATGGAGGCTCTAAGGTTGGCACACACACCAATTGCACACATCATCCGCCACTTATCTCATCATCATCATCATCATCTGAGTCTTATCTCATTATCTGGGGTCGACTACATGAATCCTATTCTGTCAAAGAATTCTATCAAGTGTTAAATTCATATTTAAACCCGAAAAGTCTATATCCCATCTAATAACATCACCCTCATTTTAGGCCTTCCACGAGCTCTTTTACTAGCATCTAAGATCCACTAAGATTTGGTCACATCTTTTAACTGACGCGGTGTTAGGGCGACAGTGTATATGTCCAAACCATCTGACCATATTTTCTCTCATTTTGCCATCAATTGGAGCTACACTCAAGTCCTTACGGATACGTTCATTCCTAATCTTATCTTTTTTAATTTTACCTCACATATCTCAGCATCCTTATTTCTGTCACACATTTTGTGGATGTGTTCTTTTCTTATTGCCTAACACTTGGTACCATATAACAACGCAGGTCTCACATCCGTTCTATAAAACATCTCTAAATTTCACAGGTATACGACGATCACAAAGGACTTCTGATGCGTTTCTCCATTTTTATTAACCGGTCTTAATTCTGTGTGCAACATCATCATAGAGCTCCCCATTTGCTTGAATAATAGACCCTGGGTAGTAGGTACCAAAAAGTACTACTTTTAGGAATGTTTTGTCCATCAATCAGGACTATACCTTCCTGTGCCAGTCTCTCATTACTAAAATTGCAGTGCAGAAATTTTGACTTACGCCTACTAACTCTAAAACCTTTAGACTCTAAGACATACCTCCAACGTTCTACTTTAGCGTTTAAACCATCAATACTCTCATCAAGTGGGGTAGGTCTTGGACCTTTGACCACCTCTTTGTGGGTTGCCCTTTCTCACAGGAGGTATGGTCTGAGTTGGCCAGGAGGACTAGTGGTGGCATCAACTTGTTTCGTGAGGCTCACTCCTTGCTGGAGAATTGGGGTAGGTCTTGGCCCCTTAAGAGTGACCGGATGATTTGGTGGCTTATTCTGCATGCTACATTTTGGACCCTGTGGGCGGAACGGAACAACAAGATGTTTAGGAAAGAGTCCCGGTCTGAGAAAGTTGTTTCCTTCATTTATAATCGAGTGAGGGAATGGGCCGTTAATCTTTGTAATGTAGATTCCCTCAGTTCGCCTCCTTTTGGTTGCTTGGGGGGCTAGATAGAGCCACACTCTCTTTGTGTGCATTTTGGTGTATAGGTTTTTGCTTTTGGCTGTGTTTTTGCACGGCTTATAATTGTACTTTCATTTTCTGTCTTTTCGCAATACATTAGTGGTACCATCCACTTTTCCAAAAAAAAAAACTCTCATCAATTAAAACAATATCATCTACAAATAGTATACACTAAGGAATATTATCATGCAATTGTCTTGTTACTTCATCAATAACCAAGGTAAAGAGGTACGGATTTAATGCAGAACTGAAATGCAGGATTTTATACAGAGATGCATACAATGCTCCCCAAAAATGACGGTCTGGGGACCTTTGTCGTGAACATTTGGAGAGCTTCTTAACTATGTGAGATAGATAAGTACCCTATGGTATCTGTTTCTCCATCATGAGGCAACTAAAAGGTTCATGCTTGTCTGTGCAGACTGGAACATTTGCAGTGTCACACATTAAGATGATATTGCTGGTAAACTGGGATGGGAAATTGGCACTTTTCAGTCAGTTGATCATTCTTCAGGTTATTCCATGTGCTACCTTGTCAAAAAGAAACAATGACAGATGCGCAAGAGTTTAGCAAAGTTTGACGAGGGGGATTGCAAAATGTTGTTGAGGAAGTGTCCACTTGTTATGATAACAGTTTCTGGACAGTCTGGACACAGAGTAAAGGGTGAAATGTGCGAGGCCTACAAAAATAAATATCTTTACAGTTTCATTTTTATTAATGACGTGTTGATGCCATTTTTAGGGCAACGTTTAAAATTGTGGTACAGAAACAATACATTATCTAGAATCATAAAGAGAAATGTGCATTATAACAATCGTAGAAAAACAAACTAAAGATATTCAAATGATCAATACATAGTGTTGGCCATTTGTAAACTACAAGGAAAAGGAGAATCTGAAGAAAATGATTCTACAATATCCTCTTCTAGCCAATATATCAAGGAAATGAATCAAGAAAAATTCACATTAAGCTTTTCTTCAGACTACAGTTTATAAATTCATCAACTATATACAGTTATATATGTACTTTGGCTTAAGACTACCTTCAAAAGCCATCATTTTTGCTTAGGTGTCTGCAATTTTTTTAATAGTAGGGACATTAGAAGTCCGAGAATTGATTGAAATAGAAATTTCGAATATTAAGAGGTCTGAGCAGGGGCAACAGCTGCAACTGGAAATATTGAAGAGACTAAACAATAGGATACAATGCTCTCTCTCTCTGAAATTCAACAAGTTTATTTTTTTAATCTTCTAAAAGTTTTTTTCTTTTTTTGGAATGTGGGTAGTACCACAATTGTATTAAAGCAAAAATAGGAAGGGATGTACAAGTATGAACAAGAAGCTCCAAAAAAAATTCATATACAAAAGGTCACACCAAGACAGTGCAGACCACACTAACCCCCAACAAACAAAGAGAGGAGTTGAGGGAATTCACATTACAAAGTAACTTTGCCCATTCTCTCACTCTATCACAGATAAAAGAAATAAGAGACTCTTCAACTCTAGCTTCCCTTCTAAAGATCCTATTGTTTCGTTCACCCCGCAGGGATCAAAGAGTGGCATGTAGTATCAGCCACCACACAGTCATATCACCCTTGATGGGTCAAGTCTTATCCCAAGAGCTCATGAAGGGTTGCACCTCTGACTGACGACCAATAGTGCATTGGGACGTCGAAGCCAAACCATCTCACACCTCTCGCACATTGGAGCAGCCTACAAAGAGGTGGTCCATAGGCTCGTCCTCCTGACCGCACAAACAACACGTCATTTGGATGCACGGAATGAAGTGAACTGGTCGGTCTCGAGTCAGGAGCCTCTCGTGGGTAGTCCTCCAAGTAAGGATCTTCACCTTTAATAGACTCCGTGGCCTCCAAACCTGTAGGGCGAGACTATGCTGCACTCCTCCTTCTGAGATAAAAGAGTAGGCAGATCGAACTGAAAATGTCCCCTCCTTACTCCACCTTCAAAACCACGTATCCTCCCTGTCGAAGTGCGGGGTATAGTCGAGGAGTAAGAGTAAGAGGTCCAGGAGCTGCTCTATCTCTGCTAACTTGAGGTCCCTCCTGAAAGTCGGCCCCCTGAGAGGTGGGGGTCAAAAGCCCGGTCCACCGGCCCCAAAGGTCTAAAAGTTTTTTCTTTCTTTGTCACATCATGATTTACATCCTTTTGGTTTCTATATACACTGGTGGTCTATATTACTTTGAGATGCCATTTCCACATGATTGGAAAAACATGTGTTCAAAATATCTTCTGGAGTCTCTTGTTGGTATACCTGTTTCTAACTGATGATGCTATTATAGTTCCCTTATGTTATCTGATAGTTCTGTTTATTCATTCTTTGATTGTTTGCTTCTAGTGTTTTACATTCTCCGAGTTTTCTAGCAAATTTCATGACATGGTTTCTAAGAGTTTGGTTGGCTTCTGTTTCAGTGGCATACAAACTATCAAAGAAAAAGCCTGGTGATATCAGGTCACTCCACATGCTTCTTTTTGGGAGGAAAGGAAAGGTAAACATGACTATGAATGCTCACTTAGTTTGTGCCATTTCATCAGCTAGAAATATTGTATACTTGTTGAAGTGAGAATCTTGATGCATCTATGGAAACATAGTAGTATTTTTGTGGAATTGCACGTTCCAAATGTAGTAGTATTTTTGTTGAATTGCATGTTCCAAATGTCATGCATCAGTTTCTTCTGTGTGTCAGTTCATGGAATTTTGTTTTAGATCTTCGTACAGCATTTGTTTATTATTGAGGCACATTGGATGTTGCATTTGATTCCAAAGGCAGTTTAGTGGTGGGTTTCAATTGTGGGCTCTGAGTCCTAGGTAGTCTAAGGCGCGCCTAGGCGCTCTCCTAGGCGCGCCTCAGAGGTGAGGTGCCCCCAGGTCGCCTCGCCTCGCCTCGCCTCGCTCTGGCCACAGTTTGTCTCACTCTCTCTCTATCTCACATAGACACACAGAATTTGGTTTTTGACAATGGTTTGTTAAATTCTATGTGAATTTAGTGAGTCATAATGATTTGAATCATAGGATTGAATGAATTTAGGAAATTTATTGACTTTATATAGGTATTTTTGTGATATTTAGACATATAATTTATTTTTTGTCTCATTCTCTCTCTATCTCGCCTCAAACGCCTCAAACGCCTAGGCCATCGCCTAGGCGTTTGAGGCATGAGGCGCCCCCCTGGTCGCCTCGGCCGCCTCACGCCTCAGACTACATAGTCTGAGTCTGCACTCTGCACTTATAATGAACTTGCAGTAGGTGTATTCTTACAGTGACCTGCAGATTTAAATTCAGAGCAAGTATGAATCAATTGGAAATCAGCGAATTTTCAGAGCCCGATGATGCCCTTTGTCCAAAAAGAATTAATCTTAATTATGAGATATCTAAGCTTGGAGATGGGTACCTGGTGGAGCATTTTCTGTAATTCACCAACGAGGATTCTTCTTCAAGGGAGGCTGCAGAGAGGAATGGAGCAAACTAATGTGGGAAAAGAAAGGAAGTTCAGCTAATATAACATTTTCAAATAGAAAGTTGCCATTGAGAAAACTCAAACTTGTGACAGGATCAAGGCCCTTAAGTGAATGATAGTTATATTTCCTGTGGAACTGCAGAAGCAGCAATGGATCACAGGGTTGTGAATGCAGTTTGGAACTATTGTTCAAATCCTTATCACAAACCTCCCCCCCCCCCCCGAAAATCCTTATCACTGGAATGGATTCATCTTAATCAAAAAATGCAGTTGCTGCAGAAATGGGAAAAATGATAACTAGATAAAAGAACAAATAAGGACATGAATATTGATGTTGTGGCAATGCTGCTAGAGATTTGGCATGAAAGGAACAACAGGATCTTCAGAGATCAATTCACAAATCCATTTGAGATATCAGGTTATGATGTTATGTACTTTCAGAATCCCCGATTACCATGTTTGTGCATAAGGAACTAAAATTAGAGATTCTCAATTGTTCTCAGATTTATGTAATTTGACAAATATGTCACACAAACAGGTTAGATAAGTAGAAGGAAGGGAGAATTCCTATCAGGGGGTTAGCTCCTTGGTAGTTGGGTTAAAAGTATGTGTCATTATAAGAAAGTGTTATGTCTTTCTTTGTTTTATCTCTTTCATTTATCAATGAATGATGACCATTTTTCATCTCTTTGTTTATCAGTGTCTAATGTCCATCTTTGTCTACCTTCCAAAAAAGTACTCAGATGTATCGAAATTGTATGAAATTATGAAGTGTCAGAAAGCACTGCCTTTGTCTTTTAAAATCTTTCTATTTTCCCACAACACTTTTTCTTATTTCTTTGATTAATGCCACTTGTTTGACTGTTGGGATCTTCTAGTTTCTTTTACTTAGTAAGGATGATTTTTCTGGTGACCAAGATGTGTTTCTCTTGTTCATTACACGGAAAAGGTTCTTAATTTTTGTTCGTCAGAGGTAGTAAAATGTGCTTTTTTGCAGGCAACTCATTATAAGAGCCATATCTCCCAGTTTTCTGGTTTTGTATGGCATGACAATGAGGTTAGTAATCACCTATGCCCGGGAAAATATATAAATTCTGAACATTATTGCTTTTGTTCTATAGCCTTCTCTCATTTAAGCTCTTTCACTGGAGATGCACAATGCATGCCCTTACATGTATGGGAAACTTCATTTGGTTTGAACATGCCTACAGGAGAAGCAAAGAGCTAAAGTAAAAGAGAAACTTGACAAATGTGTCAAAGATAAGCTGTTGGATTTTTGTGATGTGTTCGATATGCCAGTTCCAAAGGCAACTTCCCGGAAGGTCTGTTGATAGGATGTTTTCTGGAGAAATATGCATTTATGTTTGTAATACTCTCCAGAAAGATGTTGAGGTGACATTTACTTGCAGGAGGATATTGTAGAGAAACTCCTCGACTTCATGGTTGCTCCTCATGCTACAACCGATGCCATACTTGCAGAGAAGGAACAGGTTTGGTTTTAAGTTTTCTGTGGTCACTGGAGTTAGTTGGAAAAACATTCATGGTTTTTTGGTTCGATGCCCTTGCCAACTTACTGAGCTACGAATTCAGGAATTAGTCCTTGTGAACTTCACTGTTCTTAGTACTTCTCTTCTATGATAATGGTATCCCTCTCCTGTCTTCCTCTCTATATCTCTCTGATGTTCTTGTTTTGTCCTGAGCAGCAGG
Source organism: Amorphophallus konjac (assembly GCA_022559845.1). Lineage (NCBI taxonomy): Eukaryota > Viridiplantae > Streptophyta > Magnoliopsida > Alismatales > Araceae > Amorphophallus > Amorphophallus konjac. The sequence goes on along the minus strand of CM040122.1, from coordinate 366,737,159 downwards.
CACACTGGCCATATGGCTGGCAGGTCATCATAGTGTTAAAGAAAAAGGAATGGACTCCACTGCCTTCCCTTCACATTTACCCCTTTCTTAGTTTCTTTCCCTCCCATCTTTTATATCATCCATCTCATTCGCTTCCCCAGTCACTTTCTCTCTTATCTGATTCTTCCTCTTCTCTTCTCTTCTCTTCTCATCCTTTCCCCTCTCTGTCTCTCTTATATCTATCACAGAGGCATTAGATAAGATGATGTTACCACCCCTCTCCACCCCCTTGTCTTTCTTCCAAGGCTGCTTTGGCAGAGTTGGTAGTGTGAGCGAGCAAGTGAAAGGGAGAGACATGCCATCCCTGTCTGTGCAGCGGCATTGGAGAAGGGTAGAGTTAACTTTACACCATATTTAATCCTTAACAATAATTGTCTTTTAAAAAACTAACTAGACAGGTAGGAACAAAAAAAAGTAAACTTTATGAGGGTTAATTCTACTTTCAGACATGTGGCAACATTTCTACCACTCCTTTAATTTGCAGGGAATATACACAAAAAGTCTTACACTCCACCTCTTTGCAGTTCCTGCCTTTTTGGTTCAACACAATTCGATATCTATGGTTTTTCAGTTTTCACCATCTTGGAGATCAATGTACTGATAAAAGGAAATGACTTCCAAAACGGAGTAGGATTATGCAAAGAAGAGAGAGAAGTTTATTCCTTGTTTATGTGCTTTATGATATTTTGTTCTCTTGCAGTCATCAAAATCTAGGAAACGCAAGTCTAGAGGTAGAGCTTCACGCACAGCAGCCACTCCTAGGAAGCATTTGAGGAAGGTATCAATGCGTTGAGCATTATTCTATGCATTAGATTGGGCTTTTGTTGTTTCTTTCTCAATATCATCAGCGGGGAATTAGAAGAGCAGAAAGTTATCTATTGAAGCCTCATAGGATCTAATGTATACCTCTATTGCATGACTGTCTCTACTATGAAAATGATTTGTACAGAAGCATGTATTGATTGATTCAACAATTTATGGTCAACAAAATCTTTATGTCGTGTTTTACGAATATTTCAGTGTAATAAGTTCTTTTGTACATATTAGTATTCTCCACGGTCCCAGTTTATTTTTGTGGGATGCTTTCAGAGATCGTCATGATTATTCTTCCCTTGTATAATTGTTATAATGCTTTTTTCAGAAACGGATGAAGGGTGAGGACATGCTGAAATTAGAGAAGAGAGCAAATGAGACGGAGGATGAATATGGATATGGGGATGGAGATGAAAATGAAGAGGGACATACTGAGGATGGCCTTCCTAATGAGGATGAGGCAATCAAACATTCAGAGGATGATGAGGAAAATGAACCTGAACATGACGATCTTGAAGAAGAATACTCACATAAGGGTAGACGGGGTCCTAAGAAGTTAAAAAGACGAGGTTTCTCAGCAAAGGCATCCAAGAAAGCTGTGACCTCAGAGAAAGCCTCTCCTGCAGCAACAGCGAAAAGCCCTAGCAGGACTTCCTCAAAGCGCAAGGCTGATGAGGATAAAAGTACAAATGAAAAGGCTCTCTCGAAGAGACAGAAAGAGGATGTGACACCTCGGAAAAAGATATCTTCCCCTAAACCTGATACAAAGGAGAAAAAAGCTACTGGTAATTCTCCCCTAAGTCCATTAAAGTTTTTGATTGTGTAAGGTTAAGGTTGAAGTAATCAGATGATTCTGTCAACTTTCATTTGGGTGTCTGATCTTTAAATTAGTGGCTTTTCTCCCATTGGGTGATGCACAGATCATGATTTCTTATTCATGTGTGCATTGCTGCCAGTATTATCTCTTGATATTGTTTCTAGTGCCAATATTGTTCTTATATTAAGGTTATTTCTCTTTGGTTATAAAGCTGTATAGAAATTGATAAATCTGGTCATATGATTGAGGAAATCTTACATGAAGCATAGTGTGCTTGACAATCTAGGAAAAACTATTTTCTTTAAGTCCTTCCACAAGTTCATTACAGCTTCCTGTCAAGGTAGGGATAAGTATATTTCACCCTTGGAATCTTGTATATTCTACTTTTCACCCCATATTCTTTATATTGTCATGTGTACTCCTATAATAGGTAATATCACTTCAATTACATCCCTCAGCTTATTTCTCTTTGGTTATATTCTGTTGTCAATATAAAATATAAGGTTTTGGAGGGGCTTACAGGTGAATATGAAGGATTCTTAGGGTATGCATGTCATCATTTTGATTATATGTGGATATTAAAAAAGGGTACATTAGTCCTTTTCTTCTCTTAATCCACCTGAAGTAAAATTGAAAAATGGCAGATGATGGTAGGGGTATATAGGATGAATTGTGGTTTATTATGAGGGCTTATATGACAATATGAAGAATATAGGGATACAAGTAAAATACGCCAGATTCTGGAGTATATATGTAACATCCCATAATGCTATCACCTAAGTAACTAAGTTACATTGTAATAAATCTTTCTTATTTTGGCACTTTTTTTTTCAATTATCCTTCACCTGTTAAGACCTAAGTTATATTGTAACAAGGCTTATTTTGGCACCTCTCTTTCCTTTTTTCGGTTATCCTTCTGCTTCCCATCATGAAGAGTCGTCTGTATTTGCATGGTCATCTTCATGCTTCTTGTCTGTATTTAGTCTTTGATTCACATTAGCATAAGAGTAAAGCCTAAAATGCTGTCCTTTTCCGTTTACGAGTCTGAGATATAGTAGCTGAACATCGGTGAAAAATGTGAATTAAAAAGATCAGTATGATGAGAAGTTTCTTATAATAAAAAATCACAATAAGCATGATTGTTGAATCTCCACGGTTCACCTTTTCAGCTCAGCTATTAGATTGGTACATAATGTTTTCTTTGTTGAAGGAAGAGATTAAAATTTCCGACTTTCTATCTTATGTAGGTAAAAAGGCTGGGAGGGGTAGAGCAAAATCAGATCAAGCAGCAGCAGACTCTGGTCCAACTGAAGAGGATTTGAGGAAGACCATCTGCGAAATTCTTAAGGAAGTTGATTTCAACACGGTAAGAATTGAGGAAGTTTGATGGCCTGTAAATCTTGAAAAGATACCTGTGCTAGCTCACTTAGGATAAGATTAAAGGAGAAGTACTCTCTGAAATGGAGTGGCTTTCTGCTGTCTTAAATTTGGGGATGACCTTTTTGTTTTCCTTTTTAATATTCGCGTGACTAATAGTGTCCTGTCATTCACAACTTTTGTTGTTTCAGGCTACGTTCACCGATATTCTTAAGAAACTCGGTATGTACATTCGTGGAGGTATATCAGTTTATGTATTATTGTTCACCATTTAACATTATCCTGTAAATCCTGTTTCAGCTTCCCATTATGATATGGATTTGACGGCAAGAAAGGCATCAATTAAACTTATGATTCAAGATGAGCTGACAAAGCTAGCAGATGAAGCTGAGGATGAAGATGACGACAATGAGGATGAGTCTGAGAAGGACGGAGATCCAGAACCTGCAGCCAAAAAAGTGGAAGCATGAATGCCTATTAGACCAATTTTCTGTCTTCACTCTCATGTCTGTCTTCCTAGGTATAGATTCTAATGTTGGCCTTGAGACCGTGCAGTCCCAGCCTTAGTTTCTTATAGCTTTCTTGGTGTTGTAACTGAGGTTTCATCTGGCATGTTGTATATTTATTATTGATGTGTAGACACTAGGCACACTTTCTTCACATTAATTGATCTGGCCTGAGGAGATGTTTAGGTATCTGTTGTTTTCCAGTGTTCATGTATTTTTTGTTCTTGAATCTTGCAAGGCTGTCATTTTAACTAGTATGGAAAGATGATTAATCGCAGGACCCGTGTCACGTCGGGTTGCAGTAAACCCATTCCCCTCGGTAGCACCCGTGATGCTAAACCTGCAGCATTGCCTGCTTCTGAAGCAACCTTGCCTGTGTCTTTAATGCAAAATTATTTCTCTGACTCTAGGGTTTACTAACGAGCCAGGTCTGGACCAGGCGGCCCACCTCGTCTAATGTAGACCTGGGTGCAACCCAGAACACTGCCCGACCCAAATCTACGGCAAGAGGATGTGATGCTTGCGTGGGGTGTGCAGCTTTCTTGGAGATGTATATAATTCTTTTTCAACCGTCTGATTTTAAAGATTAGATGGTATGGACCGGTTGGGAGGGAGTGAATTGGCATTTGGCAACTATCCTGTTTCTTTTCAACTCAACCCCGTTTGAAGTAGTCCATATCGAAATATGTCTGCATTATAATTTGTCTGCTTCACACCCTACCATACCGGCCGAACGGTGGCCCTTTACCTTTTGGTAAGAGTGGGCTTTATAAACCGATTCTAAAGTGAATGTTAATTTTGGGGAAAAGAAGAGATTAGGTTTTTCACTAGATTGCACAACATATATCGTACCCTAGGTATACAGTATATAAGATAACTACCGAGCTACATTGACACAATGACAGATAAGCCCATACTGAAATTAATTCTAACACTCTCCCTCAAGTTGGAGCATATATGTCAAACATGGCGAGCACGCCGCAGAGTAGCAAATCGAGAATTTTCAAGACCTTTGGTAAACAAATTTGCAACCTGATCATCTGTAGGAGTGAAAGGTGTGCATATCTGCTGTGACATAACATCATCCCTTACAAAGTGACAGTCCACCTCAATGTGTTTGATTCGCTCATGGAAAATGGGATTTTTTGCAATGTGAATAGTAGCTTGATTGTCACGGTGCATCTTCATGGGTTCAGAGTTGGTTACTCCAAAGTCAGACATCAATCTTTGTAACGACGTCATCTCACATGCTGTCTGAGTCATAGCCCGATACCCAGCTTCAGCACTAGACCTGGTGACGACATTACGCTTCTTACTCCTCCAAGTAACCAAATTTCCCCCAACATAAGTGCAGAATCCTGAGGTGGACCTCTTGTCTAGTTTAGAACCAGCATAGTCTGCATTAGAGAAGGCTTCAATTCGCAGATGACCATGCTTCTTGTATAATAACCCTATCCTTGGAGTAGCCTTGACATAATGAAAAATTTTCAGAGCAACTTCCCAGTGGCACACTTTTGGCTTCTGCATAAACTGACTAATTGCTCCCACAGCAAAGGAGACATCAGGTCTAGTGACCGTCAAGTAAATAAGTTTCCCACATAGTCTCCTATATTTTGCAGCATCATCAAAATAGGGACTGCCCTCAATATCAAGGTTTTGCTGAGAAACTGTGGGCGTCTCAGTTGGTTTACACCCAAGTAGACCTGTTTCTTGAAGCAGATCAAGAGCATACTTTCTCTAAGAGAGAGAGAGAGACAGATCCTTTCTATAAGCAATTTCAATACCTAGAAAATAGCGTGGTCTTCTAAGATTCCTAGTGACAAAATATTTCTCCAGATAGTTCTTGACTTCTTCAACACCACCTATGTCACTATCAGTAAGAAGCATATCATCGACATAAACAATCAAAATGACAACACCAGCAGAAGAGTGAGGAATAAAAACAGAATGATTTGCTTGACTTCTTTTCGATCCAATGCCTAGAGCAATTTGACTAAACTTGTCAAACCAGGCATGTGGACTCTATTTCAGCCTATAAATAGTTTTCTTCAACTTGCACACTAACTCCCCCTAGCAACGTACCCCGGAGGTTGCTCCATATACACCTCCTCGTGAAGATTTTCATACAAAAAAGTATTCTTGACATCCATCTGGACCATATGTCACCCCTGATTAATAGCTAGAGAGAAAAGCACCCGAATAGAATTCAACCGCACAACAGGAGAGAGATTTTAAAATAGTCAACCCCATAGGTTTATGTGAACTCTTTGGCATCTAATCTGGCCTTGTATTTGTCAACAGTCCCATCAGGAGAATATTTCACAGTGAACACCCAACGACAGGAGACAGGAGTAACATTAGTTGATCGGGGCACCAGGACCCAAGTACCTCGAGAGATTAAAGCACACATCTCTTCACCCATAGCAACTTTCCACTGAAATTGTGATAGGGCCTCAGAAACATACCTGGGAATAGAGATGGCAGAAATAAACAAGGCAAACTGATGGAAGGATGGGGTCAAGGAAGTATAGGAAACAAAGTCACCAATGGGGTGTTGATAAATACTTTTACACGACCGCACCCCTTTCTGCATAGCAATAAGAAGATGAAGATCTGAAACAGGTGGGGAACGAGGTTCACCTGAAGGAGGTGGATCCACTGCCGAGGGAGAGGATGGTGGGGATATAGATGCTTGAGGTGGCGCATGGCGTTGATAGACCTGTCCATAAAATTTATCTATAGCATGTGGCTTAGAGGCTTCATTGCCTAGAAGGAAACAAAACATGTGGAATAAGAACATCGAGAACAGAGGGAGAGGCTTGTACATCTAATGTAAGAAAAAAAGGTGGTCTTATAGAAAGTAACATCAGTGGAGACAAAGGACTTCTTGGTTTGGGGTTCAAAACAATGGTACCCTTTTTTGTGTTCTAGAGTATCCAAGAAAAATGTAGGGAACCGACCTCGGAGACAATTTATCATGACCCCGACCTAATAAGTGAACAGAACACTTACACCCAAACACCTTAGGAATCAGAGGGAATGGCGCCTTCTCGGGATGTAGGCATAAAAAAGGTGATTATCCATCCAACACTCTACTGGGACATGGTTGATAAGATAACATGAGGGAAGAATAGCATCACCCCAGTATTATTTTGGAACATTCATATGAAACATAAGCGTCAGAGTAATATCAAGAAGATGCCTATTTTTTTTCTCTGCAATGCCATTTTGATGGGATGTATAGATACAAGAAGTTTGATGGACAATCCCATGAGAAGAGCAAAAAGAGACAAAAGAAGTCTGAGTGTACTCTAATGCATTGTTTGTACGCACAATTTTGATAGAAGTAGAATACCGAGTTTTTCTTTTAGCATAAAAATGTTTAAAAATAGGAAATACATCATATCTAGATTTGAGAAGAAAGACTCAAGTCATACGAGAAAAATCATCAATGAAGGTAACAAAATAGTGAAAACCGAGCCTGGAGGAGACATGAGAGGGTCCCCAGACATCGGAGTGGACAAGAGCAAAGGGAGTAGTGCTCCATTTATTCTGACTCAAAGGAAACGACGCTCTATGATGTTTGACTAATTCACAGGCATCACACTGAAGTTTATTAACTACTGATGAAACAGGAACAGCTTCACGAAGCACGGCGATTGAAAGATGACTTAATCTGCAATGCCACTGATAAGAAGTCTCGCCAGCCGACAACACCTGAGAATTATGAGGAGGTCTATCAACAGTGGGATAATAGAGTCCACCAGATTCACGACCTCCACCAATCTTCATCTTCATGCGGAGGTCCTGAAAGATACAATAAGATGGATAGAATGTTACATAACACTTCAAGGAACGAGTCAACCTACTAATAGAAAGAAGGCTAACAAGAAACTTGGGAACATAGAGAACATTGTCCAAAGTGAGAGTAACCGACTGAATAATGCCTTTTCCTGCAACTGAGGAATAAGAGCCATCGACTATAGCAACATGTGCATGTGAGTTAGAAAGATCAAGAGAGGAAAAAAGGGATTGATCACCTGCCATATGGCAAGAGGCTATAGAGTCCACTACCCAGGAAGAGTGATGAGCTGCAAGGGGTTTACCTGAGGGGTGTAACAGCATGGAAAGAGGATGAAGAGGTTGCAAAGCCTTTGATGATGTGTTGGATTGCCTCATACTCCTCCTGAGATAATGATATGCCTCCCTCTTGTCGTGGGGGGATCGGTGTGCCATCATATTGTGGTTGCTGCAACAATGTAATGGAGGTTGTGGTTCCCGTATCAGATGCAACTCCAAAGTTTGCAATGGGTTTCGACTTGCTTCCTCCTTTGCCATACTTCTTCCAACAAAAAATGGAACTATGGTTGGACCGTCCACAATGTGAGCACGGCTGACGACCACGTCCACGTCCTTGGCCACGACTATTTGCTGCAAGTGCAGATGTATTAATTACCTAGATCACCAGTGACACTTAATGACTCAACTGAAGATCCACCAAGATTAGGATGGGGTGCAGTGCTGGCCCGTAACAAGTGCGAGAAAGCATCCGTCAACTTTGGAACAACTATAACAACCCAAGATCCGAGTACCGGAAAGGAACCGGCGCAACTCGAACCTCGGCCCGCCACCCACGAGTCCGAAGACTCGGAAGGGTTAAAGGATTGTGTGAGGGTACACGAGAATCTAAAATAACTGCAGTAAATGTCACAATAAACTAAATAAAATGCATGGAATTAAACAATTACTCACTAAAGTGCTACAAGGTCCAGAGTATCTCATGTCTAAAATAAGTACATCCAACAGAAAGAAAGGTACAAGTACACAGGGCATACCCCGGCTCTGGCAACTGGCGACTAACCCTGGCTACAGGACCCACGGTGAGCCTTGGACGCCCCTCTCGTCGACCCCGCCTCACCTGAAAACACAGGGATGAGCCTCATTTCATAGGCTCAGTAGGGATCCCGCAGACCCCCACCTCGCAACGAGGAAAATAAGATAGCAAGAAAAGAACGCTAAATAATAGGAGTACGACAGTAATGTAATAAATAAACGAAAAATCTCACTATGACTAGCTGCACTGATTGCGTACTATACAAACCACGGTCTGATAGAAAATAGGTCCGCACCTACCAGAAAACAGGAGCACCACCCACTAAAAGTAAAGCCAGATGCATCCCATAACGTCTTACACCGTGTCTCAGGAGACACACAACAAGTACCATGAACAAGGACTAGTTGGGGTCGCGTTCGTCAACGCGGGTCCGACGCCCCCAACCACGTGTGCACACACAGACCATGCGCCCTAGGTCAGATCCTCTAGCTGATTCTTCCCCAAAGCCCAGACTCAGGCTGTGCAAAGGGGCCCTACGGCTACCAGCCTAAAAACCATCTCTCTCGGGTAAGCCGCTCCACCACTCCCGGGCGGGTTAGCACACACGTGCTGTAAGAAGGCTACGACTAGTGGATGTGTCACTGGAGGTGTGAACTCACTAAACCACGGAAACCATCAGTTAACCACTGATGAGGTATGGAAATAGCCCTCCGCACTGACACTGACTCTAGGTGACTCGAACCGGGGAAAACGGGTGTCCGGGACATGGACAAGGTCTAATCGACCTTCAAGTCACACGGGCACGCCGACCGAGGTGACTTACTCCTCCGGGGACTCCCTTGGTGTACCTGTGGCTCTCATTGGGTGCTTAAGGCAACCCTTGGGCCACACGCCATAAGAGACCCAAAAATTGGCTCAGCCGGAGGCTAAAACGGCATCAGTCAAACTCGGAATAAGCGAAAACCAGGTGGCGGTTCTCCCTGGGCCGTCACCTTGGGTAGCGGCCAACACTGGGCTGCTAGCCAAGCCTAGCAGTCTTCCTTGAGACCGCTAGAGCGGGGTTGCGGCCATTCGACGACCGTAACATAGGGGACCCCGGGGGCTTAGTAGCGACCAGATCCTAGCCACTAGCACCCAGGAAACGATCTCTGCTTGACCGCAAGGTGCCATGAAACGGTCCTACCTTGACGGCAAGGCGACAGGGACCTCCAACGGCTAGTTTGACGCGTCGAAAGGGCACGTCGACTGCCACAACATAGCGGTCAGCGGTCGGCCGCTACCCTTGGGTAGCGGTCAGTCGCGAGACCGCAACCGAACCAGGCGGTCTTCTCAAGACCGCAAAGCCTGACGACACTACAGGAGATGGATAGCGGCCCTCAGCGGGCCGCCTCATAGGGGTGGCGGTCCCTGGAAGGACCGCTACCCCAACCCGAGCGCGGAAATAGCGAGAACGGCGAAAAACCCCAAACCACACCCCAATCATGCCCAGATGATGGGGAGATAAAGGGAAACTCTTCCCCAACCTCTCCTAGCATGATTCTAAACCCATAGATCGATCAAAAATCTCCAAAAACGTTAGATCCGGCGCTCAACCCCAAAATATGGATTTTTCCATCCTGGCACAAAGCAAGCCTCTCGACCTCTCCTCAGCCTAGGAATCGCGGAGAAAGCAAGCCTCTTGTAAGGTGGTCGGGGTCGAGTATCTCCCCTAGCCCCTTGCAAGTACGACTTTAGTTAAAAAAAAAACCAGGAAAGAGGGCAAGGACCCGTCCCCCTACCTCAAAGAGGCTCAAAAACCGCTGGATCGTCGCCGATCTTCAAATCACGGTCGATCACGAACACCACGCCCCACACCGCTCGCCACGCCGCCGCCACGCTTGCCACGTCGCCGCCGCCGTCGCCGTCGCCGCCACGCTAACACCTCAGCTCGCCATCTACAGTCGGAGAGGGAGGAAGCCGCGTGCGCTTGGATGGGGGAGAAGCAACGATCGAATGGGGGAGTGGGGGTTCAACGGGAAAAAGAAGAAGGGGAAATAGAAGAAGAAGGAAAAGAAAAAGGGGTTTATTTATAGAAAATCTGAAAAATCCTAAAAATATGAAAAATCGAGAAAAATTATTTTTCCGATCCTCGAAACACACTCAACACACTGGTAACGTCCCAGAGTAGGATAACACAACGGTTCACCCTGTACAGGGTTCCGAAGGCTCGTCAGGGAAAAACACGCGTAAACCACAAAACGCGCTCCGGGACCCCCGAAAGTGATCCGAAACTCTCGAATCCAGATTCAAAAAATATCCAAAAAACCCGAGACATTACATCCCTCCCCCCTTAAAAAAATTTCATCCTCGAAATTAAAAATAGCATAGGAAAAGGGGAGAAAGCTCACTCGAACAAGTAGGGATACTGTCGCCGCATCTCTTCCTCTCGTTCCCACGACGCCTCGCCACCAGAGTGACGTTGTCAAATCACCTTTACCAGAGGAATAACCTTGTTCTGCAAGCGCTGCTCACGCCAATCCTCAATGCGGATAGGGTACTCTGGAAGGGACAAGTCTGGGGTCACCTCGGGCCAAACAGAGTCCTATAAGACATGGGAATCATCGGGCATATACCTACGCAGTATCGACACATGGAACACGTCATGCACAGCATCTAGCTCCGGTGGTAACTGCAACCGATAAGCAACTTCATCAATACGCTCGACAATGGAAAAATGACCAATGTAGCAGGGACTCAACTTCCCACGCTTGCCGAAGCACATCACACCCCTCATGCGAGAGACGCTCAAAAACACCCGATCTCCTATCGCAAAGCTGAGGGGTTGCCTTCTCTGATTGGCATAACTCTTCTCCCGACTCTGCGCTGCCAACATCTTTTGCCGGACCAAATGCACCACCTCAGTACACTGCTGCACCAAATCTAGTCCTATCAGGACACGCTCACCCACCTCGAACCAATCAAGCGGAGTTCAACAAGGTCGCCCGTACAACACCTCATAAAGAGCCATACCAATGCTGGAATGATAGCTGTTGTTATAGGCAAACTCCACTAACGACAAATGATGGGTCCAACTCCCTTGCCACTCCAGGCAACACGACCTCAACATATCCTCCAAAGTCTGGATGATCCTCTCAGACTGACCGTCCGATTGAGGATGGTACGCCGAGCTAAACGCCAACTCCGTGCCTAGAGCCTTCTGGAAGTTCCTCCAGAATCCCGAAGTGAAGCGCGGATCACGATCGAACACAATGGAGATGGGAACTCCATGCAACGGAACGATCTGCTCCACATACAGTCGGGCCAACTTATGCACACTCCAACTGACTTTGATCGGCAACAACCGAGCCGTCTTCGTCAGTCTATTGTGGGGGACGATTTTGTTACCGTTTGTTTATTTGCCTATTTATGGCCAATTAATTAATTAAAAGCTAATTAACTAATTGTTACGTGGGCGTACCGGTCACGTATGTGACAATTTATTATGCGCTCGATCTGACTTGGTAAGTCGATTGTGAGGTTCGAGTTGGGACCTAGAGTCCATCATACCATAAAGGCTATGACATTAATTACGTCCTCTAAGAAAGAGGACAACCCTTGATTAATTACCAAGATTGGGATGCCTCGAGGGATGATACAAAGGCATAAAGAATACAGACTAAATGCACCAATGGATGATGTGGAATGAGTTCATTTAGTTGACCATCCATGCAAAATGCAACGAGTTTGTTAATTAATTTATTCATGTAATTAAAGGTTCAGTCATGCTCATTTAGATAGCAATGCATGCTAATGCAAGTGTATGTCCATGATTTCAAGATGAATGCTCAGCATAATTGAAGACGTTGAACGCCTTTTTATTCATTTATTTGACTAGATTTATTGAATCAATTAGGGTTTTAACATTAACCATCTATTATTAAAATAATTATTTATGCAGATGCTCTCGTGCCACTGTCAACGCATCAAGAGCCAACACAGAGCCAACAACATGCACATAAAGGCAATGCATTACTTTTATGTTGGTCAAAGCATTATTTTATTTCGTACATTAAGTCACTGCCCTCCTTGGACTAAGGTCGACGTCAGTGCACTTCATGCATTGTCAAGGGTCTATGCTAGTATGAGGTTGATGCACGTTGGAGGGTCGATGCATGCATGAGGTCGAGGCATGTATGAGGTCGGTGCATGAATGTGCACGGGGTGGTGGCAAGGTCGGTGCAGGGTGTGCATTGACGCTAGGGTAGGTTGGTGCAAGCTTGCTGGGGTCGGTGTAGGCTTGGTGAGGTCGATGCACGATGTGCCTTGACGCTAGGGGGAGGTCTATGCATAAATGGATGGGGTTGGCCTAAAACGGCGCGGGGGTTAAGCTGAGGCTAAAACGGAGCGCCCGGGGTGCACCGGATAGAGGACAAAGGAGTTGAATGGAGTTATGAGTGTAGGGCTAAAGCGGCGCGGGGGGTGCCACGCCGGAAAATGGCACGCCGGTTTAGGGGCACGCCAGATTAGGGCAAGTTTGATTTATTTTGGGCTAAAATGAAAGGCCAAGTGATTTTATTGGAACTTTGATGTTAATTAAGAAGATTAAAGAGTTTATTCGGGTCCCAAATATCCTGCAAACATGACAAGTCTAGATTTATGCGAGGTTCCTACTCGAGCATAGTCCAAAATAGACTTATAGCTGAAAATTCATCACAATTCAGACTAAGTGTTCGGTCAAAAATTGGGTAGCACCTCCCCATGCCCAGAGGGTTACGGGGGCAAAGTGGAGACAGTCCCACAACATCTGGGGTACGCTCCTTAAAGTTGGGAGTGCCAAACGGTGATCGGCGGACTTCGATGGAGGGAAACCCCAAGGGCTAGCCTACGAGGGGCACCAACACGCCATGAGTCAAAAATATCGATTAGAGGGACAGCCAAGATGGGAGGAGACCTCGAGGGGTAGCCTATGAGAGGTACCTTACCCACCGCCACCACCATTCCTAAGGGAATGTGGATTTAATGTCGGGTCTAAGACCCATTTCTATGCACCGTCGGGGGCTCGTAGTGCTCCACACCGCAGAGGGGTGGGATCCTACGGCCGTATGGTGATTAAGGGAGAGACAGTATGGCGTTTGATGGGGAATGTCCCCCTCCCCGGTAGATGGGTCAATACTGCTGAAGAAAACACGGTATTCGAGTTAAAATCCCGATGTCACCCATACGACAGGAGCGGTAAGCAGGTCACATTGGGCAGACCTTCCCCCACCCATCTCAGGGTAAAGAGATTACGATAATCCGTTATTGGTTTATTAAATAATTGGCAGTAACTTAAGTATGCAAAAGGGGGTCAGCTGATTAGCACTCAGAGGCAGGCCAGAGGGGCAATCACTCGAATAACCTATGGGTAATATGTAAGAGGATGATCACGCCAGAAAACCTTGCGCCCAGGCTATAGGGACGACCCTATGCTCCCCAATTCATGATTGTGAGCGGGGTAATGATAAGGGATCTGTCCCAAAGATGAAGGGAGATGCACATACACGTAGACCTCCGATAGGGGAAAACGCGGTAAACACGCGGTACATTCAAAACATTTGACCCACTCAGGAAAGAAAGCCCCGGGGAGGGATGAATAATATTAATGTAGCCCATGTCTTAACCAGGGCATGGAATCAAGCGACAGAGACGGGCAACATAGAAGCGGACGCAACATAGAAGACGTGCGAACTCAAGCATCCACTCATATTGTCATGCACACCCGAATGCCATCACACAGATAACAAAGGAAGGAAGAGTAATAGAATCAAACTCAAGCACATGAGCGAATGATATTGGCATCATAACACGGGCGTGGCCCGATTAAATCTTCTCCCTATGGAGGAAGAGCGGCTACAGATAGCGCTACAAGGAGCTAAAATGCTCAAGAGAAAGACAGATAGAAAAGGGTTGCGGGCTCAGATCATCGCCCGTTCCATTACAAGACTCAGGACATTGACAGAAGGGAAGAAGATAGGAGAGGGAGATCCAGGCGACCTCAGCAACCCACCTTGAATATATGCAGCCGAAGAACAGAGTATCAAAAATGAGCCTTTTGCCTCCCTTCCTTTTCCCCCAAGTTTCTCTTCTCTCTGTGTTTTTTTCTATTTCTCCTGAAGGTTCGTCTCTCTCTCCTTTTTTTGGCTGTGTCTTCCCCTCCTCTTTTTCTTCTTTGGCCGAGGGTTGACTTATATAGCAAACCATTGGCCATGGCTTCACCCGGCGTGGGAATGGCGCGCCGGATAAGGGGCCTTCACTTTTACGCGCCGGGAATATGGGCGCCGGAAAGGGTAGCACGCCGGGTTAGGGGAGCACCGTATTAACCCCATTCTTCGCTTTCATTTAACACGGGCCAGATGATGGGCCCTGGAGCGGCTCTGGGAGTCACTGTGATCTTTCATCTCATCATGGTCTTGCCAAACCACGGTGGGAGGCATCGATATGGCTTTCAGGCCGCTGAACGACCACCTGCGGAATCTCGTGCATCTTCAGCTCAGACACGCTGGTTTTCTGTTGATACGGGCCTCGTCACTGTAGCTTGTGCTATCGGCTCAGCTTAACTTGCCTTCGTAGCTTTCTCAGGGAGTGAAATACCACCCGAGGTACTTTCACCTTGACTGGGTGATCATTTGATCACTAACGGACCCGATTTACTGAGAAGATGTACCCATGCCGAGTTATCCGGGTCTTCTACCGACGGAGCCTTCGGTCCCTTGTTCTGAAGGGCCAAGGATGTTTTATCACCTCGGGAGAAATTTTCTTTCAGGTGGCGAGCCACCAGGTATACCCTCGTCCTTGGTTGGACGACGGATGTTGTTCGTGCGGCACGATCGAGTCGATGCCGGTTCATTGGGCAGGCTTGTCGACACTGCCGATTTGTTGTGGATTCTTCTCGATCCTCCTGAGGTGAAGTCCCTGGTGTTCATAACGGGTGACCTAAGGCTCTGGCAGCTTGAGAAGGCTTCGGTGCATTGGTTTCTTTCGGCTTCTTCGCTTCAGCGGGCCGCATCATTTCTGTCACTTAGGCTTGGTCGCCATCGAGCATATTTTGAGTGCCAACAAATGCCCCCCAGCCGCGGGTGCTGCTAGCAAAGCACGAGCGATGCGGGACCAGTGGATGAACTCCGACTGGGCAGATTATTTGTCTGGCTGGTAGAGACCCAGAATGGCCCTTAAATAGGCACGACAGTTAATCCGACGCGGCCAGGAATCCTGGTTAATATGGCGCGCTATTTAGCGGCGCGCCCTTTGAATGGAAAGGGGTTAATACGGCGCGCTATTTAGCGCGTCGGATTAGCACAAGGCTCTTGAGTTTTGAAATTTTAGGGCGGGAGAGGCTAAACTGGCGCACCCTTTTAGCACGTCAGATTAGGCCCATAGAAGGCCCCTATAAACGCCTTGTCTCTCGTCTTTCTTTCCCACTTCATGATGCGGGACGGACTGAGGAGACGACGCTATATGAGACAGACACGACTCGACCAGCAAAGACACGACTACTAGAGTAACCTCGGCTCGACACTAAGAGCTCCTATAGACTACACGTCGCTAACAGAAGTGTAAACTCACTCGTCGTCCCATGCGAGGGAAAGCGTGGATCGTGCGCGGTTAAGGAACAGGCAGAGTTCAAGGTAGTCTGACTCAACTTCCGGACTCGGATCGAGTCGCGGGACGGGTCACTCTCACACTCACAGCGGCGACATGAACACACGGGCTAGGAACCTACACTCTCGCAGTGGCATAAGACCATATACTAGCTAAGCAAAGTAACACCGAGAAGTTTAGATAGTTACCTCCACGCACCCGGCGTGGCGAAGACAACCCCGGCCGATTTACGGACTCCCGGTTAAACAATTTTACAGCAGTACAAATATTTGACCCACTCCACGTAGGGAGGTAATAGGTCACATGTGGGGCCCGGGAATCATGCGAATCGGGTTGACGGGCAGCATCTTGATGTCGCCCGGCGGTGCCGAACACGCGTCTAAAGTGCTGTTCGGACGACGGGTTCTACGGGTCCGTGGGGCCCACGGATGGCGCTGTCCTCCCGGCCTACTGGGGTGGGGCCCAATGTGATGGAGACCCATGGTGGCGCGCCTCCACGGACGGCGGTAGGCCGGAAACACCGATCGGTGGCCGATCGGCCCCGATCTCCAACTCTTGGAGTTGCTGCCCACGGATTTTCACTTCTGTTTTCCGGCGCGCGCTCCGGCGAGAACGGCCGCGGCGATCAATCCCGATGTTGAATCGGGACACATGAGCTATAGTTGGAAAGCTCTCTTGAAGTCCTTCAATGTAGGCCTAGAGAGAGGGCCTGGATCTGCAAGGATCTGGGCTTTAATGAATTTTTAAGCTTCTGCTAAACAGTACTCGAACTCTCAAATCTGCAGGTAAGTTGTCTGAGAACTGCCGTTGACCGCCAGGAAGACGTTCGATTCAGCTCCTGGACTGTTCATCAAAGTTGTAGGAAATTGAACAAGGAAAATGGAAAATTTTTTTCGTGGAAGGATTGGATGCGGCTACGAATTGTTATGATTTTAACATTGGAGGGTGGTCGGATCTGGGAACTGGTTGACAGCACTGTAGATGACTCTGAACACGATTTTTGAAAAATGGATGGAAGGCTGATCAAAAAGCAAGAAAAATCGTGAGTGGAGGGATTGATGGGAAGAACTCCCAGTAAAATTGGGAGGTCCAGAAAAAATCGAAAGGGTGGTCGAAGACTGAAAACTCGGGAAAGGTGGAAATCAGATTTGAAAACTGGCAGAACTGAAATTGAAAGTGGATGAAAATGGAAAATTGGAAAACGTGAACTAGAAGGCCAGCCGATTTTTGTGTGGTGTGGCTGACATCCCTAGAACATCACCTCCAAATTTGGTGCCCAGAAGATCACGAGGGAGGGCTGCAAAATTTGGACAAGCTGCTACTGCACTGCGTGGACAGCATACCGATGAAGACCGTGGCGGTGCGATGGCGGCACGATGGCGGCGGCGGTGATCACCGAAACGATAAGGGAGGCGTCACACCTCAGAAGATCAACCGTCTCAGCTGCAAGGAGGAGAGGGAGGAGAGAGGAGGGGGGGCGCACCAGCCCTTGCTCAAGAAATTTCTTTGATTCAAATGCATTAATTCTCCAAAAATGGAAAATACAAGCTTATATAGGTTACATATCAAATCCATCCTCCACCGTTGGATCTAGGGAAGGGGAATGGAGGGCCTGGATGGAGTGTGATCAACACACAAAATTTAAAATAAAAAATGAAGGGGAGGGGCACACCATTGACCATGAGGGAGCAAGCTTGACAAGGTAGGTAGCCTACCTTGGACTTTGAAGTCCAATTGTCTCCCATATGTCCTTTACCATTCAACCTTCTAGATGCCTCCATTTGAATTGTTGACTGACCCCACATGGGGCCCTAGGCTGAGGTGGATGAATGGGATGGGGTCTGAGGGGCCCGTGGGACCCGGGGGTCCCATTTTGCAAATAAGTCCCCCTTACAATCAAAATTACAAATCGAATAAAATGAAGCAAACACACATTACACACAAATAACGTCTAAACAAATATGATAAATGTCAAGACTCAGGGGGGAGTCTCCAGGCTATCTCCGAGCCAGATGGACGCTGAAGTGACTCGAGTCGTGCTCCGCATGCGGTACCGGCGGCTCAGCGTAACTACTCGGGTGTCCGCACCAATTCTCCCCGGGTGGGAGAAACTCGACCCTGTCGAGTAAGGGTCTGCATCGCTCCGGTATCGCTCCAGAAGGTCCGGATCAATCCGCTGCAACTCGCCATGCGTGATCCATGTGTCCTCGGTAGCAGGCCGTCCTCTCCATCGCACTAGGTAGCGCGGGTGGGATCCACTCCTAGTAACTGTCACCTGCTCATCCATTATATGATCTATATGCTCACGCTGCCGTGACAAAGGGGCCGGAGGTGGACACTCAGGTGTGAGATCACTCTCAAGGGGAGGAGATGACTTGAAAGGCTCACTAGGGATCACCGCTGGGTCTCTATATGCAACTAGATCCGAAACATTAAAAGTAGAGCTTATACCGTATTCCTTGGGCAGGTCCACAACATACGCATTGGATCCAACGCGTTTCAACACTCTAAATGAACTGGCTCCGCGAGCTTGCAACTTCTTAACGGTTCCAGAGGGAAACCGTTCAGGTCTTACCCTGATCATGACATATTCGCCCTCTTGGAACTCTCGGTGGTGTCGGTGGGCATCGGCTAACTCCTTGTAACGTGCATTGCTGGCCTCAATGTGACGACGGACGTCGTCATGCAGACTCCTAACATGTTTAGCAAAAGAAAAAAAAACACATGGATGCACACACGACCCTAAACAAACCTAATGTTAGTTCGACCCAATCATATGCAAGGTGGTCCAGGACATACGAATGTGTGCCATGCATGCATTTGACATAACCGGAGGTTAATGTCATGGTGGACTCCTAGACATCCTATGATGCACCAATCATGGACATTGGGTTTGGATGTGGGAAGTCTGGGAGGTTTGGGTGGTTTAGGTGGACCGGGGGAACCAAAGTCTTCATTACCCCCAAATGACAGTTCGGACCTATTGCCATGTGAAGGTTGCCAGGCCCGAGTAGGAGGAGTGTGATAGTGGACTTCCTTAAAGAGGTGGAATGGAGGTGGTGGGCCAAGGGGCCCATGAAGAAAGGGATCGAAGGGATCAAAGAATGTGTGACCCCTCGATATGGATTCCCTCATCTCAAGATCCCATGTGTGAAAGTCTAGAAGGTGTTGTTGATCTCCTTCATTCATGAAGGGAGATGAGACGGTGGGGGTATGATGGTGGACCCTCTCAAAAAGGTGGAGTAAATATGGTGGGTCACGGGGTCCACAAGAGAATGGGTCGAAGGGATCAAAGAAGGTATGACCCCTCGGACTAGGCGTCCACAAATCACTGTCCCACATTCAGAAATCTTGGAGGTGTAAATGATCACCTTCATTCATTGTGAGAGGTGGGACGGCAGTCATAGGTAGAAAGTAAGATTCCTCCCTTGGGCAAATGGGAATGAAGTCGGGCTCGGCCGGCATAGGGAGGAGTAGAAGAACCTCCGTGGTAACATGACCCACGGTGTACACGGAGGTGATGGACCCTAAAGCGGGATGAGTGAAACTACGACCTGTGGGTCGATCGAAGCCTGGAGCCAACAAGTGCGTAAATGTCAATTGCCGGTCTAACCCTTTAAGAAGGTCATCCAATGTATCCACATAGTGATTAGACCGGAAAGTGGTGTGAAACGAATTGATTGGCACCAGAGGTAGGATAGGGTCCATAGATGGGAGGGGAGATGGGGCCAGGCCACTCTTAAGCCAGCTAAGGAGTGGCTCGGCTATAAGTAGCTTTCCCGTTAGAAACACGGGTAGCTGTGGCTGAGGTGGCTCCGAATAAAGATCGGAGAGTGAGGCTTCTCCAACCCTTTTGTCCCCTAGGGCTAGAGATGTCCGAGTGGGACACTGTCCGGCAAAGTGGCCGAACCCCTGGCAGCGATAACACTGCTGTCGTGATCCACTACGCTCCTTGATAAGTGTGTCCTTATCCTTATCCTCCTGATGGACAGAGGGTGTAGGCAAAGGGGCTCTCGTGGGTGGGGAAAGAGGATCCACTATGATGGGGAGAGGACCTTGGGATGGAGCCATAGATGGCACCGGGTTAGGACTACCGGCGGCTACCTTCTTAGGCTCGTGCTTGGTTCCATCCCGACTAGGAGGTAGGCAAGGGGGAAGCAGGGACTCGATATAAGCACACTTCCTATCCACTATATCCAAAATGATTTGGAAGAGTTCGGCAATGGTGGGGTTTGGAGTAGGAGTAATGTGGTGGACTCTCCCATATGAACTCGGCTTAGTCGTGGACCTAGGCTCTTCTAGATGCGCGGCGCGTTGCCTCCGATTATGGCCCACTTGGGTGGAGGTGATTGGGTGGGGTCGGTTGGAGGTGACCGGGCCGGGTAGGTAGGCCTTCCTAAGCTCATCCTTCATCTCATGCCACGACTCGATGGGCCTTTACCTCCTAACCTCCCTCATGCGCTTAATGCTCTCCCATTTCCAGGCGGCTTTGTGGACAAGCCTCTCTCAGGCAAAACTAACTTGCATGGCATCGGACATGGTGTAACATTCAAAATATTTGTCCATGGCGGCCTCCCAATTGAGGTAGTCGCCCGGATCATTAGAGCCATAAAAATCCGAGGCTTCGGGCCTATGGAAGGGGAGAGGATGGTTGCCAAGCCCATGGGTAGACCAACGGCCATATTGCCCGGGTGACGTGGAATCCATGGGAATTTGGGGGAACTAAATGTTAGACATGCCGACACTTAGACAAAACCGACTGATACTTATTGGACCACACATGAACTAGGAGACACAAACTGATGCAAACACCGACTAATGCATCTAGACCTAAATCAATATCCGGTACGTGGCAGAGTTAATCGATCCGAAGATCACTCCCGCAAGTGTGCGACCTTCCCGATAGGCGTAGCCTAACGTTCGGACAACACCTTTTAATATACCGAATTATCGGGATGAAATGCAATTTTAAAACACTCTTTTTTTATTTTGAAAAATAATGATGATCCTAGACTTGACTTAGACTATGCAAGACTTATGCAACAACTACCCTAGACTCGACTCGCTCTGATACCAATTTGATGCGGGACGGACTGAGGAGACGACGCTATATGAGACGGACACGACTCGACCAGCAAAGACACGACTACTAGAGCAACCTCGGCTCGACACTAAGAGCTCCTATAGGCTACACGTCGCTAACAGAAGTGCAAACTCACTCGTCGTCCCATGCGAGGGAAAGCGTGGATCGTGCGCGGTTAAGGAACCGTCAGAGTTCAAGGTAGTCTGACTCAACTTCCGGACTCGGATCGAGTCGCGGAACGGGTCACTCTCACACTCACAGTGGCGACATGAACACACGGGCTAGGAACCTACACTCTCGCAGCGGCATAAGACCATATACTAGCTAAGCAAAGTAACGTCGAGAAGTTTAGACCGTTACCTCCACGCACCCGGCGTGGCGAAGACAACCCCGGCCGATTTACGGACTCCCGGTTAAACAATTTTACAGCAGTACAAATATTTGACCCACTCCATGCAGGGAGGTAATAGGTCACATGTGGGGCCCGGGAATCACGCGAATCGGGTTGACGGGCAGCATCTTGATGTCGCCCGGCGGTGCCGAACACGCGTCTAAAGTGTTGTCCGGACGACGGGTTCTACGGGTCCGTGGGGCCCACGGATGGCGCTGTCCTCCCGGCCTGCTGGGGTGGGGCCCAATGTGATGGAGACCCCTGGTGGCGTGCCTCCCCGGACGGCGGTAGGCCGAAAACACCGATCGGTGGCCGATCGGCCCCGATCTCCAACTCTTGGAGTTGCTGCCCACGGATTTTCACTTTTGTTTTCCGACGCGCGCTCCGACGAGAACGGCCGCGACGATCAATCCCGATGTGGAATCGGGACACATGAGCTATCGTTGGAAAGCTCTCTTGAAGTCCTTCATTGTAGGCCTAGAGAGAGGGCCTGGATCTGCAAGGATCTGGGCTTTAATGAATTTTTAAGCTTCTGCTAAACAGTACCCGAACTCTCAAATCTGCAGGTAAGTTGTCTGAGAACTGCCGTTGACCGCCAGGAAGACGTCCGATTCAGCTCCTGGACTGTTCATCAAAGTTGTAGGAAATTGAACAAGGAAAATGGAAATTTTTTTTTGTGGAAGGATTGGATGCGGCTACGAATTGTTATGATTTTAACATTGGAGGGTGGTCGGATCTGGGAACTGGTTGACAGCACTGTAAATGACTCTGAACATGATTTTTGAAAAATAGATGGAGGGCTGATCAAAAATCAAGAAAAATCGTGGGTGGAGGGATTGATGGGAAGAACTCCCAGTAAAATTGGGAGGTCCATAAAAAATCAAAAGGGTGGTCGAAGACTGGAAACTCAGGAAATGTGGAAATCAGATCTGAAAACTGGCAGAACTGAAATTGAAAGTGGACGAAAATGGAAAATTGGAAAACGTGAACTAGAAGGCTAATCGATTTTTGTGTGGTGTGGCTGACATCCCTAGAACATCCCCTCCAAATTTGGTGCCCAGAAGATCACGAGGGAGGGCTGCAAAATTCAGACAAGCTGCTGCTGCACTGCGCGGACAGAATACCGATGAAGACCGTGGCGGTGCGATGGCGGCACGATGGCGGCGACGGCGATCACCGGAACGATAAGGGAGGCGTCACACCTCAGAAGAGCAACCGTCTCAGCTGCAAGGAGGAGAGGGAGGAGAGAGGAGGGGGGGCGCACCAGCCCTTGCTCAAGAAATTTCTTTGATTCAAATGCATTAATTCTCCAAAAATGGAAAATACAAGCTTATATAGGTTACATATCAAATCCATCCTCCACCGTTGGATCTAGGGAAGGGGAATGGAGGGCCTGGATGGAGTGTGATCAACACACAAAATTTAAAATAAAAAATGAAGGGGAGGGGCGCACCATTGACCATGAGGGAGCAAGCTTGACAAGGTAGGTAGCCTACATTGGACTTTGAAGTCCAATTGTCTCCCATGTGTCTTTTACCATTCAGCCTTCTAGATGCCTCCATTTGAATTGTTGACTGACCCGACATGGGGCCCTAGGCTGAGGTGGATGAATGGGATGGGGTCTGAGGGGCCCGTGGGACCCGGGGGTCCCATTTTGCAAATAAGCCCCCCCTTACAATCCAAATTACAAACCGAATAAAATGAAGCAAACACACATTACACACAAATAACGTCTAAACAAATATGATAAATGTCGAGACTCAGGGGGAGTCTCCAGGCTATCTTCGAGCCAGATGGACGCTGAAGTGGCAAGAGTCGTGCTCCACGTGCGGTACCGGCGGCTCGGTGTAACTGCTCAGGTGTCCGCACCACTTCAGCTCATTTGCACTTTGACTTTCTCTCTCTTCCTCCCCCTCTTGAGTGCGGCGGCGACAATGGAGAGTAGTGGTGAGTGAGGATTTGGGGTTAGCCCCTTGTTTTCCAGGCCCCGGGAGGCTCCTTGTAGGCTTGTCCTCGGAGCTACATCCCTGGGTGTCCTATTCGGCCTCGGTGTGACACCCACAGCCTTTTTCAGGGACCGTCACTTAGTGGACGTGTTCCCGCTTCTTTTTGGCGAACTCCGGGCTGGGGAGACTGCCAGATTTTTGTCAGAAAGACTTTGTCTTCAATAGCTGCTTTTTGACTTTGTTTGCTTTCTTTCGTATTTATTTTTGATGCAGATACCATGGCATCCGACTCTTCTTCCTTCTCCCGTGCTGTGGTGACGTGGAGGGATGTTCATTCTCTGGACAGAGGCCATGGCAAGCTGGCCATAGTGGCGGAGTCCTCTGATTCGGAGACCGAGACAGTGGACACTGATCGCATGCTGGTCATCGGGAGTGACTCTTTCAAGTATGATCGCCCTGACGATTACAGAGTAGATCATCCCAAGGACAAGCACTTGATATCTTTTCTGAAGTGGTTCAATCTCCAGGGAAAGTGGGATATGTTCCTTGTTCGGAAGGCTGAGCAGGCGCTGCTTGTAGGGCAGGACAACCTTACTAATTTTGTTGTGAGGGGAAGACCCATATATCTGCCCGGTGAACCCAGGAAGTGGGGTGCTGTGCTTGGACTCCAAGAGCTGTCCCCATAGGACGGGCTGTTGACCAGGGCCCCTGAGTTTATTCCTGCTAGGTGGAACGAGACCGCGGGTCGCGTAGACCGGGAGAAGCCGTCTTTTGGTCTATTCTTGGCCCCGCTAAAGTGGGGGTACCAAGATGAGCTGTTCTTGTTAGACTGCTTAGCAGTTCAGTTCAATCACCAGATTTCTGTGGGGTGGTTTGCCGATTTGAAGGCCACCGATGCCCACGCTTTCAGGCCAGGAGCAGTAGAATTTATAGATTTTATCTTGCAGCACTATGCACCCATCTTAATCAAGGCAGGTGTGTATCACAGCGTATATGCATCAAGATACCGCTATCCCATCTCAAAGGGTCTTTGCTGCAGTATGATTGAGGTGTTCTGTTCGGAGTACAACACCTTTTACACTTCAGAAGGAGAGACGTCACTAGACCTTTGGAGTCTCTCACAGTTAAGCGGCCTCCCGATTGACGGCGAGCCGTATGAGGAAGTCTGCTGGCCGGATTGGCTGAAAGATCAAATGGACGGTGAAGGGTGATATTTGACTGGTTTCGCCTACCACTATCTGATGAAGGCATATCAAAGCCTTTGCCGCTCCTCGTATGATGCCAAGGGGGTGCGGAAGCCTGGAGAGAAGAGGCGTGTGCGGATGGGCACATGGCTTCAACATTTCTTTAGAGGGGAGCTGAAATACACAGATTTCCCTTCGGTAGTGCCGGCTCATGTTCAACGGAAGAAAAGGGTTTGGTGACAGGCTGCTTTCCCCTCGACTTTGAAGGGAGGACAATCAGGAGGGCCCAACCCTAGGGGCGTTGGCGCAATTGCTCATTGTGCTGCATTTTTGACTTATTGGATTTGCTCCTTCGCTCTCCCGCAAGGTGACGAGAGCGTGATCAGGGCAGAGGCTATCTATCCTGCCTGCTTGATGGCCTGGGGCATGAAGCTCTCGCTTTGCCCGGTCATGCTGTGTTTGACATATAAACTGCTGGGAGACTTGCATCGCTCGCGCCTTCCCAGGAATCTTCGGGGGGTTGGCCCGCTGCATTTCTTTAATGTCTGGGTCTGCACTCTTTTCCCGGAGGCTGCTCCTCGGTCGCTTCAGTCGGCGCAGCTGGTTCCCAGGATGATAGAATTTGCCAGTGTTGAGCCGACCTGAGTAGCAGACCAGCTCTTTACTATTCGTGGCAAACTGACAAAAGTTTCACTGGATTCCCCGGGGGTTATGCACTTTTGGAGTCTGGCTGCTCACTCTAGTCCATTGGTGAACAGGATGAGGGAGTGTCGTCTCGGCGAGGTGGAGGAGTACGTTCACCCCATTTCTGACGCCAAGTGTACAAAGCCAATTTTGGAGTCAGAGCTGATTGATTGGGCGCTGTCCATAAGGCCGAACGTCCTAGTTTTCCGCAAGAGCGGCATTTTATGGCTGGAGCCTTACTACCCATTCCAATTCAGTCAGAATTTCAATTATGACCAGCATATTCCTGCCACCTCCACTCAGTTTACGCTTCCGAACAGGGCCCGGGCTGGCCAAGTATCGAATGATGAAGCTCACATATGGTGGGACTATTTTCATCACCGAGAGGTAGCTTCATTCAGAGTTCCGGCCCCTGCACACTTTCCCCGTGTAACTCCAGAATACATCAAATGGTGGAATGTGTGCACGGGCTTCTATAGGAACTCGAGGAGAGAATGCTGGGTCGTTGCAGAGTGTAAATTCCTGGATTCCCAGTCGGTGCCTGCTCTAGATATCGACCCAACTTACTTGAAGAGGTTGAAATCTCGGATGAACACTGCAGTGGCGAGCTATCTGGAGGCGCGTAAAGCTGCCAAGCAACATTCATCCAAGATCGAACCGAAACAGCTGGAGATCAGCAAGGATGGTTTCTTGAAGACACTTCAAGGCCTATGCCGTGTGAGAGGCGAGCAATTGATCCTCCAATAGATTCCTTTGTCAGTGGAGGAGCCGATGCCTTCTGCAGCTTCTTGGCGTCCAGAGAATGATCGGCTTTATCCCTACAAGACTTTCATCAGGAGAGAAGACCGACGGACGGCGCGTTACGAAGGCACTCCCTAGTTGTTCGCATTGCTGCGCTCTCATGGACTTTCAGTGGGTGGCCCTAGTGAAAGCATATTGGGCCAACCCATTCTCCTTTCTTTCAAGTATGCCAACGGATGGGGGCTAGACCACCTCAGCCTATATTATCATCTGTCCTCTCGTGGCCATACGGACCTTGCGTTACTGGCCGAACGGTGCGAGGTAATAGGGGACATATGCTGGTTGATTTGCGAAGCCGCCTGTGGACGTGAAAAATTACACATCCATATGTCTTACCGAGCTCCCGCATTGGTATCAGAATTAAAGAGAGAAGACCCGGGGGGACTGGCCATCCAAGACTCCGGAGGACACTATCGTCTAACAAATCCTCACATTTGCACGGGTGCATTAAATGACAAAGAAAACACAAGATACCCCTCCTGAATTTACACACTGTTATGGGCCCACCCTCGGGTCCCTAACGGTGAAGAATGTCCCAAAGAGAATCACAGTTATGAACCCCTGAAGAAGGGATCAACACCCTTCCAACGGCATGCTCCAAACAGCCCTCCAGCGGCACACTAAGCAGGCCCTTCCAACGGCACACTGTCTAGTGCCCCCAGCGGCACGCCCCCAAGGTGCCTTCCAGCTGCACACCCCTCAGAAGCCCCCAACGGCACACTCTATGGTGGTGCTTACAACGGCACACCCTTTGGTGCCTTCCAGAGGCACACCCGTCAGAAGCCCCTTCCAACGGCACAATGGTCGTGCCCTGCCAGCGGCACACCCAAACGAGCCATCCAGCGACACACTTCAAGCGAAGCCCTCCAGCGGCACAGCGCTCCCCTCAGCCCCGGAGGCACACCCCGGCTTGTTCTTTATCTGGTGCAACCTGTAAAGAAGATCTAAAGCCCATCCCCTACGGCCTTTGGCGCGCAGCGGGGATATCCCAGGGCTAGATGAGGTGTCGCCCGCTGGTGAAGGCACGCAGGCTACCCTCTGCAGCCGAGGACGGGGGAGAGTCAACTCCCATTTAATGCCCATCGCCATCAGCGTTCCCGCCATCAACGCTCCCGCCTCCGAAGATATAAAGCCCCTCCTCTCCACGGAGAGCATGGATGCGACCAACACTCGGGTACGCAAGGGAAGAAGAAACCATAGAGAAAGGAAGAAGAGAAGAAGAAGCCCAGAGAGAAAGAGAGGGTGTTTTGTGTGTAGCGGAGGGGGGATGAACACAGTGGAGGGAATGGCTACCCTTCCTCGTTCCAACCCTCTCCCCAACTTTCTTTTCCCTCGTTTCTTCCCTCCCTTTGTTTGGATGTATTGTATTACGTGTGGTCTTTGGGCCATGATCCTTGTCATTTTGAGTCCTCCATGAATGAAATAACTCTTGGTTTTGCTTCTTACTGCGTTTGCTACTTTCTCCTCACTGTTGGCTTGTGATTCACATCACCCTTCAACCTTCTGATTTTCTGTTCTATCTATTCTCCCTTGACACCGGTCTGTTTAGTCCAATAGGTTGTGACTCTGGCTCTGTGGCACAAGGCTTCCTCTTCCTCTTAATGATTTCCCCCCTAACATAATCATCCTCCTCTTCTCTATACGGGTCTGTTAGAGCCTATTACCCCATTCAGCACCTGGGACTCGCCCACTGGTCAGAACATTCTTTTTACCTCCTTTTCAAAGCCCATGGTGTATATGCACCACCCAGGCTCCTACGCGGTACACCCTAGTCGTGCCCTGACCGGCACACTCCCTGGCCCTCTCATCCGGTGCACTCTGGATGCATCTTCCTTAACTGCCTCCTACCTGGCACACTTCTTAGCTGTGCCTTACTCGGCACACCTTGGCCAGGTCCACCGGCACACCCTTGGCCACCTCCTGTCCGGCACACCCCTGGCCAGTCCGGCCCGGCACACTCTAGCCATTGCTTCCCCGATGCATCTGTGACTTGTGTCAGCCTAGTGGCTTCTTGTTCGATATTTTCTCCGAGTTTTTCAAAGTTTTCTAAAAAGGTGGCTGTCTCGGCACACACCTCAAAATTGTTGGGTTATGCCACTCCTTGTGGGCATGTTCTCCTTTTACTCCCTTACCTTTCGGGTCAATGGGAGATGCTGCCGAATTTTTGTCAGAAATAATAACATGTAAAAGATAAAAGGAAGCAACAAACAAATGAAATAAGCAACGATAAAACACTTTAACCAAGACAAAGGAACTATGCAAGACTTAGAGAATTGGACTACTGAACACGACCTTGGACTTAATCACATAACAGAGAATTGGAAGCTTGCCATTTAGAACTCTCCCCCTGAACTCCACAAGCCAGAGGCCTTCCTCCAGACCTCACCCCATTCAAGTGGATTTTTCCCCAATGGCATTGCCCTTTTAAACCACCTCAGTCTGAGCTTCCCTTGGCCAGCCCTGAACGGCACACTCCAATTGGCTCCAGCCCGGCACACTCGTGCCCCCCCCTTTTGTCCCTCCATTGTCTTGCCCGGCACACTCCCTCAACGGCACACTATTCCACCCTTCCTCTCTCCGGCACAGCCTTGACCACCCCTTTTACCCGGTACAGCCTTAGCCCATACTTACCCGGTACACCCCCAAGCAAGCCTTCTCCGACACACTTCAATGGCATTGATTTACACTCCAATCTGGCCTGCCCATGCTCAGACCTATGCCCCTATATGCTCTGACTTTGGCACTCTTGCATTGACCGTGTGCCAGGCATGCCCAGACTTTGGCTAACCTGCACTGACCTTAGCCTCTCTTGCACTGACCTTGCTCCAGGCTTGCTTCGACCCTCACCCCAACATGCTCAGGCCTTGACCTCTATACACATTGACTTGCTCAGACTGTCCCCCAACTGATGCGGGACGGACAGAGGGACCGACTCTAAGTGATGTAGACCTCGGACTCTAGATGGAGACGCGACCAGCAACATACGAGTAGGAACGACACTTCGGCCCGACACTAAGAGTTCCTATGGGCTATACGTCGCTAACAGAAACGTAAACTCACTCGTCGTCCCAAGCGAGGGGAAACGTGGATCCGCGCGGTTGAGAAACTGACAGAGTCAAGGGTGGTCGACTCACTTCAGTGCTCGGATCGAGCCACGGGACGGGTCTCTCTCTCGCTCACAGCGGTGACATGAACTCACGGGCTAGAATCCTACGCACTCACAGCGGCATATGACCATATACTAGCTAAGCAAGCGTAATGCCAAGAAGTTAAGACCGTACCTCCACGCACCCGGCGTGGGGAAGACAACCCCAGCCAAATCCGTACTCCCGGTTAATAAATTTTTACAGCGGTACAAAGTTTTGACCCACTCCACGCAGGGAGGTAACAGGTCACATGTGGGGTCCGGGAGTAGCGAGAATTGGGTTGACGGGCAGCATCTTGATGTCGCTCCGATAGTGCCGAAACCCGCGTTTTGGTGCTGTCCGGACGGTGCGATCTGCAGGTATGTGGGGCCCACATGCTGCTCAGTTCTCCAGACCTGACTGGGTGGGTCCCGCTGTGATGGTGACACATGGGGTTGCGCTCCCCTGGACGACGGTCGGGCTGGAACACCGGTCGGAGGCCGATCGGCTCCGATCTCCAAGTCTTGGAGTTGCTGCCCACGGATCTGCTGCTTCTATTTTGCCGCGCGCGATTCGGCGAGATCTGTCGCTGCGATCAGCACCGACGTCGGATCGACGTACAAGAGGTACCGCTGAAAATCTCTCTCAAAGTCCTTCGACCCTCTGTGACTCCAGAAAATTCGTTGGGACAGTACTTTTGTTGGCAGATTTATGAACCGGATTGATCTCTGTTTCAGATCTGGCCTGGCAGAAAGGAAGTTTCCTCAGAGTTGGCATTGACCGTGAAGTAGACTTCCGATTAAGATGTGGAGCTCTTCATGAAAGTTGTAGAGGGGAGATAGAGGAAGACGGTAATAATTTTTATGACCGATGTGGTGAAAGTTTGGACGGGGAAAGGTATTTTAGACTGCTGGGTGGTCAGATCTGGACAGAGGTAGATAGAATTGAGCTGGGATATGGAGTGAATTTTTAGAAAATATGAACGTGAACCTAAATTCACAAAAAAATTTGTGGATGTGGTATCAGGTGGACAGAACCTCCAATAAAAATTTCAAGTCATTTGGAACAATAGAAGGTGGATTCATGAACGACCTATTTGAGATCTGGAAATCTGGACAGACTGCAGGCAGATCTGAAGGAAGATGGAGAACGAAAATGGAAAAATGAGAAATAAAAACTAGAAGCTCCACCAATTTTTTTAGGACGTGGTGATGACCCCTGAAACTCACCCTGAAAGTTTGGGCTCAAGAAGATCTCGTGGCTGGGAGCAGAAATTCGTGGAAGAAGGGGCTATCCTGGATGGACAGAACTCCGGCGACGATGGCGGTGGTGCGATGGCGGCACGATGGCGGCGGCGGCGACGACATCGATCTTCACACCTGATAGAGGAGGCTTCACACCTATGATTTACAGCCTTCCCAGCTGTAGAAGGGGGAGAGAGGAGAGAGATAGGGGGCGGCCCTTGCTTGCTCCAACAATAATCAGATTTTTATCTTCATTAATTCTAATCAAATGAAAATACATGCTATTTATGTGAAATAACAAAAGACACTAACTATCCCTAGATCTAGGGTTCGGAAGGGGCAAAAGAGGGAGTCCACATTTTATTCTCCCATGTGATTTGGAACT
This sequence comes from Amorphophallus konjac, assembly GCA_022559845.1. NCBI lineage: Eukaryota > Viridiplantae > Streptophyta > Magnoliopsida > Alismatales > Araceae > Amorphophallus > Amorphophallus konjac. The sequence continues at coordinate 366,706,313 of CM040122.1, read as the reverse complement.
AAATAAAATAAACTAAAAATCCTAATATAATACTATATATGGGGGGGCGCCCCCTTGACTTATGGGCTTCCAAATTTGAATTTTGTTTCCCTTTGTCCCCCCCTTGGTCCAACCTGTTGAGTCAGGTGCGATAGATTCAGAGGGGGGGTGAATGAATCTCCCCTTTAAAAATATAGCATAATTAAAAATTTAAAGCTCAGTTATGCGGAATTAAAAACAGTTGCAGCTATATTCTGAGAATACTTAGGATCATCTCGGCAAGACAACTCAATAGAATTAGCCCTCACTCGATCCTATGCAAACATCTAATACGCAACAATTAAATGAACATATAAGAAAATCAAACCACAAGGGACACCAGGATTTTTAGGTGGTTCGGTCCACAGACCTACGTCCACCCCTCACTTCAAACTGAAGTGAGGCTTCCACTAGCAACGCTAGACAAGCAGACTCAGTCTGCAATAGATGCTGCCACACAGCTTGACCAGGGGAACAACCTCCACTCTTCCTCCCAACCAGAGGGAACCACTAGTGACACCAGTCACTAGCAAACCAGAGACGCAAGTCTCTCTTCCTCCAGACCAGGAGGGGACCTACAAGTAGCAACTACTACCTGCAGCCGGAGACCCAAGTCTCCCTTCCTCTGAAGCCCAGAGGGAAGCGCAAGTGACACTAAGTCACCTGCAAACCAGAGGTCTCGGACCTCTCTTCCTCTACCAAGGAGGGAACCACTGATGACCCAAAGTCACCAGCAAACCGGAGAAACAAATCTCCCTTCTCCTGAAACCACAGGAGGAACCCGATCCCCAACAGGGCAATCGGAAGAACAAGGTAAAAGGAAAACAATAAAGGATAAAAATCACAGCGACATAAAGCTGGAGAAATGAAAAGCACAAAGACAAACTAGGTTAGATCTGATCCAAGGTCCAGTGAACAATGAAGCTCTCTTCTTTTTCACAACCTCTCTATCTCACTATCTCTCCTCTTTCTCTGCTCGAGCTCTCTAGCTTTCTCTTTCTCTTCTTTCTCTTCTACTCTTCTCTCTTTTTCTTCTCTCAGTGGATCGTGGCTCTCTGCTGCTTCTCCTTCTGTCTCTCTGTACAGACTTCACCTGTTGTTCGAGCTGCCTCCTTCTGCTCACTATCTCCACACGATCAGCCTTCTTCTGAGGAAGAAGACATATATATATAGCAGCAGCAGATTAGGGCGGCATGTGCTCTCCACGATTCTCGCCCAAATGTTTCAGTCCACGTGGCGGCTTCTCAACATCTCGGATCACGTGCCAGATGCCAGCCTCGTATCACGTGCCCAGACTCTACAGGTTTAATGAAGAGTTTCAGTCGATCAGCAAAAACAGCATAGGCTGTACATAGTTCAATTAAGCAGCAATGTATATACTTAGCAATGTAGTGTGTGGACTTGGACAGCTAGCCACGAGTGTATAGACTTTGCCTAAGTGTTTATCCATGAATGAGATGGCGATGTATAGACATGAACTAATGCAAGCAGTGTATAGACTTTGTGCCCCAAAGGTAATGTATAGACTTAGTGCTCTACATGCTACAGTGCTAATGTGTAGACTTGATCAATGCATCTTGAATGTTTAGACTTGAAGAGCTAGCCAACGAGTGTATAGACTTGAAGACTTAATAGCGAGTGTATAGACTTGAAGGGTGATAACGAGTGTATAGACTTACTGGGTGACAACGAGCGTATAGACTTGCTGAACAGCAGCATAATGTATAGACTTGGTTGTGTGAGCATGCATTGTATAGACTTTGTGAGACACAAAGGCTGTACAGACTTGACGAAATGCATGTGCTAGACAGTGTATAGACTAGACAATGCAAATGAGATGTTCAGACTTGCTATGAAGCAACCACAATGTACAGACTTATGTTGAAGCAACCAGAATGTACAGACTTAGGGTGAAGACAATGCAATGTATAGACTTTGATGAACATATGCAATGTATGAACTTAACGACGCAAGCGATGTATAGACTTTTGAACGTTTGAAGCACAGACACGCTGCCAATGTATAGACTTGGATGAGACATTGCATGAGACGGTGGATGTACAGACTTGGGCTGTACAGACTTGGAAAGTTTGAAAGCCAATGTATAGACCTCAAGTGAAGACAAATGTATAGACTTCAAGTGAAGACCAATGTATAGACTTCACGTGAAAGCCCAATGTATAGACATGAGCTAGGCAAGCTACAGTGTCGATGTATAGACCTTGGCTAGACAAGCTACAGGGCCGATGTATAGACTTTGCAAATGTTCAGACTTGAATGCTCGACCAGTGTACAGACTTGCCACCGACCAAAGTATAGACTTGAAAAGCTTGAACACAGGGATGTGCAGACTTTGTGATGTATAGACTTATGAATGCAACGTAGGTAAAGGTCCCAATGTATAGACTTCACCTGAAACAGACCGATGTACAGACTTTGTCTGAAACAGTCGGATGTACAGACTTGAGTGAACGATGCATGAACAAGCCTAACCAATGTATAGACTTTGATGCACAAACACACAATGCAATGTATAGACTTTAAAGCAGATGTCAAGCCCATGTACAGACTTTAAGAGACAACCAATGTATAGACTTCTCATTATGCATCCAGACGAATGTACAGACTTGAGTTATGCAACTGAAGGCTGTACAGACTTGCTATGAAGTGAGATGCAACGTGAGACGCTCGAATGTACAGACTTTCTGATTGTGTTAAGACACAGCATGAGATGCTCAGAAAGACTGCCCACTGTATAGACATTGCCTTAGACATGCAGACACTGTGAATGTATAGACTTTGATCTTGTGCATGCAATGTATAAACTTGCTAAATGTATGGACTTAGCAGAACAAACGTTGCACAAACAATGTATGGACTTATGAGTGCAGCACAGACAGATGCAATGTACAGACATGCAAATCTGGGGGGGTCGACCCATCTGGAAAGGGGGTCGACCCACTTCTGTCCAGACTATGCTGAAAGGTTATAGCAGCATCACCCATTGTACAGACTAACATCAAGCAATCCAGATAAAATGCAATTATGAAATGCATCAACAATTATGAAATGCACCAATGCACACACCACACAGCCTCAACCTGTTCGTTGGTTATGTAATCCAGATAAGATGTTCAATGAAACATACATATGCAACAAAAACAGATTTATATGCAGACTCAAACAGATGATGACTTATAGTGTTTGCTATCATCAAAATCACAGGGACACAACACAACCCTTCTAGAAGCCCACCATGGAAGGTTGACTGACCCCACATGGGCCCAAGAGATGAGGTGGATCAATGGGAGAAGGGATGGGGGCCCGCGGGACCCAGGTGGTCCCAAATTACAAATAAACCCCTATTACAATCTGAATTACAATCCCAATAAAACACACATTACACACACAAAGTCTAAATAAATATTATAAATACCGAGACTCAAGGGGGAGTCTCCAGACTATCTCCGAGCCAGATGGAAGCCGATGTAGCCCGAGTGGTGCTCCGCGTACGGTACCGACGGCTCGCTGGTTCATGCTTCTCGCTCGCTCTGGTGTCCGCACCAATTCTCCCAGGGTGGGAGAAACTCGACCCTATCAAGTAAGGGTCAGCATCACTCTGGTAGCGCTCCAATAGGTACAGATCTATCCGCTGCAACTCTCCACGGGTGATCCAAGTATCCTTGGTGGCGGGTCGCCCTCTCCAACGCACTAGGTAGCATGGGTAGGATCCACTCCTGGTAACTGTCCCTTGCTCATCCAGTATATGATCTATATGCTCTCGCTGTCGTGGAAATGTGGTTGGTGGTGGACACTTAGGTGTGGGATCACTCTTAATGGGGGGAGATGGCTTGAAAGGCTCACTAGGGATCACCGCTGGGTCCCTATATGCAACTAGATCCGACACATTGAAAGTTGAGATTATACCATATTTCTCAGGCAGGTCCACAACATACGCATTGGATCCAACGCGTTTCAACACTCTAAATGGACCGGCTCCGTAAGCTTGCAATTTCTTTACGGTTCTAGAGGGAAACCGTTCAGGTCTTACCCTAATCATGACATATTCACCCTCTTGGAACTCACGGTGGTGTCGATGGGCATCGGCTAACTCCTTATACCGTGCATTGCTGGCCTCAATGTGACGACGGATGTCGTCATGCAAACTGCTAACATGCCTAGCAAAAGACTCGGCAGACTCAGACGCGCGTGCATGAATGGGCATGGGAATAAGATCCACTGGCTTCCTAGGCCTACGACCTGTGACAATCTCGAATGGACTCATGCCAGTAGACATGTTAACTGAATCATTATATGCAAATTCTGCTAATGGTAATATGAGATCCCAATCCCCTACACGGTCCCTGACAAGACACCTCAAAAGGTCACCCAGACTCCTATTGACCACCTCGGTCTGACCATCTGTCTGGGGTTGATATGCAGTGAAAAACTTGAGGTGAGTACCCAACATATGCCACAGTGTCTTCCAGAAATAATTGGTGAATCTAACATCACGGTCAGACACTATGGTACGAGGCAACCCGAACTTGCACACCACATGAGTAAGGAATATGCGGGCTACCCTCAAAGCATCCGAAGTCTTCGAGCAGGGAATGAAAAGGGCCATCTTCGAGAACCGGTCAACCACCACATAGACCGAATCATGCTTCCTAGAGGTACGTGGCAATCCTAAGACAAAGTCCATGCTAACATCATGCCACGGAGCATCAGGCACGGGGAGAGGCGTATAAAGGTCCGAGCTTTGCTTCTTCATCTTGGCCGTAGCACATGTACGGCACTGAGCCACAATATGAGCAACATCACGCTTCAAGCTCGGCCAATAAAATCTATGCTCAACAGCCTCGATAGTCTTGTTCCGACCAAAGTGGTCGGATAGACCTCCCGCATGTAGCTCCCAGACTAAGAAGTCTCGAACCAAAGTTCGGGGAACACAAAGCCTGCCTCCTCGAAAGAGGTAACCCTCCTGGAGCATATAATCATCATGATCTCTTGAGGGTCCAGCCTGGAGAGTGGTATAAATCTGACCGAAGTCAGGACAATCAACATAGGCCTCTGTCATCTTCTCTAATCCTATGACCTCGGCACTCATGGTCGTCAGCAGACATGCACGCCGACTCAAGGCATCGGCCACCTTGTTCTCCACTCCAGCCTTATGTTTAAGCACAAATGTGTACTGCTGGAGATACTCAACCCATCGGCTATGACGCACATTAAGCTACTTTTGAGAATGGAGGAACCTTAAAGCCTCATGATCGGAGTACAAAACAAACTCCTGATGTAAAAGATAGTGCCTCCAATGCCCAAGAGCCTGAACAACTGCATAGAATTCTTTATCATAAGTGGAGTATCGCAGTTTCGCGTCATTCAACTTCTCACTGAAATATGTGACTGGGTGGGCCTCCTGACTCAACACTCCTCCAATACCAACACCCGACGCATCACAAGAGACCTCAAACACCTTCGAGAAATCTAGCAATCGAAGGATAGGTGTCTGGGTCATGCGCTCCTTGATGTCCTTGAAGGCAGCAGCGGCGGCCTTTGTCCATACAAATGTGCCCTTCCAAATATAGTCTGTGATCGGGGCAGTGATGGAGCTAAATCCGCGGATGAAACGACGATAGAATGTCGCGAGGCCATGGAAGCTACGGACATCATGGACCGTACGGGGTTCCGGCCACTCAACAATGGCCCGGACCTTCTCCGGATCAGCGGAGACCCCAGTACTAGACACAATAAAACCCAAGAAGGTAGGCTGAGGTGTCATGAAGGCACACTTCTGTTGGTTTGCAAATAACTGCTCTCGCCTCAAAAGCAGACATGCATGCCGTAGATGATCCAAGTGGTCCCCTTTAGTGCGACTATAGATAAGGATATCATCAAAATACACAACCACAAAGACTCCAATGAATGGTCGTAGGACCTGAGTCATGAGTAGCATGAAGGTGCTAGGGGCATTGGTCAACCCAAAGGGCATAACCAACCACTCATATAGACTATCCTTGGTCTTAAATGCGGTCTTCCACTCATCACCTGGCCTAATCCTCACATGGTGGTAGCCACTCTTAAGGTCAATCTTCGAGAAGATAGTGACACCGGCCATCATGTCTAGCATATCATCTAGGCGGGGAATAGGGAACCTGTACTTCACGGTGATTTTATTGATGGCATGACTATGAATGCACATTCTCCACGTGCCATCCTTCTTTGAGGTGAGTAATGCGGGAACAGCACACGGACTCATGCTGTCCCAAACAGACCCTCTCTGCATCAACTCATCGACTTGCCGTTTTAGCTCGGCATGTTCCGTGGGACTCATGCGATAATGAGGAAGATTGGGCAATGAGGAGCCCGAAATCATGTCGATAGCATGCTGAATATCCCGCATCGGTGGGAGTCCCTCGAGAAGCTCATCGGGAAAGATATCAGCAAACTCTTGCAGAATGGGAACAACATCGGGTGGGAGTTCACCCTCGGAGTCTCTCTCTACCTCTCGGACCGTAATGGCAAACACAGGGCTGCCCCTACTAGCCTCCCGCTCCATTTCCCGGGAGCTAATCATCATCAACTTCCTGGTCGAGGGCTCGCCTGGGCCAGATGTAACGGTCATAGCCCGAGCTGGGGATGGGGTACTAGGCCTAGGGATGTAAGGCTCCGGAGTACTAGGGCCAGTAGGACCCCTAACTGATGGGCTCTTGGGCTGAGTGGGGTGGAGGAAATCCGTTGGCCAGCATGGTCAAAGGTACAGGTGTTCGACCGGCCATGGAGTGTGGCATCCCGATCAAATAACCACGGTCTACCAAGAATGATACTGTCCACCTCCATGGGGAGGACATCACACCAGATCTCGTCACAGTAGGCATGGAACTACAGTGGGACCAAACACCGCAGCCTAATCGGAATGGAGGTGGAATCCACCCATGATACTCGATAGGGGCAAGGATGATCCACGGGTGTAAGACCAAGACGAGTGACAGCGCCCGTGGAGATTGCATTGATACAACTCCCACTATTGATGATCACCTTACAAACTTGCTTGCCCAACCTACAGAATGTATGAAGGATAGTGGTCCGACACCAGTCATCACTGGCCTGTGGCTGGGTGAGAATACACCTGACGACCCCCAAGTGGGTATCGTCCGGATGCTGGGCATCCTGGCCATCACCTTCGGCCTCATAGTACTCGTCAGCTAGCTCCGGATCTACTTCATAGCTAACTAACACGAGGTCCGTAGGGGTGGCGTCCTCGGCTTGTGCGTCCCCAATGACAAGAGAGGGGCGAGTGGGACACTGGTTGGCGAAATGGCCAAACCCATTGCAGCGATAACACTACTGCCGTGATCCACTAGGCTCCCCAATCAAAGGTCCTTTCCCCTTATCCTCCCGATGGATAGGAGGTGTAGGCAACAAAGGACGGGCAGCGGGTGCGGGTGCCAGTGGACGGGCGAGGGGTGCCGTAAGTTGTTGGGGACGAGGGAGGTCCCTCGGGGGTGGAGGGCGAGGCCTAGGAGTGAATGGCTCGGGACGAGTGGGCTCCTGAGGTCGGGCCATGGGGGCCCTCGGATACGTGCCAGAAGAGCCACGGGGCTCGACACTACGAAGGGGGAAGGAGCCCAACCGATGGGTAGACTCGAACTCGGCCTCGAACTGCTACAATTCGAGAGCAACATGATACGCATGTTCCAAAGTGGTTACATTGCGGCGAAAAAGTTTATATTGATAGTTTGGCCACAGACCTCTTCGAAAGCGTGATATGGTCATGGTGCTCTCTTCTGTAACTCCACACCGTAAATAATACTCATCAAACTCGGCGGTGTACTCAGTCACGGATCAGTTCCCTTGGGAGAGACTTTGCCATTTATCTATGAGACGTTGGTGATATGTGGTAGGAAGGTATTTCTCCCTCAACTTGAATTTCATGTCATCCCAAGTACCGATCGGGGGTTGACGTCGCTGGTTTAACAGGCTCTTCACATTGGTCCAATAAGTTTGGGCCTGCCCATGCAGCTTCATCTTCGCGTATCGAACTCTTCGGTGGTCCTTCATCTCAAACCACTCGAAGTACCGGTCCATGCCGGCCTCCCAATCTAAATATACCTTCGGGTCCAAGGACCCGCTAAAAAGGGGAGGGTCCGCACGCCCACTCCTAAGAACACGGTCGTCATCATCGTCATCACGATTCCGTCGTTAATTTTGACGACCGTAACCCCCTTGCTCATTATCAGATGCATAGTCATCCACCTCATGCACCTGCTGCCTCCTATCATTTGCCCTTTGGGCCCCTAGAGCGATAGGTTGCTGAACCTGCTCTTATTGGCCATTTGTCAGCTCGGGTTGTGCCGCCACTAGGGCCCTCTCGAGGACAACTATTCTCCCCACAAGGCCCTGAATGGACTGGTCCGATGCTTCAGCCCGATCCTCTAGGGCTTTCATCCTCCCTTCTAGACACATTCCTACACCATCTAGATGCATATTAAGGCCATCCATACGCGTATCGAGATGATCCATGAGGGCTCGGAACATCTCGGCCGTCGAGGGCTCATTGGAGCTACGGGCTCGAGAATCCGCCATAGGTGGTGGTGGCGAGTATTGGGTGCCTCGACGGGTGGGCATGCAAAGACACACGACTAGGAGACACAGACTAATGCAAACACTAACTAATGCACCTAGACCTAAACCAATATCCGGTACGTGGTGGAGTTAATCGATCCGAAGATCACTCGCGTAAGTGTACGGCCTTCCCGATAGACGTAGCCTAACGTTCGGACAACACCTTTTTATATATCAAATTATTGCGATGAAAATATAATTTTAAAACACTTTTTTGTTTTGAAAATAATGATGATCCTAGACTCGACTTAGACCGTGCAAGACTTATGCCATGACTACCCTAGACTCGACTCGCTCTGATACCAAACTGATGCGGGACGGACAAAGGGACCGACTCTAAGTGATGCGGACCTCGGACTCTAGATGGAGACGCGACCAGTAACATATAAGTAGGAACGGCACTTCGGCCCGACAATAAGAGTTCCTATGGGCTATACGTCGCTAACAGAAATGCAAGCTCACTCGTCGTCCCAAGCGAGGGGAAACATGGATCCGCATGGTTGAGAAACCGATAGAGTCAAGGGTGGTCGACTCACTTCCGTGCTCGGATCGAGCCACGGGACGGGTCTCTCTCTCGCTAACAGCGGTGACATGAACTCACGGGCTAGAATCCTATGCACTCACAGCGGCATATGACCATATACTAGCTAAGCAAGCGTAATGCCAAGAAGTTAAGACCGTACCTCCACGCACCCGGCGTGGGGAAGACAACCCCGGCCAAATCCGTACTCCCGGTTAACAAATTTTTACAACGGTACAAAGTTTTGACCCACTCCATGTAGGGAGGTAACATGTCACATGTGGGGTTCGGGAGTAGTGGGAATTGAATTGACGGGCAGCATCTTGATGTCACTTCGACGGTGCCGAAACCCGCGTTTTGGTGCTGTCCGGACGGCGCGATCTGAGGGTACGTGGGGCCCACGTGCTGCTCAGTTCTCCGAACCTGGAGGGGTGGGTCCCGCTGTGATGGTGACACCTGGGGTTGCGCTCCCCTGGACGGCGGCCGGGCTGGAACACCGGTAGAGGCCGATCGGCTCCGATCTCCAAGTCTTGGAGTTGCTGCCCACGGATCTGCTGCTTCTGTTTTACCGCGCGCGATTCGGCGAGATGTGTCGCTGTGATCAACACCAATGTCGGATCGACTCACAAGAGGTACCACTGGAAAGCTCTCTCGAAGTCCTTCGACCCCCTGTGACTCCATAAAATTCGTTGGGATAGTACTTTTGTTGGCAGATTTATGAACCAGACTAATCTCTGTTTCAGATCTGGCCATGCAGAAAGAAAGTTTCCTGAGAGTTGGCGTTGACCGTGAAGTAGACTTCCGATTCAGATGTAAAGCTCTTCATGAAAGTTGTAGAGGGGAGAGAGAGGAAGACGGTAATAATTTTTATGACCGATGTGGTGAAAGTTTGGATGGGGAAAGGTATTTTAGACTGCCGGGTGGTCGGATCTGGACAGAGGCAGACATAATTGAGCTGGGATCTAGAGTGAATTTTAAAAAATATGAACGTGAACTTAAATTCATAAGAAAATTTGTGGATGTGGTATTAGGTGGACAGAACCTCCAATCAAAATTTTAAGTCATTTGGAACACTAGAAGGTGGATTCATGAACGACCTATTTGAGATCTGGAAATCTGGACAGACTGCAAGCAGATCTGAAGGAAGATGGAGAACTAAAATGGAAAAAAGGGAAATAAAAACTAGAAGCTCCACCAATTTTTTTAGGACGTGGTGATGACCTCTGGAACTCACCCTGAAAGTTTGGGATCAAGAAGATCTCGTGGCTGGGAGCAGAAATTCGTGGAAGAAGGGGCTATCCTGGATGGACAGAACTCTGGCGACGATGGCGGTGGTGCGATGGCGGCACGATGGCGGCGGCGGCGGTGACGACGATCTTCACACCTGATAGAGGAGGCTTCACACCTCTGATTTACAGGCTTCCCAGCTGTAGAAGGGGGAGAGAGGAGAGAGATAGGGGGCGGCCCTTGCTTGCTCCAACAATAATCAGATTTTTATCTTCATTAATTCTAATCAAATGAAAATACATGCTATTTATGTGAAATAACAAAAGACACTAACTATCCCTAGATCTAGGGTTCGGGAGGGGCAAAAGAGAGAGTCCACATTTTATTCTCCCATGTGATTTGGAACTAAATAAAATAAACTAAAAATCCTAATATAATACTATATATGGGGGGGCGCCCCCTTGACTTATGGGCTTCCAAATTTGAATTTTGTTTCCCTTTGTCCCCCCCTTGGTCCAACCCTTCTAGAAGCCCACCATGGAAGGTTGACTGACCCTACATGGGCCCAAGAGATGAGGTGGATCAATGGGAGAAGGGATGGGGGCCCGCGGGACCCAGGTAGTCCCAAATTACAAATAAACCCCTATTACAATCTGAATTACAATCTGAATAAAACACACATTACACACACAAAGTCCAAACAAATACTATAAATACCGAGACTCAAGGGGGAGTCTCCAGACTGTCTCCGAGCCAGATGGAATCCGATGTAGCCCGAGTGGTGCTCCGCGTACGGTACCGACGGCTTGCCGGTTCGTGCTTCTCGTTCGCTCTAGTGTCCGCACCACCAAACCTGCTCAGACTTGACCAGAGCTGCTCCAACCCTGGACAGCCCAGAACCCATGTGCACTGACCTTCCTCCTCTAAAACCCAGAGCTGCATAGACCTCGTCCCTTGCACGCATAGAACTTGCACAGACCCTAAGCCCAGGCCTTGCTGAGTCCAACCTCCATCCGGTGCACCCTTTGGCACCCTTCATCCGGTGCACTCCCTAGCCTTCTCATCCGGCATGCTGCCAGCTCTCTCTGCCGGCACACTTGTGCCTCCCTCTCTTCGGCACACTCCCATTCCTTTCCCAGCGGTGCCCCCCCTTTGCATCCTAGCCCGGTACACTCTCCAGTGGCACACTCTTTCCCCTTTCAACGGTGCACTGTCCACCTCTCCTAGCCTGGTGTAGCGATACACTCCTCATCTACCCACCTGACCTCTGCCCGGTGCACCCACGGCCTAGCCTAGCGGTACACCCTCTAACCCTTACCTGGAACGCCCTCAGTCCATCTCCCCAGCGGTACACTATCCAGCACCCATTCCGGCACACCCTACATTCAAGAGGATCACACCAAAAAGGGGAGGCATAATAATAAAAAGGGGGAAATTTATATTATAATAATGATGAAAATGGGGGCTTTAATTGAGAATAATAATAATAATAAAATCAAAAAAAGAAAGATATAGCAAAAAGAATAATAAATAGGAAAAGAGTTCATGACCCATGGGCAATAGAAAAAGACAATCAACAAAGAAGCAATAATAATTGGGAATATATGAAAATAATTAATGATAACAATAACCATGAATAAAACGATGCGGCCTTCGTCTCCCTCGGACTCCGGATCTGAGAATAGTAATGATGCCTTTGTGGGTCGGACCTCATCCTCGGGAGTCACCCCTCCCGTCATGGTTACTGCCCGACCTCATCCTAGGCCAATATCTCAACGAAGTCCCCTCTTCCATCGGGATCTGGGTCCATCTTTGTATCAAAATTGCCACCTCCTGGTAGACATTTGCACGGATTTATCCCCGTCACCGTCTTATTTTTCGTATGGACTTCTATCCAAACATGGAATGGTCCATCAATGACCGACATAATTTGAACATTCATACCCCCGATATGGGCTCTCAGCATAGCCCGACTGCCCTTTTCTTCCAGCATTAATTAGTAACTCTTTCGGCCGTAGAGCACTTATTTCTGATAATTAATCAAGGGTATTCTCCTCTCCGAGGGGATATAAATGACACTGTGACCTTTATGGCACGGCGGGTCCCAGTCCCGACCCGAACCACACAATCGTCTGACTGAGTCGGATTGAGCACACCTAGGGCTTCCTCGAAGCCCGAATAAATTATCACATTGTGACTAGCACGCCCACGCACATAACAAACCCAACAAATAAATAAAACAACTATTTAAAGAAAAAAAGTGCGTCCATAAGTCTGGCACGCCCGGTGGGACTAGGATCACCCTTCATCTCTTTGCCAGAACTAAGGGCTCCACAGCCCCCTTCTTGTAATACTAATTCTTCGATTTGCAAATGCATGTTGCATTCCGGATGTCACGATGGCCCTCGCTTTCGGTCAGCAGCCCGTCGAGAGCCATGTTCAGAACGTCTACTTGGCCATCCCCCTCAGCTTCGGGAGCTTCCCTCCTGCGGTAGGCTTCCCCAACTTCCTCGAGGTGGCCTTCACGAACCTGCTGGACGTGAAGGCGTCTGACAGGATTGAAAGCAACACCCCCGTCCAGGGGGTCACCAAAGCTGCTGCTAGCCAATCAGTGACCGAGACTCCCAAGACCCTCCCGATGAGGACGCTGAGCTGTAACGTGCACCACGTGCACCAAACTGTCGGCCCTTCTCGCCAGGGTTCAGCTTCTCACCAAAGGAGGCTCCAGAGGAGTCACGCCACAACATTGTTGTGCCCCTGTGATTTTGAAGATAGAAAACACTATAACTCATGTTTAATCTTTGCATTAGGCGGACACAAGTCGGTGCACATTCTGTGTCCGTCTTATATTGCGTCTCTTGAGGCCTAGGTCAGTGCCTGTGTCCGTCTCATCTTGCATCTCATATGGCATAGGTCAGTGCATGTGTCCGTCTAACTTTGCGTCTCATATGGCTTAGGTCAGTGCATGTGTCCGTCTAACTTTGCGTCTCATATGGCTTAGACTCGGTGCATATTCTGCGTCTCACTTTGCGTCTTATATGGCTTAGAGTCTGTGCAACTTTTGCCTCGGTGCAATAACTGTAGTCGCACGCATTCGAGTCGGTGCAATATCTGCACCATGCACATAGAGTCTGTGCATTCCTTCTTGAGCTAGTCGGTGCATTGGTTGCCGTTACACATAGCTAAGTCAGTGCAACGCCTCTCGTGGCATGTCATTGAGTCGGTGCAATACTTGCACCGAGCACATTAAGTCTATGCAACTCTCATCTTCGCTCTGTCACTGTCTAAGCAAGGCCACTCACGGGTTGATCAGGTCTGTGCAACACTTGCACATTGCAGATACGCACTCGGTGCATTCAATGCAACTCACTCACGCATAGTCTATGCACCTGTTAGCCGTGTACTGGAATGAAGTCTGTGCATCTGCTTGTGCATGAATGTTGAGTCTGTGCATGTGTGTGTGAACACCACATTGAGTCGGTGCATTCTAGTTCTGTCAGAATAGTTACTCCGTGCAATCTACTTATAACTCGTATAACTGTCTGAAGGTGACTTTATGTCTGATGCCTTGACAGATGCCTTTTCGTGAAGATTAAGAATGGCACATGATCCAAGATTGGAGGAGGTGCCAGGATCGTGACACGTGTAAAGTAGTCAGTTGGGATGTTGCCACGTGACCAAGGTGTTTGGGCGGGAATCGTGGAGAGCACACGTCCTACCTCTCTGCCAGTACTATATATAAGAAGCTTCTCCTTCAAGAGAAGATGATCGTGCCAGAAGAGCAGATTGCGTTATTGAGAGCTGAAGCAGAGAGAGCTAGCGCCTTTACGATCCAGAGAGAAAAAGAAGACAGAGAGAGCAGAAAAGAAGGAGAGTTCTGAGAGAAGTGTTTTGAGAGTATTGTTGAGAGTGTTATGTTTATCAGTTTCCTGGTTCAGAACCGGAACTGATTGTTCTCATTGTTGAGCTACATTCCCATTGTGAGTTTTGTTTCTTCGCATGTTTCCTTTTCTTTTTAGAAACTCTTTTTCAAGCTGTTTGTCAGCGGAGCAAGCTGTGACGCTTAGCGGGCAGAGGTGTGGTATCCTCTGGACTGGGTAAAGCTGTAAGCCCCAGCGGTTGCAGAGGTGTGGTATCCTCTGGTTGGGTAAAGCTATAATTCCCCAGCTGTTGCAGAGGAGGACTCCTCTGGTCGGCGTAAGCTGTAAGGCCTTGCGGTCTGTATGGTTTTTACCCCGAAGCTGTGGATCAGCGGAAGCTGTGTATCAGCAGTTAAGCTACACTGTTGTTTGAGTGTGGGGTGGACGTAGACCTCGGGTTTAAGGTCGAAACACCTTAAAATTCCACTATCCACTGTGCGATTGATTGTGATTTGCATTTGCCTTTTATCTCTGTTCATCGCTCCGTAGATGATTGTTTAATATCGCGTGAGAGCCGATCTCTTCGATTTGTTTCAGTCGGTTGTGATTCAGTGCCTTCTGGTCATCCTATAGCAGTTTGATTATATTTCGCAACTGTTTCTGATGTAGTAAGTTTTTAGTGGGTGATCGATCTATTCACCCCCCTCTAGATCGTCTATAGACTGTCCATCTATTCTATCACTTGGTATCAGAGCCTAACTCTTCTGCAGGGATCAACGTCCTGAAGAGTCAACGGCCATGGACGCTAAAGGGATGACGGCTGTGGGACACTCCACTACCAAGCCCCCATACTTCGATGGATCCAACTATGCATACTGGAAGAATCGTATGCAAGTATTTCTGAGGACGAAAGATTATGAGATCTGAAAAAGTAGTCAGCAAAGGTCCGTTCGAGCTTCATGCGAATGAGGAAGTTTGGACAAGAAAGGAGATCAGGAAATCTACCCTCAATTGGAGCGCAATTAATGCTATTCAGTGCGCACTTCATCCCACTGAGTTCTCCCGGGTTTCGTCATGCACTACTGCGAAGGAGATGTGGGATAAGTTGGAGGTCATCTACGAGGGAACCTCTCAAGTAAGGGAGACCAAGGCGAATTTGCTGGTCTCAGAGTATGAAGCCTTTCGAATGAAGCCCAGTGAGACCATCACAGAAATATTTGCGCGCGTCACGATCATTACCAATGGTCTCAGGAGTCTGGGAAAGAATTATTCGGATTATAAATTGTGAGGAAGATCCTTCGGTCCCTGACTCCAGTATGGCACACAAAAGCTACAGTTATTGAGGAGTCAAGGGATCTGCAGAACATGAAGGTCGACGAGCTCATTGGTTCACTAATGACCTACGAGATGAACCTTACCAAGACTGAGGAGCTCGAGAAGAGGAAGAAGCCTATTGCTCTGAAGGTCAGCCTCAGCAGATCGAGCAGATCCAACCACCGTGGATCATCAAGCGAGCATAGCCTCTCTGAGTCAGAGATCGATGGAGACCAACTGGCCATGGTAACCAGAGAGTTTAGGCGATTTCTGAGAAAGGAGGGAAGAAACTTCGGCCGAAGGTAGTTTGATGGCGGCAGGAGGCAAACAAGGTATAGATCTAACCCTGCCAAGAAAGTTGACACTAATATTTGCTACCACTATAGGAAGGCCGGCCATATGAAGGCAGATTGTCCCCAACTCCAGAAGCTGAAAGAGAAGTCAAAGAAAAAAGCTCTCAAAGGAAAGGCGATGGTGAGCACGTGGAGCGACGAGGACGAGGGCACATTAAGCTGCACATCCGAGAGCGAGGACGAAGAAAAGCCCATCTGCCTGATGGCAAAAGATGATGAAGAAAAAGAAGAAGACTTCTTTGAGGTATCATCTACCTTTGAGCATTATACCATTTCTGATTGGAAAGATGCCTACGGAGACTTGTTAGACAAAGCAGATGATGTTAGGAAAGAAAACAAGCATTTGAAGAAGAAGGTTAATTCTCTTTTGAATGATAAAACAATGTCTGATAAACTTGCCTGTTTACAGTTTGAGAATGATAGGTTAAAACATTCTTGCTCTGAATTTGATGATTTAAAGCATGCTTTTATTGACTGTAGAAAAGAAAATGAAATGCTGAAAAATGTTATTGATGATTTGAAACTGAAACTGCAAAAATTTGAAAAAGGGATGAAAATTGTTGATGAAAAGTATGAAGATGTCCTAAGTGTCAATAATGAATTAAAAAATTCAATTGAACAACTAGAGAAAGAAAATGTTGACAAAGAGAAAATCATTGAAAACATGACCCAAGGATCTGATAATCTGAATGCGTTGTTGGGGTCAAAAGTTAATTTCAGACGAGAGGGTCTAGGTTTTAATCCTACTACTAAAAAGAGCATTGCAGTGAAAACAATTTCTTTTGTAGCTGAGAAGGAGAAAAGACCCCTCATTAAGATGAATACTAAAAATTCTGCTGTTAAAACTATTAATTCGAAAATGCTCAGTGCCGAGGACAAGAGCAAGCAAAAAGTTGGTGAGCCCAGCAGAGCCGGCACACCTAGTCCTATTTCTAAAGGGAAGTCTCAGGTTACGGGTCAGTCTACACGCACATCAAAACCCCAAGCTAAGGTCACCAAGTCTCCTCCACCACCAGCTGTCTAGAAAAAGACCCAATATACACCTATGCACAAGTCAGGTGGGTCTAAGGTGCAGGGGAGACAGGGTTCTGTTAGGGGTCAGACAAGTCAGTTTCACCGACCCAGTGTCCAGACCTACCATTATGCACAGCTACAACAATTCAATAGGTCTGGATGGAATAGAGTTCAGGGGAGGTCTAGGTATCAGTCATATTCTACACAGTCTTATAAACCTCATATCAGAAACTGGGTTGGAGAGTCTAGGACCTGGACTCCTAGAAATCAACCTTTCTTCAGTCAGCCTAGGACTAACTATGGCCACAATTCTCTGAATGTTCATTGGCCTAGGCACTGGCACTAAAACAATAAATTTGCTAATAACACTGGTGCCAGGACACAGTATAAGAAAAGAAAAGCTCACTCTGTTGGTGCTGAGAAGAAGAGAAGTAATAAGAAGAATGTTGAGAAATCCACTAAGCCAACCTTTCACAAACAAATGTGGATTCCAAAAATGTTGCTATCTTGTTTGAATTGTTCTGCATCCGTTTCGGAGCCCAAACACTTTCGGGTTCCAAAATTTTCTCCCTGATTGTGTTTGCAGGTATGCCAGGCAGCCAGGAACAACATGTGGTACCTGGATAGTGGCTGCTCCAGGCATATGACATGAGACAAGGCCAAGTTTTGCTTACTGACAGAGAAGAATGGAGGCCTTGTCACCTTCGGTGGCAACACAAAGTGTAAAATCATCGGATCAGGTAAGGTAGGTAAGTGCACTACCTGCTGCATTGAGGAGGTCATGCTGGTTGAGGGTCTCACTTATAACTTGCTCAGCATTAGCCAGCTATGTGACAAAGGTAATAGAGTAGTTTTTGATTCTCAATGCTGTAGGATTTATGAACCTGATTCTGATGTAGTAAAATTTTCTGGTAAGAGAATAAATAACATTTACATGGTAGATTTAGATGATCTCTCTCACTCTAACCTATGCCTCACGGCTAATAAAGATGACCTTGCATTTTTGTGGCATCGTAGGTTAGGCCATGCTAGCTAAACTATTTTGCACAAATTAAATAAACATAGCATGGTTAGAGGACTCCATGAAATATCTTTTAAGAAGGAAAATAAAGTATGTGATGCATGTATACAGTCCAAGCAAACCAGAAAGTCATTCAAATCTAGAACTGAAAACCTGTCTTCCAAACCTTATGAGCTGATACATATGGACCTCTTTGGACCCACAAGATATGTCAGCTTATCAGGTAGGAGGTATGGGTATGTATTAGTGGATGACTTCTCTAGGTTTACTTGGGTGTTTTTCTTGACTCACAAAAATGATGCATTCACAGAGTTTCAGGAGTTCTACTTGAAAAAAAATAGAAAAATGAAAATTTAATTGAGAATATTCTATCTGATCATGGAGGTGAGTTTGATAACTCACAATTTGCTGATTTTTGCAGGGACAATGGGATTACTCATCGGTTCTCCTCCCCAAGAACACCTGAGTAGAATGGAGTAGTGGAGAGGAGGAACCGGACACTTGTGGAGATGGCTCGTACACTCCTAGTTGAAGGTGGCTTACCAAGAAAATTCTGGGCAGAGGCAGTTAACACTGCATGCCATGTAATCAACAGAGCTATGGTAAGGTCTTTCACTCAGAAAACTCCTTACGAGATTCTAAAAGGTAAGAAGCCTTTAATTGCTTATTTCAAGGTCTTTGGCTATAAGTGTTTCATTCATGTTAATGATAAAAGAAACCTTGATAAATTCGAACCTAAAAGTGATCCAGGAATTTTCCTTGGATATTCTGAAAACACTAGAGCATATAGAGTGTACAACCTTAATTCTAAAACTGTTTAGGAATCTCCACACATTGTCTTTGATGAGTCCCTAAATAAGTCTGATGTTGGTCAATGCAGGAAAGAAGATGATGGAGAAATTCTGAAGGAAGGACAATCTGCAGACCAATCAGATAATGAAGAAGAAGCTGAAGAGAATAATGCAGAGGAGCCTGCTGTTCAGGGGGAGGTAAATGAAGATCCTGGTAACCAAATCATCAATGTCATATTTCTTAGAGATCATCCTGTAGATAATGTCATTGGTGATTTGCATGAACCCCCTAGGACTAGAGGCTACTTTAGAGTTCAGCATGAATTAAATGCATATGCATTGGTTTCTCATGTAGAACCCAAGACCATTGACAGTGCTCTCAAAGATGTGCATTGGATCAATGCCATGCACGAGGAGATTAATAAGTTTGACAGGAACAATGTGTGGCACCTGGTCCCACCTCCTGATCATGGGACTGTCATTGGAACAAAATGGATTTTAGAAATAAAACTGATGAGCTAGGTAATGTAGTGAAGAATAAGGTGAGACTTGTTGCTTAGGGGTACAACCAGGAATTCAGAATTGACTTTGAAGAGTCATTTACCCCTGTAGCTAGGTTAGAAGCAATTAGAATACTTTTGGCTTATGTATGCTCATTTGGAATAACTCTCCAGCAGATGAATGTAAAATCTGCTTTCCTCAATGGGGAAATAAAAGAGGATGTCTATGTCCGACAACCTCCTAGATTTGAATGCTTAGATTTCCCTTCTCATGTTTATAAATTGAATAAAGCTCTTTATGGCTTGAAGCAAGCTCCTAGAGCTTGGTATGACAGGCTCATCAGATTCTTTGCCGAGAAGAAATTCACAAGAGGTGAGGTTGACCAAACTTTGTTTACCAAGATAAGTCATCCTGACATTCTCATTGTTCAGATTTATGTGGATGACATAGTTTTTGGTTCAACCAATCCTAAATTGAGTAAGGAATTTTTTGAACTTATGACACAAGAATTTGAGATGAGCTCAATGGGTAAGCTAAAACTATTTCTTGGACTGCAGGTGACACAAACCAAAGATGGAACCTTCATCACTCAGTCCAAATATATAAGGGACCTCCTGAAGAACTACAAATTCGACAACCTCAAGGACATTGCAGCTCCAATGGGTACTTCAACAAGCTTTGATGAAGATACCAAAGGTAATCCTGTGGATCAAAAGCTGTACAGAGGTATGATCGGATCCCTTTTGTATCTCACTGCATCTAGGCCTGATATTCAATTTGCAGTGTGTTTATGTGCTAGATTTCAGGCTAGTCCTAAGGAATCACACTTTAGTGCAATGAAAAGGATCTTTAGGTATTTATCAGGCACCCAAGAACTAGGCTTATAGTATTCTGCTAAGTGTGAGCTAGAGCTTCTAGCCTACACTGATGCAGACTATGCTGGGTGTCGGGTAGATAGGAAGAGCACTAGTGACTATTGCCAATTCCTAGGTGGTTGCCTAGTATCTTGGGCTTCTAAAAAGCAACACACAGTGGCACTTTCCACTGCAGAGGCAGAGTATGTTGCTGCAGGAAACTGTGCTGCCCAGGTACTATGGATTAAACACAAGCTTTCAGATTATCAGATAAATCTGGGATGCATTTCACTTCTATGTGATAACACTAGTGCCATCTGCCTTACTAAAAATCCTGTTCACCACTCTAGGACTAAGCACATCGAAATTAAACACCATTTTCTTAGAGATGTAGTGATCAAGAATGAAATTGAATTAGTGTTTGTTGAAACTGAAAAATAGATTACTGATATCTTTACTAAACCCCTTGGAAATGAGAGATTTAAATATTTAAGAAGAGAATTGGGGCTTTGTAAATTTTAGCAGGAAAATGATGAATAATTTCATTCTTGAACTGTTTGTTGAAATGCTTTGAGATGTTTGTGTCAGTCTGTTCTTTAAATTTTGAATAAAGAATGTTTGATGCTTGAATAATTATTTTGCACTGAGTACATTGGTTGTCTTGCACAGACTATTTCTGATGTTGGTGCATGAGTTGCACAGAGTCTTAGTTGATGCACGTCTTGCACCTAGCCGATGCATTGCGCAAGCATTTGATTTTCACAGTTGCATTGTGTGAGCATTCTAGTGATTGCATGTTTTGCATCAAGCATAAGTCATTGTATGTCTTAGACATAGTCGATGCACTGCATGAGCATTCAGCATATAGGCCAGTGCATACTGTACTCAAGCCGCATGTAGGTCGGTGCACTTTCATACCGCACATATACATAGGTTGGTGCATTGTCTACATTCTGCACGTTAAGGTCTATGCACTGCATTCCTCATGCATGATAAGGTCGATGCATCATGTTATCAGGGGGAGTTGAGTGATGTCTGATCAGAGTTCAATTCTTTCCACCCTCTCTCCTCAATCTCATAAATTCTTATCTCATGACATCATCTTCATTCGACCTATTCTTGATAATTCCTTGAGCTGCTCCTGTTCTTTCATGTTTATTTCTTTCACCCTGATTGAATACCAGTCTTGCTATCGGTTCATTACAGTAAGCTGCAGTTATTACAACTCTTCATTTATAAGAATCAATGTTGCTTCTTGACTGAATTGAAGGTTTCACCTTAATAGACTGAAGAGTTCAGAGACTGTTCATCAGAAAATAAGGTGTTAGAAACTGTTTATAGCTCTTAATCTTTTTTCTCATAGTTAGAATAGAAAAGGTCTTCACTGTACCTGAACATAATAGACTTAGTGAAGTCTAGATGGAGAAAACTAGAGTGTGTATTGTCTTTAAACAGTCACTCTAAAAGCTATAAGGGCAGCAGAAATAAGATCATTAAAAGAAAATAAATGAACAAAGTGGCAGAGCAATGACTGAATTGCACTGAGAAACTGAGGCCTCCATCAAAGAAATGGAGAATACCTTAAGTCATGAAGTGCTTCAGGTTAACTATGTTCATTTGGTCAAATCTATAGGGGTGGTTTCACTGAGTAACTAGGGATACTGGCCTCTGATCAAGGTGTACCCTTAATGTCAAAGGTGCAAACTATCTTTGTAGCTTTTGATCAAAAATAGATATAGTAGTTTATGCTTAGTAACTGGGGGTACTGGCATCTGATTAAGGTGTACACCTAATGTCAACGGCATAAATGACACTTGTCTACTCAATGAGTTCAGATTCAGAAATCAGAAGTGAAAATGAACTGCTGTAACCCTTGGAAAACAAAAGTCATTGAGTGTCAACTGTTTAACTTCAATACAAATTCAAGTGACTTTCCTTGATATTCACTATTTCTGAAATCAGTAGGGTACTGTCCTGACTTAGTTTATTATGGCTATGTGTTTTTGGTTCATTGCTATAAATAGAATCTATAGCCTTATTTCAGGAAGTCAGCTGCTTTACTCTACTTTCTATAACTGTTAAACCTGAATCTAATTAAGAATGCACATTGTTGACTCTTATATCCTAAGGGTTGTTTTATAATTTGCTCATTTCCTGAACCATTGCATAGAATGTTATTCAGTCTCCTTCCTCCTCCCTAATTTCCATATATATCTTCTCTTCCCTTCCTCCTTTTTGTTGATGTCAAAGGGGGAGAATTGTTTATCTCTTCAAAGGGGGAGAAGAGTAATTCCGATGGCAAAGGGGGATAGAGAGACATTACGTCTCTTGGGGGAGAATTGTTTCTGAGTCATATATTCAGGGAGAGCATTTTAAATATGCATGCATGACATCTGACCAAGCATCTTGACACATCAAAATATATCATCCTCATTGCATTGTCCATTGGTGTTGCCATCATCAAAAAGGGGGAGATTGTTGTGCCCTTGTGATTTTGATGATAGCAAACACTATAACTCATGTTTAATCTTTGCATTAGGCAGACACAAGTCGGTGCACATTCTGTGTCCGTCTTATATTACGTCTCTTGAGGCCTAGGTCAATGCATGTGTCCGTCTCATTTTGCGTCTTATATGGCTTAGGTCAGTGCATGTGTCCGTCTAACTTTGCATCTCATATGGCTTAGGTCAGTGCATGTGTCCGTCTAACTTTGCGTCTCATATGGCTTAGACTCGGTGCATATTCTGCGTCTCACTTTGCGTCTTATGTGGCTTAGAGTCTGTGCAACTTTTGCCTCGGTGCAATAACCGTAGTCGCACGCATTCGAGTCGGTGCAATATCTGCACCATGCACATAGAGTCTGTGCATTCCTTCTTGAGCTAGTCGGTGCATTGGTTGCCGTTACACATAGCTAAGTCAGTGCAACGCCTCTTGTGGCATGTCGTTGAGTCGGTGCAATACTTGCACCGAGCACATTAAGTCTGTGCAACTCTCGTCTTCGCTCTGTCGCTGTCTAAGCAAGGCCACTCATGTTGGGTTCGGTGCAGTAGATTCAGAGGGGGGTGAATGAATCTCCCCTTAAAAAATTCGCCCAATTAAAAATTCTTCCTGATACTAACAGAAGTCCAATAAGCAATTGCGAAATTCAGATTCACTAAGTCAAGTGAAATGCTTATAGATGAACTGACTAGTGACTTAGGAACAATGTCAAAGGACTCTCAAAGCTACAATCAAACACACAATGTGCAATCAAACTATATCGTCCCTAAGCATTCATCTAACGCCAATCAGATAAGAAAATTCAAACCATAGTGCACAAAGGATTTTTAGGTGGTTCGGTCCTCGAGACCTACATCCACCCCACACTCAAACCCGAGTGTGGATTCCGCTGACTCACAGCTTGAATAGCTGGGCATCACAGCTTGCCATACAACCGCTGGGCAACACAGCTTGCCATCCGCTGGGGACTACAGCTTAACCCGTCCGAGGTATCCACCTCGCCGCTGTGCATCACAGCTTGCACTGCTGATAGACAGCTTGAAGAAAGGTTTAAAAGGAAAGCAAAAACAAGAAACTACAGCAACGAAAACTGTAAACAATGAAGCACAAATGTGGCTCACAAGGAGCTGACTGGCCTAGATTTGATCCACGGTCCAGTGAAGGCAGATCTCTCTCGATCTCACTATCTTTCTTTCTCTTTTTCTTCTTCTGCTAATCACACTCTCTCTTTCTCTGCTCGAGCTCTCTAACTCTCTCTTTCTCTTCTGCTCTTCTGCTCTTCTTCTCTTTCTCTTTTTCTTCTCTGCTCTTCTCTTCTTTCTTTTCTGCTTTCACACTCTGCTCTTCTCTTCTTTCTCTTTTTCTTCTTCTTCTCTTCACGCTGGATCGTGCAGGCTATCCTCTGCTTCTACTTCGATCAGCCTCCTTCTGATGGAAGAGGCTTCATATATATAGAGCAGCAGGAAGCAGATAGGGCGTGTGTCTTCCACATTTCCCGCCCAGAAGTTTTTGGCCACGTGTCATCTTCCCGTCAGCCCTTCCAGCCTCGGATCACGTGCCTTTCATTAAGCTCTGCAAAGAGTCCCTGTCAGACAGTCGAATAGGATTATCAATTTAAGACTGAAACCTTGTACAGACTTTATAGTGTGTAATGTACAGACGTTGTATAGACTTGATGTAGTGCATGCAGCTCACCGATGCAGTGTGTAGACTTTGCAATGTATGGACTTTGCAATGCGAAGACAAAGCATGTACAGACTTGGAAATGCTTGAAGCACAAAATGCAATGGCTAAGGTTATGAGTGTATAGACTCTGCATGCGTGCTACATCAATGTACAGACTTGCTGACAATGAGTGTGCAGACTCTGCTTTGAGCAATGCACAATGTATAGACTTAGTCATGCGTGCAGCAAAGACAATGTACAGACTATGCCATGCTCACAGTTAATGCATGTACAGACTTGTATGAGGAACAGGCTATACAGACTTAGACGAATGACCCACAAGCTGTAATGTGTAGACTTGAAGAGCATTCATCAGCCAATGTATAGACTTGCAGACTTGTGCAAACTAGCCAGCATATAGACTTGGTGAGCATGCAGCACACAATGTGCAGACTTCGTGCAATGCATGAAGAAGCAATGTATAGACTTAGACAGACTTCGCTAGTGTGGAATGTGCAGACTTCATGCAATGCAATGTACAGACTTTAGAGATAATGCATGAACAACCGATGCAATGTACAGACTTGATAAAGGAATGCGCAGACTTGAAGCATGAAGCAAGGCAATGAGGAATGTATAGACTTTCACGATGTATAGACTTGCCAAAGACAACTGGACGATGTACAGACTTGAGCAAAGCAAGGTCTGTACAGACTTGAGAGTTCACAATGTATAGACTTTGGCAAATCAAGGGCTGTACAGACTTCAACTCAGCTGCAATGTATAGACTCTAAGTGAGACAGAAGAATGTATAGACTTGCTAACATGCATGAACAAGTGTCGATGTATAGACTTGGCTAAAACAGCGATGTATAGACTTCGCATATGCATGAGACGCTAAGTGTATAGACTTTGAAGCTCAAGTGAGACGGTGGATGTACATACTTCAACTCTCAACTGAGATGGTGTATGTATAGACTTCTAAATGCTGACAGACAATGTATGAACTTGGCATAAGACGCTGCATGAGACGCTAGACACTATACAGACTTGGAGACAATGCATGCTGTAGTGTATAGACTTAGCATTAAGCAAGGCAATGTATGGACTTCAAGTCATGAGACGCAAGTTGAGACGATGAATGATGTACAGACTTCAAGTCCACTTTTTGTTTTTTCCAAAAGCCTTACCTAGTGATGAATGAGAGAGTGCATACTCCATCGTTTATCACCTAGGAGGTGAATTTTATTAGAAGATCAAATATTACAATTACATCATACGAATACTGGGCATACCCAGTTTGTCCAAACGAGCAATTCCCTTTATAGTTGTAGGGAGCTCATCAAAAGAAAAAAAGGAATTACATTTGCATGAGCAAGCTAAGGAAGCTAGAGAATCAGCAACTTTGTTTCCTTCCCTGTAGACATGGGCAATAGAGTCCTTCTCAGATAGATGAGTCCAAATTTCTCTAGCGTAAGAAAGAATAGACCATGGGCATTGAATTTCCTTTTTGATAATGCGAACTAAAGAATTAGAATCACATTCAATAAGAGCAGGGTTGGTATCATTAGTGTGTAGATACTTGATACCATCAAGCAAAGCTCGAGCTTCAGCAATTATACTATTAGCAATGCCATAGGAATGAGAATAGGCAAGGATGATGTTGCCGTTACTATCTCTGATAACACCCCCTCCCCCAGAATCACCGTTGCTTTTGCATGCACCATCTGTGTTGAGTTTGAGAGAGGGCCAGGGGGGCCAAATCCACTTGATGATATTTAGTTGAGGGTTGGACATTGCCTGAGTGCAAATTCCGAAGTCCTCCAGGCATTTCTTCTTAATACTGTCAGATTCCTTTAAGTTTGCTACAGCACACAAAGTCTTGACTTTAAAGATAATGTGATGAAGGAGCCCATTGTTGGAAATGGAT
Organism: Amorphophallus konjac; assembly: GCA_022559845.1. Classification (NCBI taxonomy): domain Eukaryota; kingdom Viridiplantae; phylum Streptophyta; class Magnoliopsida; order Alismatales; family Araceae; genus Amorphophallus; species Amorphophallus konjac. The sequence goes on along the minus strand of CM040122.1, from coordinate 366,680,118 downwards.
TTGCCATCATATTTTGCAGTGTTCCTTGCTTTCCATATCTCCCAATGACCATAACCAATAACTGCCAGAATAAATAATCCATGAGCAGATTTTTGGTGAGTATTAACCACATTTTGGCAAATAAAGGCTCTCACTGAATTGGAGTTCATTTCCAGCCCCAAATAACTGAAATGAGACCAGATATGTTTAGCTAAGTCACTTTGTAGGAAAATGTGCTTGATAGATTCTTTACAATGCCATCTGCAGCAGCAGCATTTGGAACATAAATGAATACCCACCCGCTGAACATTGCTATCAGTAGGAAGAGCATTCAGAACAATTTTCCAGAGTAGAATAGAAATTTTTGCAGGGAGCCATTTGGACCATAACCGGGTCCAAGGAAACTCAGGTTGACCGGGGTTTATGCTGGATAGCACCTGGTAGGTGGATGCCACCGTGCAAGTCCCTGTGGAAGATAAACTCCAGGCCTGAAGATCCGAATTTTGAGACAGATTAAAACTGTCAATAACTGATATAACAGATTCAGGAACTGATCCGTCCATAATAACATGGTTGTTATTTGAATGCTGCATCAAGTAATCATGGACTGTAATACTGGTATTAGGGATACTAGAGGGAGGGACATAATCAATTAACCTGTGGTTGCCAATCCATTTATCTAGCCAGAAGTAAGTGGTGTGACCATCACCGACAACCACCCTTTTATGCTGTAAGATGATATCTCTAGCCTTTATCCAGCTCCTCCTGTTGAAACCATTCACGTTTTTGAAGTGAACCTCACTAAGGTGGCGCTGCCCAATGTACTTAGTTCTGAAAAAATTGGCCCAAAGTGAATTAGATGACAGGGCATTCCACAACATCTTGACTCTAAGCGCGGTGTCCATGAGTCTGAGAGACATAATGCCAAGGCCACCTTGGGATAGAGGGCGGCAAATATTCTGCCAAGAAATCCAGTGTCTTTTCTGACCTTGAATGGAGGAACCCCAGAAGAAATTGCCAAATAGTTTATCCAGAAGAAAATGAGTACTCGAATGCAGCGGAGAAGATGATAAAGTGTAAATTGGGATGGAAGACAGAACATGTTTAATGAGAGTTAATTTAGCTCCTTGAGAAAGAAGACCAGATTTCCACCCTGCAATTCTGTTTTGGATAGCTTGAACAATACCAGCAAAGAACACCTTTTTCCTTCTGCCTATTATCAAGGGTATACCCAGGTACCTGTGAGGGAATCCATGCTTGGAGAAACCAGTGCAGTCCTGAATGCTCTTGGCAACTAGCTAATTAACTTTGGGGTGTAGGAAGAAACCACTTTTACACACATTAATTAACTGACCAGAGGCTTTTTCATAGCAATTAAGCACTTTAAGCAGATTCCTGACTGATACAATGCTAGCTTTGCTGAATATGATCATATCATTAGCAAACAATAAATGGGAAACAGGAGGGCAATGGCTTGGCCCTGAGAACCATTCTACCCTGCCTGAGGAAAAAGCTTCCTTCAAAGCTCTGCTTAGGGCTTCTTCAGCAATGATGAAGAGAGAGGGGGCAATCGGATCTCCTTGCCTTACACCTCTAGATGACTTGAAAAAACCCGCAGCCTCACCATTCAATAGGACAGAAAACCAGCAATTGCAAATCAACTTTTCAATCAGGTAGATTAATGAGTTGCTAAAGCCCAATTTGTGTAAAACAGCAAAGAGAAAGTCCCATTCTAATCTATCATAAGCCTTGGCCATGTCAAGTTTGAAAATAATATTATGGCCTCTAGTTTTTCTGCCCAATTCATTGGTTAATTCCTGGGCAAGAGCGATGTTCTCAATGATATATCTGCCCTTGACAAAAGCAGATTGTTCCAAGGATATTATCTTTGGAAGGAGGGAAGCCAATCTCTTATTAACAATGGTAGAAATAACTTTGTAGAAGAAATTGCAGAGACTAATGGGTCTGTAGTCCGAAATGTCCACAGTCTGGCTCTTCTTGGGGATAAGAGCAATGAGTGTAGAAGTGACACTTCTAGGGAGAGGTGTTTGGGAAGTAAAGACCTCCTTAACAGCGCTGCCAATCAAGTCACCAATAACAGGCCAGGTTGTTTGAAAAAAAGAGCCAGTGAAACCATCGGGCCCAGGGGCACTATCTGGAGAGAGGGAGAAAACAGCTGCGTGAATCTCTTCATTACTGGGAGTAGCACATAATAAAATGTTGTCCTCTTGATTTAAAATATTGGGTATGTGTTGTAGAGAGTCTTCATCAATATAGTGGTTCTCTGATTTAAATGCTTTTCCGAAGTGTGAAGCAGCAATATTTTTCATTTCCTCATGGTCTGAAGTAAGTGAAACAGTGGAATCCCAAAGCTTGGAGATACAGTGTTTTTGCCTCTTGGCCATAGTGGAAGCATGAAAAAACTTGGTATTTCTATCTCCCTCAAGAAGCCAGCGAATTTCTAATTTTTGTCTCCAAAAGGTTTCCTGCTGAAGAATTCTATGGGAGTGAATAGACTTTGCCATCTCCAAATTTGTAAAGCTGCTTTCATTGGGTTGGAGATCATATAGATGTTCAGCTTTCAGGACATCATCCTCAGCAGCCATTAGATTGAGATGGACATTTCCAAATATGTTCTTATTCCACCTCCAGAGCATATACCTCACTTGCTTGAGTTTTAAGTACAGAGTAGTCAAGGCTGAAGAAGCAATCGGGCTGTTATTCCAGCACAATTGAAAATCATCAAGGAATTTTTCATGAAGTGTCCACATCTTCTAAAAGCAGAATCTGTTCTTAATTTTGAACTGAGACAGAGCTTTAACCAATAAAGGAGCATGATCAGAAGCTTCTCTAGATAGATGCTCTACAGTAACAGGAAAATGCATAAGCCATTCTGAGTTGGTGAGGACTCTATCCAATCTTGCCCAGATTCCTTTGCTGCCAGCTTGGTTGTTATGCCAAGTGAATTGTGAACCCATAAATCCAGCATCAATTAAGGAGCAATTAGAAACACACTACTGAAAATCAGAGACAGCACCAAAATTAGGTGGATTTCCACCCAACTTTTCATCAGAGTTCAAAATACAGTTAAAATCCCCAGCAACCAGCCAAGGACCAGAGATACTAGAGTGAATAGAATTTAAGGAAGTCCACAGGGCCTGCCTTTCAGAAACTGAACACTTAGCATAAACAAATGTTATATGGAAACCAGGAGAAATAGAACCAGTATGACTGATGGTAATTTGCTGATCATCTCTATTGACAATTAAAAAGTCCAAGGGGTCCCTCCAAAGAACCCAAATATGAGCAAGGTCATCAGTGTTCGCAAGAGCTTTATTCATACCCAGCCTTCTACAAATGCCATCTATATTGCTAACATTTATTTTAGGTTCCAGCAAAATAATAAAATCAATGCCATGGGTTTTGATCAAAAGCTTAACCCTGCCCACGGAAAGATTATTCTCAATACCTCTTATATTCCATATGAGAAAATTCATGATGACTCAGAGGTTTCGGGTATGTTACCAGCAGAACTAGACTTAGTCATAGCTCTTGTAAAGACTCTCGGGCGATCAGGCAGATTTACTTTGATATTTTCTATAGTGACAGAGCTTGCAATATCTCTGCTTCTAGCAAGTAAATCAGCATTGACAGAGAGTTTCTGGGGACCCTCAGCCTTATCCGGAGAATTCTGGAATTGCATATCAGGTTGCAATTCGACAGCAGCATTGTCAGAGGCAGAGCCAGCAATAACATCCTGATGTGAAGTTTGGTCTGAAGGGAGCTCCAATGGAGAATTAGTTGACACAACCTGAATTATGGGCGCATTTGGGGGAGGAGCCATATTACCATTAAGAGTAACCATTGGCATATCAACTTTAGTCGAGAACACCTGATGATTGGCATCTGAGCGACACAATTCATCAGACACGTCCTGTGCAAGAGAAGAGCTTCCAATGAGAAAGTTAGATGCTTTGTGTCCATTAAGTAGTTGCTGGGGAGCAAGATCTTCCTCTGAGGCTTTATGGAACATTGGAACGGACATTGGACCATTAACAGTATCAATCTCAATAGGATTATCCTTGGTTTCACTCACAACCATGTCTTGAACCTTAACATCAGCTTGAATCTTTTTATTAAAATCCACGGGAATCCAGGCCTTCCTAGGCTGGGGAAGAGAAGGACCCTCAACTATAGGAACCGTAGACTGACGAGCTTTTTTGCCTTTGCATGAATCCAAGCTGTGTCCAAGTCTAAAGCAACGCGAGCAATAAGCTGGAAGATCAGGGTAAACAATGTTTTGCCAAATACCTCCACCAGGAATACCAATCCATAATCTATGCAGGTGAGATTTGGTAATATCCAATTCCACACAAACACGAGCTTCCAGGGTATTGGTAAGATTCAAAGAGGCTGAGTCGATCTTCAGCACATTTCCAATATTCCCAGCAATAGATCGCAGCATTGGCTCCACGAAGAAATTGACTGGCAAACCAGGAAAGGCGATCCAAATGGGAAGAATAGGAGAATCCTCCTCTGGCGAAAAATACATAGACCATTTAAAGAATTTGAATAAACGGCCGTGAACGAACAGACTCTCCCTCAACAGAAGCTGCAAGTAATCCTCCTGATTGCGAAAATGAAGAAGCAAATGGCAAGAGTCCAAAGCACTGATGACAAAATCCTCCTTAAACCCGCATCTGTGATTGAGGTGGGCCCTGATGTCTGGAAAGGCCGGGCGGCCAAAAGGTGTGCGTGCTACCAGGGTGAAAGCAAACGGCTCTAGGGAGGCAGCCAGTTCCTCCGCACTGAAGAAAACCGCCGGCTCACCACCGTCGGTAGAAGCCGGAGATTGCACAATGGCCTTGACAGCCGGCGGCCTCATTGACGAGGTGAGCACTTCTGCGAACGAACGGGGATGAGCAGCCGGAAGGTCAGAGGAAGGAGGTGAAGGCACCTGAAGAGAGAGGGCGACAGGGGCGGGGGCCACGGGGGCCCCCCCAACACCAACCATGGGACCTCACAACGAGACCTTGGGAATCGCCCTAATCACCCCGACACGAATGACAAGCCGTCTGTTAGATATTAAGACTTGACTTCAAGTCCACTTTAGATGCTGAGTGAGACGGATGATGTACAGACTTCAAGTCAAAGGATGCACGATGTACAGACTTTGCCAACATGCTGTGCAAGACAGTGTATAGACTTGATGTTCGTGCAGCAGTGTATAGACTTGCACGATGTATGGACTTTGTGAACTCTAACAAATGTGTAGACTCTGTTAATGCACTGATGCATAGTATGCATATGACAGAAATTGAACCGATGCAGTGCATGTAGGAAAACAACAATGCAATCTTGATGGGGACATCGAGGCAAGACCATCCGTATTTTGTTTGCATTTATGTCCTTTCATATTTGTATGTATACCCTTGTGTTATATGGGTACGCAATTGTAAGTCTTAGTGGGTTTATATGTAAAATTCCAGTAGGCCCAAACAAGGGGGGCCCTTACCCCTTTCCCACTGGTCCACCTAGACCATGTGGGGCTGTTCAACCATCCTAGGTGGCCATCTAGAAGGTTGGAATGCCAATTGACCACATGGGAGACAAGTGGTTAATATTTTCCAACGTGGGCTACCTAACCATTCAACCCTTACATATGGTCAAGGGGGCGCCCCATTCCACTTGCTATATTTTAATTTTTTGTGTGTATTGTTCACACTTAATCTCAGCCTTTCATCCCCCATCCCTAGATCCAAGGGTGTACAATTGATTAGATACATAGCATATAAAAGGTTGTATTTTCCATTTGTTAGCATTAATGAAAGATAAAAATTGTGATTGCCAAGAAGGCTTCTTGCGCCCCCAGCTCCTCCCCTCTGGTTTTCATCTCCTCCAACCCCAAATTCTAGAGTGGTTCTATCTTCAATCCCCTCCCCTCTATCTCCGGTGATCATCTGTGCCGCCGCCACCGCCGTTCGTGCCGCCTACGAGCCGCCGCGGAGCCATCTTCAAGGTTCTGTCCTACTGAACAGAGGTGACTTCCATAAAATTCTGCAGTCATCCATGACGTCCTCTTGATCTGACATTTTCAGAGGTTGTTCCTATCTTGTATCCACATCTCCAAAAAAACATTCACATCCAAAATCCTTCATTTGGTAATTTCCAATTTTCGTTCTTCTTTCACTCCCAGATCTGTCTTGTCTCTGTCTACAGTGACAACAGCTCTGAGTTTTCCCTCTTCGATAACTTTTGGTATTTTTTTTGGGCTCCCGATTTTACCGAGAGTTCTGTCCATCAACTTTTCCATCCCCACATTTTCTTGATTTTTTATCAGTCCTCTATCCATTTTTAAAAAATCGTGTTCTACCTCATCTACAGTGCTGTCAGTCAGATTCCAGATCCGACCACATCCCAGTGAAAAAATCATAACAATTCGTACCCACCTTCAATCCTCTAACAAAAAATATTTCCGTCTTCCTGGTTCACTTTCCTACAACTTTCATAAAGAGGTCGAAGTCTGAATCTAAAGTCTTCCTAGCGGTCAACGGCAGTTCTCAGACAACTCCTCTACTATTCTGAGATTTCAGCCACTGTACAACAGCAGCTTGGAAATTCGGTCAAGGCCAGATCTGGAGCCCTTCATTTTTTCTCTCTGGTCTTAGGTCGAATTATTTTGAGTTAGCTTTCCAACGGCGCTAGTTTCGTGTTGATCTGACATCAGGGCTGATCGCAGCGTCCGTTCTCGCCGGGACACGCGCTGAAAACCAGAAGTTGCAGATCCGTGGGAAGTTAGCCCGGCGGGTGACGAACGGAGCCGCCCGGCCTCCGGCCGACGAACCAGAGCGCCTCCACTCCAGGGAGCGCCCATCCAGGCATCCCCCACTACAGCGGTGCCACCAGGTCTCACACGGCCCCTCCGGACAGCACGTGGGCTCCACAGTCACAAGTTCGGGTGCTGCCGAAGCTACGCGAGAAGCCGCCCGTCAACCCGAATTCGGTCCTCCCGGACCCATTTGTGTAGCCCTTTACCTCCCTACGTGGAGTGAGTAGTGACTCATTGCTATCATTATTGTGTATTAGTTACTCCGGGATCACGATTTTAGGCCGGGTCCGTCTTCCCCACGCCGGGAGCGTGGAGGTATCGTATTCGCTCCTTGCTTGGCATTTCACTTATTTCCATATATGCTTTATATGCCGCTGCTAGAGAGCATATTTTAGGACCTAGCTTGCTATATATTTTCATATCACCACTGATGCGAGAGAGAGCGAAGCCGTCCCGTGACCCGATCCGGGCACGAAAGTGCGAATTGACCACCCTAGCTCTTGCCGATTTCTCAACCGTGCACATCCGACGCTTCCCTCATTAAGGGACAATCACGAGCTCACCTAGAGTCTGAAGACTCCATTCCTCATTCGAGTCGTGTCCGTGGTCTCGTCCCGCGTCAATTTGGTATCAGAGCCAGGTTGAGTCTAGGGTGTCCAAAACAAAAAAAAGAGTGTTATTTAAGTCTAAGTGGCTAAGTCGGTCTTAGGAGTTGCATTTGCATACCATTAGTCGGTATATAAAAAGGTGTTGTCCGAACGTTAGGCTACGCCTATCGGGAAGGTCGTACACTTGCGCGAGTGATCTTCGGATCGATTAACTCCGCCCCGTACCGAGTCTTGGTGTCTTGTTCTTAGTGTGCATGCATCCCAACCTTGCATAGTCGGTCTAGTGTCATGTCCAAATGGCCTTGCCTATCCATTCCTAGGGATCCATTCCCACATTTTGGCAAATATGGCCAACCCATGCCGACCCGTCCAAGGTGATAGGTCCGTGTCCGAGTACATTCGGGACTATCATAAGTATCGGTTGGAATATGGCTTAGGAGAGGAGAGCACCACGGCCGCATTTCAGTTTCAGAAAGGTTTGTGGCTTTACTTTCGAATCCAATGTCTTGTCCGCGATGCATTCTCTCGGGCGCAGTCCTATAAGGTCGCTCTGGAAGTTGAGCCATTTGAGTCTCCATTTAATGATGACCTATAGCGAGCCGATGCTGCCCTGGCTGCCCTTCGGCAAACATCTAACTCCCAACCGAGTCCCGAGCCGATCGGACTGCCTACCCCATTGCCTTCACCACCCGTGCGTGCTCCGTTACCACCCTTACCTTACGATCCTCATCCGGAGCCATCATATTGGGAGTCACCTCACCCCGAGCCACCCGTGTTTCTTACGGGGACGCTATACATAGCCGAGCCACTTTTTTGATGGCTCAAAGATGGCTTGGTCCCACTTCCTTACCCCTCCATGGACCCCACCTTACCTTTAGTGCCGGTCAACTCATTCCATACCACATTTCGAGCTAGTCACCATGTTGATACGTTGGACGATCTTGTCATGGGATTAGATTCACAATAGAAGTTGACGCATCTTTTGGCCCGAGGCTTTGACCAACCCGCTAGTCTTAGCTTCACCCATCCGGCCTTCGGGTCCATTACCTCCGAGTGCACCATGGGTTGTGTCACCACGGAGGTTCTTCTACTTCTCCCGCTACCGGAGGAGCCCGAATTCATACCCTTTTGTCCGAGGGAGGAATCATACTTCTTGCCTACGGTCCCCGTCTCACCCGTCACAATTCAAGAAGGTGATTATCCACACCTTCAAAACTTCTACACGTGAGACCGTGACTTGTGGGAACCCACCACAAGGGGTCATACCTTCTTTGATCCCTTTGACACATTCCTTAGTGGACCCCATGACCCACCTTATATACTTCATTCCTTCAAGGGAGTCCACTATCACACTCCTACCCCACGGGCCGGGTCATCTACACCCACCGAGCCCGTCCACGATACAACAACATCCGGCTCTCCTAGCCCTCTCAAGTCCCCCAAATCCAAAGGGCCGTCCATGCATGACTGGGTCATACTTGGATGTTTAGGTGTTCCCCATACCACCAATCTCTGATTACATAACATGCATGCATGGCACACATTCGGGTGTCCTAGTCCGCCGTCACCCATGTACGGGTCGGACTAATATTAGGTGTGTCTAGGGTCATAGTTGAGTCAATGTACTTTTCTTCGTGTGGTTTGTTTGCATGGTTTGTGTGTCATTTGTTTGTCTGCATGTGTCTTGTGCAAGCTCGTCGATGTCAGTCTCTTATGAGTGTGAAGCGAGTAGACTCACTTGATGAGTTTGGGATCAGTTCTACCTCTATACCCAGATCAGTCACCTATAGGGACCCAGCGGTGATTCCTAGTGAGTCTTCGAGCCGCCTCCTCCCATTTTGAGAGTGCCCCACCCGGAGTGTCCACCTTTAGCCCATAGCAATTCGTGCATATCGAGTATATATGGAATGAGCAGGTGACGGTCACTTGGAGTGGAGCATACCCGCGTTACTCGGCACGGTGACGGATCCGCCGGAGTACTCGAGCATCCATACCCCTACTCGACGGGGTCGAGTTCCTCCCACCCGGGGAGAATTGATGGGGACATCGAGGTAAGACCGTCCACATTTTGTTTGCATTTATGTCCTTTCATATTTGTATGTATACCCTTGTGTTATATGGGTACGCAATTGTAAGTCTTAGTGGGTTTATATGTAAAATTCCAGTAGGCCCAAGCAAGGGGGGCCCTCACCCCTTTCCCATTGGTCCACCTTGACCATGTGGGGCTGGTCAACCATCCTAGGTGGCCATCTAGAAGGTTGGAATGCCAATTGACCACATGGGAGATAAGTGGTTAATATTTTCCAAGGTGGGCTACCTAACCATTCAACCCTTACATATGGTCAAGGGGGCGTCCCATTCCACTTGCTATATTTTAAATTTTTTTGTGTGTTTTTCACACTTAATCCCAGCCTTTCATCCCCCATCCCTAGATCCAAGGGTGTACAATTGATTAGATACATAGCATATAAAAGGTTGTATTTTCCATTTGTTAGCATTAATGAAAGAGAAAAATTGTGATTGCCAAGAAGGCTTCTTGCGCCCCCAGCTCCTCCCCTCTGGTTTTCATCTCCTCCAACCCCAAATTCTAGAGTGGTTCTATCTTCAATCCCCTCCCCTCTATCTCCGGTGATCATCTGTGCCGCCGCCGCCGCCGTTCGTGCCGCCTACGAGCCGCCGCGGAGCCATCTTCAAGGTTCTGTCCTGCTGGGCAGAGGTGACTTCCATGAAATTCTGCAGTCCGCCACAATGTCCTATTGATCTGAAATTTTCATAGGTTGTTCCTATCTTGTATCCACATCTCCACAAAAAAATTCACGTCAAAAGTCCTTCATTTGGTAATTTCCCATTTTTGTTCTTCTTTCACTCCCAGATCTGTCTTGTCTCTATCTACAGTGACAACAGCTCTGAGTTTTCCATCTTCGACCACTTTTGGGATTTTTGTTAGGGCTCCTGATTTTACCGGGAGTTCTGTCCATCAACCCCTCCATCTCCATATTTTCTTGATTTTTGATCAGCCCTCTATCTATATTTCAAAAATCATGTTCTACCTCATCTACAGTGCTGTCAGCCAGATTCCAGATCCGACCACATCCCAGTGCAAAAATCATAAGAATTCGTATCCACCTCCAATCCTCTCACAAAAAATATTTCCGTCTTCCTGGTTTATTTCCTACAACTTTCATGAAGAGGTCGAAGTCTGAATCCAAGGTCTTCCTAGCGGTCAACGGCAGTTCTCAGACAACTCCTCTCCTATTCTGAGATTTCGGCCACTGTACAATAGCAGCTTGGAAATTCGGTCAAGGCCAGATCTGGAGCCCTTCATTTTTTATCTCTGGTTTTAGGTCTAAGTATTTTGAGTTAGCTTTCCAACAACGCCAGTTTCGTGTCGATCCGACATCAGGGCTGATCGCAGCGTCCGTTCTCGCCGGGACGCGCGCTGAAAACCAGAAGCTGCAGATCCGTGGGAAGTTAGCCCGGCGGGTGACGAACGGAGCCGCCCGGCCTCCGGCCGGTGAACCAGTGCGCCTCCACTCCAGGGAGGGCCCATCCAGGCATCCCCACTACAGCGGTGCCACCGGGTCCCACACGGCCCCTCCGGACAGCACGTGGGCCCCACAGTCACAAGTTCGGGTGCTACCGAAGCTACGTGAGAAGCCGCCCGTCAACCCGAATTCGGTCCTCCCGGACCCATTTGTGTAGCCCTTTACCTCCCTGCGTTGAGTGGGCAGTGACTCATTGCTGTCATTATTGTGTATTAGTTGCTCCGGGAGCACGGTTTTCGACCGGGTCCGTCTTCCCCACGCCGGGAGCGTGAAGGTATCGTATTCGCTCCTTGCTTGGCATTTCGCTTATTTCCATATATGCTTTATATGCCGCTGCTAGAGAGCATGTTTTAGGACCTATCTTGCTATATATTTTCATATCACTGCTGCTACGAGAGAGAGCGAAGCTGTCCCGTGACCCGATCCGGGCACGAAAGTGCGAATTGACCACCCTAGCTCTTGCCGGTTTCTCAACCGTGCACGTCTGACGCTTCCCTCGTTAAGGGACAATCACGAGCTCACCTAGAGTCCGAGGACTGCATTCCTCATTCGAGTCATGTCCGTGGTCTCGTCCCGCATCAAATCTATATACCAGAACATTCAAACAGAATAATGCATTCAAAACATCATTTCATCATCATTCTTATGTGGAGACTCAATGTGTTGTTCTTAGCAAAATAATATGGTGACTCATTCATGTTGCTATCATTAAAACATCACATTATCATCAAAGTACAAGGGGCATAACAATCTCCCCCTTTTTGATGATGGCAACATAATGAGTCACACTGACTCGTCAAACTACTCTCCCCCTTTGACATAAGTAAAAAGGAGATGGTTTAAGAGACAAAATTTTGCACACAAATACACAGAATGAAACAAGGTTCACTGAAATGGAGTTCCCCCTTATGACAATAAAATAGCTCTCTCCCTATCAACATGCATGATTGACTACTCTCCCCTTAAAAGCAGATGACCCATAACTCCCCCTGAACAGAATGAAACAGGTGAAAAATCCACAGAACCAGAACTGGTTGCAAAATAAGATGGAAGATTCCAATAGTGTGGAGAGGAGTACATCTCAGGAAGCAATCTGAAATCCACCACCATAAGGATTCTGAAGTTCAGAAGGCTGCAAGTGAACAAGGTAATAATGGGAGTGGCACCTCACATTTGTATGGTCAAAAAAAATGCAGATGGAATCAGTCAACTGATAAGAGAGGATTTGTCAATACAGTTACTGTTGATCATGAATGAATCTGATCATGAGGGATTTTAATGCTTGCACCACTTCAATAAGTCTTAAGAAGTATAGACTCTTCTATCATAAAGGGTTATGAAGTGGCAACTTAACCAATCTGATTTAATTTTGATGTATACCAAATTTGTCAAATTAAACTCAATACTCATATCTGAATCCAAGTTTTAATAAGGGTGAACCAATTAGTCAGAAAACACTAAAAAATAATCATCTTTTATCTTACACACATGATCTCAATAGTTCCTTTGAAAGAAACGCAGATTAGTACTGAGGTTAACCACTTTTCTATGAACATGAGTTGACAAAATTTTCAATATATTTTTCATATGAAGCACATTATATTTTTCCTGAGTAATTTAGGTTGATCAACACCTTTTTACATGAGGCACAACAACTCACGGGTTGATCAGGTCTGTGCAACACTTGCACGTTGCAGATACGCACTCGGTGCATTCGATGCAACTCACTCACGCATAGTCTATGCACATGTTAGCCGTGTACTGGAATGAAGTCTGTGCATCTGCTTGTGCATGAATGTTGAGTCTGTGCATGTGTGTGTGAACACAACATTGAGTCGATGCATTCCAGTTCTGTCAGAATAGTTACTCCGTGCAATCTACTTATAACTCGTATAACTGTCTGAAGGTGACTTTATGTCTGATGTCTTGACAGATGCCTTTTCGTGAAGATTAAGAATGGCATGTGATCCAAGATTGGAGGAGGTGCCAGGATCGTGACACGTGTAAAGCAGTAAGTTGGGATTCTGCCACGTGACCAAGGTGTTTGGGCGGGAATCGTGGAGAGCACACACACTACCTCTCTGCCAGTACTATATATAAGAAGCTTCTCCTTCAAGAGAAGATGATCGTGCCAGAAGAGCAGATTGCGTTATTGAGAGTTGAAGCAGAGAGAGCTAGCGCCTGTACGATCCAGAGAGAAAAAGAAGACAGAGAGAGCAGAAAAGAAGGAGAGTTCTGAGAGCAGTGTTTTGAGAGTATTGTTGAGAGAGTTATGTTTATCAGTTTCCTGGTTCAGAACCGAAACTGATTATGCTCATTGTTGAGCTACATTCCCCTTGTGGGTTTTGTTTCTTCGCATGTTTCCTTTTTGTTTTAGAAACTCTTTTTCAAGCTGTTTATCAGCGGAGCAAGCTGTGACGCTCAGCGGGCAGAGGTGTGGTATCCTCTGGACGGGTAAAGTTGTAAGCCCCAGCGGTTACAGAGGTGTGATATCCTCTGGTCGGGTGAAGCTTTAATTCCCCAGCGGTTGTAGAGGAGGACTCCTCTGGTCGGTGTAAGCTGTAAGGCCCAGCGGTCTATAGGGTTTTTACCCTGAAGCTGTGGATCAGCGAAGCTGTGTATCAGCAGTTAAGTCACACTCTAGTTTGAGTGTGGGGTGTACGTAGACCTCGGGTTTGAGGTCGAACCACCTTAAAATTCAACTGTCCACTGTGCGATTGATTGTAATTTGCATTTGCCTTTTATCTCTGTTCATCGCTCAGTAGATTATTGTTTAATATCGCGTGAGAGCCGATCTGTTCGATTTGTTTCTGTCCGGTTGTGATTGAGTGCCTTCCGGTCATCCTACAACAGTTTGATTATATTCCGCAACTGTTTTTGCTGTAGTACGTTTTTAGTGGGTGATCGATCTATTCACCCCCCTCTAGATCGTCTATAGAGCGTCCATCTATTCTATCAAACATCACCCTGAGGTCAGTTCTCCAGCACCAGCAAGTCTGCTGTCATCGGGACTGTCCGAGTGCATCTTATCAAACAACGTTCTGAGATGATCTCGGAGCGCATTGTACCCTGCCATACCAGTGCGTAACTCCTTTCAGCCACTGGAGAAGATGAAGGGCAAGATGACGCCCACCACTCAGGCCCCGTCGCCACAGCATCAACTGGCCTCCAGGGCCGCCAAAGCCAAGTAAGTTTGGGTTCCCAAGGGGGCCCGATTCACCTCACCGGCTCGGGCAGAGCCCAGTACCTTCCGCCCAGCAAGGGCACAACAAGCAGATCGGGTCAAGACATCGGCCCCCATCTATCAGCTGGCACTGGCCATACTGGCCCCACCGGAGAACATCCGTCGCCGACACCATCGACGTCACTACTAGGCTGCCCGTGCGGAGCCTACAACCTACATGCCCGCTGCTATTAATAGGGCAACATCACCATCCTCTCCCCCTGACCAAGACTGGGAAGGAGAGGAGCAAGCTATGAGGAACTACCTACGGGGACCGGGGAGCACTTTCCTGGGTCGCCAGAGATTACTGGGGGCAGTAGCCTCCGCTTTTGAAGAAGAAGAGGCTCGACCGGTGCCCAGCGTCGAGTCAAGAAACAGCTCCGAGGAGCGTTATCAGTCCCCGCCGAGGGAAGAAGTGAAACCACAGAGATTGATCTTTGACAGATTGGTCTTCCAGCTAAGCCGTCGAGAAGAGCGGCAAGAAGAGACAGAGACCTAAGGGTCTACACTTGCAACATGGCTGGAGTATTTGGCCGGTATGGGGCTTTACCGATTGAGCCCGAAGAAGTGGCCAGACTTGCCACGAGACCGGGACCTCTTACATGAAGAGGAAGAGCGGCGAGTGAGAAGGTGCAAATTTGCACTGAAGAAGCTGACCATGGAGAACCGTCAATGGCATTGGCTGCCAATGTTATCACAGAAGGCACCTCAGGTGGACCATCCACGTCATCTGAGGAGGCGTCGACCGAAGAAGGGGGGGGGGCACCTCTAGCCTTCCCATGAATGACCCCGCCGTATTGCACATGATGCAACAATATCAGCGGAGATTGAGTTGCTGAGAAAATAATTGACCGAGAGAACTACTCAGCCCTCAACATCCGGGCAGGTCCAAGCATTGCCAGAGACTCTGGGGGCAACGGCCAGGCCTCGGAAGCTTCCCCATAGGCGATGGTGTCTTCACCGATCCCCAACTATACTGGGGGCATACCCCTGCAGCAGCCACAGCATGCCATACCGGCCCCGCCACAGAACCTGCCATTGCAGGGGTCCACCATTGCACCACAGGCGACAGTGTTAACAACGCCGCTGGCGCAACCAGCCCACTTCTACCCGAGCCCGGTTGACCCGACAACAGTGAGCAGACTAATGCTCGAACAAATGATAGATATAAAATTGGCAGAGAGGAGCGATGGTGATTACACGCCATTTGATGTATACCAGGTACCTTACCAGACGCACTATGCTGCCAGGAGGCTGCCGGCCGGTATCACCAAGCCGCCGAAGTTTGAGAAATTTAATGGGCAAGGGTCTCCCATGGAGCACATTGCCTGCTATGTGAATGTTATGGGGGATCTAGCTGCAGATGAAGCCTATCTCCTCAAATTCTTCGGCTCGACACTTACCGACCTTGCTTTTGAGTGGTACTCGAGCTTGCCCGCCGGGTCCATCACAGACTGGCCGGATATGCAGAAAAAGTTTAAAGAAAGATTCTACATAGCTGAATGGGAAGTGACCGTGGCAGAGCTTTACGCCACGAGAAAAAGAAATGATGAGTCGGCTCTCGACTACATAAAAAGATGGAGGAACCTCAACATGAGGTGTAGACGTCCCCCGCATCAGGAGGACGCAGTGCAGATCTGTAAATAGAACCTGAAGAAAGAAATCCTTGTGATGGAGGCATCACTTACCCCTCCACATTTTGCGAAGCTTTGATGGATCGACGGTTTGCGCCATTGTGTTCTTCACATTTTTTTGAGTCTATCCATGTAATTTTTATATTTTATTTGAGTCATAAACTATGTAATTTTCCGTTTATTTGAGTCCGGTACCTAGGTATAAGGGTCATTTACCTAAGTCTTGAGTCATGTGGTTAGTTAAGTTGTCTATTGGGCCCAACTAGTGGGCTTGGCCCAGGGGCGCCCTCCCTTGGACTACTTTGGTCATTAGTTGTTTAGTCAGGGTCATTTTAGTCCTAGAAAAATATGAGTGCCTATAAATAGGCCACCCCACTCCCTCATATGTAATCTTTTGGTCAATCAAAAAAATTGAGTGAATTAGTGTATTATTGGAGAGGATTCTCCACCTCTCTCTCTCTCTCTAGTGGAGTGGATTCCCCTTCTCTCTCTCTCTCTCTCTCTCTAAAGAGGGGTGCACCCCTTTCTCTCTCCTTCCCCTCCCACCTACTTTCTCTCTCTTCTCCCCTCATTCAAGAGCTACCCCATTTCCCCACACCTCTCCATAACTCCACCCCTAGCCCCAAGGTGGAATCCACCACTCTCCAAGCCACCCTCCAACCACCACCAACCACCCACTCCCTTCCCCAAGCACCCTCTCATCTCCCAAGGGAGAATTCCCCACTCCCCAAGCCCCCCCTTTACCTTCCTCACACACCTCTTCCCATCCCCAAGACCAGAAATTAATCTCACCCTTAAACCCATTTTCAAATACCCTTTCCCTCTCTCCCTTCCAACCAAATTCGCAACTCTCCCTCCCTCCACCTGCTAGACCACCTTCAGCCCCCATTTTGCCACTCCCTCACCTTGGATCACCCCTCCCAGACCCCCCTCACAGCCACGGTTCGCCCCATACTCATCCACCCCCATTTCGCCCCCGTCATACTCCATTTCCCATCGGCAAGTTGAAGACCTTGCAGCAGTTCGCAGGCAGCAAGCTAGGGTCCTGGAAACAGCATCGTCTCCGACCCTTCCCCGATCTTTCTTGTGACAAGTCATATACCTCTGGAAAGGTCGTCCAGAGAGCTTTCCAGGCGAGGTGATTTCGTCATCGTCCAAGCACCGAGCGGCCCGTGAGAGCGATTCTTCCTCGACTGCGTAGAACAACTCAGGCTAAGAACTAGAGCTCCATATCAAGTTCGACCACGGCCACTCCCTTGCAGATCTAGGCATGAAACTTGGCTGAGGGCTTTTCCTCCAAGTCCTCTCCCATCCTCAAGAAGTAGAGCTAAGTTTGGACCTCGGCATCAAAAGTTCCAAATTTTCCATTCCAAGTGCGTCAGGTAAGTTTTCCTGAGCCAGAACCGACACATCCCTGTTGTCCGAGCCTTCACGATCAGCTCTGACATCTACCGACGGCGCCGTTGGTCTTGACGGAAATAAGACTCATCCACGATCGTAATGGGACCAGTCTTGCCTCTAACAGAGTACGGGATAGTTCGTGGTGCCCCCGTCTTCCAGCAGCATCACCCTGGGAGCAACCAGAACTAGAGAAGACCAGCCCTGTTCCAGGCTCTGCCCCGGCCAGCGGCATCATCACGAAATTCCAAGAAAATTCAGGCAACTTTCTGGGTTAAGTCAGAGAATTTCGGCACTAGTTGCAGCCTATTCGGAGTTTGGTAGTGATCGTGGCGGCACCATCTTCAACTGTCTGTCCGGTAGTTCTAGAAGTTGGCAGCACCGGTGGAGCTCGGTACAACGGTTTCTAGCTTCACTCCCACTCCCCGCCTAGCCGGCTTACAGCCCCTCCCTGTGTGGAGGTAGTGTTTGACTGTATCACATTAACCCCCAACCCCTTGTCCCACCCTCCTGCGCGAGGAGTAGTGGTGTACTCTATAAATTTTCAGGTCAAGCGGCATCGACGCGGCGTGCGGGTGCGTACCCACGCCTCCCCGCTCGCCCTTATCTTCGGCCGGATCGGTGTCTTCACGCCGATCAGGTGAGTTTCGGAACACTTCTCATTGCTGGCCCCTTTATTGATTAGTTTAGTATTGTTTTTGGTTGCTCCGTCGGCGGTAAGAGAGTGCCCGATCCTGAATTTGCTTATAATTGAGCGACCACCGCGGAGTGAGTTGAGAGTGAGACCCTACAACCCACGCCCTTGGCATGCTGGCCGTCCACGGAATTGGGCATCCCAGGCCCTTAGGGGCCCATCCTCAGCTAGCCAAATCCCCGGAAAGGTGAGGTCCCACTTTGGACCCTCTCCACCATCCCGGTTTGCCTACGGGCCCTAGTGTGCGCCAAGCGGGTGAGTCCGCTCGAGTGAAGTTGCTGGTCCGTTGCATTGCTTGCTTGCTAGGTCCGAGGGGTTTTCGGTCTTGTGACTATCACCCCCAAGGTGGTGTCACATCACCTTGAGAGGATGATTGGTGCTGAGATAAGGTCATTCGACCGTCTGAATAATATAGTAGTAGAGATCGAGGCATTCCTTGCTCGATACTCTTCTGCTCCAGTTGCATCGAGCCAGAGGGCCAAGCAGGTTGAGAAAAGACCAACACCGCCAGAGGTTCACACGTTGGACTTTGAAGCTTTCGAGAAGCAGAAAGAGAAAGCCAAAGAGACAACTAATCCTCCTCCGCCCAGACCCACTGAGCGGCAGGAAAGTCCCTCTCTGCGGGAGAAAATAAGGAATAAGTTGTATTCTTTTCCTCGAGATAAGTCTCGAATCTTATTTGAATGGGCCACCAGGTATAATAAAATCACATTACCAGAACCAAAGAGGCCTGGTGATTTGAAGAAGAAGGACGATCCTCGCTTTTGCCCGTACCACCAGATGCTCGGGCACACTATCGAGGAGTGCTACATCTTCAAGGATGTTATTGAATCCTTGATCAAGAAGGGGGAGCTGGACATGGGGGAGCACAAGATAGATCCTCCGCAGCCACACGAGATGCCGAACCTCGGCACCACTGTCAACATGGTATCTTTATACCAACGGCTACCTGAAGAATGGGTGGAGGCCAGTACACAGGCCACCTATCAAGCCTTCGTCATGGCGCCAGCTCAAGACCAAGGAGGTTGGCAAGCCGCGCCGATGAAGAATAGAAGAAGAAGACAATCTCTCCGGCCCACTCCGGAGGTTCACATAAGGGGCGTTACGCCCCGACCGTCACCGCCGGCAGTGACGCCAGTTTGGCATGACACAACCCCCAGGCTAGTTATGAGGCGGCCTACTCACAACAAGAAGAGGCAAGTCCCGATGCGGGTGCACAAGGAAACCAACCCTGCGGTTGAAAGACTCAGGCTATTATTGATGGGCTTGAAGATTATGAACAGCCCGAGATCCAGCCTGTGGAACTGAAAGAGTATGTCCCGTGGGAGGAGTTCGAGTCACTCGAACTGGCTCCAGGAGCAAAAGCCGAAGCAAGCGAAGAACCTCTTCTGTGGGGAGAACCCCCTGCAGAATGGCCGCCAGCTGGTGAGGAAAAGAAGAAAAAGAAGAAGAGAAGGTCCAGAAACAAGAAGAAGAGTGGGGTCGTCCTTTCTTGCAACACCTTCTTAGCATTGTTTGACACAACCCTCTCCCTGGGGGAGGAAGAACAAGAAGTGCCCGTCGAGCCATCGGAGGTGAATCAGGCTGAAGCATCCACTTCCCAACATGCTACCAGGTCGAGAAGGAAGTGGGGGCGCCCTCCTCAAGCCAACCACAACATCCTGCTTAGGGGAGAACAACCATATCACATTCCTAAGCCCATGATCCAAGGCATGGAGATCCCCCCTCCATCAGGCCTCTACCCCGGAGACCAAGTGGCCAGAGCACCCCTTCATTTATTGAATTTCTCACGACTCAGAGGGGAAGACAGTCATGCCCCCGCTAGTCCCAGCATACCAAAGAGGCAGGCAGCCCCCGGCCCCGTCGGCAATGATTCCCCCTCGGCCAAGGGAAGAGCCCGATAACACCCCAAACCTTCCCGAGTTCATGCAAGAAAAAGTGGTGACTCAGCAAGCCCCACAAGCTCAAGCGACACCCGACCCGGTGGAAGAGGCACCCGCTGAGGCGGTTCTCCAGGTTTAAGGTGGAGGCAGGCGCAGTAGAGCCGAAGAAATGAAGCTGCTCGAAGTCCGAGCTAGCAACAGAATAGTCAAGCACCTGAAGAAGATCCCAGCCAGGGATCTCTAGATGAGGAGACACGGCAAGCTATCATCGCTGCGCTCCAAACGCCAGCCTATGTTGAAGCCTGCCTTGCAGAAATGTCACCTGAAGTAGTTGTGGCCTTCACAAAGAGGATATGCTTCTACCCACCTGTAGTCACAACGGGCCACTCTACATGAAGGGGCAGCTGAATGGGCACCCCATCAATAGAGTCTTGATTGACCCTAGGGCAGCGGTGAAAATACTCCCCTACCGGGTGTACCAGAAACACTACTTTGACGTACACCTGATTAAGGTCAAGAATGTCAATATTTCTGGCTTCAGCCAGAAGTGCGAGGTCCCTATGGGGGCTGCAGAGTTCATCTCTCCCTTGGTGACTTCACAACCAAGGTCTAGTTCCATGTGATCAACTCCAATACCTCCTACAAGGCGTTGCTCAGCCGACCTTGGCTGCACCAAAACAGGGTGGTGCCGTCCACTCTGCATCAATGCATCAAGTACCCCGGCAACGGGAAAGAGGAGAGAATCTTTGCTGACGTCCACCCTTTCAAAGTGTTCGAATGTCACCTATCGGACAGCCACTTTGTATTTGGAGAAGCCGAAGCAAGCTCCCCAGGTCACCCAGGACAGAGAGAAGAAAAGGCAGAGCCTGATAGCTGGTTCCTCCGTCGCCGCCAGGCTACGTGGCTCCCCCTCATGTGTCGGTTATTTCTGAAGCAGGAGGGATGTTCAAAGCCACTCCCCTTCCCATCTACCATACACCAGGGACGCCTTATCTTGAAGACCTACTGGAGGGCGTCAGGGTCCCGCCTAGGATCATCAAGCCTCTCGCAGAAGTCGATTGCCAGGTGGCCGAGCCATTAAGGACCTTCGAGGTGCCTAACCCCGGAGGCCCGTCCACTATCTTCTACGTGGCTGAAGAACACCCGGTCAGAGGGGATGATGATTGTAAACTCCGTAATGAGCTGCACGACCCACTCGTCCCGATCATGAGACTTCTTGACATATCCAGTCGTGTAGTCAAGATGACCAGAAAACAAGGGATCCCCCTTCGCCAGCTCTCCAGTCGGAAAGAAATGTTCAAGAAAATGTGGAACCCGCCAAACCTGGACCGGAAGTTGTTGCAGATCACCCGACACCCCGGTTTGGGTTTCTCAATAGAAGACTCCTTTGAAGCTGATGTGATATCAGTCTCGGCTCCGTTCGGCAACAGCCCCGCAGGTAGGGCAGGCCCACAGGAAGTTGAAGATCGTCAGCATCCTACGCCTCAGGCCGACGAAGATCAGGATGAAGAGGTGCTCCTATGGAATCCACTACCCTGCAGGAACAGGGGAAAGGTCCCGTCTTCCTCTAAGGATCGACCTCGAATGACCACAGCAACAGGGTGCCATTACCCTCGCTAACAATGATGCAAAGGACGGGGAAGCGAGTCAGACTCCAGGCCCCACTCGGTGTGACTCTGCCTTGTTTACCATGTGCTATCAACAGCAGCGGGAAATTGAGATGCTGAAGGCTTGGTTGGCCGAAGTGACCGCACTGGTGTCTGACTTAATTGGGGGCATCTCCCGCCAGCAGAACATCGGCACACACCAGTCCTCGAACACCATCCCGAACGCCCCCATGCACTTGAAGAAGGAGGCAAGGGATGCAACTGTTTCCCCAGTTGGACGGTCGGCCAAGTGGAATCCTACACTATAAGAGAGAATGCAGAGGCCTTACTCTTTCCCGAGGAATAAGACTCGAGGAATCTTTGACTGGGCATGCCACTATGGCAAGGTCTCTCTCCCGAGGTCTAAAAGGCCGCAAGATGCCCACAGAAGTGGCGACCCCCTGTTTTGCCCTTATCACCAAATACTTGGTCACCCTATTGAAGATTGCTACATCTTCAAGGATATTGCTCAGGACCTGATTAAGAGAGATGAGCTCAGAATGGGAGATTATGTGGTGGCTCTGCCACGCCCCCATGTGACGGGCGGCCACGAAAGAAGCATCTACATGGTGTCAGTCCAGCACCAGATTTTTGAAGATACAACTGAGAATGAGCAACCTCGGCCGCCAGCAGTGGAGCAATCCCCAGTGTGACAATCGATCAACCCGGCTCCTGCAGGAGCGTCTATGACAATTACCAAGAAGATCCGGCGAAGTACTTTACTTCCCCATGCCGGAGAACCCCTCGGAGCCACACATAGCGAGCCTGAAAGAGGGGGAAACAAGCAAAGCCTCATCGCCCAACGAGGTAGAGCAAGAAGACGCCTATGGTGTCCTTGAAGCAGAAGATGGTGAAGATCAGGATTTCATCGATCTACTACCGACGCCGTCGAAAATTGAAGATGGCGGCCAGGCCACAGTAGATGAGCTCCTTGAGATTAACCTAGGCACATAAACACCCCACCCGAACCTTTCGTCCAGGACTGGGGAATCAACCTTTCTCCTTGCATTGGCACCAGCCCGTACCAACGAATATTTCAATAAATAAATCAACCATGTCAGCCCTTGATATCCTATTGGCACTGACGAAGAACACCCCACCCGAACCTTTCGTCCGGGATTGGGGAATCAACCTTTCTCCTTGCGTTGGCACCAGCCCGTACCAACGAATATTTCAATAAACGAATCAACCGTGTTAGCCCTTGACATCCTGTCGGCACTGACGAAGAACACCCCACCCGAACCTTTTATCCGGTATTGGGGAATCAACCTTTCTCCTTGCGTTGGCACTGGCCCGTACCAACGAATATTTCAATAGATGAATCAACCATGTCAGCCCTTGACATCTGTCGGCACTGACGAAGAATATCCCACCCGGACCTTTCGTCCGAGATTGGGGAATCAACCCTTCTCCTTGCGTTGGCCCTAGCCCCGGACCAACGAATACACCAAGAGATAAACAAACCGCATCCGCCCCCGGCATCTTGTCGGAATAGACAAACAACCCCTTTTTGACCGAGACCTCCCGTCTAGGTCATTGAATGAACAAACTCTTCTCTCCGTCCCTTCGGGTGCAAATGACCCCTTTTGACCAAGACCTCCCATCTAGGTCATCGAATGAACAAACTCTTCTCTCCGCCCCTCTGAGGTCGGATCGACCTACTCAGGTCGAACGCACCGGTGGCATCATTTGGGTAATCGCACGGTGGACATGGTGGAGTGGTCCCCTCGTCCCTCCTCTGGAAGGGCGAGCACTCTCCTATGCTCCTATGCGAACCCCACTGGGAACTCCCCGCATGAGCTATTAGTACGAACCTGCACTCTACCAAAGGGAAAGAAAGAAAAGGAAATGATTTCGAACACCACACATACACAAGAGGCGTGTGAAGCAATTGTATTATATTCCTGTTTGAAAAAAGTTACATGGGCCTCGGGGCATACTCCGCTGTTACATGCAAAAAAGGGAAAAGGGGGAAGCTAGAAGAAGGAAGAAGGATCATCGGCTAGTCTATCCCCCGAAATATCTCCTCGAGAGGAAGAATCCCGACGCAGGGAAAGTTTACCATTTCACGCAGTCGGCATTCCTGTGCATCAAGGCGCTCTAGCTCTGTTGTCACTGAGGCCACTTCAACCTCAGCGACGCCCATGATGTGAAACAAAATAATCTAGGTCCGAGGTTTTCTTTTCTTTTCATTTTCATCATGCTCCAAATTACTTGCAAGAAAATAGTAGCATAATAAGCTAACACAACGAACACCGTGGTCCAACCAAACACAATAGGGCGTATTTGTACTTTCAGTTATGGCTGCCACCGCCAAGTTCACACATCGACAAACTTTAGAAAGCTGGAATATCATTACCCCAACTCTAAAAATGACGATTCATCCTTGAGAGAGCAGAACGTCGTCACCTAGTTCTCATTCTTTTGTCACCTCATCAAATGCTTTTCATATTCCTCTCTACTGTATTATCTCCTTTCCATTAATTATCATCATCACCCTACTTTTCATCATTCTCAAGATCACTTTCACTTGCTGTCCCCCACTCAGAATCATCAGCCTCTTGACCATAACATCTCCAGCATCACTATAACAATGGACACCACCATAACCATGCTGCGTACATGTCCTTCTTGACCAATCGTTCAGTATAATCAGGCACCTTGCTTTGTCTCAAAGAGAGATCAGGATCATTCGACTGGGAGCATTCATTTATAAACAATATAGCATCTATCAAGCTCTCCTTCGCCAATCCAAGCATATCCAGTGCCTGAGCCTCATTCTTTTATTTTCTTGCTGCTTCCTTTTTTTTCAGAAAATAATTCCTCCCCCTTTTTTTAAAACCCATTATAGTGAATAAAACGTAAGAGTGAAATTAAGAGAGAGGGAGAGAGAAACGGAGAAAGATAGAGAGAGAGAGGGAGGGAAGAGAGAGAGAATAGAGAGGGAACGAGTGAGGGTGGGAGAGAGGTCGGCCTTCTCTCTCTCTCTTCACACCAGCATATATTATTTGTTTTTTCTCTTCATTGTTCATCTATAGTGGTTACCGCAACCCTGGAGGGTGAGAGAAATAGAGAAGGGAGAGAAGGAGACTGTTGGGGGGGGGAGGAAGAGCATCGTGCTCGGCGGTGGGTTGCGGTGTGCTCGGACGTAGGCTGCCCTCCACGCCGCGCTAGGCAAGGGGGGTGACGCCGTGCTCGCCACCCTTGGAGGGGGGGACATCGTCGTGCTCGGCCTACTCGCGGGAGCTTATGCAGGGCCTGCCAGGCCGCTCGGTGGTGGACTCGGATGCATGGGGACACGACGATAGCAGTGGCGACAGCTTGTTTTGCATGGCGGACTGGGAACGTATGCAGGGAACGACGCCACGGTGAGCAAGCGGGCAGCGTCCCTGGGTGGCAGCACTTCTCTGCGGTGGTAAGGAAGGTGCACCATCAGCAGCTAGGGCGGTGGACTGGGCTGACGGGGTGACAGTTGCACCAGGGCAATGCCCTCGCTGGCGTCGAGTGCAAGCGAAAGTGGGTGACGGCTTGACTAGTGACAGGCAACGGTGGTGCTGGGTGCAATGGATGGCTGGCTAGGCAGCGTGGCTGGGGTGTAGGTCGCATGAATGGGCAGGGGCTGTATGTGAGGGAGGCAAGGGGAGCCGCTATGTGCATGAGAGGGGGGATCGGGTCCTCATGTGAGGCAGATAGATGGTGAGGGGGTGGGTTCTCTGATGAGCAGAGGAAAAGGAGGGAGTGGGGGAAGTGAGATGAGGGAGGGATGAGAGGGTGTAAAGGAGAGATAGAGAGACACTCGCGAACGGAGGGGGGGTGGCTCACTGTCCCAATGGCTAGGGGGTTCTTGCTGGCGGAGCGACGGTGGCGGTTGCATGCCGCATGGAGGGGGAGCCGCTGTGGTGATGCTGGGGAAGGGGAAGGGAGCTGCTGGCAATGCACGGTTGGGCAGGGTAATCGGAGACGTTTACGGCGTGCAAGCAGTGGCCATGGCGAGCTCGCGGCGGACAGGGGGTGCCGATGGTTGCGCTGTAGGTGGAAGGGAGGGGAGAGGATAGGTGGGAGAGGGACCATCAGTCCTATGGAGGGAAGAGGGAGGCGGGGTGGGGAGCGGTCGGTGGCAGTAAGGCTAGGGGGGGTTGCGGTGCATGGCGGGGACGATGGCTGGGTTGGGGCCGTATCTCACGACCGGGTAGTTTGGGCTTCTCACCCATAGACAGGGGTACCTCATCTCCTTCTCAGAGAACACAAGGCTTCTCACCTTACGTAGGATAGTGGTTTCCAAAATTTTCTTTCAACTTCATTACCTTTAAAGAAAGACTACATGACCCTTCTTACGGACTCTACAAAGAAAACCAAAAGACAACTCATTAACACCTAACACCTACTTTCTACTCATCATAACTCTCTTGAGAATACTAAAAGACACAAAATAAAAAAAGGACTCTTACATGATTATAGTGGACATAATTACTATAAACATAAAATATGACCCATTAGGACCATACATGTGGCCCAATTAACATGAGACAACATAGATATCTATTTGATAATTTTGTTGAAGACGCTTACCGATCCCATCAGGTTCAACCACGAATCTTGAATCTCAAACCAACGATCCCGTCAGCCCAGCTCCTCGGTCTCTCTGGCCTTGGTTGCCTCAGCCTCGACAAGATCGGACTCAGCCTTAGCAAGCCAGCCTTTGAGCTTCTCTATTCTGCTCTCCAAGGCATAAATGTTGTCACTGCATTCGTCCAGAGCCCTCCGATGCTACTCCCTGTTGCTTCTCCGCACCTCTAGGGCCTGCAGATATTCATCCCTTTGGGCGCCGATGGCTGTGAATTCAGTGGGATCTTGTGTGATGGGGACATCGAGGCAAGACCGTCCACATTTTGTTTGCATTTATGTCCTTTATATTTGTATGTATACCCTTGTGTTATATGGGTACGTAATTGTAAGTCTTAGTGGGTTTATATGTAAAATTCCAGTAGGCCCAAGCAAGGGGGCCC